>CM053036.1:65301637-66501637 GCA_028564925.1 Lithobates sylvaticus | reverse complement strand
CATGTCATCCGCATAACATGACATCCACATAACATGACATACACATAACATGACATACACATAACATGACATCCACATGACATGACGTGACATACACATGACATGCACATAACATACACATAACATGACATGCACATAACATGTCATCCACATGACATGACGTGACATACACATGACATGCACATAACATACACATAACATGACATGCACATAACATGACATGACATACACATAACATGACATGCACATAACATGACATGCACATAACATGACATGCACATAACATGACATACACATAACATGACATGACATGACATGCACATAACATAACATGACATGCACATAACATGACATACACATAACATGACATACACATAACATACACATAGCACAACATACACCTAGCATGACATACACCTAGCGTGTCCTCCACATGACATACACATATAGCACATCCTGCACATGTCATTCACAATAACGAAACACAACACTGTCCAGACTGCTGCTGACATTTACATGTACTGTATGGTAATGGGTTGCCATCCAACCTCCACAAATACCAGGCTGCACATGACAAAAATAAAATGTATGTGTTGATAAGGGGGGGGGGGGGCTTGCCGTCCAACCTCCAAAGCTGCAAATACCAGGCTGCACATAAAAAAGATTAATGTGTTAAAATAAGCCGTCCTGCCATCTGAAAAAGTGAAAGTGAAGTCTGTCAGCCGCCGAAGCTCAGCTCAGCTTCCTCTCACGCTGGACTGAACAGACGAGTGCCAACGTCACTTCCTGGAGTGACGTAGCTCAATGCATTTGATTCTATGCACTGCACTCGCCTGGTCAGTCAATCGCGCCGGAAGCTATGGCGCGATCGACTGTGCCACAGAGCGAGTTTTTTGCAGGCAAATGAGGCGCCTCGTCTGTAATCTCATGATTGCATTGACGTGGTGTTTCCCATACTGCACTGCGCCCGGCGCCGGGACACAGTGCATAAAAAGGACAATAAAATGTTTTATTTTTTATTTTTAAATTTTATTTATTTTTGACTTTTTTTTGACTGCCTGGGGGGTGGGGGCGGCGCCTGGGCGCCCCCAATGGACGGGCCGCCACTGTTTGACTGAGAAGAAAATACTCACAATGTAGAAGAAGGATTGGTGGTCAGATTTAGGATCCAGCTTGTTTTTATTGATGAAGTATTCCACAGTCACCGATTGCTGGCTGTCACATGAAGAGGGTCCTGCCACAGACAACACTTTAAGGAAGCTCTTACTCTCTGAATAGAAGGGATGAACCCAGGCAAATGCACGATTCATAAGATTCTCTTTTTCCATGTCCTCTTCCAAGAAGAGCTTTCCCTTAGGAAAAGAACATAGATATTTATGACTTATTCTTCTGTAAATGGTCCTGACATTCCAACTTAACATCACAGAAATCCCTATGTGCCTTTGTCTGTAAATGCAAAGATTCCACCCTAAAGCACGTTTAAACTCAAAAAAATAAAAAATACACTGGTGAAAATAAAAGAAAAAAAGCCAAAAACAGAAAACTAATGCCGCCACCTTAAATGTGGTGCCTGCATTAATTTTCTGTTTTTGGCTTTTTTTCGTTTATTTTCACCAGATGACCTGGCCAGTAACACACTTCCCATTATAGAGATGCTCCCTCATCTATGGCGGAGCAATAGAGACACCCTTGGACAGCAGCACTGTCTGGAGAGGGTAGTAATAGATGGAGTAGTCCCCCTTCAGAAAGCTTAATAATAGCATGCAATACCAAGCGGCGGTTTCCAAAGTGAGCAAAATCCTTTTGTGTGTTAAGAGAGGTATGGACTCCAGAGAGAGAGATAATTTTTCCCCTGTACAAATCATTCAAAGGAGGTGGTAAAGGCAGAAGGTTTTTTAATCTAATGCATTCTATGTATTAGGATAAAAAAAAATTCTGTGTGTAGCAGCCCCCCCCCCAGCACCCCCTAATTACCTACCTGACCTACTTCTCTCTCCAGGAATGTCCACGATCCCCTCAGCTATCCAGTACACTCCTCCTGATTGGCTGAGACAGAGCAGCGGTGCTATTGGCTCACGCGGCTGTCAATCAAAGTCAGTCAGCCAATCGGGGGAGAGAGGGGGCAGGGCCAGGTCAGGGATCCGTGTCTGAATGGCTACACGGAGCTCTGACTCGGCTTGGGTGAAAAACCTGTAACAAGCTGCTGGCTAAGGGGCACTCAAAGGAGGGAGGGGCCAAGAGCAGCAAAAAGGGACCCGAGAAGAGGAGGATCTGGGCTGCTCTGTGCAAAACCAACTGCACAGAGATGGTAAGTATGACATGTTTTTTATTTAAAAAAAAAAAGTGAGCTTTTACAATCACTTTAATCGGTTCCCGACCAGCTCACGCAGATATTCTGTTGCAGAATGGCTCTCCTGGGCAAAATTCCGTATATATACGGCTTTGCCCTGGAGAGCCACCAGAGGGCGCGCGAGTGCCACCGGAGGCACGTGCGCGCATCTGCTGCACATCAGGGGACCCGATGTGCATGGCCGAGAACCAGCCATGCACAAGAGTAAGCACAGAGATTTGTGTGTGTAAAAAATAAATAATAAAAATGCCATAAAACTATCCCCTATTTTGTAGACACTCTAACTTTTGCACAAACCAATCAATATACGCTTACTGCAATTTTCTTTACCAAAAATATGTAGAAGAATACATATCTGCCTAAACTGAGAAAAAAATTATTTTATATATTATATCAAAATTGTCACTCTTGTTTTGTTTATAGCCCAAAAAATAAAAACCGCAGAGGTGATCAAATCCCACCAAAAGAAAGCTCTATCTGTGGAGAAAAAAGGATGTCAATTTTGTTTTGGTGTAATGTCACATGGCCACGCAATTGTCAGTTAAAGCGGCGCAGTGCAGAATCGCAAAAAAAGTGCTCTGAATCTGTTAAGAGCCACCAGAGGGCATGCGTGCCTGCACGGCAGGGGACCCAATGCACGTGGCCAGCGGGCGTGATCGCATGCACGACATCCAGCAAGAAGATTTTTGTGTTTACGTGAGCCGGTCGGAAACCGGTTAAATATATACGCCAATATTTTTATAAGTATATGTCAGGGGAGAGGAGACCTATTGTTTGTTCCTACTAAGTCAGTCCAATCCCCTTACAGTTAAAACACGCTGAGGGAACACACATTTAACCCCTTGATCGCCTCTAGTGTTAACCCCTTCCCTACCAGTGACATTTACACAGTAATCAGTGCATATTTATAGCAATGATTGCTGTATAAATGTCAATGGTCCCAAAAATGTGTCCGATCTGTCTGTTGCAATACTGCTAAAAATCGCAGATCAACGCCATTACTAGTAAAAAAAAGAAAAGAAAATAATAAAAATTACATAAATCTTTCCCATAGTTTGTAGACTATATAACTTTGGCGCAAACCAATCAATATACACTTATTGTGAATTTTTTTACTCAAAAAAACATTTTTGGGGATCAAAAAAAAAATGCAGAGGTGATCAAATACCACCAAAAGAAAGCTATATTTGTGGGAAAGAAAGACACAAATTTTGTTTGGGTACAGCATTGCATGACCACCCAATTGTCAGTTAAAGCGATGCAGTTTCAAATTGTAGAAAGTGCTCTGGTCAGGAAGGGGGTAAAATCTTCTGGGGCTGAAGTGGTTAATGAATAAAAAAAAAAAAACACACAATATATACCCTAATATTTTTGTAAAAGATGATGTTATGCCGAGTAAATAGATACCAAACACGTCAAGCTTTGTGCACGCTCGTGGAATGGCGACAAACTATGGTACTTTAACCACTTCAGCCCTGGAAGATTTGGCTGCTCAATGACCAGGCCATTTTTAGCGATTTCCTCATCTTTTCTCTTCCTCCCCTTCAACCACCCCCTACCCATCTTATATTGCTTATTACTATACATAAATAAATATATACTTTACTGTGCATATTACAACCCGTTTGAGATCTGTTGTGATGTTCAAATGTTAATAGACATTTAATTTACCATTTTGTAATCATTTACTGTCATTGTAAACTACTTTTTCTCCAATAAAATTTCTTGATTGTGAAAAAAATAAAATAAAAAAGAAGAAGTTTATACGCAAAGTCTGATGTTTAATATAGATCATGTTTCAATAATTTGTTGTTTATTTGTTTTATATCTGTATCGATTATTAGATATGAGCATTGTATTTAAGATCCCGTGATATATTTTATGATTTGTGAAGTATTTTATGAATTTGGAATTGATTGCATTTATTCATATTTTTTGCTTTTTTGGTATCAGAGCGCATGACATTTTTATATATTTGGACATATTTATTTTATTTATGACAGAAGGTCATTAACTGATGCAAGGTAATTAATTGTGGCACTGCAATAATACTTAAACAGAAGAAATAGAATTTCTTCTTTGAACAGTAAATCTCTGTTTACATTAAATGCCCAGTCAAGAGCAGTGAAAAAAAAAAAATAGGACTTTCCCTTTGAACATGACTAGACAATCAAAGTGAACAATGGATGTGTGAACATTTTACTTGTTTAGTAAGTTTGACTGATTGCATTAGAGCTGAAATGTCTGTTCATCTTACCATAATAGATACCATGTCCTCCCATGAAGAGGTGTCCAGGTTGAAGGTTGCTATACCCCATTCATCGGTCACTGCGGTCATGTTCAGGTCTTCCTCTTCAAAGCCCACTACTAAGTAGACTGTTTCATTCACTTTTGGGGATTCTGTTCTGTCTCTGAGCATTAGCTATGGAAAAATGTAAAGTTGTAACTTTATCCCATTCTGGTCAACCAAAATAAATCAGAAGATAAAAGCTCCTGGGAAGTTTACTATTATTAAGAGGAATTAAAATTCACAGCCAAAAAAAAATCTCTGAACTGAATAGACCTATATCTTACTCGTGGCTCAGGTTAAAGAGGACGTAAACTTTCTCTGCTGTCATTTACCTATAGGTAAGCCTATAATAAGGCTTACCTATAGGTAGTGTAAATCTCTCCTAAACAAGTACAGTTTAGAAGATATTCTGAGCCCTGTACCGTGAACAGCAGCTCCCGCGTGCATGAACGGGAGTGACGTCATCACGGTTCCGGCTAATCACAGAGCCAGAGACCGCAAACCCAGAAGCTAGACGGGTGAAAATGGAAGCGGCTGCAGCGCTGATATAACGCGCTGGAACAGTTTTGTTTTAAGGTATGTTTCACATAATGTACTATTATGCAATGCATACTAGCTCATTATGAGCCTGGGACACCTGACGTATAATGCATGAGGGTGTCTTCTCTCACCACCAGGAAGGTGATTCCGGTCCCTTAACCACCACCAGCTTCTGGGCAAACCAGTTTTGCACAAACACTTCACAGTTACGCTACTCCACTAACTACTACTACTAAGGCCGGCTTCACACTGGGGCGGTGCGGGCGGCGACGGTAAAGCAGCGCTATATTTAGCGCTGCTTTACCGTCGTTTTAAGGGTTAAAATCCCCCACAAAGCGCCGCTGCAGCAGCGCTTTGCCGGCAGTTTCCCCGCGGTGTCCCATTGATTTCAATGGGTAGGAGCAGTATAGGGGCAGTGAATACACCGTTCCTTCACCGCTCCAAATATGCTGCTAGCAGGACTTTTTTTTACCGTCCTGTTAGCGCACCGCTCCAGTGTGAAAGCCATCTGGCTTTCACACTGGAGTGAAAGGACCCGCTTTTTTCAGGAGCTACACAGGCGCCATTTTTAGCGCTGTAGCTCCTGAAAAACGCCCCAGTGTGAAAGCACCCTAACTGAATTTACTGTTTGTGCACAACAGAGCAATTAACTCACAACTTCCCAAGATACTTTTGTCAGCTGAGAAGAGAAACAAATATACTTCTTTAAATGTATATAAAAGTGATCAGCGCAATTTCTCAACATAAAAAGTGAGTATAAATTCATATATTATATATATATATATATATATATATATATATATATATATATATATATACACACATATACATATATATATACACATACACACACTATATGTGTATATAAATAATATCAATATTGAGAAGTAACAAACTCATAAATGTCACCACTGGTAAAGTGCAAAGTGATTAACCACTTGACAGCTGGCCACTTAAACCCGCCTCGTGACCAGACCAATTTTCAGCTTTCAGTACTCTCCTACTTTGAATGACAATTACTCATTAATGCAATACTGTACCCAAATACATTTTTTGTCCTTTTTTCATACAAAAAGACTTTTCTTTTGGTGGTCATTGATCACCTCTGGGTTTTTTATTTTTTTTGCGCTATAAATGAAAAAAGACCGAAAAATTTGAAAAAAAAAACGAATTTTTCTTAGTTTCTGTGATAAAATTTAGCAAATGATAAATTTTTCTTCAGAAATTTTGGCCACAATTTATACTGCTACATAGCTTTGGTAAAAATAACCCAAATTAGTGGATAGTTTTTGGTCTGTGTGAAAGTTATAGAGTCTACAAGTTGTGCTGCAAATCATAAAAAATGTATCACACCTGATGTACTGGTGGCCTATCTCATTTCTTGGTACAAAATTTGCTGAACCATTTTTGGAAACATTTAGTTACCATAAGGTGTTGCCAACATCCTGATATAGATTTTTTGTGAAAACTCCAAAGAGAAACACTAGTACCCCCCGGTACAGTAGGACTTTAAGGGCGAACAAAAATTAATATTTAAATGATGATTATGATTTAAACAAATTTTTGTTCGCCCTTAAAGTCCTACTGTATCGGGGGGTACTAGTGTTTCTCTTTGGAGATTTCACACAAAAAAATCTCATTTTTTGCGACCCAAACAGGCCAGGAAAGTACAAATACCCCCCAAATGAACCCTTTTTTGAAAGTAGACATTTCAAGGTATTTAGTAAGATGCATGGTGAGGTTTTTGATGTTGTAATTTTTTCCCACAATTCTTTGCAATATGAAGATTTTTTATTCCCCCCCCCCCCCCCCCCCCCCCCACAAAAAATTGTCATTGTAATAAGTTATTTCTCTCACATGGCATGTGTATACCACAAATGACACCTCAAAATACATTCTGCTACTCCTCCTAAGTATGGCGATACAACGTGTGGGACTTTATTACAGCCTGGCCACATAGAGAGGTCCAACATGCAGGGAGCACCATCAGGTGTTCTAGGAGCATAAATGACACATCAAACTTGTTGACTACATATTACACTTTTGAAGGCCCTGGAGCACTAGGACAATGGAAACGCCACAAAATGACCCCATTTTGGAAAGCTAACACCCCAACGTATAATATATGAGCCATAATGAGTCTTTTAAACAGTTGATTTTTTCCAGAAGTTTTTGGAAAATGTGCAAAAAAAATTAAAACTCATTTTTTTTTACACAACGTTGTCCATTTATAAGATATTTCCAACACATAGCATGTACATAGCAAAAATGACACCCCAAAATACATTCTGCTACTTCTCCTGAGTATGGTGATACCACATGTGTAAGACTTTTACACAGCCTCGCCACATACAAGGAACACTGTCAGGTGTTCTAGGGACACATAGCAAAAGGTAAAAAAAAAAAAGATTACCTGTGGTTTTATTAGTAGCACAGTTGCCCACAGGAGGATAGCACTGGTCCAGGCAGCAGGCAGGGACTTGGTCAGCAAAAGTGAATGCAATTGTCCAGGCAACAGGCAGGAACACTGTCCATAGTCAGTACAGGCAGGGATAATGTCCATATACAGTCCAGGGTCAGTGCATGCAGAGATTGTCAGCAGTGCCAAAATATTGATCCTGGTAGTAGGCAGGAACATGGTCCATTTATGTGGTGTGGTCAGTTCATGCGACAGGCAGAGGCATGATGGCATAGGTCCTACAGGCAGCAGGCAGAAGTAGGGCCTCATTCAGGACAGAATGGGTACAGGGGTAAAGGCTTCTCCCACCCAAATCTCTTTGAAGCCTCTGAGTCTCCAGACCCTAATCTAGGAAAAAATATGTTTTCTTCATCCAGAAAAGCAATTCTGGATCCCCTCATATATGAGACCCCTGTGTTAGGAATCCCACTAGTCCAGTGGTAGCCATGGAAGGATTTGGGGCTTTCAGTGGATTTGTGATAAATAACGTAACTGTATATGGCCAAATTTAACAAATAAATTGAAACTTTTTTATACCACTGGTATGTTTGCCTTGTGACAAGGTCGGGTTCGAGCATTTGGTCGTTGAAGTCGACACCCCCCATGAACATGTTGTATTCGTAGATATATGTTGGCTTTTGGATTTGGCCATTCCTCCTGGTGACCCTTCTGTCCCTCCACTTCACAGCCAGAATTTCCTCATTCCGTAAACTCGCCATCTCCCCTCTTCTTAGCTTCTTGTTGACAAGGCTTTGAGGAAAGCCCTTCTGGTTCTTCCTTACGGTGCCACATGCTGGAGTGTTCTTTCTGTGAAGGTTGCGGAACTAGTATAAAAATTGTCCACATACAAATGGCAGCCTTTCTCGAGGAGTGGGTTTATGAGTTCCCAAACGAATTTCCCACTCGATCCAATGTATTCTGGGCAATTAGGGGGATGTAGCTGGATGTCCTTCCCTTCGTATACCATGAAGGCATAGTTATACCCTGTAACTCGGTCGCACAATTTATACATCTTCACCCCATAGCGGGCCCTTTTGGTGGGAATAAATTGTTTTATGCCCAGCCTGCCAGTAAATTTGACAAGGGACTCATCCACGCATATGTGTTGGTCTGGAGTAAACAACTGGGGGAAGATATCAGAAAAATTATTTAGTAGTGGCCGAATTTTATAATGCTTGTCAAAATTTGGGTCATTTCGGGGAGGGCACTGGGTATTTTCATTGTAGTGTTAGAATCTCATAATCATTAGCTATCTGGTCCTGGGCATTACTGAGGAAAAGATGGGCGTGGGGTGGATGGGGAGGGATGACCAATATGAACGTAAAACATTTTTTTTGGTTAGTCCCATACAGAATGTGAGGCCCAAAAATGTTTTAAACTCCTCCACTGTTAGGGCTCTCCACTCGTAGGGATGGGCATAATGGGACTTTGGGTTACTTGCTATGAATTGTTGGGCATATAGGTTGCACTGGGCCACAATTGATGCAAGCATGTCCTCAGTAAAAAAAAGGTTGAAAAAATCTATTGGTGAAAAATTTTCGGTGTCCACCTTGACTCCTTGCTGGGCAGTGAAAGGGGGAATGATAGCTTCTCCTGAATTAGGAGGAAGCCATATGGGGTTCTGAAGTTAATAGGGAAGGCTGGAATGGAACCTAACCCTTTGGGACTGAGATGATACCCCACTGGTACGTGGCCTTTGCCGAGGTACTGCGGTGCTGGTGGATGGCACTGCCTCCTCACCAGTACGCCTTCGTCTGGTGGGTGGACTCATCCTCCTCTGAGGCGGTCAGTGTTCCACTGCTTAGGACAGGCTCGTAGTACACGTCAGACTCAGAATCTGAATATGAGGAATCCGAAGCAGAGAGCTCCCCGTTGCTCTCGTCGGCTACAAGAATATTGTATGACTACTCGGCTGAAAATAATCTTTGTGACATTCTTAGCGATGACAAATGGCATTGATATGTGCAACTGATGACACGCGACACTGGCAGATGGCACTTTTACGTGGTACTTATGACACGCGACACTGATGTGACAGGTGACACTAATGGCAGATGGCACTGATACGTGGCACTGATGACACGCAACACTGGCATATGGCACTGATACGTGACACTGATGTGGCACTGGTGACACGTGGCACTAATGAAACATGGCACTGATGTGGCAGGTGACACTGACAGATGGCACTGACGACAGATGGCACGGAGATGGCATTGATAGATGGCACTGTGACACTAACAGTGATGAGCACTGTGGCACCAATGGCACTGTATGGGCACTGTTGGGCTCTGATGTGTTTTCACTGGTTAAATGTATTTTTACAAAATGGCTTGCACTCACTCTGCAGCACAGATCCTCTCTCCTCACACGCGGTCTCTGTGTGAGGAGAGAGAGCCGGCAATTAGAGATGATCTCATATGTTTACACTTGAGCTCATCTCTCATTGGAATCTCTGATCGTGCTGTAAACGGCCGCTGTGATTGGCCATTTACAGCGATCTGTGACTGGCTGTGTCCAAGGGACATGGCCAGCACAGAATTTCCCCGATGTGCGCCCACGGGCATGCGCATCGCTGAAGTAAACAGGAGGACGTCCAGGGACGCCCTCCCGGCAATTGGAGTCCGCGCTGTAGCTGTCTTTCGGCTATAGAGCGGACGCCTAGTGGTTAAAGTAAAACGTCGAAAACGTTCATCCATATTACACTATGGGAGACATTTATTTAATTCCCACATGTTATCTGGAATCCTGAGTGAAATATCAAAAGCCAATAGCCGGGAGCCCGGAAGTGGGGGGATTACCATCACCAGAGCTATATATATATATATATATATATATATATATATATTATATATATATATATATATATAGGCCGATTCATCATTTTATGGAGGTTAGAGTTCTGTGAGCACTGAACAGTGGTGACATTTAGGAGTTTGTCACTTTTCAATATTGAAGGTTTGTGTGTGTGTGTGTGTGTGTGTGTGTGTGTGTGTGTGTGTGTGTGTGTGTGTGTGTGTGTGTGTGTGTGTGTGTGTGTGTGTGTGTGTGTGTGTGTGTGTGTATATATATATATATATATATATATATATATATATATATATATATATATATATATATATATATATTATACTCACTTGCTTTTTATGTTGACAATTTTTTTTTAACTAACATGTCATACTTGCCTCCACTGTGCAGCTTATTTTGCACATGAGTGGCCCGATCCTCGACTTCTGGGGTCCCTCTGTGGCTCTCACGGCTCCTCCTCACTTCAGATAACCCCCCAGGAGAAGTGCTCTCCCGGGGGGGTTATCTTGCGGGCGTGCTCCCTAGTCCAGCATATGTGTCCATAGACACGAATGCCGGACTCGGCCCCACCCCCCGGTGCCCATGTCCTTGGATCAGGAGCCAATGGCTGCGCTGCTATCAATCTATCCAATCAAGAGCTGGGACCCCATGCAGAGAGGGAAAATGCGTATAAATGAAGACACATGCATAGTCCATATGTTGGTAAGAATGGTGGAGTAGTGTGTGTCAGACTCGCAAGCTACCAGTTATATGTTATATTACCTCCACTCTCGACCCCACTATTTAACAATCCCTCAATGACACTCAGACCACATTTCAATACAATACTATTTCTACTACATACGTAATGAAAAATATATAAAAAAATACTTCCAAACATATCCATATATGAGTGCTACAGCTGCTGGGAATGTGCGTAAATCCTAAAAGCTGATCGTCGGCAATAAGATGGAAGTGCAGTTGCTGGATCGCTTCCACAAAACTCCATTACTGCACACCCCCACTTGCCCTCCCCCCCTATGATTTTCGGGCTCCGTTTGCCCATCGGTGGACTCAGGAGCCAGCATGTTACCAAAGGTGAATTTAGACTTTAAGACCTTTTTGCTGCATAGGGGGAGATTTGCTAAAACTGGAGCCCACAGAATCTGGTGCAGCTGCTCAGTAACCAATAAGCTTCTAAATTCAGCTTTTTCAATGAAGCATTGACAAGAACATCTAGAAGCTGATTTATCACTAGGCACAGCTGCACCAGATTTTGTGTGCACTATTTTAGTAAATCTCCCCCTTAGTGTCTATTAGGGATGGGCCCGGTGCTCGATGCGAACCCATGTTCGCATCGAGCACCGGGTGTTCGCTCGCTCGGCGAGCCCAGAACTATTTTGGCCGCTCGCATCACGTTCGTGTGATGCGAGCGGCCCCGCAATGCATTGCGGCCGGCGCGGCCGGCGCAGTGCATTGCTGGCTGATGATTGGCCAAGCATGCACTGTGACCCCGCATGCTTGGCCAATCACAGCGCCGGAAACTCGAAGAGCCATAATTGGCTACAGGCAGGACGCCTGTAGCCAATTACAGCTCCGGGGCTTTAGTACACGCCCCCCCCCCCCTATAAAAGGCCGCCACGCCGTCTGCGCCGGTCACATGCTGTTCCGGCGCAGATAGAGCAGGATAGTTCTGTGACACTCTGCTGGATTTAGTTAGTTAGAGAGATTTACTTAGAGAGATTGAGTTAGATAGATTCATTTAGAAAGATTGATTTAGAAAGAGGGGCTTGTAGTGTGTTCGTGGCAGGCAGGCAGAGCTCCTATATTTTGTTCCCAGAAGCACCTATAGGACTTGTAGTGTGTTCGTGGCAGGCAGCAGAGCTCCTATATTTTGTTCCCAGAAGCACCTATAGGACTTGTAGTGTGTTCGTGGCAGGCAGGCAGAGCTCCTATATTTTGTTCCCAGAAGCACCTATAGGACTTGTAGTGTGTTCGTGGCAGGCAGGCAGAGCTCCTATATTTTGTTCCCAGAAGCACCTATAGGACTTGTAGTGTGTTCGTGGCAGGCAGGCAGAGCTCCTATATTTTGTTCCCAGAAGCACCTATAGGACTTGTAGTGTGTTTGTGGCAGGCAGGCAGAGCTCCTATATTTTGTTCCCAGAAGCACCTATAGGACTTTTAGTGTGTTCGTGGCAGGCAGGCAGAGCTCCTATATTTTGTTCCCAGAAGCACCTATAGGACTTGAAGTGTGTTAGTCCCATCACACAGAGATCATATATTTTGTTCCCAGAAGCACCTATAGGACTTGAAGTGTGTTAGTCCCATCACACAGAGATCATATATTTTGTTCCCAGAAGCACCTATAGGACTTGAAGTGTGTTAGTCCCATCAAACAGAGATCATATATTTTGTTCCCAGAAGCACCTATAGGACTTGAAGTGTGTTAGTCCCATCAAACAGAGATCATATATTTTGTTCCCAGAAGCACCTATAGGACTTGAAGTGTGTTAGTCCCATCACACAGAGATCATATATTTTGTTCCCAGAAGCACCTATAGGACTTGAAGTGTGTTAGTCCCATCACACAGAGATCATATATTTTGTTCCCAGAAGCACCTATAGGACTTGAAGTGTGTTAGTCCCATCACACAGACCTATATTTTCTTCCCAGAAGCACCTATAGGACTTGAAGTGTGTTAGTCCCATCACACAGAGATCATATATTTTGTTCCCAGAAGCACCTATAGGACTTGAAGTGTGTTAGTCCCATCACACAGAGATCCTATATTTTGTTCCCAGAAGCACCTATAGGACTTGAAGTGTGTTAGTCCCATCACACAGAGATCATATATTTTGTTCCCAGAAGCACCTATAGGACTTGAAGTGTGTTAGTCCCATCACACAGACCTATATTTTCTTCCCAGAAGCACCCATAGGACTTGAAGTGTGTTAGTCCCATCACACAGAGATCATATATTTTGTTCCCAGAAGCACCTATAGGACTTGAAGTGTGTTAGTCCCATCACACAGAGATCATATATTTTGTTCCCAGAAGCACCTATAGGACTTGAAGTGTGTTAGTCCCATCACACAGACCTATATTTTCTTCCCAGAAGCACCCATAGGACTTGAAGTGTGTTAGTCCCATCACACAGACCTATATTTTCTTCCCAGAAGCACCCATAGGACTTGAAGTGTGTTAGTCCCATCACACAGAGATCCTATATTTTCTTCCCAGAAGCACCTATAGGACTTGAAGTGTGTTAGTCCCATCACACAGAGATCCTATATTTTGTTCCCAGAAGCACCTATAGGACTTGAAGTGTGTTAGTCCCATCACACAGAGATCATATATTTTGTTCCCAGAAGCACCTATAGGACTTGAAGTGTGTTAGTCCCATCACACAGACCTATATTTTCTTCCCAGAAGCACCCATAGGACTTGAAGTGTGTTAGTCCCATCACACAGACCTATATTTTCTTCCCAGAAGCACCCATAGGACTTGAAGTGTGTTAGTCCCATCACACAGAGATCCTATATTTTCTTCCAGAAGCACCTATAGGACTTGAAGTGTGTTAGTCCCATCACACAGAGATCCTATATTTTGTTCCCAGAAGCACCTATAGGACTTGAAGTGTGTTAGTCCCATCACACAGAGATCATATATTTTGTTCCCAGAAGCACCTATAGGACTTGAAGTGTGTTAGTCCCATCACACAGAGATCATATATTTTGTTCCCAGAAGCACCTATAGGACTTGAAGTGTGTTAGTCCCATCACACAGAGATCATATATTTTGTTCCCAGAAGCACCTATAGGACTTGAAGTGTGTTAGTCCCATCACACAGACCTATATTTTCTTCCCAGAAGCACCCATAGGACTTGAAGTGTGTTAGTCCCATCACACAGAGATCCTATATTTTGTTCCCAGAAGCACCTATAGGACTTGAAGTGTGTTAGTCCCATCACACAGACCTATATTTTCTTCCCAGAAGCACCTATAGGACTTCTAGTGTGTTAGTGGCATCACACAGAGCTCCTCTATTTTCTTTGCAGAAGCACCCACAGGACTTCTAGTGTGTTAGTGGCATCACACAGAGCTCCTCTATTTTCTTTGCAGAAGCACCCATAGGACTTCTAGTGTGTTAGTGGCATCACACAGAGCTCCTATATTTTCTTCTCAGCAGCACCCATAGGACTTCTAGTGTGTTAGTGGCATCACACAGAGCTCCTCTATTTTCTTTGCAGAAGCACCCATAGGACTTCTAGTGTGTTAGTGGCATCACACAGAGCTCCTATATATTCTTCTCAGCAGCACCCACAGGACTACCGACTACAATGGCTGGAAGACCGCCAAGGGGAGGCAGAGCGTGCAGAGCCAAGAACACAGGGCAGGCAGGCTCTGTTTCTAGTGGACGTGGCCGTGGCCGTGGACGTGGTCGTGCATCGTCATCAGCACGTGGCCATGGGACACGCGCGTCTTTGTTTTTGGCAGCTGGACATGTGGAGCCGCATCATGCTGAAGGCTTGGTAGAATGGATGACCAAGCCCTCCTCATCCTCCTCATCCTCTCTCACCCAGGCTCAGGGTACTGGCAGAGCATCATCAGCCACCCCTTCCCTAGACCCACCATGTCCTCCTGAGGAGTCCCCCGAACTCTTTGAGCACAGTGTTGGGTACATGCTCCAGGAGGATGCCCAACGATTCGAAGGCTCGGATGATGATACCCAGCTTGAGGAATCTGGCAGTACTGTTCCACCAGCTGCAGCTTACTGCCAGGTTTGCTCTAGTGGTGAAGAGGGAGGGGATGATGAGGTCACTGACTCCACGTGGGTGCCTGAAGGGAGAGAGGATGAGGAGGAGGACGAGGAGGAGGAGGATGCGGCGTCACATGTCCAACGAGGCAGGATGCCCCCTGGAGGCCAGGTAGAGGCCAGCACAGCAACTGTACAACACCGCAGAGCTCTGCCTGTGCAGGGCGCTGCCTCTGCACGTTATCAGAAAAGTTCTTTGGTGTAGGCCTTTTTTGAGACGAGTGCATCAGATCGCACCACTGCTATTTGCAATATTTGTCTCAAGCGTATCTCGCGTGGCCAAAACATCAGCCGCTTGGGCACCACAAGCATGACCAGACATATGGCGACCTGCCATGCAGCTCGTTGGCAGGCACACATAAAAGACCCACACCAAAGAACTAAGCGGACCTCTCCTTGCTCCTCCTCAGCTGGGATCTCCATCCCCACTACACCTTCAGTCCTCTCTGAAAGCTGCTCTGAGAGGACTGAAGGTGTAGAATTAGGTGTGTCACAACCAAGTACTTGCAGTACACCGACGTCCGATTGCAGCAGGCAAATTTCCCTGCCCCAGCTGCTGGACCGTAGAAAGAAGTACACTCCCAGCCATCCACATGCCCAGCGGTTGAATGCTAGCCTGGCTAAATTGCTAGCACTTCAACTGCTGCCTTTTCAGTTGGTAGACTCGGCCCCCTTCCGTGAGTTTGTTCAATGTGCGGTTCCTCAGTGGCAGGTTCCCAAACGCCACTTTTTCTCACGGAAGGCGATTCCGTCTCTCTACCGGCATGTGGAGGGCAATGTCCATGCCTCGCTGGACAGGGCGGTCAGCGGTAAGGTGCATATTACCGCTGACTCATGGTCCAGCAGGCATGGACAGGGACGGTACCTTTCTTTCACGGCCCATTGGGTCACTCTATTGGCAGCTGGGAGGGATGCAGGACAAGGTGCAGTAGTGTTGGAGGTTGTTCCGCCACCACGCCTCCAAAACGCTACTACTGCTACTGGTTGTGACACACCTCTCTCCTCCACCCCCTCCTCTTCTTCTTCCTCCAGTGCTCTGTCCTTGGAACCAGCGGTGCTCCGTAGGCGTACAAGGGGCTACGCAAGTACGCAGGCAAAAAGATGCCATGCCGTGCTTGCGCTGGTGTGTTTGGGGGACAGGAGCCACACTGGGCCAGAGGTTCTGGCAGCTCTGCAGGGGCAGGCCGAGAGGTGGTTGACGCCACGTCAGCTTAAGCCAGGAATGGTCGTTTCTGACAATGGCACCAACCTCCTCTCCGCCCTGCGACAGGGGCAGCTCACCCATGTGCCCTGCATGGCTCACGTCCTCAACCTGGTGGTGCAGCGGTTCTTGGGCAGGTTCCCAGGCTTACAGGATGTCCTGAGGCAGGCCAGGAAAGTCTGTGTGCATTTCCGCCGATCTTATAATGCCAGTGCTCGGCTGACTGAGCTGCAAAAGGAGCTGAACCTGCCCAAGAACCGCCTAATATGTGACATGCCCACCAGGTGGAACTCAACGTTGGCCATGCTGCAGCGACTGCACACGCAGCAGAGGGCCATCAATGAGTACCTTTGCGACTATGGCACCAGGACAGGGTCAGGGGAGCTTGGTTTTTTTTCCCCACGTCAGTGGAGCATGATCAGGGATGCATGCACTGTCCTCTCACCATTTGAGGAGGCCACGAGGATGGTGAGCAGTGACAGTGCATGCATCAGTGACACTGTCCCTCTTGTCCACCTGTTGGAGCATACGCTGCGTGGGATAATGGACAGGGCACTTGAGGCAGAACAGAGGCAGGAAGAGGAGGACTTCCTTGCCTCTCAAGGCCCCCTTTATCCGGACAGTGTTCCTTCTGTCCCACCCATCACACAGGAAGAGGATGAGGAGGAGGAGGAGGAGGAGGAGGAGGATTGTGTGAGCATGGAGGTGGAGCCTGGCACTCAGCATCAGCAGCAGCAGTCTTTTAGGGATGATGTACAGTCCCAACAAACCAGTGGACTTGTACGTGGCTGGGAGGAGGTGGCTGGCGATCATGTCATCCTCGGTGACCCAGAAGACTCCGGACCGAATGCCTCAGCTAACCTACGCTGCATGGCCTCCCTGATCCTGCAAAGCCTGCGGAAGGATCCTCGTGTTCTTCGGATCAAGGAAAGGGACCATTACTGGCTGGCCACTCTCCTTGATCCACGGTACAAGGGTAAGGTTGCGGACCTTATCTTGCCGTCGCAGAGGGAGCAGAGGATGAGACATCTCAGGGAGGCCTTGCAGAAAGGTCTGTGCAACGCGTTCCCAGAAACTGGGAGGCTACAAACTCCTGGTCCTGGGCGACGAGTTGCTGAGGCTTCGGTCAGTAGCAGAAGGAGCGGTGGGGAAGGTGGACGTCTGACCGATGCGTTCAGACAATTTTTTAGTCCGCAGCCCCAAGGTATGATCGGTTCCAGCAACCATCGCCAGCGTCTGATATACATGGTGCAGGAATACCTTGGGGCAAGGTCAGACTTGGACACCTTTCCCACCGAAAATCCTCTGGCTTACTGGGTCCTGAGGATGGATCACTGGCCAGAGCTTGCACAGTATGCAATTGAGCTACTGGCCTGTCCTGCCTCCAGCGTTCTTTCCGAACGCACATTCAGTGCTGCTGGAGGATTTGTCACCGATCATAGGGTGCGCCTGTCCACCGCCTCGGTTGATCGACTGACCTTCATCAAAATGAATCAGTCTTGGATCACCACCAGCTACCAGGCACCTGAGGCGGATATAACCGAATAATTTTTAATATCACATCCCTTCAAGACTGCCTATGCTGATGCTGAGTGACTGTCCTCTTATGTTCACTGACTATCCTCTTCCTCCTCCTCAATGATCCATGCCACCACACCAGTGCCTAAGGCACAATTTTTCAGCCCCTGTTCAACAGGGGCGTGTACATACAATTTTTATAAAAAAATGCTTCGCAACACGTGTGACTGCTGTGCTCCAAGTACAGTATCTGTGAGGGGTTGCAGTGTTGTGGCACCAGCACCAGTGCCTAAGGCACAATTTTTCAGCCCCTGTTTAACAGGGGCGTGTACTTACAATTTTTTTAAAAAATGCTTCGCAACACGTGTGACTGCTGTGCTCCAAGTACAGTATCTGTGAGGGGTTGCAGTGTTGTGGCACCAGCACCAGTGCCTAAGGCACAATTTTTCAGCCCCTGCTTAACAGGGGCGTGTACTTACAATTTTAAAAAAAAATGCTTTGCAACACGTGTGACGGCTGTGCTCCAAGTACAGTATCTGTGAGGGGTTGCAGTGTTGTGGCACCAGCACCAGTGCCTAAGGCACAATTTTTCAGCCCCTGTTTAACAGGGGCGGGTAATTACAATTTTTTTAAAAAATGCTTCGCAACACGTGTGACTGCTGTGCTCCAAGTACAGTATCTGTGAGGGGTTGCAGTGTTGTGGCACCAGCACCAGTGCCTAAGGCACAATTTTTCAGCCCCTGTTTAACAGGGGCGGGTAATTACAATTTTTTAAAAAAATGCTTTGCAACACGTGTGACTGCTGTGCTCCAAGTACAGTATCTGTGAGGGGTTGCAGTGTTGTGGCACCAGCACCAGTGCCTAAGGCACAATTTTTCAGCCCCTGTTTAACAGGGGCGTGTACTTACAATTTTTTAAAAAAATGCTTCGCAACACGTGTGACTGCTGTGCTCCAAGTACAGTATCTGTGAGGGGTTGCAGTGTTGTGGCACCAGCACCAGTGCCTAAGGCACAATTTTTCAGCCCCTGCTTAACAGGGGCGTGTACTTACAATTTTAAAGAAAAATGCTTTGCAACACGTGTGACGGCTGTGCTCCAAGTACAGTATCTGTGAGGGGTTGCAGTGTTGTGGCACCAGCACCAGTGCCTAAGGCACAATTTTTCAGCCCCTGTTTAACAGGGGCGGGTAATTACAATTTTTTTAAAAAATGCTTCGCAACACGTGTGACTGCTGTGCTCCAAGTACAGTATCTGTGAGGGGTTGCAGTGTTGTGGCACCAGCACCAGTGCCTAAGGCACAATTTTTCAGCCCCTGTTTAACAGGGGCGGGTAATTACAATTTTTTAAAAAAATGCTTTGCAACACGTGTGACTGCTGTGCTCCAAGTACAGTATCTGTGAGGGGTTGCAGTGTTGTGGCACCAGCACCAGTGCCTAAGGCACAATTTTTCAGCCCCTGTTTAACAGGGGCGGGTAATTACAAATCTTGATCTAATAGTTCACAGCAGGGCCCATTCCTGCGCCCACCAAGAGTAACTATGAGGGCCTACAGTCTTGTGGCAACACCGTCCACCACCACCGCCAAAGGCCCAATTTTTCTGCCCTGTTCATCAGGTGCTTGCAATTACAAATCTTGATCTAATAACTCACAGCAGGGCCCATTCTTGCGCCCACCAAGAGTAACTGTGAGAGCTTACAGTCTTGTGGCAACACCGTCCACCACCACCGCCAAAGGCCCAATTTTTCTGCCCTGTTCATCAGGTGCTTGCAATTACAAATCTTGATCTAATAACTCACAGCAGGGCCCATTCTTGCACCCACCAAGAGTAACTGTGAGAGCTTACTGTCTTGTGGCAACACCGTCCACCACCACCGCCAAAGGCCCAATTTTTCTGCCCTGTTCATCAGGTGCTTGCAATTACAAATCTTGATCTAATAACTCACAGTAGGGCCCATTCCTGCGCCCACCAAGAGTAACTGTGAGAGCTTACAGTCTTGTGGCAACACCGTCCACCACCACCACCACCCCCAATTTTTCTGCCCTGTTCAACAGGTGCATGCAATTACAAATCTTGATCTATTAACTCACAGCAGGGCCCATTCCTGTGCCCACCAGTCTTGTGGCTACACCAACATCTAATAGGGCAAATTTCTGCAGAGTATATACGCCAGGCCCCTACTTTCAAACATCCAACTTACAAACGACTCCTACTTGCAAATGGAAAGAGAAAACAGGAAGTGAGAGGAAATCTACCCCTAGGAAGGGAAATTCTATCCTGTTAGATTTAATTTGGGAAAAAGGTATCTCCTCTCTACTGATACTTTATCACCAATCCTTGTTTCAATTAAAACCCCACCTTTTCCAAAAACATTTGTCATTGGGACGGAAAGTGAGGTGACATGTTCTGAACAGATGTGCAAAGACAGCAAATGTTACAGGGGTGATAACCCCTCCCTATGTTCTCCAAAAAGCTTAAAAATATATTTTTTTGGGATGGAGCTACACTTCATAATGTACCTGTTCAGATTCTACTTAAGAACAAACCTAAAGCCGCAAGTGGTTTTAAATGGCTTCTTTTTTTCCTTTACAAATGTCATTTTGTGCAAGGACAGTTCTAAACACGGGAAACACATGCCACTTCACAGGCATACTTTAGACACCCCCCAGGTACCATATTTAAAGGAAAATTTCACTTTTTTTTTTCACTTTATGCATCATTAAAATGACTGCTCCCGAAAAAACGTTAGTTTTTAAAAGTTCTTTTTGCATTGATATATGTCCCCTGGGGCAGGACCCGGGTCCCCAAACCTGTTTTATGACATTAACATGCATATTGGCCGTTGTAATTAGCACTTTTGATTTCGAACGTTCGCGTCCATTATAACGTATAGGGTTCGAAAATTCGCGCAAACTTTCGGTCGGTTCGAAGGTTCTGGTGCGAACCGAACCCGGGGGTGTTCGGCTCATCCCTAGTGTCTATTTAAGCAATTAATTTTGTTTGTTATTTCCCTGGTTTTATTGGAACCTCTCCAGTGTCCCTACACAATATCAATCCCACAAAATTGAATTTGCTCCAGATCTCTATTATTCCTAAACCCATTTTTTTTTACATTACTTCACCCCTAGTCTATATGTGGCGTTTCCTTGTTCTATGTTCCAAGTTTTGAAGTCCACATGGACACTCTAATAAGTGTTTTAATTTCAAACTCTGTTTTCAAAATTGAGTGCTGTTTGTGATACTTTTTTTTTTTATTTGCACTAACAATCAAATTTTTAGGACAAGCTTTTGGGATGTATCCCCCTACCTTAATAATCTGTTTGAATTGAAATTAGTAATTTTCTCTGTATATTTTCCCTCACCAATTTACAAGACCTGCACCTTTTACAGGAATACGTTCTAGTAAAGTTTTGACAATATGTTCCCTCTTTGTTGGGAGAGTTTAATGCATTATGTACTAGTTTTGTCCTTAATGTTGGTGCCTTTCTATATAAAATGTGTGGTTTCTTGGCAATAAGGGACCCAACACTCTGTCTCTCTGTAATATAGGCCAATGTTTTCTAAAATTCAAGTTAGACTTACCTGTTGTTTTCCAGGAGTCTTTCAGGACAGCACATGAGACCGGCTCCTCCCACCGGGAAACAGGAAACCAATTCCACCATCTTTTAAAAAGGAGGCCTCCCCCACATCTCCTCAGTTGTAGTAGAGTACCTCCGGCCCAAGCTGGAACACATAATCAGAATATGGTTAACTACAGCATATAGATATAAACATATACCTTCGTATATATATCATCCAACAAAAAAGGGCGGGTAGTCTGCGGTTCTGAAAGACTCCAGGAAAACAAGTTACCGGTAAGTCCAACTTGAATTTTCCCTAAACGTCTTTCAGGACAGCACGAGACAATAATCGAGACTTACCAACTAGGGAGGGACCACTGCCTGCAGGACCTTTCTGCCAAAAGCCTGATCATCTGCTGACAGAAGATCCAATCTGTAATAGCGGGCAAACGTTCGAAAGCTTGACCACGTGGCCGCCTTGCAAATCTGGCTGTCTTGAGATTTGCCATAATAGACTGCCAAGCTTTTTTAAGTTGTTGATCCATTCTCTTATCCATAGGATCCTTAAGGATACCCATGTCCTCAAATGCCAAATCTGTTGACCGGGACACCTGGGAAAAAGCTGCGTCTAATCTTGGCATCTTGTTCCAGAGAGACTCTGAATCCTCACTAAAGGGAAAGCGCCTTTTATGCGCTTTTGGAAAAAAGGGTTTTCTCTCTGGATCTGCCCATTCCTTTCTAATGGTTTCCGAGATTACCGAATGTACCGGGAGAGTGCACTGAGCCCGACATACATTCGATCATGCAGCGATAATTCTTTTTTCTCCTCTTCCAGCCCCAAAGTCGCATAAATTGCTTTTAGCAGACCGTCTACTTGCTCCAAGGACAGTTTGTATCTAGAAGGAGCATCTTCTGCCTTCGGGTAGTAGTACCATCCTCTGCTACTGTTGGGATTAATTGCGAGTCCTGAGAGGGATCATAGGTAGTAGCCTGACTCAGGGATGGTGCTGCAAGAGAAGAGCGGAAGGCCTGTATAGTAGCATCTATCTCCTTCTTGACTGATGCGATTATCTCGCTGCATGCAGAAGAAGCCTCTTCTTTTACTAACGAGTCAATGCAGACTTGACAGAGTGCTTTCTTCCACCCCTCTAGTAACTTTGTCTTACATGCAGGGCATCTCCTTTTGACTGCTGGTTCAGAGCTCTTAGCCTACCAGGAAAAAATTACAAAAGAGAGACAACCAATCCCTAATGAGTCAGAGCTTCTCCTAACAGGCTCACCATAGGTGCACAGGTAGAAGGAAAAAACAGCTCCCTGTGCCCAGACAGGCCCCGCCACCAAGGGGGATATTAGAACTGTGAGGGAAGACACCAAGTAATAAGGGTGGACTGCCCACACCCCCCCCTTACCTGGGCCTTGCTGGTGCCCATGCCTGTCCCATTTGCCGCTGTCTCCATAGCGGTGCTGCACCGAGCGGTGGTTTCACCGACCGGATTCCGGAATCGAAAAGGCTGCTGCGTCTGACTGGAACCGGAAATTTAGGCACCAGACTGCTCCTCCCTTCTCCCCCTGCATCATAAGCCTGTCTCCGGCGCCACCCCCTTCCGGACTACCTCACTTCCGGTCAGCCGAGGCTCTTGCCACAACCAAGATGGCAGCGGCCTGTAACGCCGCAGCGCTTTTTAAAAAAAGGGGCAGCCCAGGACAGTCCCATCTCTATCTGAGCCAGGAAGGGAGAAAATGAGCCCACCTACTGGATGACCTGTGCCAAGGTGTGGGAGGAGCAGACCCCGCAAGGAAGAAAAAAGGTAAGATGGGGTAGGCAGCCCCAGCCTCTCAGGATAGCCCATAAGAGACCTAGGCTCCTACTAGATGTTCCCCCTGCCAGAGGAAACACAAAAACTGAGGAGATGTGGGGGAGGCCTCCTTTAAAAGATGGTGGAATTGGTGTTTCCTGTTTCCCGGTGGGAGGAGCCGGTCTCTCATGTGCTGTCCTGAAAGACGATTAGGGAAAAGATATTTTCCGTATACTTTTAGACGCCTTTCACACTGAGGCGCTGGCCACGTTAAAGGTAAAGCCCGGCTAGTTTTAGCGGCATTTTACCATCCTTTTAGCGGCGCTTTTCGCCTACTAGCAGGGCACTTTTAACCCCTGCTAGCGGCCGAAAAAAGGGATAAAAGTGCCCGCAAAGCGCCGCTGCCAAATCGATTTGCAGGCGCTTCGGCAGAATTACCCATTACACACCGCTCCTGCACCGCCCCAAAGATGCTGCCTGCAGGACTTTTTTCCCCATAATGCAAGCGCACCACCCCAGCGTGAAAGCTTTCACACTGGGGCTGCAAAAGAGGCAGTTTACAGGTGCTTTTCAGTCACTATTTTTAGTGCAAAAACGCCTTTAAAATGCCTCAGTGTGAAAGTAGCCATATTGGGTATTGAAATCAGGAAAAAATGCAGACTTCATCTCTTTAAGTTTATTGTCATTTAAATTCTTCTCCCAGCTCCTGCCAGATTTTTTAAAAATATTTTATTCATATTATATCCTTTATCTACAAATGTTTTTATATCAGCAGACATGGGTCAGCATGGGCACTGTGATCATTCTGTAGCTACTCTGCCCCATATGCAAACTGCAATGTACTGTGTGTTCTGACATCTATCTGAACCAACATTAGATTTTTCAGCAATTTGAGCTACAATAACTCTTTTATTGGATCAGACCACACAGGCCAGTCTTTGCTCCCCACATGCATCATTGAGCTGGGGCTGCCCATGTTGCAAGTTTTCTGGTTTTCCTTCCTTCCTTGGATGTTTTGGTAGGTCCGGACCACTACCAACTGGGAACATCACACAAGAGCTGCAGTTTTGGAGTTGCTCTAACCCAGTCATCTGGCCATTACAACTTGACCATTGTCAAAGTGGCTCATATCCTTACACTTCCCCATTTTTTCTGCTTTGAGCAAATCAACTTTAGGGACAACTTGTTCACGTATTGCCTAATGTATCCCACTTACTTTCAGATGCCCTTTTCACCAGATAATCAATGTTATTCATATTACCTATCAGTGGTCGTAATTTTATGGCTGATTGGTGTATAATGCAATGCACACGTGCACTGTATTAAAAAAAAAAAAAAAGTCAGACTTCTTGCATGTCTTCTGATGAAGTCTACCCTCTTATGTCATGTGACACTGTGCTATGTAACCAAACATTCATGCTCTACAGTGTGTTGAAGAGCCTGCAGTGGGTTTACAGAGATGGTGATACTCATATAACCATGGCCCTGCAGTGTAGTCCACACAGGTGTCAATACTATTGCAATAAACTCATTGCATTGACAACAGTCAGATTCGCCCTAAAATTGTATATGGAAACGAGACATGTGAACAGGTATTTAGCACACATTTCTGATATAGATTAATATGTATACACATACTATATGTAGTATATGACATTTTTTTATTTTAAGTTGGATCCCAAGAATATCCAATATGATAGGATTGTTTTTATGGTAAAAGCCTTTTCTTGTCCACACAGAGACACAGGATTTCTTTGACCTTGGGTTTTTACTGCCGTGCCATCTACAGGAGGAAGTGACACTGGCAGAGGCATTGCTAGACTTGTAAAAGACTTGTTGCACCTTTGGGCACCCCAGAGGGAGTAGCAATGAGGCACATGCTGCGGTGAATAGTGGGTGTGAGCGAACTGCACATGGCAATGTGCCAAGGGTGGCATATGTGTCTCTTCATTGAATCTAAGAAAAGGATTTTATAGTAAATACAAAAATCCTATTTTCATTCACTGAGGGACACAGGTATCTTTTACCTTCAGGACAGCCGAAGGCAGATCAGATCAGCCATAGTGGGCTGCATTGGACAGCATTGTCCAATGCATTTACAACACATAGACAAGGCAATTAGCTTACATTTCATTATTTAAGTTCACATAAATGTGCTGCAGTGGAGTACACTGAAAAAAAGTAGGACAGGTATTGTCCATTTTTTATGGAGTGTTGCAACACACTACAATACCTCACAATGAAATGTTTGATTAGTGTTCAAGTGCTAAATCATCTTTTCAGAAAAAAATTATATAAGGTGAACAATGTACACCTTCCCGACCCCCCGTCTCTGCTGTACTTACCTCCATGAATGCTGAGTTGTCAGTACCCACACAGCCTGTGTAGCAGTCAGGGAATTTAAAATCCCTGCTCTTCGTCCTCTTCTTTCTGCAGAACTTCCTGGATGGATCAGAGCGATTCTCATTGGTGAGTACCGGCATAGAGCATCACTCTGATCCATCCCAGAAGCCCTACCGAAAGAAGTAGGGGTATTTTAAATCCCCTGACCATTACACAGGTTATGTGGGCACTGACAGCTCAGCAACTGAGGAGGTAAGTAAACTGAGGAGGTAAGTAAAGCAAGGACTGGGGGGTGGGGAAGGTGTATGGTGTTCACGTATTAATTTCTTCTGAAAAAACCTGTTGCCTACCTGACAGTGCTAGAGCAGGTTGAACCTGGTGATTCGGGCCTGGGGCAGCATGCAGTGAAGCCCCTGGTGAGGGGGTCCCTGGTGAATACAGGCTGACTGTTAGGCTGGCCAGGACGGCTTCCACTGCCAGGAAAATACTATGGCTCGGCTGTCAACACTGTCTGTAGCAGGAAATAAATTCTCTGTGTGTGGCCTGCCGTAGAATCTACATCCATGGGGATGTAGCTAACATACATATAGCTAAAAAGATCATTGGTATCAGTGGAACTTATTTGCGAAGTAGAAATTGCTCATTGCAGAAGGAATGATACTAAGCTGCAGACGTTAGCACCAGCACTGCAAGCAGCCCTGGAGCTGTTAGTGTGTTAGATAAAGGCAGCAGAAACAGCATGACTGTCCTTTCTGCATTCAGAATCAGACATGTTGTGACCATGTGTGGGTCAGATGGCTGTAGGTGACCAAAGTCACTGTACAGTAGGTGGGCAGCAGGAGTGGATCAAAGTTCCATGTGTGCAGGAGCAGCAGAGAGATGTTTCCTTAACATTGTATGGGGGAAAAAAGAGAATGCAATGTGCATGCACTGCACTCCACCCAGCAGATGATATCAGTGCTCATTCCCTCAGAATTAACCCCCTCTGCAGTAGAACCTGCAGGAATGGGGAAGAATGGTGCCCAGCGACTGTCAGTGGCTCTGTAACTGAAAAGTGCTCCACAGCTAACATTTACCAAAATTAAGTCTGGAAAGTGTTTCTTCAGGAAAACCCAATGTCCAAAGGTCACTTATAGGCTATTCCTGAAACTTCCAGTCTAGCAGGGTCAGGAAGCAGTGCTCCAGAAGCAAGACTTATGATAACAATTCTGCATAGCTGCAATAAAAAAAAAATATCTAGCAGTGATGTAGAGAAAATAATTTGAAGAATAAAAAACTGCAAAAAATAAGTCGGTGTTTAAAACGAAGAAAAGATGTCCATCCTCCCAAGACATAAGCGACAACATAAGGCATGCTGGTGGTAGGAGGGTTATCATGGGCTGACCTACAGTTTTTGGTCTTCCAGTGTCTAATCCTCCTGTAGGTGGCAGTATAACCAAAAGGTTTAAGACTTTCTATGTCCCTTAATGAACGAGAAAATCTTGATTTAAAATTTAGGTCTGAAGGACCTTGTAAGGTTAGCATTTGGCGTGGTGTAAAAAGTCACCCTTACAAATACTCTTCTGAAAATACAGTGGCACAAAACAAATTAAGTGGGAACATCTTGTCTAGGCATTTAAACCACCTTACCTTAACTGTTAAAGGAACTCCTTGCTGGTAAAATTCAATATCCTCAAAAAAATTCAAATATTCAAAAGTGCCCAGTCTGGAAATCACTACTAAATATTCTGTATTCCCTGTAGGAAAGAACAAGATATGAGGATTGTCATAAGTAAATAAACTAAAAAGGATTTGGCTGGACATACAAATTAAGGCAAAACACCCGTCTACAGAAGCATTAGACTTTCCTGTGCTTATAAATTATATCATCAGGTCAAAGTACCAATTATCTAGACTGGACCGTAACCTGCAGACCTCTTATGTATGAGCAAGGCTCGGCCAAGCATATGTACTGAAAATGTTCTTAATAATCCCCTACTGGGCCTCAAAGTTTTTGAAACCAATACAGATATTTGGGAAAATGTGGGTATGGCTGGAGAATCCTCAAAGTACACGGCACCTCATCCCCATTAGTTAGATAAAGGTTTATAGCTAGGGATAGAGAGAGGGGATTATAGCGGTTCCAAGAGATACCAGAATTACAAGAGATATATACAAAAATCTATATATTTCATTACATATACAAAATACTAAAAAGAGGGAGAGGGACAGATATAAATATCATTTTTTTTTTCATACATTGATTTAGATGGGTACAGTACAAATAATTAAAACATGTAGCGATAGAAGGAAAAACAAGCCTAGATCTTGTAAAGGCCAGTAGTACAGGTAATCCACATGTACATGTAAACAAATTACAAATACATTAACATGACAGTACAGAAAAGCAAACGCATATATTCAAGTAAAGCCCCATACACACGCGCGGATTATCCGAGGACCAGGTCCGTCAGACCATGTCCGTCATACTTTGTCTGATGTTGGTTTTGCGTACACACGGTCGGACAAAGTTGTCGGAAAATCCGATCATTCTGAACGTGGTGACGTTTGTTGCCTACGACGGGACTACGTAGAGGCTAGTAACTAATAGCTTTGGTCTTGTAATGTGATCTGAGCATGCGTAGCACTTTGTCCGGTCGGAATTCGCTACACACGATCGGATTTGGTGTGATCGGACTTTGTTGTCAAAAAATCTATCCAGCAGGAGATAGGACTTTGTCCGTCAGACAATCTGATGGAAACTGTCCGATGGTGCCTACACACGGTCTGATGTTCCGACAACATTGTCCGATAGGACAGAATCCATCGGAAAATCCTACCATGTGTATGGGGCTTAAGAAAAAATATTGCATATAATTATAATGAAAGTTACATCCCATTGTTACAGTCACATTGCCAGATTACAAAGTTACAAATTGCAGCTAATGAAAAAATATACAAAAGATACTAATCTCTAACGTAGTTTGACAGCCCAGATTATTTGCCCATGGCATACAGTCTTGAGGGAGATAAAAGAAAAGGAAAGAAAAGGGTGAAAAACAGTGAAGAATAGAAAGGGGAGCGAGAAAGAGAAAAGAAAGGAGGAAAGGGAAGAAAATATAGATATATTGTAATATTTCTCTCTCCCCTTTCTATTCTTCACTGTTTTTCACCCTCTTCTTTCCTTTTATCTCCATGGCCAAATAATCTGGGCTGTCAATTTACGATAGAGATTAGTATCGTTTGTATATTTTTCATTAGCTGCAATTTGTAACTTTGTAATCTGGCAATGTGACTGTAACAACGTGATGTAACTTTCATTATAATTATATGCAATATTTTTTCTTACTTAAATATATGTGTTTGCTTTTCTGTACTGTCATGTTAATGTATTTGTAATTTGTTTGCTTGGACATATATCTTGCTTTTGTCTTTGTTTCTGAATGCACATCATGCTCAGTATTCGTGACACTTAATGCAAAGCCATGCCCCCAATCTCCTTGGATACTAGGTTGATGTTGGGAGGCATTACTTGGCCCTCACTTTGCTGCACAGCTGACTTTCCCATGTTTGGAGCCCTGGTGTGTCCTGCTGCTGGTCCCCAGGCTGCTTGTGTGCCTATGTGGGATGTATGGTCCCTTGATCTGGGTCGCAATTACCCATGCCGCTGTTGGCTGTATGGACACCCAAGGGCTGACACTGATGCATTAGTGGGGATTGTAGTTCAATTTGCGGGCGCATGCGCATGAGCCCTTTCTGTCTGCTCACTGATCAGTCTTACGCCGATCAGGTGTGGGGGGGGGCATATAAAGCCAGCCAGTCCACTTACTATCCTGTTAGACCCAGTGGCGCCTTCATTTGCTGTTGCTATCACAAAGCTATGTTATTAATTCGTTTTAACCAGGGACCAAAAAAAGCCCTCAAACCATTCTTTATAATTGATAGCTTTCCCCTATCTTACTTTCAGGTTCTACACTGTAGCGTCACATTAGCTCAGATACTTCGTTATTGTAAACAATTGCTATCATTATATGCTGTCTGATTCCTAGACCCCAATTGGGGGCTGTGATGGTCTGCTAGTTTGAAGACAATTAGGTGAGCCTTTTCTCTTATAATTACTAGGTTTACTATTTGCTGTTACATATCTATATTCCGTGTCTAGCAATTAATTGGCTCTCTTTTTGCAACCATACACCTGGGACGATTTGTGTCATCTGTTTCCCATATCAAAAGCCTTTATGCAACCATCCCATCCAGGCGCCCCTGCTTTATTGCAGATTTTTATTTATACTTGTAAGTAATTGAAGCTATGTTAGCCCTATTTATTTGGGATTCTGTTTATCCCAATTTTTCTAACTGTTTAAATAATTAATTGATCCTTTAATTTCTTGATTGCTAGGTCTTTGTTTCCCCCCTGCAGCCATAGATGCTGTACAGGGCCAGTGACTCCTTTGAGGATATTTATAGCTGTCCCTCTCCCTCTTTTTAGTATTTTGTATATGTAATAAAATATATTGATTTTTTTTATATATCTCTTGTAATTCTGGTATCTCTTTGCACCGCTATAATCCCCTCTCTCTATCACTAGCTATAAACCTTTACAATACAGAGATTGCTTCCACCATTGCCTATGATAGACCACATTTGGCATCAAACCAACATCACTGAACCATACCAGGGACAGTGTGGACCATAAAAAAAAAAAAAGAAAGAAAGAAACGCAGGGAAAGTGTGGACCATAACCAGACAGACTTCAAACAGTGATTTGTCCATATTTTACGACTTTGGCTCACTTGAATCTGCCCCGACCCTTTATGGCTCTAGAAGCTTTTTCTAAGCATATGCAGCAATAATCGAATTCTCTGTTCTTTGAGGAGAAAGTAAATAATCCCCATAATATCTATTTTAAGGTCTTTGGGAGCCTTAATAAGGACCCATACAATGAAGTAGAGAATCGATTGGGTTAAGGGATTATACCAGTACTGTGAGTGACCAAACTTAGGCTACCCATAAACATAAGGCAGTGCTTGTAAACAGCAATATATTCTTTGTACAAGGAACATTGCAAAAAAAATAACAATCTCATCATCTAGAAAAGTTAATATGTTCTTAAAATACACATTTGAGAGTCCCTGGTGATATGAAAACAATGCTTTCAAGTATATGTGAAAGGACGGTTCACAAATGAAAGGGACAAAAAATCCTAGCTGTACAGTTCAAATTCTTCTGGCATGTTTTCTACAAGCAATCTAAGATTTTGTTTTAATTTGAAAGAACCCATATCTTCAGACTACTGGAGATTTCCTCTCTTCCTGTGCCATCTCCAGGATAGATTTCTTGAATTGAACATAAAGAGCAAAAAATAACCCAATAGGGTTTTAACCCACCCATACTCTATCAAAAAAAAGCTACAAAAAAAAAAAAACACTTTAAGAGGCTCTATTTTGCTTATCCCCACAGACAGCTTAGGAAGCTGTTGTCATCCAAAACGAACCACAAACATTACAATCTCTGTACAATCTCACTGTGATTTGCCAAAACCTCTGTAGTGTGATGGCTTGTTTAAACACAACCCATTACATTTATACCAAATCAAAAAGGCAAAATCATACAGTAATTGTTAGAAAATAATTGACTTGCTTATATGCATAATCATATATTCTAGATATGGATAAAGTGAAATAAGTATATATATAGGATTTCTACATATATATGTAGAAATTAGTCTGAAACTTTTGAAAGGCTTCCCACATATGGTTGTAATGTGGAGTGAATTGAACATACACCATCCCCCCATTGTAAGAGATAAGGTTACATGCTCATTTAAAGACACAGAGCTTCAATATGTTATCTTAAAGACAAAAGTTATTTCTTTATATTACAATATTTCTTGAATAAGTACATTACAAGTACATTTTAAACGTATATAATCTATCTACTAATATTTTTATATCTTACATTTAGAAGATAGGAAAATTGTATTGTATAAAGTTAAAATGTTTAAAACAAGGCAGTTTTGCCAGCAATGGAATGTTTTGATTAGAGGTGGTTTTGTATTTCAACATCCTGTTGGACTGAGTGACCCCCACCTTTTTAGAACGGTGGGAAGGAATAATGGTCATTGAAAGCCTGCGTGTTCTCTGTGGGACTAATAGGCAAATATGAACCTTAAGCCAGCCTTTTTAGGAAGGTGGGGCTGTTTTCATGGGCTGATTTTAGGAAAAAGCTTGTACTACAGTTTTTGGGCGGAGAGACTCTCCGGCTGCTGACACGAGAAGGGAGACTCATATATTTTACACACACACACGCACACACACAAAGATACATTCATACAATTTTTATTTCAAGAATAAGAAGCTTATCGATGCTACCTTTATATTCTTCATTCTGTTTTTGTAATATTTCGCTTTTTTTATTATTAAAGCGGTTCTACACCCATTTCATTTAGTAAATCTCTTTGCCTTCCAAATCAGGCAAAGAGTACTAAATGAAATGTTTTTTTTTTTTTTTTTTTTTTTTACTTACCTTGTAATTGAAGACTTCCGGTCTTCTCCCTCTGCGGCGGCGGGCGGGGTCTTGCGTCGATCGTCGTCACGCCGCACTGTCTCCTGGGATCTGGTGTCATTGATCCCAGGAGTCAGTGCGGGCATCTTCCGAAATCTCGCGAGATTTCGGCCACATCTTCCGAAATCTCCCGAGATTTCGGCCGCATCTGCCGAAATCTCGTGAGATCTCGGCAGATGAGCCGTTACTGCGCACGCGCGAGTAACGGCAGTGCATGGTGGGCCATCTAAAGTCCCTGTGGGTGTTTCACATGCCCACAGGCAAGATGGCCCCCAGCACTAAAGAAGAAGACGAGGAACTTCATCGGACGAAAACCGGCGGCGATCGAGATGGAAGATGGAACAGGTGAGTCCCCTAATAAAGGTAAGCACACTTTATATTACATCCTTAAAAAAAAAAAAATTTTTTCAGAGTGCAGAACCGCTTTAAATACATTTTGGACATTTTTACGGATTTTCTTGAAATTTCCCTCATCGATATGAATTATGAAATATAGTTATTAATACAGTAATAACTCATATTTTTACATTTTGGCGAGCCTAGCCTTCTTCAATTTATCCGAATATTGAACTTTTTTGAATAATTTCTACTTTCGCTTGCCGAGAGGGAATTGAAACACAAACATTGACTATTGAGTCAAGCTTCAGAAGAAATCGAAAAAGCATATTTTCGGGATCATCATTGAATTGAACTTGGAAGAAAAAGAAACATCTAAATCGGTGAGACGTTTGCACGTGCAAGAATATCTGTTTCTTGATGAAGTAATTTCCCGCCAAGAGAGGGAACGCGTGTTACATGAATGAAGTTTATCCTACTTTGGTAAGTATGAATCTTATTCATGAATTGTCTGATGAGAGTGAATTAGAATTTAAAAATTTGTCAAAGTTTGTTAAAGATGATGAATTATGGTGTTACATGTTCAATGAATGTTTACAAGCTAATATCAAAATACAAAAGTCAAAATTTACTTTTAAGAAATTCAGCATACAGGTTAGGAATTTGATTAAGTTGATTAAAGTTTATGATACAATGATATCAGGAGTTCCTGAAAAAACACAAGGTAAAACAGAGACTCAGGTATGTTTGTCTGAGCGGATAGATGATTTGCAGAGTGCAATTCAAATAAAGGATATTAAGTTGTCTGAGTTACAGAATAATGTAAAGTTTAAAACAGATTCAAGCAAGAATGCAGACTCTATGAAGAAGTCTTTTGTACAAGATATGCGGTTTATCGAGGTTGATGACCAAGAACAGAAAGGTTTGTTTGAACCCAAATTATCTTTTGTACCAGTAAAGCGGTCTATAAAATATGACCAGGAACATGAAGTTTTGCTTAAAACAAAAATATTAGATAAAGCTGCAGCATGCAGACAAATTTTAGACAAACAAAAGAAAAATGGTGATTTAAAAGTTGCCACGTGTGAGGCCACACCCAGAGATGATGAGATACACGTCACAGACAGAGCTAACTTTTCAGAGCAGACAGGAAATGTTATTTTAATACATGATACACAAAGGAAGCTTAAAGAAGAAAATACAGAACATATTTCTGATTCATTTATTCTTTCTTCTTCAAACAATAGTTTGATTGATTTGCCTTATGCCTCAAAAGCCAAACAGATCAGTACATTGACTGTTAATGACAGTTCAATCAATATGACAAACAATGATGAAAATGAGAAGGATGGATTACTTCCATCACCATCAGGAATTAGGGAGACCCCTCCAATTTTAATATATGTGACTTCACTTTTAGTAGATGAAAGTGGAAGGCCATGGGTACATGGTTAATTACATGGTAAAAATACTAAATGGTTAATAGATTTAGGATCTGAACTCAGTTTAACTAGACACAAATTATCTGTGAATATTGATTCTCCAAAATGTAATTTAATTGGTTTAAATGGAAAAGAAAAAACAGTTGCAGCTAAAGTTTCTGATGTGAATTTTGAGATTCCAGGAATTTTGAAAACAAATATAGACATATGGTGTTGCCAAAATACAGAGAATATTTTAGGCATGGATGTGATTAGTAAATTAGATTGGATTATTGATTTAAGTAATTCTACTATATGGAAAGATTCATCTAGGCCCAAACCTATGTTAAAAGATTCTTCAATGTACAGTAATGTTGGAAGTATTTGTACAGCAGTCGCTGACATGTCTTCAGATTTTAATTGGCCACACACAGGAACCAATCTCGAATTGGAACAATCGGTTAGAGCACATAAAAGTCTTTGGAGTCAGACCAAAATGGATACAGGTTTGTTTAAAGATATTGAGATAGAAATTGAGGGAAGAGACCCGAAGCCCCAAATTCAAAATAAGTTGCCACAGGAATCCATAATTCCAGTTTTTGACATCATACAATCCTTTGTACAGCAAGGAATAGTAAAGAAGGCACAATCAGTGGTAAATAATTGTATTTGGCCTATGAAGAATGCTGATGATTCATATTCTATATCAGTTGATGTAAAATCACTGAATAAATGCATTACAAATAACAAACCCATTGTTCCTAATCTAAATTTAATGTCACAAATGGATGCCAATGCCAAAGTATTTTCAGTACTGGAAATAGCCAATAGCCATTTTTCAGTACCATTGACAAACAGTTGTCATTATAAGCTTGCTTTTAACTTTGATAAAATAACTTATGCTTTTACTAGAATAATTCCAGAATTAGATATCAGTGATGGCTTAGTGCATGAGTGCTTGGAGAAAGTTTTATCAAAATTTTCTAGACCAAAATGTATTTTCCAGCATGTGGACAAAATTTTGCTGTCTACACAAAATCCAGAGGAACATGTCAATCTGTTGACGGAGTTATTTACTTTGTTACAAACAGCAGGGTTGAAATTTAACACAGAGTCAGTTCAGTTAATGAAAAATGAAATTAATTTTCTTCATATGCAAATTAGTCAGGGACAGAGACAGTTATCACAGGAAAAAGTTAGAAACATTTCTGCTATTCCAATTCCAACATCTTACAAGGCATTATATCAATTTTTGAGTGAAGTAAATTATTGCAAAGAGTTTTTACAGGAATATGATGATAAAATTAAACCATTAATGGATTTCTTGAAACAAAAAGATGTTGTGTTTGATCAATGGAATCAAATCCAGACAAATGCCTTTGAAATGTTGAAAAAAGATTTGCAGAATGCTGTCTCATTGCATACAATCGAAGTTGGAATATCTACACCTGTTCTAATGTCTACTAAGGTATCTGAGAATTCCATATCAGTGATTTTGTCTCAGGTAAAAGATGGTGAACCGGAAAGAGTAGGTCTTTTCTCCAGAGGTTTGACAAATATGGAAAAGACTTTTGACACAAATATGAAGCAACTATTAAGTGTTTATTTTGCAGTCAAAGTAACAGAAACGATTGTAAGATCTAGTAGGATCATATTACAGACACCTTATCTGTCATTACAAAGTCTTTTAAAGAGAATTCATTCAGGTGAATTATATGACAAATATTGTCCATTTTTTAAAACTTTACAATCTAAACCCATACAGGTAGATGTGGTAACAGAATATTCTCAGTTAAATGTATTCAGAAAGCCTGTAAATGGTATTGTTAGAACAAGTGTTGAGAGATGTTTTGAGCCAGGATTTGTTAAAGCTATTAAGAATTTTCCAACAGGTATGTGTTACCCAAAGAATGGTTATACTATTCAGCAAAAATTCTACCGAAAATGCTGAATTGAAAAATGCAATGAAAAAAGTACAGTACAGCACGCATTACTCTGAAATATTAAAAGAGGCAAAGTGACTCAATATATAGTTTCGCTTTGGTTTTCTATGGATGATTTAAAACCTTATCTTTGGTTTATGAAAACATGGTTTTATATCATGACACAAAAAGAGAAATTGCGTCCTGTTCTAGTTTAAATACACAGAATAATAAATTAAGGAGTATAGATCAGTTTAAGGAAAATAGAGCAAAGTAAGTATGTTATTATTAAAACATATTTTGGTATGTAATAAGAATAAGTAAATGAAGGTATATTTTGCATTTATTTAAATTCTCAATAATGATACTGCATTCTTTTTTAGGATTTGACTTGTAAGTCACCAAAAGAAAGAAATTTAATATTTCTAGTCCTTCCAGATGAAAACAAAATCTTGAAATTTAAGAATATCGGTTCTGGGAGAAGAATTGACAGAAGAGATTCATTCGTTATAATTATTGTTGTCTTTCTATGTTCAGTAAAGTTTTTCCAACTTTACAGAGTGCAGGAAGAAGAAGAAAAATTCTCAAGCGAACCTCATAGGAAATTTTAAAAACAATGGACTTTTTGATTTTTTTGACTACTGATGATATCATTTTATACATCAGATATTGCAGTTTTCATATATAATTTTTATGTAACAAGATATGGTTACCATATCAAGATGGGATATTTTTTACACATCGATTTTTATAAACACATGTAGTGTATTTTCAGTGTTGAAAGGGTTAAACTTGCTTACAATAGAGTCATTCTAGTTCTAGTTAGAGGGAACATCTGGTGTTAATTGAGACAGAGTACATTTTTAAACATACATTTTTGAAGTGATATTCATATTTCAAAGTATTGTACAACAATGTTACATTTATGAATTATGGAATTAAGGGGATTGATTTATTTGGTAAAAGGAAATAATAAGGGTAAAAATATTTTTATGGTATATGAAGCAAAAGTTTTATGAATTCAATTTTCCTTATATAGAATCAAATTTGAAAATGTATATTCAAGTCAATTATCTTAAGATTTAATTGAATGTATGAATACAAATGTGATGCGAATGAGGTATGAATGAATTAGATATGAAAAATAGATATGGATTAAAATGAACAGATTGATTAATCATTCATTTTGAGAGGGAATTGTTAGAAAATAATTGACTTGCTTATATGCATAATCATATATTCTAGATATGGATAAAGTGAAATAAGTATATATATAGGATTTCTACATATATATGTAGAAATTAGTCTGAAACTTTTGAAAGGCTTCCCACATATGGTTGTAATGTGGAGTGAATTGAACATACACCATCCCCCCATTGTAAGAGATAAGGTTACATGCTCATTTAAAGACACAGAGCTTCAATATGTTATCTTAAAGACAAAAGTTATTTCTTTATATTACAATATTTCTTGAATAAGTACATTACAAGTACATTTTAAACGTATATAATCTATCTACTAATATTTTTATATCTTACATTTAGAAGATAGGAAAATTGTATTGTATAAAGTTAAAATGTTTAAAACAAGGCAGTTTTGCCAGCAATGGAATGTTTTGATTAGAGGTGGTTTTGTATTTCAACATCCTGTTGGACTGAGTGACCCCCACCTTTTTAGAACGGTGGGAAGGAATAATGGTCATTGAAAGCCTGCGTGTTCTCTGTGGGACTAATAGGCAAATATGAACCTTAAGCCAGCCTTTTTAGGAAGGTGGGGCTGTTTTCATGGGCTGATTTTAGGAAAAAGCTTGTACTACAGTTTTTGGGCGGAGAGACTCTCTGGCTGCTGACACGAGAAGGGAGACTGATATATTTTACACACACACGCACACACACACACACAAAGATACATTCATACAATTTTTATTTCAAGAATAAGAAGCTTATCGATGCTACCTTTATATTCTTCATTCTGTTTTTGTAATATTTCGCTATTTTTATTATTAAATACATTTTGGACATTTTTACGGATTTTCTTGAAATTTCCCTCATCGCTATGAATTATGAAATATAGTTATTAATACAGTAACAAATCATATTTTTACAGTAATATATTAGTCCAGTTTCAGACAAAATGGGAATAAATGTATACAAAAAAATCAACAGTAATTTTAGGCAGTTAAATGGAAACCTGAAATAAGTAATAACATTTTTGGGTGGACTTTGATAAATGTGAGCATCAGCTAGCAAGGTAAAAGTCTCTGGGACACAGACAGGGATTTCTCTCCCCAGAATATTGGAGTTGTATCTTTTGTTTCATCTTCCATCACAAAGCCATACAGTAGATCTGTTGGCTTTATGTAATCATAGTGGGGATGGAGCTGGGAACCTTGGGGGGTGATATCTGTGTACTCATTAATATATGCAACTATTAAAGTAATAGAATATCTCTTTTCTTTTTGAACTCTGGAAGCATCAGCATTTTATAAATAAAGGTTTGATTCTCACCCGTAAGCTTCTCTGTCATTGAAGCCCTGACTTTTAAATGCTGATCTGTGTTTGTCTGAGAGATATTGAACAGGCGTAGATCATATGTCCTGGATACACAGCCTTTGTCATCAGTCTAAAACAGAAGAGATAAAAGTATTGATTTACTGAAGTGTCAAAAGAATCTAATTTTATGCAAACATTTAAGTTCTATTAGACTTGGACTAGGAGACATCTACCTCTGTTCAGTAGCAGCGAAATCAACTTTGCTCAGTGTGCAGAAGCAACACAAGTACAGTTGACATTTTCCTTCATCAACCTCAACAAGGGTCTATATTATACCACATAATGACAGGTTTTAGGCTATCCAAAGTGGACAGTATGAAGATCTGAATGTCTAAGAATCTTTGTCACAAAATTTTTCCATAAACATGCATGGGTGTAAAATCGCCGGAAATTGCCCAATTGCCCAAAACAGATTAAGCAATATGAGCCCAGATATGGAGGTCTGTATTTGCAGCTTTTACATACCATGTGTGCACCACATGTAAAACGCACGGGGACGTCATGGGGAATTCCCTATGGCTTTCCCCATGACGTCAGAGGGGGCGGGGTCACCAGGTGGCCCCGCCCTCCGTTATAAAAGACCTGTCAGACGCAGCGAAGCCTCACACAGTGGGAGCCTCCCATTGCGCGGAGTGGCCCAAGAAGAGACGCCGACGCCATGGAAGAAGATGCCAGACGAGAAGACCAGAGCAAGAAGAAGCGGATCGGAGGAAGAAGAAGATGGAAAAAGAAGATGGAAGAAAATGCCGGAAGGAGAAGAAGAAGAAACCGAAGGATGAAGAAAGGAAGAAGGAAGACCAGAAGAAAGAAGATTTTAATAAAGGAATTGTCAAAGACCGTCTCCTGTCATTTTTACCATTTTTGTCACTTTTTTGGCGAAATGGTAGGGGTACTTTTGTACCCCCTTACCATTTCACACAGGGGGGGGGGGGCAGGATCTGGGGGTCCCCTTGTTAAAGGGGGCTTCCACATTCCGATAAGCCCCCTGCCCGCAGACCCCCACAACCAATGGCCAGGGTTGTGGGGACGAGGCCCTTGTCCTCATCAACATGGGGACAAGGTGCTTTGGGGGGGACCCCAAAGCACCCTCCTAATGTTGAGGGCATGTGGCCTGGTACGGTTCAGGAGGGAGGGGGGCCGCTCTCGTCCCCCTCTTTTCCTGCGGCCTGCCAGGTTGCGTGCTCGGATCAGGGTCTGGTATGGATTTTGAGGGGGACCCCACGCCGTTTTTTTTTTTTGGCCGGGATTCCCCTTAAAATCCATAGCAGACATGAAGGGCCTGGTAATTGAATTTGGGGGGACCCCCGGGCTTTTTTTTTTTTTTATCAATGACTTTTTTTCATCAATGACCTTCAATGAATGACTGTTCTCTGTGTTACAGGAGCCGACAATTCATTAGCCGCTAGTGATTTTAAATTTTCCTGCAAAAATTACACTTTGTGCAGGGACAGTTCTAAGCACGGGAAACATGCGCCCCTTCACAGGCATACTATAGACACCCCCCAGGTATGAAATTTAAAGGAATATTACACTTTTATTGTTTCACTTTAAGCATTATTAAAATCACTGCTCCTGAAAAAACGGCAGTTTTAAAAAAATAATTTTGCATTGATAAATGTCCCCTGGGGCAGGACCCGGGTCCCCAAACACTTATGACAATAACATGCATATTAGCCTTTAAAATTAGCACTTTTGATTTTGAACGTTCGCGTCCATTGTAATTATTAGGGTTCTTAAGTTCGCACGGACTTTAGGTCTGTTCGCGGGTTCTGTTGTGAACCGAACCTGGGGGTGTTCGGCTCATCCCTAGTACCTATACGTGGTTTTGCCTAGCTGTGCCATTCTGCCGACGTATATCGTCGTGAGGCGGTCGGGAAGTGGTCGGGAAGTGGTTAAATACCCTTTTAGAAAGAAATCTTGTTACAAATGAAGAAAAAATAGTTTAAATGATAGTAAAACCTTTATCAGGATAGTGAAAGCATAATTAACACCACCATGCTATAATTTACACTATATTTCCTACAACAGGAGACAAAAAGTATGACTGTTGACCTGATGAATTTTTTTTAGAAAAAAATTTAAAAATCCATTTCAGTCATCTTACAATTCATCTTACAATTGCGTATAATTGCGCATTAAAATTGCATGATTGTGTGGCCAAAAATCACCAGCGTGCTCCCAATATTAAACAAAATAAAAAAAGTTTCTTCTATCCCTCAGGGACTTTGTTGTTTTGACATCACACCTGCTATGGGCATTCAAATGGGATCTCACTCTCCCTGATATTTCATATTCTAGAGCAGCCTTTCTCAACCAGGTTTCCTCCAAAGGCTGCTAGGGGTTCCTTGAGCAATGAGCAACTTCTGCCTCTCAGACGAGTACCCACTGAAACAATGATGTTTATAGGTATTTGTATGGGGCGATTCTTCTCAATGGTTACACATGTAAGAAGTATTATTCCCAGTGACCACAACACTAATGTACGGTAAGCTGTAGACAGTAATTTTTTGCATGGGTTCTCTGAGCCTGGAAAGTTATTTCAGGGGTTTCCCATGTGAAAAAGGCTGCTCTAGGAAATGCAACAGGGGAGCTAGAAAGTACACACGTGGGTGGGAACACCCAAAACTCTAAGGTGGACACCAAAAGTTAGAGATTATGGCAAGAATATCTCACTTTCAGTAGCTTTTAAAGAGACCAGGTTTCACTTATACATAAAAAATAAAATTAAAATCACTTTTTTGTGCAGGCTTTTCAGCTACTGTATTTCTTTAAGATTGCTCACCTGTATGTCCTTTATGCGTATGCATCCATCTAAATTGTCATCACTAGAATGGAAAATACTATCTGTAAGCTCAGCATACTTCAGGAAGAATGGATAAAGCTGAATTTTGCAGACAGAGAGGCTCATTAGTCCAGTGGCTGGTTTTCCATAGGTGTAACTAGAACACAGAGGAGAAATCCAGTATAATTGAAAAGCAGTGCATTGGTTAAAAATAGTGAAGTGATTAAAGTCACTAGTGTATGTCCTGTCATTACCCAAATGTACCCCCTCACTTTCCTGTATCCCTCATCTAATGTCCCAGCAATATTTTTACTTTTACATTGTTCTTGTAGTGAGAAACAGCTTTTAGTACTACCTGTGACATTACCAGACTAGAAATTTTAGTACAGATAAATTATAATGAATTCCAGTTAACCTGCATGCATATATTTAAGAGAATGTAAAATGTGTTGATTCGATCCATTTAGCATTATGCTTCCTGCAATATATTAAGTATACAATACTCTTGTAGCACCCATACCCTGGGCTGGCTAAATTTACTATATACACTATATTGTCAAAAGTATGGCGACGCCTGCTTTTACATGCACATGAACTTTAATGGCATCTCAGTCTTAGTCCGTAGGGTTCAATATTGAGTTGGCCCACACTTTGCCGCTATAACAGCTTCAACTCTTCTGGGAAGGCTGTCAACAAGGTTTAGGAGTGTGTCTATGGGAATGTTTGACCATTCTTCCAGAAGTGCAGAAGGCCTGGCTCACACTCTCCTCTTTAATACATCCCAAAGGTGTTCTATTAGGTTGAGGTCAGGACCTCCACCCCAAACTCGCTCATCCATGTCTTTTTGGACCTTGATTTGTGCACTGGTCCATTTGGTGGGGGGGGGGGGGGGGGTTATGGTACGGGGTTGTTTATCAGGGGTTGGGCTTGGCCCCTTAGTTCCAGTGAAGGGAACTATTAAGGCTCTTAAGACAATTTCTTAGGGATGGTCCCTTCCAGTTCTAACATGACTGTGCACCAGTGCACAAGGCAAGGTCCATAAAAGACATAGATGAGCGAGTTTGGGGTAGAGGAACGTTTTTTTACCACCCCTTTGTTGCCCATGTGACTGAGGCCTAAGCGTGAGTTAACACTTGTGCAGGGGGGACACTGCATGTGATTCAGATAGGAATCACACCACATTTATATGCGATTCTTTGCAGTGCAATTTGAGCCATTACATTTTGTATGAGCTCAATTCGCACCACACAAGCTCATGGGGACTAAGCTCCGAGGGGTGGAGTGAAACACATTGGGGGGCGTGGCCTGGTCGGAGTCCAGGCTGAGTTTGCCACTCGCACATTACCTCAGGGATGGTATGGATGTGCGTTCATAGGGAGAACTTTCTTTACCGCAAGTTGTTATAGGAGCTGGGGTGAGCTCCCTCCGGAACCAGCACTCCCAGCAGTGGACTCTTAGGAATCACACCCCTTCTAGAGAGCCTGAGGGGCCCACAATGGAGGTATTTGGGTCACAATCAGTGACACATATCAGTGCCCATCGGTGCAGCCTATTAGTGCCCATCAGTGCTCATCATTAAAAAGGAGAAAAAAGTACTTATGTGCAAAATAATTCTATAATATAAAACTAAGAAAAACATTAGGTTAACCACTTCCCGACCGCCCCATGTACATATACGTCAGCAGAATGGCACGTACAGGCAAAACCACGTACCTGTACGTGCCATTCTTCAGGCGCGTGGGGGGTCCGATCGGACCCCCCCGGCCGGCGGGGACGGTCGGGATCGCTTCAGGAGCGATCCGGGATGAGGGGACGGCCAGTGGTTTCTGGCCACCCCCTCGCGATCGCTCCTGGCGAATCAGATGCTTCCTCTGTCTGTGTCAATCAAAACACAGGCAGAGGAAGTGATGTCACACTCGGCGCGCCAGTCAGATAGACCGGAACGCAGAGGAGTGAAGATGTAAAGGTTAGTGCACCAACAGTACACTGACACCAGTACACATAGGCACACAAATAACCCCCCTCACCCCCAGATCACCCCCCCTGCCCCCCCCCAGTCACAGTGTCACTAATTGCAGTGATCATTTATTTACTGATCACTGCATTTAGTGTCAGTGTGACTGTAATAACTGTCAGGGCAGTTAGTTTTAGGTCCAAGGTAGCCCCCTACCCCCCCCCAATAAAGGTTTAACCCCTTGATTGCCCCCCAGGTAACCCTTTCACCCCCTTTTGCCAGTGTCACTAAGCGATCGTTTTTCTGATCGCTGCATTAGTGTCACTGGTGTCGCTAGGTAGCCAGTTTTTTTTTAGGTTAACCGCCATGTTTATATAGGTTCATAAATAGGTTTATAGGTCAGGTACCCCCATATTACAACCTAAATAAAGGTTTTAACCCCCTGATTGCCCCTAGAGTTAACCCTTTCACCAGTGATCACCGTATAAGTGTCACTGGTGACGCTGGTTAGCCAGTTAGTTATTTTGTTATTTAGGTTCCCCGTCAGGTTTTTATATAGCGTCAGGTACCCCCATATATTACCCAATAAAGGTTTTAACCCCCCGATTGCCCCTAGTTAACCCTTTCACCCCCTTTTACCAGTGTCACTAAGCAATCGTTTTTCTGATCGCTGCATTAGTGTCACTGGTGCCGCTAGGTAGCCAGTTTTTTTTTAGGTTAACAGCCATGTTTATATAGGTTCATAAATAGGTTTATAGGTCAGGTACCCCCATATTACAACCTAAATAAAGGTTTTAACCCCCTGATTGCACCTAGAGTTAACCCTTTCACCAGTGATCACCGTATAAGTGTCACTGGTGACGCTGGTTAGCCAGTTAGTTATTTAGTTATTTAGGTTCCCCGTCAGGTTTTTATATAGCGTCAGGTACCCCCATATATTACCTAATAAAGGTTTTAACCCCCTGATTGCCCCTAGTTAACCCTTTCACCAGTGATGACCGTATAACTGTTACGGGTGACGCTAGTTAGTTTGTTTTTTATACTGTCAGGGCACCCGCCATTTATTACCCAATAACGGTTTAACCCCCTGATCGCCCGGCGGGTGATATCAATTAGGTTTTAGGGTCAAATAAGGTCTGCGTCGCCCCAGGTTAGTGCCAGTACCGCAAACACCCACGCGCAAAGCATACACCTCCCTTAGTGGTATAGTATCTGAACAGATCAATATCTGATCTGATCTATACTAGCGTCCCAGCAGTTTAGGGTTCCAAAAAACGCATTGTTAGCGGCATCAGCCCAGATACCTGCTAGCACCTGCGTTTTCCCCCTCCGCCCAGCCCAGCCCACCCAAGTGCAGTATCGATCGATTACTGTCACTTACAAAACACTAAGCACACATAACTGCAGCGTTCGCAGAGTCAGGCCCGATCCCTGCGATCGCTAACATTTTTTTTTGTGGTAGCGTTTTGATTCAGTCGCTAACAGTCAGGAGCTTTTTTTACCTGTAAATCTCAAAAAAATAAAAAAATAGTTGTCGTTTTATTGTTCTCTCTCTATTCTTTCTCTATTGTTGCTCTTTTTTACTCCATTCTATTCTGCAATGTTTTATTATGTTTTATCATGCTTGCTTTTCAGGTATGTAATTTTTCAACACTTTTATCTGCACTGGTTTCTTAACATGTGGACTTTTTGAAGAATTTACTCCCAAAACACCACGATATTTACTATGTATTAAAACATCAGATGACCAGTATTTTGTTTAAGGATTCCCACGACATAATATTGTCTTATATATTTACATCTGATGAATAGTGTGTATATATATATATTTATTTATCTGGTTTTAAAACAACACAGAGAGCGCCGCTAAATGGTGAGAGTACTCCAATGAATTTCATGATTTCTCTTTACCATTAACACACAGTGCATACGTTTTGATATAAGTGGCCGCTATAGGGCAACCTACAGAATTTTAATGACTGTTTGTATTTTGGAATTTTTCACGACTCATTGCGCCGAGATAAAGGGGAAAGGTGCATTGTAGCGCCGAATATCCTTTTCCTTTTTTTCTGTTTTGGTTTACTGTTTACATTTTGTTTCTCTGGCAGACAATGGATGTGTTTAAATTTTTAAAGAATAGACAAATAGATCTAAACAGCTTGTTCTCAACAAATGAACCTAATATTTTGGAAATTAACTATGATAGTGTCTTGACGGCTCTAGGCAGTACCCTTGAAAAACAGGTACGCACCTGGTGGGATATCTGCACATTAGAGCAGTATATCAAAGATAATATCATAGTTCGCAGCTTGAGGTGGGAAGTAACACCGCAAGATGGGCTAGAGGATGCAGATTCCACATCAGAATGGTTGGGATTTTTTAATGGAGTTGGGCTAAAGTTGCAGGAATTGATATTAAAACGTAAAAGGAAGAAAATGAGAATTGAAGATCAAAGACCTGCAGCAGCAGCTAGACCCGATTAAGGATTCTCAGCAGTTCTTAGATTTTAATAATAGAATTTCAAAAAAATTAGAAAAGGTAGACAAGGACACTCAGAAAAAGAAGGTAAAAAAGTTTTTTAGGGATCAAAATGATTTTAAAATTAATAAAATTTATTCATGGCAGAATTACAGTGAATCTAATGACAATATAGATCACATGGAAGTTCACTCCCAGCCCCAAACTAGGTCCCAATCAGAGGAGGTAATAAACTCTCAGTCAGGGGGATTACAACAACCCCGGGTGCCGACCCAATATCAAACATTGGATCGGGAACAAAAAAGTAGAGTTTACAATCAAACACCGTATATGGGCACACATAAAAGAGGGCAGAAAAATAGAGGACGAGGCTCTAGGGGGAGAGGAGGGGGAGGTTACTACCCCCCGCCGTACCCTTATATGAATACGGAATATCATGTGCCCACCAATAATAGGTATGAAATGTTGGAGAATTACGGAGGTGGTAATCACTACTCATCTCCGCGTCCTTTTTTAGGACGGGGCAGGGGAGACCAGAGGAGGGGACGAGGTTTTCCCCCCGAGGCAGGCCTCCCTAGGGCCAGTCTTATCACACGTCAAGCATATACAGGGAACCGGATTGGAGGGACTCACAATATCGGGAGATGAACACAACACAAACCCCAGGACCAGGGAGAAACGCATCAGAGGATGCAGGGCAGGGCGGAGGGCCCAACAAAAAAAGAATGCGAGAAACATAGATGGAGGCATTTTTAACTTGAGTGACACAGTTTTAAGTGATAAAGAAAAAAATATCCTACATCAGGGCCTGAAGTGTGGCTTAAAAAGACCTGTTAACAAGTTTAACGTATATGTGGACATACACAAATATATGCGCAAGTTGAGCATTAAAAAATACTTTTTGAATAAAACGTTGAATCCTGTAAGTGCAACAGGTAATGGGGCAGTGGGGATGACAGCGGTAGATAGCGGTTTAAAAAAATCGCTCTCTCTCTTCAATCCTCCAAATGTAGCAACTCAACATTTGGAAGTTTTTAAGACTTTGGTATTAAGAGATTTGGATAAATTAAACCCTTTGAAAAACCCAAATCCGAGATACATTAAAGAGGGGATAAAATCCTTAGAAAAAAGAAAGGACATTATCATAAGACCCGCGGACAAGGGTGGGGGTGTAGTCATTATGTCTAAAGACCATTATAACAGGCAGTTGACAGAGATGTTATCAGATAGGGAAACATACAGTGAGCTGGGGAAGGACCCTACAAATCAATATAAGAGGGAGCATGAATCTTTAATAGAATATGGCTACCAAACTCATGTATTGACAGTAAAAGAAAAAAGATTTTTGGTCCCCAGCAGTTGCCGTATACCTACTATATATACACTCCCGAAGATACATAAAAATCTGACTAATCCCCCGCCGAGACCCATAGTGAATGGTATAGGATCAATTTCTGCCAGATTGGGTCAATACCTAGACAGATTCCTCCAAAAAAGCGTTTTGGATACTAAAGCATATCTAAAGGATACCAAAAGCCTGTTACAGATGCTACGAGATATCAACTTGGCGGGAAAGGAGGAAGTCTATCTAGTAACATGTGATGTAGCTTCCCTCTATACGGTGATCCAACACGAAGACGCCCTTTTGGCACTCAATTGGGCGCCAAGTAAGAGGGAAGACCTTCCTCATAGGCAGAAGATTTTTTTAAGAAATGCCTTAGATTTTTGTCTCTCTCATAATTATTTTTGGTTTAGCAGTTGTTTTTTCACCCAGAAGAAAGGTGTGGCTATGGGCGCTAGGTTTGCGCCCAGCATAGCCAACCTTTTAATGGGAGAGTGGGAGGATAAGGCTGTGTTCCAGCAGAAACGTGAGGAATTATTATTTTATAAACGATACATTGATGACCTGCTGTTAATTTGGGCAGGATCAAAAGTATCGCTGATCACGTTTTTAGATTCATTGAATAAAAATGAGAACAATATTTAACTCACTAGCCAAATCAACCAGAAAGAGATTGATTTTTTAGATGTCACTATATTTCGAGTAGATAATGCCCTCCAAACAAAAGTATTTTTTAAGAGCACTGACAGAAACATTTTTTTTACCAGTGCACAGCGGTCACCACCCTTTGAGGCTTAAAAATGTTCCGAAGGGCCAAATGATGAGGGTCAAACGGAATTGTTCCACATTGGATGATTACCGTGCCCAATCCCAAATACTTAGAGACAGGTTTGTGGAGAAAGGTTACAAACCTCAGTTCCTGGACACCATAGTGGAAGAAATAGGGGGTCATACCGCGACAGGACATTTTGAAGAATAAAGAGGTTGGACTAATGCAGGGAAATAAACAAGAATGGGGATTTATATCAGATTTCCACTCACAGTTTAGAGATGTTGAAGCACTGTTTAGGACTCATTGGCATGTCCTCTGTTTGGATAAAACATTACAGAAGGTATTACCAAGGAAACCTCAATTTATATACAGAAGGGCACCCAGTTTTGGAGATGTGGTAGTAAAAAAAGTATTGGACCCACCTTCTCGGCCCCCCCCCCACATTCTGGGAAAGAGACGGGTTCTTTTCGTGTCGGAAATGTAAACCCTGCCGCGAAGTAACATGTCCAATAAGAGGCATGCAAGAATTTACTTCCACATCAAATGACAGCCAGTTTTCAATTAATGAGTTTATTACTTGTAACACTACTCACGTAGTTTATGTTTTAAAATGTCCCTGTGGTTTAATGTATGTGGGAAGGACTAAGAGGCTGCTACGCATCAGAGTAGCTGAGCACATACATAATATCGTGATAGGTTACAAAGACCATAATGTGTCCTTGCATTTTAAATTACATCACAAGCAAGATCCATCAGGATTACTATTTTGGGGCATTGACCATATTAAACCCTCGTGGAGGGGTTCAAATATGGTACGTGAACTATCAATGCGCGAAACAAAATGGATTTTTTTACTGGGTACCCTGTCGCCTAAGGGGTTAAATATCAAGCTCGATATTAACTGTTTCATTAGCGACTATTGATTTTTCCATTACTGTTTTATATAATTTTAATTTAAATGATTTATTATTACATATTAAATTTTATACATGAATTTTTACATATGGAGGATATTTTTATATATATTAAATGTGTATAACCTAAAAATCATATGATGTGATACCTTCTTCTGATAGATGTCCATAATAATGAGTAGATTTTTATAGGTATTAGTATATTTATTGGATTTATATATTTTTATTTTCATTTTTATATTTGTATTAAAAAATAGGATTTTATTAATTGGAAGTGCAAACCTAGCAAATGGTAATTCTAACTATTATCAAATATAATAAAGGCTGAGTGAAATGATTGTTAAAATATTGTTTATGCAGTGAACGGCCATGATCTGGTTATCTAGCAATAGAAAATTAGGGTGACACGGTTCCTGCACACTTACAAGTGTTCGCAAGTCCGATTGGATCAGCGGAGCACATGGTGTTGCAATAGACACCAATATAAGCCGGCACGTCGCGTCGTTAGGCCACGCCCTTTGAGAAAGTCGTGATGACGAAACGCGTCAGGGCGTGACCTATACGACGACCGGAAGTGACGTTGACGCTCCTTGCGTTCCAAGAGCAGGCAAACACAAGGAGAATTGGTGACGCAGTGAACAGTGAGAGTGTTCAACTCCACTATCCTACTAACCTCAGTGCCTGCTAAAAGCTTTGGATTAGCAATTTTAAATGTGAGATAACCAAGGATTGGCCACATTGCAAGGAGCTTCAATAAGAGGACAAGTGCTGTCTGTTTTTTGTGGAGAAATACTTTTAACGAATTTGTTTAGAAAATAAAGACTGTTCAAACGTACTGGACTATCTGGACTTTCTATTATTTTATATACCAAAAACGTACTGGCCGATTGCCGATTTCTGATGACTGGAGGTGGTGTAGATTAGAAAGGAGATGTTCTAAGGCAGGGGTCTTCAAACTATGGCCCTCCAGTTGTTCAGGAACTACAATTCCCATCATGCCCAGTCATGTCTGTGAATGTCAGAGTTTTACAATGCCTCATGGGATGTGTAGTTCCGCAACAGCTGGAGGGCCGTAGTTTGAGGATCCCTGCTCTAAGGAGATTGCCACTTGGGAGACTCGTACTCAATGCCGATAACAATCAGGATTGCGGTGAGTGTAAACCCCAGAGGGGAGTGTGGAGCACGGGTGGAGCATTTTGGTGGAAGTGCACACTGTCAGCAGTTAACACTTTTATCTGCACTGGTTTCTTAACATGTGGACTTTTTGAAGAATTTACTCCCAAAACACCACGATATTTACTATGTATTAAAACATCAGATGACCAGTATTTTGTTTAAGGATTCCCACAACATAATATTGTCTTATATATATTTACATCTGATGAATAGTGTGTATATATATTTATTTATCTGTTTTTATAACAACACAGAGAGCGCCGCTAAATGGTGAGAGTACTCCAATGAATTTCATGATTTCTCTTTACCATTAACACACAGTGCATACGTTTTGATATAAGTGGCTGCTATAGGGCAACCTACAGAATTTTAATGACTGTTTGTATTTTGGAATTTTTCACGAGTCATTGCGCCGAGATAAAGGGGAAAGGTGCATTGTAGCGCCGAATATCCTTTTCCTTTTTTTCTGTTTTGGTTTAATGTAATTTTGTTTACTGTGTTTTAGTGTTAAGCATTTTTTTTGTTTTCAGGTGCGCCATTCAGTTGCAGCGCGGATTTATTTATCTTGACAGCAACAGCGTTTGCTCCCACGATACATAAAGCCGTGACTCAAACGCTGTAGGAGGTGATTTCACCACCACAGTTAAAAAAAAGAGCATATGTGCCGAAGCATGGGGGCAGCAGGGGGGAGGAGCGATTGGCTCCTAATGCCACGTACATACGGTCGAAATTCCGACGGAGGCTTGCCCCGTGGAAAAGTCCGACTGTGTGTACACGGCATAACTTTTGCGGGAGGATGCCCCATGCATCGGCATATATAAATGGTGCATGTATGCCCATCATTAGAAGTGGGTGGATGAAGGGAGGTATTCTAATGGTGGGCATACCCACCAATCAATCTCTTTTTTTTCGTTCAGCCAAGAGGCTGCATGAAAAAAAAGAGATTACAATATATGTCCAGTATGTTGCTGGATTTGAATGGTTATACCAGAATAATGCCTGCAGGTTTAGGTATCATCTTGGTATCATTCTTTTCAGCCAGTGATCGGCTTTCATGTAAAAGCAATTCTAGTGGGTAATTAGCCTCTAGACTGCTTTTACAAGCAGTGGGAGGGAATGTCCCCCCTCCCGGATATAAACTGCGCCATTGGGAAATTGGGAAAGCATTTTATCACACCGATCTTGGTGTGGTCAGATGCTTTGAGGGCAGAGGAAAGATCTAGGGTCTAATAGACCCCAATTTTTTCAAAAAAAAAAGAGTACCTGTCACTGCCTATTGCTATCATAGGGGATATTTACATTCCCTGAGATAACAATAAAAATGATAACAAAGAAAAAAAATGGAAGGAACAGTTTAAAAAAAAAAAAAAAAAAGCACCACTTCTCTTGCGCAAAGGCGAACACAAGCGTTGGTCTGGCGTCATATGTAAACCGCAATTGCACCATGCATGTGAGGTATCACCGCGAAGGTCAGATCGAGAGCAGTCATTTTAGCAGTAGACCTCCTCCGTGAATCTAATGTGGTATCATGTAAAGCCTTGTAAAGGCTTTTAAAAATGTATGTAGTTTGTCGCCACTGCGTGTCTGTGCGCAATTTCAAAGCATGTCGTGTTTGGTATCCATGTACTCGGCCTAAGATCATATTTTTTATTTCATCAAAAATTTGAGCAATGTAGTGTGTTTTAGTGCATTAAAATAAAAAAAAGTGTATTTTTTCCACAAAAAATGCGTTTGAAAAATCGCTGCGCAAATACCGTGTGGAAAAAAAAATGCAACACCCACCATTTTAATCTGTAGGGCCTTTGCTTTAACAATATATATAGTGTTTGGGGGTTCAACGTAATTTTCTTGCAAAAAAAAAAAATGTTTTCATGTAAACAAAAAGTGTCAGAAAAGGCTTTATCTTCAAGTGGTTAGAAGAGTGGGTGACATGTGACATAGGCTTCTAAATGTTGTGCATAAAATGCCAGGACAGTTCAAACCCCCCCCCCCCCCCCAAATGACCCCATTTTGGAAAGTAGACACCCCAAGCTATTTGCTGAGAGCAATGTTGAGCCCATTAAATTTTTTTTTTTTTTTTGTCCCAAGAGATTGAATAATGAAAAAGAAAATATATATATATTTTTTTTTTTTTTACAAAAAGTTGTCACTAAATGATATATTGCTCAAACATGTCATCGGCATATGTGGAAATACACCCCAAAATACATTCTGTTGCTTCTCCTGAGTACGGGGATACCACATGTGTGGGACTTTTTGGGAGCCTAGCTGCGTACGGGACCCCAAAAACCAATCACCGCCTTCAAGATTTCTAAGGGTGTAATTTTTTTATTTCACTTCTCACTGCCAATCACAGTTTCGGAGGCCATGGAATGCCCAGGTGGCATAAAACCCCCCAAAATGACCACATTTTGGAAAGTAGACACCCCAAGCTATTTGCTGAGAGGTATGGTGAGTATTTTGCAGATCTCACTTTTTGTCACAAAGTTTTGAAAATTGAAAAAAGAAAAAAAATATTTTTTTTTCTTTACTTTCTTCATTTTCAAAAACAAATGAGAGCTGTAAAATACTCACCATGCCTCTCGACAAATAGTTTGGGGTGTCTACTTTCCAAAATGGGGTCATTTGGGGGGGTTTTGTGCTATTTTGGCATTTTATGGCCTTCGAAACTGTGATAGGTAGTGAGGAGTGAAATCAAAATTTTGCACCCTTAGAAATCCTGAAGGCGGTGCTTGGGTTTCGGGGCCTCGTACGCGGCTAGGCTCCCAAAAAGTCCCACACATGTGGTATCCCCATACTCAGGAGAAGCAGCAAAATGTATTTTAGGGTGCAATTCCACATATAACTATGGCATGTGTGAGCAATATATCATTAGTGACAACTTTTTGAAATTTTTTTTTTTTTTTTTTTTTTTGTCTTTATTCAATCACTTGGGACTAAAAAAAAAAAATATTCAATGGGCTCAACATGCCTCTCAACAAATAGCTTGGGGTGTCTACTTTCCAAAATGGGGTCATTTGGGGGGGGTTTTGTACTTCCCTGCCATTTTAGCACCTCAAGAAATGAGATAGGCAGTCATAAATTAAAAGCAGTGTAAATTCCAGAAAATGTACTCTAGTTTGTAGACGCTAAAACTTTTGCGCAAACCAATAAATATACGCTTATTGGCATTTTTTTTACTAAAGACATGTGGCTAAATACATTTTGGCCCAAATGTTTGACTAAAATTGAGTTTATTTATAACAAAAAGTAGAAAATATCTTTTTTTTTCAAAATTTGCGGTCTTTTTCCGTTTATAGCGCAAAAAATAAAAATCACAGAGGCAATCAAATACCATCAAAAGAAAGCTCTATTTGTGGGAAGAAAAGGACGCCAATTTCGTTTGGGTACAACATTGCTTGACCGCGCAATTACCAGTTAAAGCAGTGCAGTGCGAAATTGAAAAAAGACCTCTGGTCCTTTGGCTGCCAATTGGTCCGGGGCTGAAGTGGTTAAAGGATAAGTTCACCTTTGGAATCATGTTCCACCCATTTTTAGGGTGGAACATGCAACATGTCCCCACTCCTGCAGCGTCTCTAGTGATCTAGTGACAAGTGGAGGGTCTTCTCCCTGAACTCTCTGTCACTATTTAAAAAAATCTATATAGTGTAGTGCCTGTATGCCACCATTTAAGTTAGAGGAAACAATTGGATATGAGGAAATGTTAATCTATGGAGAAGCTGTTCACATCAAACATGCGTCCTCACGTGGAAATGATATCTTATAAATAGGTGAATGCAGCTATGTTTCTGTTAAGGCACTTTAATACTAATAAAACATTTCAATTTGTTTCCATTTTAATTTTATTTATTTCCATAAAAAAGGCCCATTAAAACCCTCAGCACCAGGCCCATGATGCTCTCAACCCGACCCTGCCTCTGTTGGGGAGATTCACGCTTTATTTGTCCTGTTTACCAATATCGTTGAAAATGAAAGTAAAAGAAAACCTCAAATTTTTGGATGTCCCCATAAAAGTAATACAGTAGACCCTGGGGGTCCCCCAAGGGATTCCCTTAATTTGCAGGAATTTCCTCTCGTTTCCTGCTTTGGCTGTGTGGCCAGTAGTAAAAGGTAAATCTCCCCAATGGGACACAGAGGTCAAACAAATAAAAACTAAAAGGAGTTATAACCTTCCCTTACTTTATCCAAAAATGAAAGAAAAAAAAATTGCCTAGAGTTCTACTTTAAAGCAATATCATATGCATTACAAATTAATCACACTCACCTACTACATGCTTTGATTGTTACAGATTCTTCAGTCATTGCATTCAGTATAGATGGGATCTCAATATTAATGTCAAATCTCTTTAACACTAAATGGAAATATAAATATGACATGATTTGCATACAACTGCTATATTGAGTCTGAATTCAGTACTCCAACATAATACTACCATTTTAAGCTGAACTCCAGGAATTCAGTCACATTCTAAAATGTGTTGGCTTACTATGGTGTGTATCCCACATCATGGACTTATCTTTTTAATTTAAAATGTACATTTTAACTGAGCACCTGGGGTACAGCTGTCTATACTTCACGCGCTCTCATACTGGACGTTCAGGTCTCCTGCTCTTGCAGAGTCATGTGCATTCACCCTGTCCCTCCTCTCCTCTTGCTCAGTCCTAGAAGGCTTTGTATTATGTAAATATCTTCACAAAATGCAAAGCCTTCTGTAAACAGACAGCATGGGGAGGGGCAGACAGAGTGGCTGCTTTGTGAGAAAGCAGCAATGCTCCTATCAAGAGCACCAGGAGTATAGCAATAGCTATACTCCAAGCACTCAGTTTTTCACTATTTTCCACAGACTTCCCCTTTTTTTTTTTAAATCAGATAAATCTTTATTGTGTTTTAAAACATACACAACCTAAGAAAAAACACACAACAAAACAAAGACAAAAACTTAAACTCAAAAGGCACAGGTATTTAAAGGTACCGGTCCGCACTTTTTTTATCGGGTATGCAGACCCTTCAGCAGTATTTCAATAAGTGCAAGTATTTAATGTGGAGCAACGGAAGTACACATTCTGTTGCATCATATATTGTGCATCGCAGTATTATATACACACTTCGATGTGTTCCCCCAGTTATTTAGTAGTCTATACAGAGCAAGGTGCGGCAACATATCTCTAAACTGTTGAGATGAAACACATTTTAAACAACGGTTTACATCAACCTCCGCAAGGCTATAATTTTATGTTTACCCTCCCTCTCCTCCAAGCTACCTCCCTCATTTCATAGTGCATCGCTAGCTCGCTAAGATGCTGTGTTGTTAGTGGTCGTCCTACCTCCTAGAATTCTATTCTGAACCAGCCTCAAAAGGTGCCAATCCAGGTGTGTGCAGCCAGGGGTCCCATATACTCTCAAATTTGTTAGGGCTACCTCTGTGCTTATATGCAAGTTGTTCCCTAATAAGAGAATCGTTCACCGACTTCATCCACTCAGCCAGAGTAGGTGCTGTCGCCGATAGCCACTTCCTGGCTATAAGTTTCCTAGCCAAGAATAGCATTCTCATAATTGCAGCATATGTATGAGGAGTATATTGTTCATCATCTAGCCAGCCTAATAAGCATAGCTTAGGGTCAACCTGTAGCGTGAGATTCCATATATTATTGATAGTACTAACCACTGTCGTCCAGTATCTCTGGAGTTTCGTACATCGCCATAGCATGTGTACTAGTGTACCAGTGTTGGCAAGGCAGCGAGGGCAGAGAGGGGAGTCTCTCCTTTTCCATTTATGAAGCTTCTCAGGTGTGCGGTATGTTCTATGTGTAAAACAGCTGAGTGAGTTTTTGAGAGGAGGAAAGTGACACCTTGGGGATATTATCCAGTATAGTGTTCCATTCCTCATCCGTGATATGTCCTAGAGCCTCACTCCAGTCAGTCCTGCACTTCAGCAGAAGTATCTCCCAAAAACAAGAGTGCGTCATCGGCATATAGTGCCAATTTGTCTTCCGTCTCCCCTCGTTTAAAACCAACTATGTCCGGGTTCCCCCTGATGGCTGCAGCTAGAAGCTCGATGGCAAGGGCGAACAATAATGGTGACAGGGGGCAGCCCTGTCTAGTACCCCTATATAGGGGGAAGGATGGAGAGAGCGTATTGTTTATCCTGATGCATGTCTTAGGTTCCTTATGACTTCCCCTTTACATCACAGTCCAGAGGGTTCTCCCTTACATCAGAGTCCACATGGTTCCCCCTTACATTGTAAGAACCCTGTGGACCCTGATGTAAAGGGGCCAGGGGTCACTGAACCTGAAATGCCCCCGTCTCTCAAAACCTGGGTTCCAACAGCCATGCTTTTAAAGCCAGAAATGAGAAGCAGGGTGGAAGATCAGTCCTTGAGATAATGAATGTGACTGATCTGGAAGAGGGTACAATATTGACTAATAAACAAGGTCTGCGTACCATTCTTTTCAGGGTCAATACAGAGCTATGAGAAAAACTTGAATGCCATCAGACTTGATTCTTCAATGTAGACAAGGTAAACGTGTCAGCGGGGGAAAGACATAGATCAGTGCATGACGATCCCCCAACACTACCAGGGCTTCTGCCTCTGGAAGCAAATCTGTGCAGCTTCTTTTTGAACTGACAAGAAAGTAAATCTACATCCAGCATTCCACAATGCAGCCATATGTCCAAAACACCTCCTGATAGATAATTTCCTCATGTTCACACATTCCTGGTGTCCTCGTCCCCCCCACCCCCAATAACTTGTGGCATTAATTCAATGCAATGTGTACAACGCTAGTGTAAACGAAATATCCTATGCAATATTAGATCAAAATTCAACTACTGACATGAATATCAAGTGCAATACTAAAAGACAATCCAACCAATCAACCATGTTCCAAAACATTCAAGGTTGAATACAATTATTTTTATAGTTCTTATTGTTCTCTCTACAGCATATTCCACCTTTTATGCTTAAAATGAACCACTGCACACGCGACTGACCACCACTAGGTGTGCTCTCATCTCAACCTCACATACTATGTTTGGTCAAAATAATTTTTTTGTCCCTTACTCTGGAGCGTGGTGCTCGGACGCATCTTATTTTTAATCCAAAGACACATCATCAGATGGGTCCCAGCAAGTTACGTCCTTGATCTTTTGTGGTCAGTTGGGAGACAACTGCGCCTGTTACTGCTAAGCAAGGAGGAGCTGAAGCTCCTGTGCCCCCCCTCAAAACTCTGCCCAGAACAGGTGCCCCCTCTCTTGTACCGGCCCTGGTGGTGGGGATGGAGAGTTCAGAGTGATGTGCACTACAGTGTTAGTTTTCTGCCACACGTAGCATTGCTTTTAGGCTACAAAGTTAAATTTTGGTCTCATCTGACCAGAACACTCTTTTTCCACATGTTTGCTGTGTCCCCCACATGGCTTCTCGCAAACTGCAAAACGGGACTTCTTATGGCCTTCTTTCAACAATGGCTTTCTTCTTGCCACTCTTCCATGCCACAGCAGCAGTGACACTCAATGTAGCCCATAGAGTGTGGCTGTAAGGGTCAGTGGTACTTGTGAGAGGCTGGACATTACACAGGTAGTCTTGCTGCAATGCCCTCCAGGCTGGATTCAACCATAATGCATGCTTTAAAATGTGTTTTGATGTGTTTCAATTGATTTAAAAGGAAAATGCAACAAGCAAAAAAAAAAAAAAAAAGGCACATAGTGGGTACAAGAGACAAATTAAAGAGCAGCACCATCCAAAGCACAGAAGAGGACAGGCCAGCAACCCATCAGACTGATGTGACTTGAGTTCTTTGCAAAATAAACATGCACTTTATGGCGTAAACAGTCCTTTTCACTAAATAATCCATATTGTATCAAGCTTCCTGCTTACAGAAGTTAGGGTGCAATTTGTGTTGTGTAAATCTACCAAAAACACTGAAATATTAACTTTTTTAGATGCCTTTCATTTTCTCTTTCTGTAGGTGTACTAAAACAGGCCTCAATCTTCACTTTGATTGATAATTATTTAGTCTTAAGACCATCAACTTGTGAAAAACAAGAAAAACAAATGAAAACATCAACATACAAATTACTTATAATGCAAAGGGACCAATAATGGCTACTCTTACCATATTCAGACACCGAGAACTGTTTTCTGTAGGTTCCGGGAATGTTTATTGTGTAATCTCCAAGACTAAGCTCATTTGCCAGAGGGAAGCTAAGGGAAGCAATTCCTTGATTTGGAGTGACTTCTAACCATTGTGCAATGCGACTTTTATCTGGATCCTGTGAACAAACAGGTAACAGCTTGAATCATTCTAACCACAGACCACCGTAAAGGTTTTTATCTACCATTGTGTCATCCCCCGCACAGACTGATTATCTTTAGTGATGCTCCAACTGTAAATTGTGTAATACACGTATAAAATACTTTCAAACATAGAAAGCATAGTATAGTGCATTTCTACTGTGCAGCATTGTGACTGCTGAGCGGTTCTGCAGTGATACTACAAAGAGTGACAAACGCAATTAGAAAAAAAGTATTATAACTGGTGTGATAGACCAGTGGCCCCCAAAACGACAGATTGAAATGGGGTGTTATATACCTTCTTCCACATATACTGCACTTCTCTAGAGACTTTTGTCACAGGGTCATTTAAAAAATGATAGGCAGAGGAAGAGGCAGGACCTTCCGCAGGGGTGGTATGGGTAGGACAGGAGCACCAGGCTTGAGCCAAAGTGGGAAGTTGCAGAAGGTGCGTTCGATTACGTCAAAGGAGGCACCAGACTTGGTTGAGTGGCTCACTCAGCCTTACTCTTCTGCACTCTCCTCATCCTCTCTATCTGCACCCTCTTCACTCTCTGCTGTGTGCACCCCCAAAGACACTACCACCGACACCACCACCACCATATACCCTCCGCTTGAGTCACAGGAATTATTTTCCGATCCATCACAAGCCATTTCCGATGCGCAGCCATTCTTGGCATTGGATCAGGAAGAGGATGTAGCAACAACCGCCACTCAGCAGTCTGACGACAGTACCCAGATCAGCCCAAGGAGGTTGGTCCCCGCTGTTGCTGCCTACTCCAAAATCTCTAATTATAGTGGTGGGGAAGGTGACGTCTATGATGACGTGTCTAGGGACGTCACGTTGGTGCCCACAAGAGAGGAAGAGGAAGGGAGTTCAGAGGGAGAGATGGACCAGCAGACAGGGAGAAGCAGGTGGAACTTACATTGCACAGGAGGGACAAACCAGACTGCTAATGTATCAGGAGCGAGCCATCAACCATGTACGGTCACATCTGGCGCTCCCAGTACGCCGGCACATGGTTGCGCAGTGTGGGCTTTTTTTTAACGGGTCCGCTGCTGACAATAGTGTTGCCATCTGCAGCCTTTGCAGTCAACGCATAAATCGCGGTAAGCCCAACACTCACCTAGGGATGACCGCCTTAAGAAGGCACATGAACTGCCATCACCGAGCCCAGTGGAAGCAATACTGTCAGAACCTACAAAGCCATACTCCAGGCTCTCACCATCCAGCCTCTTCTACTTCTCCTTCTCCTCAGAATTGTCCTCCACTCCACCTTCCATCATGTCGTCCTCACATTTTTTCTGGAAAAAGGCAGGCTTCCGTGAGCCAAATGTTCGAACGTAAAAAAATAATGATGCCAGATAACCCTCTTGCCCATGGTTGACCGCTGGCTTGTCAGAACTGATAGCCCGCCAACTACTGCCATATAAACTGGTGGACTCGGAGGCCTTTCGAAAATTGTGGCCATTGGAACACCACAATGGAAGGTCCCAGGAAGGAAGTATTTCTCACAGAAGGGCATCCCAGAGCTATATGGCCATGTTCAGCGGCAAGTGAATGTATCTCTGGCACACGATACATCTGACCACAGACACGTGGTCTAGCAAACATGGACAGGGAAGGTATATAACTTTTACTGCCCACTGGGTGAACCTTCTGATGGCCGTGAAGCATGTAACCCGTGGCACCAGTGTAGATTTGGTTTAACCGCCGCGGATTGCATGCAGGCCTGCCTCTTCTTCTCCTCCTCCTCCTCCTACACCATCCTTCCACTACTCCTTGGCTGTCTCCTCCATTTCCGCTACTACCGTCTCTTCCACTGCGCCACCCAAGATACCCAGAACCTATTCGACATGCCAGGTGAGACATTGCCATGCTGTGCTGCGTCTGTTGTGCCTGGAAGCCAAGAGCCACACTGGCCCTGCACTCCTTTCAGCTTTGCGTTCACAGGCAGATCAGTGGCTAACACCACTCAATTTGACAGTTGGTAAAGTGGTGTGCGACATCGGTGCCAATCTGCTGAGCGCGTCGAAACAGGGCAAAATTACACATGTGCCATGCATGGCACACGTCTTAAACTTGGTCGTGCAGCGATTCGTTGTCAAATACCCTGAGGTCCAGGACATCTTGCGGCAGGCAAGGAAAATCTCGGCCCATTTCAGAAGATCTTACACGGCCATGGCTCGCCTTGCTTACATTCAGCGGCGACACAATCTGCAGGTCAGATGTCTTATTTGCGATTGCCCGACGTGATGGAACTCAACCTGTCAGAATGGAGCACTTCCAGGCCTTGCTTAGAGAAATGCTGCATTCTGCGTGCGCTGGCAGAGGAATTTCCACTCCCAGAGAAAGAGTTGCGGGTACCAATCCAACAGCGCCTGCAAGAAGAGGGCGGTTTAAAGATGTGTTGGTCACTTCTGATATGAGATCATTCTTTCAGCCGACCCATCGACAGGTGTCATCCGGATCCAGCATCAGGGAACACCTAGACCGACAGGTGTCCGACAACATCGGGTTAACGGACGTACCTGACCTTTACTTACATCATTTGGTTCAAGATGTTGTCCAGTCTAACAAGGATATAGAATTCTTGAACACTATATATGGATAACCACAGTGATTTATATACCTGCTATCATATATGAACTTTGCTATATGGACTGTTATATGCTCACAGTCATTAAGTATATTCGCAGTACTTCCCAGTTTTTGAATATTTTTCTTTGACTGATTATTTGCTCTATATTTTATTTGCAGCATTTAATATTTGTATATATATTATATATATATATATATATATATATATATATATATATATATATATATATATATATATATATATATATATATATATATATATATATATATATATATCCATTTTGTACCTATAGCTTCACTTATATGCTGTTCATCACTATGATATGAGTTTTTATAACATATTCGTTAATGCACGATTTACACTGATTTGTATAATATTCAAATCTCTGGATGCATCACGGCTACCAGGGGTTGGTAATTCTTACTAATTATCTGTGGGAATTTTGGCTCAAACAGACCTTATACATATAATTTGTTTGATTCACTTCAATACATTTTATTATCTGGACTGAGATCCTTTAGGTCTCACCATCCAGACACTTTTTTTCACACATTAAATTCTGAACACTGAACTTTGTATTTAGGATTTCATTTCTTTCTACGGTCAGTGTTCAGATACATTTTTCTAGCGCACACTTATATATTTTTATTTCACCAGTAGAGTATATTTCATGCTACAGAGGAATAGGAGAACTTACTAAATTTGAAGATATGAAACCTCAAATCTCCAAATTGGAGTAGGGGGATGTAAATGTATCCCAATACGCAGTAGTTCATAATAATTAATAATAGGTGTACCTGAAATCAATATAGAGCCTAGTTGACCACTGGGCTCTATATTGGTTTTCATGTACAGCTATTATGTAGATATGGGCATCATTTTTAAATGAAAACTATTTCATGTATTAAGATATATTGTACATAAAACATTACTTTAGTATTGTGTATTGGGACACATTTACATCCCCCTACTCCAATCTCTTGTTTGGAGATTTGGGGTTTCATGTCTTCAAATTGTTTTATAACTTTAATGGGGATGGTATAAATTGTTTCAATACATAGCACAATATATCCCCCCACCTAGATATCAGATCTTACCGTTATCTCCACTAGAGGATACTGTAAAAAGAAAAAGGAAAACGATCTGTGACAGTCAGTCAAGTTCAGAACCTTAGTACCTAACACAAAATCTACAATTACGCATTACATATTGTATCCATATATTTAAAGAATAATGCAAGCAAAACTGGATTACCCAGTTCTGTCTGGCCACTGGCAAGCGCTATCATCCTGCAACTTATTAAATCTATTGTTAGCCCCAATGGTTTTCCACTGAACATTTCAGTGCTACTGTGTCTCCCTGCTAAAACATGTCTCCCGTTTTTGTGTCAAGCAATGTGGTAAGCCAACTTGAGGAGGTGACCCCTTCAGGTGACTTAACCAAATCAATGCTGAACTAAAAGCCAATTTGTAAATAGGTTGTATAAAGCATGTGCAGCGGAATCGGATTATAATGTACGATGACCTCTTCCGCACCTTTGCCATCAGTTGTTCATAAGCCTATGTTATAATACTTAACTTAGGGCTAAAAAAAAAAAAAAATATATATATATATATATATATATATATATATATATATATATATATATATATATATATATATATATATATATATATATACATATATATACATACACACACACATACATATCTCACAAAGGTGAGTACACCCCTCACAATTTTGTAAATGATTTATTATAGCTTTTCATGTGACAACACTGAAGAAATGACACTTTGCTACAATGTTAAGTAATGAGTGTACAGCTTGTGTAACAGTTTAAATTAGCTGTCCCCTCAAAATAACTCAACACACAGCCATTATTGTCTAAACCGCTGGCAACCGCTGCTTCCTTGTAATATGGCAACCTGGAGCGGTTCTGTACATCATTTGGGTACAGAATTCCTCCAAACGTCTCATTTTCTGCATTTGTGATTGGCTTTCTGACTAAGACACCCAGAAAACATACTTACCTTATACTTCGCACCTACAAGCTCCTTCCATGTGACCAATTCCCCAGGTGTTCCATGCATCTGTTTGCAGGCAGTCCTATTCATATCTATTGGGACACAGTGGCTGCATGAAGACTGCCGGACAGCCGGAACTCCCAGTTTGACAAAATAACTCAACACACAGCCATTATTGTCTAAACCGCTGGCAACCGCTGCTTCCTTGTAATATGGCAACCTGGAGCGGTTCTGTACATCATTTGGGTACAGAATTCCTCCAAACGTCTCATTTTCTGCATTTGTGATTGGCTTTCTGACTAAGACACCCAGAAAACATACTTACCTTATACTTCGCACCTACAAGCTCCTTCCATGTGACCAATTCCCCAGGTGTTCCATGCATCTGTTTGCAGGCAGTCCTATTCATATCTATTGGGACACAGTGGCTGCATGAAGACTGCCGGACAGCCGGAACTCCCAGTTTGACATCCGTGTAGGTGCCGGTTTGTGTCTCTGAATGCAAGTTTGGGGGCACAAACCAACACTCGCATGCTTATCAAACTGGGAGCAGTAGCTGTGTCCCAGCAGCTACTGCATCCCAATAAACATAAATGGAGACTGCCTTCATGACTTCATGACAAAAACACCTGTGCATCCCGTGCAGGCAAATACAGCCCTTTGCACCGATGTATGCTTAAGTACGCCTGTGTGAAGGAGGCCTTAGGTCAGTGGCAGCAAAAGGGTTATTACAGATTGCACTAATACCAATAAAGGCATAATTCACATTTTATAGCCCAATAAATAGCGGAGATCCAAGCCCGAGCAGCGAGTGGTGGTGAGAATATAACCGCACACCTTGGGTCCGCCGTGACTATATTACACTGGTTTGGGCACATACTGGAGGTTTGCTGTGATATGTATTGCCTGTTTTTTAAAGAGTTTCATGTGAGTGTAATTGTTGAAGTTTACACAGGGGCATTTAAATTTGCTTTTACAATATCACAGTATTAGCGCATTCTTTATTTACATGTGGAGTATACTGTATTTTTATAGATGGAATTTGGAGAATCTGGTATTATTATACAGATTCTATTTTTCACTACTGGTGATTTATGTGATGAATTATTAGTATGTTTATGTTATAGGTCTGTGAAAAACAGATATTCACTTTATCACTTTAGAAAAAGTGTTATTTAAGCGCTGCTTATATTGATTTTTTACACTATTGTATTAGAGTTTAAGTTAATAATAATTTCTACCACTATATAGTATAGTTGGTGTGTAGAGTAGTCGGTGCTCTGGCCAATTAAGCTCACAAAAGATCTATAGAAAGTACAAGCCGGCTCGACAGCTTCTCTATAGAAAATATTTTTTTAATCATTAAAGCAATAACATCTTTCAAAAATTCTGATGCGTTTTGGCCTTAGGCCTTCATCAAAAGCAAGGCCTAAGGAGGAAACGCATTAACATTTTTGGATGATGTTATTGCTGTAATGCTCAAATAAATATTTTCTATGGAGATACATAGTCAAGTCTGCAAGAGTCCTGCATGGCACCCATGATCTGCTGACTGTTGGTGCAATGCTTTTTTGAAGGTAAAAAAAAAAAAAAAAAATGTGCATTTAATATTGAGTTTTTTTAGCTGAGCCTGTAAAGCATTGCACTCAAGATCAGCAGAAAAATAATAAAAGTAAAAAAAATAATAAATGCACATTTTTTTTAACCTGCAAAAAGATGTGCATTAAAGCGTTTTGTTACCCTAAAAAAAAAAAAAAAAGATCCTGTTCCTTAAAGCATGTTATACAGCACAGTGCTTGTGCTGAGTAATTTGGCCCCCTCTTTCACCCAAAAAACCTGTCCGATTCTGCCTGGTTCTACCCTCCCCTCTGTAAACTGACCACTGTATATCATGGCTGCTGAGCCCTGACACCGTGGTCAGTTTACGTGCCTCTGTCACCCGCAGCTCTCTTGTCCTCCTCTGTCCTTCGCTCCCTCCCTGCTCTGTGTCAAGTGCCTGCCCCCTTCCCTCTGGCTGCTAAAATTACTTTTAATATCATATATAATCCTGGATGTTTCCTAATGATAGGTGCTCCTGTCTCTGTGTTTTATGAAAAAAAAAAGAAATCTATACCTGGATTTCAGAGCGCCGTTCTGCTCTCACATGACCAGCCAGCTCTTTCCTCCTCTCGTCCCGACTGATTTTAAAGGCTTATATGCAAGTTATTGTCATAAAAAGTGTTTTGAGACCTGGGTCCTGCCCCAGGGGACATGTAACAATGCAAAAAAAAGTTTTAAAAACGGCCGTTTTTTCAGGAGCAGTGATTTTAATAATGCTTAAAGTGAAATATTCCTTTAAATTTCGTACCTGGGGGGTGTGTATAGTATGCCTGTAAAAGGGCACATGTTTCCCATGCTTAGAACTGTCCCTGCACAAAGTGTCATTTTTGCAGGAAAAAAAAATTCCAGTTACACTTACCGGTAGGGTACATTCTGTGAAGAATAAAACATCACCAACAGTCAAGGTTAGGGAAGTAGGCCTGCCGTCCTGGAAGATTTCCTAGAAAATCCGTTACCGGTAAGTGTAACTGGTATTTTTCTCCAGTCATCTTCCAGGACGACACACCTGAGACGATAAGCAAGAAGTTCAGGCCTACCTTAGGGTGGGACCACCGCCTGTAGGACCTTCCTGCCAAAAGCCAAGTCCTGAGGGGACAACACCTCCACTCTGTAATGCCTCAGGAAGGTATTATGGCTCGTCCATGTTGCTGCCTTGCAGATCTGATCTATTGAAGCGCCTGCCCTCTCTGCCCAGGAGGTCGCCAGAGATCTGGTTGAATGAGCCTTAAGGTGGGATGGAACCGGTTTACCCGAGTGTTTATAAGCTAATGCTTTTGCCTGCTTAATCCACCTGGCTATCGTTGGTTTTGAGGCCTGAAGACCCTTTCTTTGGCCACCAAAAGTAATTAGAAGATGATTGGATCTCCTAAATTCTATCGCCCTTTCTAGATAGACTAGAAGACAATGTCTAACATCTAAAAGGTGCAACCTTTCTTCCTTATCATTCTTGGGATTCTGTCAGAATGATGGAAGAATAATCTCCTGTGACCTGTGGAAACCAGAGGTCACTTTCGGTAAATAAAGTGGATCCTAAGGATTATCCTATCCTCTAGGAGCAACAAAAAAGGCTCTCTTTTATTGTCAGGGCCTGTGAACTGACCTTTTGCAGGGGGGTCACGAAAAAATGTCCTCCCCTTCTTCTTCTTGGGTTTTGTGGGAAATTTTTTACCTTTTTCTGTGGACCGAAAAAGGACCTGTTCCAGACCCGAACCAAAGAGCAGGGAGCCCTCGAAAGGGATACCACAGAGTCGGGACTTAGATGTGAAGTCTCCATCCCATGTCTTGACCCAAAGGGCCCTCCTGGCTGAGTTCAGTAATGCCGCTGACTTAGCAGTCGTCCTTACTGTCTCTACTGCAGCATCTGCCAAAAAGGCGATTGCTCTCCCAACGACTTCCAGGGACTCTACTACCTCCCTGGACTCCTTCTTACACGTGAGGTGGTCCATCAGTCTGTTGAGCCATGCATCCGCATTCCTGGCTACACAGGCAGAGGCCAATGCATTTGCCTCCCAAGCTCTCCGCAACAAGGTCTCAGATTTCTTATCCATCTGATCCTGAATGTTGCCTGCGTCCTCAAAGGACAAGTCCGACATCTTAGATACCTGCGCCAAAGACGCATCTAGGCGTGGGACTTTAAAAAATTTCTCTTCCTCCTCCTCCTTAAAAGGACATCTCTGTTTCCAAGTTTTAAGTCTGAGGAGCTTACGCTCAGGCTCTTTCCACTCCCTTAGAATTATGTCTTTAAGGGACTGATGTATTGGGAAGGATCTAGCCTGTGGCTTACCCAATCCCCTGTAAACCTTATCCTGAGCTGACACTTGGGCGGAAGGCAACTGAATGTCCTCCGATGCATAAACAGCTCTGAGGAGACCCTCCATATCCTCAGCTGAAAAGAGGTGCCCCCCAGGTCTGGCCTCAACTTGGCTATCCTGATCTAATTCCTCCCCTTCCTGGGAACTCAAGTCTGAGCTACGAACCTCCTCCTCTGAATAGTAGGGGGTAGGTTCTTGAGATCCTCCTGTATAGGTAGATCTATCTTCCTGTGAGGGTGGCTTTAAAGGACTAAAGGGTAGCTAGCATCTCTACTTGTAGTGCCCGGCATTCCTTCGCAACCTGTGCTGTCTCTTTGCCTGCCAATTTGTAAATGCATTTATAACAAAAAGGCTTGCTGTGGTCCTGTGGTCCTGTGGAAGTTTGACACCACAAGACCCACAGCGTTTAGTTTTAGATGTGGCTTTCCTAGACCTACTGGCTCTCCCCTGAGCAGGGCATTCGGTCTCTGCATAAAGAAAGGAACACCCCATTAGCCAGCATCCATAGAAAAACAGTGTGTGGGACAGGGAAATAGAGCCACCCTAAAATGCCTGCCCCCCCTCGCTCCAGCCGAGTCACTCACCCCCTGTGGCGACTTCCGGTGCTGTGAGCTCTGGTTCGCCTTCCATCCTCTGCCTCTACACCGGTAGATGGATCTTCTGTGTAGGCTGAAGACCTTGGGCCCCCTCACTCCAAACCGCCGCCTCGTGCTTCGGACCGCCGCGCTCGCCTCCATTTTGTTGAAGTCCCAGCGCGCCGGATATGACGTCACACAAGCACCCGGCGGTTTCCGGACATGCGCAGTAGCGGCTAACCCACGCCGCTCGCACAGCGGTCTATCCAAAAGGAAAGCACAGCTCCCTGAGGAGAAATAAACATTCGGCCATTGAAGCCCAGCTTCCGGCCAATGTGGGGTGTACAGGCGGCCCCCCTGACCATCTACCACTGTCAGGTAGGAGGGAAAGGAGAGAGGGAAAGTTAAGTGGCCCCTGGGGTTATGGACAACTCACCTGTCCTAGTGCCCCAGCCTCTCCATATCTAGGATCCTTTTAAGGAGAGAAAAGGGGAACCCCTTAATGAGAAGGCAAATGAATGCTTGAACAGAACCCCACAGGCACCACTGACTGCTCTGGGTTTGTTCTTTAAGGGGGCGACCATGGTCCCAGACCTGAGGTCTCATTAGAAAAATAACAAAAGGTTTTGCAGCCATCAGTGTGTGGGAAACACAATCAATAACTGAGGGTCAGAGGGAGGGGTGGGGCTTTTTAAACTTTGTTAATTGTGTTTCCTGCCAGGTGAGACCAGTCATCCTCTCAGGTGTGCCGTCCTGGAAGATGACTGGAGAAAAGTCTATTAAAATCACTCGCGGCTATAATGAATACAGAGAACAGTCATTGAAAGTCATTGATTAAAAAAAAAAAAAAAAATATGCGTGGGGTTCCCCCCAAATTTAATTACCAGGCCCTTCAGGTCTGGTATGGATTTTAAGGGGAACTCCAGGCCAAAATTAAAAACAGGTTTCCGTTACATCAGAGTGGGCGGGGTCACCCGTACGTCACTGGGGAAGCCCGGCTTCCCCCTTGCGTTGCATCAGAGGGGGGTGGGGTCAAGTGACGAGTGACCCGGTCCTCCTCAGCTAAGATGGGATTCCCGCAGTGTCTCAGTGGAGACAGGATGCGCTGCGCTGGACGTCATCGGAAGAGATCGCCCATTGCTGGACAGCAAGAATGGATAACCACCGCTGGAATCTTTATTTTATTTTTAATAACGGATTTTCCCAACGGTGTCAGTGCGTTTTTAAACTATTTTTTACACTTTCTTTGTGAAATGGTAGGGTTACTTTTGTACCCCCTTACCATTTCAAAACAGGGGGGGTGGGATCTGGGATTCCCTTGTTAAAGGGGGCTTCCAGATTCTGATAAGCCCCCCTCCCGCAGACCCCCACAACCACCGGCCAGGGTTTTGGGGATGAGGCCCTTGTCCTCATCAACATGGGGACATGGTGCTTTGAGGGGTCACAGACCCCCAAAGCATCCAATGTTGAGGGCATGTGGCCTGGTACGGTTCAGGAGGGGGGGGGGGTTCGTCCCCCCCTTTTTTCCTGCGGCCTGCCAGGTTGCGTGCTCGGATAAAGGGTCTGGTATGGATTTTTCGATGGAACTCCACGCCATTTTTTTTTTTTACATTTGGCCTGGAGTTCCCCTTAAAATCCATACCAAACCTGAAGGGTCTGGTATGGATATTTAGGGGGAACCCCACGTAATTTTTTTTTTTATTTGACCCGGGGTTCCCCTTAATATCCATACCAGACCTGAAGGGCCTGGTAACCCCACGCATATTTTTTTTTTTTTATCAATGACTTTCAATGACTGTTCTCTGTATTACGGGGAGCCGACAATTCATTATAGCCGCGAGTGATTTTAAATGCTTTTTTTTCTGCAAAAATTACACTTTGTGCAGGGACAGTTCTAAGCACGGGAAACATGCACCCCTTTACAGGCATACTATACACACCCCCCAGGTACGAAATTTAAAGGAATATCACACTTTTATTGTTTCACTGCTCCCGTTAAAATGGCCGTTTTTAAAACTTTTTTTTGCATTGATACATGTCCCCTGGGGAAGGACCCGGGTCCCCAAACACTTTTTATGACAATAACTTGCATATAAGCCTTTAAAATTAGAACTTTAGATTTCTCCCATAGACTTTTACAGGGTGTTCGTGGCTTTTCGAATTTGCCGCGAACACCCCAAATTGTTAGCTGTTCGGTGAACAAGCGAACAGGCAATGTTCGAGTCGAACATGAGTTCAACTCGAACTCGAAGCTCATCCCTACTTCTGATACACTTAAAATGATTGAAAGAAAATGAAATAACAAGAAAGTGTGGAACACTTTTAAGCAATCACAGCAACAGGTAAACTAACAAAAAACAGGGATACACAAATCGTGTAAAAAAAAAAAAAAACATCCAAAGATTTAAAAAAAAAAAAAAAATTGCAAAAACTTAAAGCGCAACGCCACTTTTGTTGAGAAAAAAACATTTACCCCTGAGTGATATATGTACATTGCAAGGATTTTAACAAACTTTGTTGCAGATTCCTACCTTTTGATATTCTGAAGGAATCTATTTGTGTTTCTCTGTGTCCATGTGGGAAAGTGGGTCTAATGGGAGTGGTTTCATAATTATTAATCAGCTGTGCACTTGCAGGGCTCTAATTAGGAAAGCTGCTGGGTCTGCATCACTTTAGATGTGTTCCTATTGGGGAGTATCTCACCAAAAATAAATTTTTTGTTGCAGGAAATGCCTGAAATGTGACTTGTATCTTAGTGCAGACTTCTGGGAAAATCAGTGAACCAATTACACAAGCAGGTAATGTTTCTGGGGGGTGGTCAGTACACATTCCATTTACAGAATACCTCCAGGTAGCCATATTGCATTTTCAGAAAATTACAGTGGCTGCAGATTGAAAAGGAAAGGTCATTTTTAATAACATTCAATTGCAATATGACTTGTGTTGCCATTGTATACGCTATATTTTTTCTTTATTTGCCATTCTTTTCCCCCATAAAAGTGGAGTTACTCTTTAACTGCTTCCCGACCGCCTCCTGCACATATACGTCAGTAGAATGGCACGGCCAGGCAAAACCACGTACAGGTACGTGGCCCTTTAATTGCCTGGTCGTGGGTCGCGCGTGCCGCCAGCGGCGTGGTCGGGAGCTCCGTGACCCCGACCGCGGGACCAGCGGACCCGATCGCCGCTGTTGTCCTGCGATCGGGTCACAGAGCTGAAGAAGAACGGGGAGAGGTCTGTGTAAACAAACCTCTCCCCACGCTTCCTACTCTGCCTGTCATTGATCGGCTGTTCCCGGTCATCGGGAAAGCCGATCAATGACGTCAGCCCCGCCCCCTAATGTAAAAAAAACACACACACACGTCACAGCCCATAACCCTAGTGGTTAACTCTTTCACTGCCAGTGTCATTTATACAGGAATCAATGCATTTAAATAGCATTGATTGCTGTATAAATGACAATGGTCCCAAAAATGTGTCAAAAATGTCTGATGTGTCCGCCATAATGTCGCAGTCACAATAAAAAAAAAAAAAAAATCGCTGATCGCCGCCATTACTAGTAAAAAAAAAAATATTAATAAAAATTCTATAAAACTATCCCCTATTTTGTAAACGTTATAACTTTTGCGCAAACCAATCAATAATCGCTAATTGCGATTTTTTTTTACCAAAAATATGTAGAAGAATACGTATCAGCCTAAACTGAGGAAAAAAAAAATTTTTTATATATTTTTTGGGTATATTTATTATAGCAAAAAGCAAAAAATATTGCATTTTTTTTCAAAATTGTCGCTCTATTTTTGTTTATAGCGCAAAAAATAAAAACCGCAAGGGCAATCAAATACCACCAAAAGAAAGCTCTATTTGTGGGAAAAAAAGGATGCCAATTTTGTTGTTTGGGAGCCACGTCGCACGACCGCGCAATTGTCAGTTAAATCGACGCAGTGTCGAATCACAAAAAGGGGCCTGGTCCTTTGGCTGCCAATTGGTCCGGGCTAAAGTGGTTAAAGAAATCAGCTTTTCTCAGGAGTTCTCGGGCAATAACTAAATTAGTCACAAAAAACAGTTAGAATATTTACCGTAATATTCTGAGTCCGGAAAGTGTTGTCCAAGGTTACAATGTGAAAATTTACTGTAAACAGTTAAAGAGAAGAACATTTAACTTGATCTTTCAGTTTCTTCTAATAAGTCTGCAGGAATTTATTGCTTAGACAGACAATGTCTTCAGTATGTTGCAGGCAGTGATCAGACTACAATATTGTTTAACCACTTGCCTACTGGGCACTTTCACCCCCTTCCTGCCCAGGCCATTTTTCAGCTTTCAATGCTGTTGAATGACAATTGCGGTCATGCTACACTGTACCCAGATGACATTTTTATCATTTTTTTTTTACACAAATAGAGCTTTATTTTGGTGGTCACTGTTGTTTTTTTGTTTTTTTTTGTAAAAAGACCAAAAAAATTGGAAAAAAATATATTTCTTTTTTTTACTTGGTTTCTGTCAGTAAATTTTGTAATTAAGTAATTTTTCTCCTTCACTGATGTGCGCTGATGAGGCAGCACTGATAGGCTGAACTGGTGGGCATTGATGAGGTGGTACTTATGGGCACTGATGAGGAGGCACTAATATGCGGCACTTATGGGTACTGATATGTGGCACTGATGGGCATTGATGGGCAGCACTGATAGGTGGGACTGATAGCCAGCACGGACTGGCATCACTAATGGGCACTGATTGGTGGCACTTATAGGCACCGATTGCTGGCAGTGATGGGCACTCATTGCTGGCACTGATTTGTGGCACTGGTGTCGCTATTGTAATCAGGGCACTGATGATGAGTGCCCTGATTACATGTATAGATGTCTGATCGGCTCTCCTCGCCACACACTCTGTCAGTGTGAGGCGAAGAGCACCGATTATCGGCATCTCCGTGTTTACATGTTACCCCCTGTGATTGGACTCAGCCGATAACATGGTTAAAGAGCTGCGGACTCCATTTACAGAGATCAGGGTCGCGCTATGTCCTAGCAACACTGTGTGACCCCGTGAGCTTGCGAGAGCGGTTGTTTTGGGACACCGTCATATGACGTGGTCCCAGAACGAGAGCTGCACTGCCCCGCCACCTTTTGACGGCGGGCAGCAACTAGTTAAAGCAGTGTTAAACCCCGAACCAAAAATGTACTATATTGCAGCTAACCAATTATTCGATGTGGTAATTGCATCAGTTTTCTTTTTTTTGCATTTTTTCCATCTGGTTTTACCTGGTAATCTGGCCAGTATCACATTGCCAGCATTAGTGAGGCACAACTCTGGAGGAACGATCACAGGAGACACAGCAGACAGCAACATTGTCAGTTGGGAGGGGGGGGGGTGTTAAAGTAATACTAAAGGCAGATTTTTGTAAAAAAAAAAAAAAAAAAAACGAAACATGGTATACTTATCTTCTCTGTGTTTTACACAGACCAGCTCCAATTCTCCTTACATCTGGTCCCCCACCGATGCTCCTGGCCCCTTTCTCCTGCTGAGTGCCCCCCATAGCAAGCAGCTTGCTATGTTGGCACGCATGCAGGCCCACTCCTGAGCCGCTGAGCACGGAGTGTGGCTCGGCCCTGTCCCCACTTTCTCCTCATTGGCTCACTGGCTATGATTGACAGTGGTGAAGAGACCTGGAAGAGCCACTGCTCTCGTGCACATCGCTGGATCAAGATGGAGTGCATGAAAGTAAAAAAGCTTGAGCTTTACAACCACATGCCGACCGCCTACTTAAAGTGGAGTGCCCACAAAAAAAAAAAAAAAAATGAAAAGTCAGCAGCTACAAATACTGCAGCTGCTGACTTTTAAGAATCGGACACTTACCTGTCCCGGGGTCCAGCGATGCGGGGGAACGAGACCCACCCTCGTTCCCCGCTCTGCTCGCAGCGCTGGCAATCTTAATGTGGGAACCCGGCTGTGGCTTCACAGCCGGGCACCCACTGCGCATGCGCGAGCGGCGCCGTGCACCGTGATTCGACGCTCACTCATCTGGGACACATGACAGGTCCCAGATGACTGTGCGGCGCCTACAGGAAGTGACGTTTAGCCCGGGCAATGAAGGTGGCAGATGACGAGGGACCCCCTAGCAACAGGCATTTAGAGGGGAGTAAAAACTATTTTTTTTTTTTTTTTATTTTTTTTTTATTTTTTTTTATGATTTTTAAGCCACATTTTTTTTTTTGGTGGCAACCCCACTTTAATGTGGCGTATTGTCTCTATTGTGCAAAATCATGTACCTATACGTCATTTCGTACACTAGCCACTGAGGAGTGGTGCCACACCCTCCGTTGGGGGGCACGATGGTGCACTGATTGGACACAGGGGATGCCAATCAGCAGCACCCACGATCATTCCCGGGAGAGGCAGAATGGTGATCTGCCTATGTAAACAAGGCAGATCCCCGATCTAGCATGAGAAGATAGGAGATCTTGTGTTCCTGCTAAGCAGTCAGAGCAACCCCCCCCCCCAGTTAGTAAGCACCAGCTAGGCACACTTTTAACCTTTTGATCGCCTCCCTTGTTAACCCCTTCCCTGCCAGTGTCATTAGTACAGTGACAGTGCATATTTTTAGCACTGATCATTGTATTAATGTCAATGGTCCCCAAAAAAGTGTGTCAGTTAGGTGTTTGCCACAATCCCACTAAAAATCTCTGATCACCGTCATTACTAGTAAAAAATAAATAAATAAAAATGTCATTAAAATATCCCATCATTTGTCGACGCTATAACTTTTGCGCAAACCAATATATGCTTATTGGGATTTTTTTTACCAAAAATATGTAGCTGAATACATAGTGGTCTAAATTGATGAAGAAATCAGAAAGTAAAAAAAATATTTTTTTCTTCAAAATTTACGCTCTTTTTTTTCTTTATAGTGCAAAAAAAATTAAAAAAAACACAGGAGGTGATCAAAAACCACTAAAAGAAAGCTCTATTATGGGGAAAAAGGAGATCGATTTTATTTGGGTACAGCATTGCACGACCGCGCAATTGTCAGTTAAAGTAATGCAGTGCCGTATCGCAAAAAATGGCCTGGTCAATAGCAAAACCTTCAGGGGCTGAAGTGGTTAAATGTATTAGCAGATTTAGATACACTAACAAATTGAAGCCAAACCCCAGCTCACACTTTATAAGCAGTTACAGCAAACCATTTTTTCCCTCTTTTGAGATAAAGGTTTTACATGAATAAATAAAAGCTGATAACTTTAATCACTCCCGTCAGTGTTAAGTGGTTTAACTCATCCATGTAAACCGATACATTCTGCTGGAGAGTTTGTGTTGAAAAGGATTACCAGATGAAAATACAAGAAAGAAAACCTAAAAAAAGGAAAACAAATGCAGCCACCACATCTAAGAATTGTCAAACTGCAATATAATAATACAGGTTTGCTTTGTAGCTAGACACAAGGCTAATCTATGTCAGACATTTGTGAATAGGGCTAGAACCTGTCATCTCTGAGCCAACATACCAGTCTAGGATACACGGTGCAAATTTCTTTCCTGCAACCATGGGGTTCCCTCAGTGCTGACAGGGAATCAGCAGTTGTCTTTTTCCCAGGGGATTATTGCTAGTGGCTATAGCAGCCGCTAGTGATAATCGCAAGAGATTCCGGCAGGCTGGTTGTACCCAAGTTGATCATTCGATGGTACATACGCAATTGTATGCGTTATATTATTATTTTTATATTTGCTATTTTGTTTGTAAAGAATATCTACTCAAGTTCAAGGGAAAAAAAACAAAATTTTTGCTTACACATGATTGGATTATGGAAATCAGCAGAGCTTTACCACAATTATTAACCGGGGGAATTAGTGCAACTGCACTTGCGAAGTGCACCGTTTATTTGCCTTAAGTAAATCCATCCCAATGTTTTTAAGGTTGACCCGATATTCTATCATAGACTTATGATATACTGGGGCTTATCAGGAATTATATCAAAGCCTTCCAAGAAATGGTGTTGGAAAATGGTTCATTCAGTGTATTATGATTTACCTGTCTGGCCAGGTGTATAGTTGGGTTTATCTGTCTGGATGAATGTCACGTAGAACAATTTGAGGATTAGAACTTTCTTGGTCTTCTCCAGGTGCAAATGTTCCCCATCCATAGAAACATGGAACAACCAGACCTCGGTGTCCGCAGTAGCAGGAAGCTGGCAGGATATCAGATCAGAGTTTATATTGAGTAATATCTTCTATAAAGTCTTAACAACTTCTATGTAATATCCATACTTGTCCTACCAAAATGTCATGCATGTGGATTCCCAGTAAGGAAGTCATTACTGGGTGCTGAGGTGTAATCAGGATATTTTTGTGCTCTATGCATTAGTTTGTCCCCACCACTTTAGGACACATCATATTGTGCAAAATTTATAAACATTTTCAGCATATCATGACCCTTCTGATGTCATTTTACCACACATTTTAGCAATCTAGTAGAAGTAAAATGTTGACAGTCTAAGGAGTCTTTTACACTGGCATTAATGTATACCGCCCTCCACAAAGCATTCTGCTCTGGTCTGCTTTAAACAGGAGGCATTTTCACAGACACTGGTAGTAAAAGAGCACAATTTTTTTTAGGATGTGAAAATTCTAAACAGATGCCTGCAGGGAAAACATAATAGTCCTGAGCAGGTAAGTTGTGTCACCAGTTTGTATACTTAAACCAAGCGTGTGAAATAGTTACAACTTTTGTAAGCTTTTTATCGCTGTGTGCACCCATCTGGGAGGTTTCTCCACATTCAGACAGAAGAGGAAACAAAATCTCTATTTACTATTTGACAGGTGTCAGTCAGAGCAGGAAGTGAGGAAAAATTCCACAGCTGGAGACACAGGCAACAATATCAATAAAGTAGGGTATAAAAACGGCAAATTGTATCATACTTACCGTAATTTTCCTTTCCTGGTGCCAATCCATGGCAGTATACATGTGATAGAGCTCCGCCTCTACTCCGCCTTCAGGACTAGTGAATAGCATAAATTAAAGGGCATTGTCCCTCCCCAACATTATTCGTAATATAGAATACAGAGGGTGGGAGCGTATGGTGCCATGGATTGGCACCAGGAAAGGAAAATTACGGTAAGTATGATACAATTTTCAGTTTTCCTGGTGCCTCCATGGCAGCATACCTGTGATAAATAACTAGCTCACACGGGTGGGTTTAATGCTTTAATTAAAAAAAATCTTTTAATCAGATACAGACATAGACATAGCAGCACAAAGTGCTCTTCTCCCGAACTCTACGGTCGTAAGAGCTCCGGGATCAACGCAATAATGTCTAAGGAACATGTGTCGAGAAGACCAAGTGGCGGCCCTGCATACTGTTTCCAAAGAAAAATTAGCCCTCGCTGCCCAAGAAGCTGATACCGCTCTTGTTGAATGAGCATTCACCTGAGCCGGAGGTTCCAAGTTCTTCACCCTGTATGCTTTTTAAATTAGCTTGATAACCCAGGATGCCAAGGTTCTGGTAGAAGCTTCCTTCCCTCTATTTTTGCTCCATGGGATGATGAGAATTCTTTCAGAATTACTGAAACTTGCTGTGGCTTCCAAGTAGGCCCTGAGGACTTTGGATATGTCCAACTCGTGACAGGAGTTTGATTCTGAGTCCATGAAAACTAGTAATGCCCATGGCTCTGACAGGTTTGCCGTTGAGGTTACCTTAGGCGTAAACCCTCTGAGAGGGCGAAGTTCTACCCTATCTGGAAAAAATTTTATATGTTCATCCCCAATGCCCAGGGAGTGGAGTTCCGAAATCCTCCTGCCAGATGTGATGGCCAACAGAAAAGTTGTTTTTAAAGTTAAATCCCAAATTGAGACTTCTTCAGCAAACGGATGATTAGATAGAACTTCCAATACTAAAAGAAGGTACCACTTTGGGAAGGAACGTCTGGATGGAGGACGCATCTTCAAAACTCCCCTTAGGAACGTAACCACTAGAGGGTCTTCTGCCCACTTGGTGTTGGTTGCTGCAGAAATTGCGGACACTTGACCCTTGAGGGAACTGAGCCCTAAATCGAGACCAGTTTGCAGGAAACTTAGAACATCAGCAGTGGAAGGAGAGATAGGATCAAATCCTTTCCCTGTGGCATAGGATAAGAACTTGTCCAAAATTCTTGCATAGATTGTGTTGGTTGTAGGCTTTCTAGCTTTCAACAGGGTGGATATGACCTCTTAGGAACAGCCTAACGATTCAAACCTCCTCCTTTCAACTTCCATACACGAAGATCCAGCTTCTGTGGGTCTGGATGGGCCAGCCTGCCCTGGGTCAACAACTGTGGGAAGGGAGGAATTCTTATCGGAGGATCCACACTGAGGTGCATGGCTAGTGGAAACCACGGTCTTTTCGGCCAATAGGGTAGCACTGCTTCACTTGGACTGGTTCCTTCAGGAGTCTGAGGAGAACCTCGAAATGAGTGGGCGAGGAGGAAAGGCGTAAGCTGTCTTGAAGGTCCAAGGACAAGATAGCGCATCTACTCCTTCCGCCTGTGGATGTGGAAGGCGAGAGAAGAATCTCCCGATATTGCCATTCTCCTGCGTAGCAAAAAGATCCACCTGTGGGGTCTGCCATAGATTGGAGATTTGGTTGAACACATGGGGATGTAGAGACCACTCGTTGTTGTTCCCAAACCTCCTTGATAAGACATCTGCCTCCGTGTTCATCTTGCCTGGAGATAGATTGCCCTGAGGTCTACCAGGTTCCTCTCTGCCCAGAGCATTACAGGTTCCACTTCCCTCAGAAGTGTCTTGCTGTGGGTGCCCCCTTGTTTCTGAAGGTACAAGACCGCCGCCTTGTTGTTCAAATGTAAAAGGACTCTCTGTCCCTTGACATGAGATGCAAAAGAGGTTAAGGCTAGAAATGCTGCCCTCATTTCTAGGACGTTGGACACTATCCCTCTGGTGGGAAAGGATCATCTACCCTGAATCCAGAATTCTCTGCAATGGGCACCCCACCCCTGGCCACTCACATCTGACGTAATTGTTGTCCATGAGTGGGAACCCAAATGATGGAACCAGGAGAGATTCTCTGGATTTGTCCACCAGTGTAGACTCCTGCTCATTAGCGTTGTTAAACGGATTGTCTGAGACAGATGTTGCCATCTCCATTGTATTAAGAATCCTACCTGGAAGTGTCTCAGATGCCAGTGAGACCATGGGACTAGAGGTATGCACGAGGACATGGTGCCAATAAGGCTCAGACACTGCAAGGCTGATAGATGGGATCTCTGTATGATCTTGGATACCTTCTGAATGATGCCCTCCATCTTCATCTGGGGTAAAGAGACTGTGCCTAGGAGCGTATCAAACATTGCTCCTAAGTAAACCATCTGTTGTGTTGGAACTAATTGGCTCTTCCGATGGTTCACCAGCCCCCCGAACTCCGACCACGACTGAAGAAGAATCTCCCTGCGGCCTATAAACTGGCTTAAAGGGGCCAAAATATTTTTTATTTTATTTTTTAACTTGTAAAATGTAATCACCAGAGATCAAAAATACCACAGTCATGAAAGCAAAAAAAGGAAAACCTGACCTGACCAAGAAGGAAGAAAAACTGATCCTCCCTCCATCATCACCAGCATTTGTTTTTCTGGAAATTCAGCAGACTGCGTTCCTATGAGGAAACTCTGCAAGACCCCAAAAGATCCTCAGAAGGGGTTCCCAGTCTTATCAGCACTAATAGCGGACCAAGAACAGGGACTGCGCACGGGAGAGGCTTAACCCGGCGGACGCTGCCGACTGCAGAGGTATGGACATACTGCTACTCTTCACCAGTCAAGAGGTATGAGGAAAAAAAGGAGAATGTTGGGGGGGAGGGACAATGCTGTTTAATTTATGCTATTCACTAGTCCTGAAGGCGGAGTAGAGGCGGAGCTCTATCACAGGTATGCTGCCATAAGGGCACCAGGAAAGGGTGCCATGTTCTTAAGGATTTTATATCTGTATCTCCCCATGTATGTGGGAGATTTTTTTTGTCCATACAAACAGGCAGGGAAGGAAATTATTCTTCATGTGTACACAGACAGCATGCAAAGTCTAACAGACATTCCAACTCTTTCTCATCCTATCCACACACCTGAAAGAAAGGCTTTGGTTGGGTGGGTCTTAATAATTTTCAATTTAAGTATGGAGCTTTAAAACTTTCTTGACACAGCCATGGTTTGCCATCAGCATAATGCCAAATACATCGACTTTTAAGTGGGCGTTTAAACCATTATTACAAAATGTTTGTTTAAAAAAAAAAAAAAAAAAAGGATTTGATTAACCTCTAAAGTAAAATGTGATGCAACACTAAACAAACATACTTTAACTTTCAAAGAAAAAAAACTTAAAGCATGTACACACTAGACAGTTACAAAGAAAACATTAAAGCTAAACTCCGGGCACAAAAACACAAAAATAGGATGAAAATCCACTTTGCACCAAATGCATACCCACTTATTAGGCCTCATGAATGAATGATTTGTATAGCGCTGCAAATGCAAACTGAATCGCCTCAAGGCGCTTGGATGCCCGCGGACGTTTTTACAGCCGCTTTTATGAGCATTTTTTTCAGCTTAAAACGCCTCTCTATGTTAGTCTATGGCAGGCATCCTCAAACTACGGCCCTCCAGCTGTTGCAGAACTACACATCCCATGAGGCATTGTAAAACTCTGACATTCACAGACATGACTAGGCATGATGGGAATTGTAGTTCCCGAACAACTGGAGGGCCGTAGTTTGAAGACCACTGGTTTATGGCCTCATGCCCACCATGACGTTTTTTGAGCAGTAAATGGCATAGGCGTTTTTAAGCTGCAAAAAAACCCAGGACCAGGGCGTTCTAAGGCGTGGCGCTAGAGCTGTAAAAATGCTAAACGTGAAAAAACACGGAAAAAACGCAGACAAACACTGCATTGGCTTTTTGAGCTCCGGCGTTTTTTTTTGTTTCTGTGGCATTGTGGGTCATTTTATAGCTGAGAGATGTGTTCTTTAAAATTACTACTTAACGCTAAAGTGCATAAACGCTAATGCAAAACGCAGTGGATAAAAATTCTGCTTTTTCCAGGCGTCGGTACTAGCTGTACAGCTTGTTTTTAAAAACGTCCGTGGGCATGAGGCCTTACCTTGTAAAGTAGCAGTGACATCATCACTGTGCTGTACATAGCCTATGCAGAAAGCAGAGCTGTGGAAGGGACCCAGTGGTGTCCACACAGTACAGGCTGCCTGCAGAAAACTACATGAGGGGAGGGGACAAAACTGGTCACCCTACAGGAAGCTCCTGCACAGAGGCAAAGTTTCACACAGTCCATCTATCCATTGAATTAGTGCTACTACCCTAAAATAGCCCTTGAATGTAAACAGTAGAGCTGCACAATTCTGGATAAAATGAGAATCACAATTGTTTTGCTTATACTAAAGATCACGATTCTCTGTGTAACATCTTTCACATTATACAAAAAAATTGGGCTAACTTTACTGTTTATTTTTTATTTATTGAAGTGTATTTTTTTCCCAAAAAAATTGCATTTGAAAGATCACTGGGCAAATACAGTGTGGCATAAAATATTGCAACTCTAGGGTCTGTGCTAAAAAAAAAAAAAAAATATATATATATATATATATATATATATATATATATATATATATATATATATATATATATATATATATATATATATATATATATATATATATATAACATTTGGGGGTTCTAAGACCCCTTTCACACTGAGGAGTTTTTCAGGCGCTTTAGCGCCTGTAAAGCACCTGAAGGAAGCCTCCACTGCAAACCCAGTGTGAAAGCCCGAGTTCTATCACACTGGGGCATTGCGCTGGCAGGGCGTCAGAAAAAAGTCCAGCAAGCAGCTTTTGCAATGCATTAGGAGCGGTGAACTCACCGCTCCTAAAGCGCCCCTGCCCATTGAAAACAATGGGGCAGCGCTACTATACTGCCGGTAAAATGCCACTGCAGCGGGCGGATTTAACCCCTTTTCGGACGCTAGCGAGGGCCGAATAGCACCGCTAAAACAACGGTAAAGTGGCGCTAAAAATATCGCCGCTTTACCGCTGATGCCCTAGGCGGCTCAGTGTGAAAGGGCTCTTAGTAATTTTCTAGCAAAAAATACAGATTTTAACTTGTAAGCAACAAGTCAGAAAAAGGCCTGGTCTTTAAGTGTCAACTGACCACATTTACAGACTTAAAGCAAAGGTTCACACAAAAATTGAACCTCTGCTTTTTGGAAACCTTCCCCCCCCCTCCGATGTCACATTTGGCACCTTCTAGGGGGGTGCAGATACCCGTCTAAGACAGTTATTTGCACCCACTTCTGGGCATAGACTCCCACTCGAGTCTATGCCTCTTCCCGTCCCCCCATGCTGTCTGCTGGGACGCACACGGGTCCGAGAGACAGCAGGGACCATATGGATTGCGCATCGCAACTTGGAACCAGGAAGTGAAGCCGCAAGTTTTCATTTCCTAAATCCCTTACCGAAGATGGCGGCGGCAGCAACCAAAGGAACGAGGGACGGTTTGGCCTTGGGTGCCGACATCGCTAGACCCTGGGACAGGTTAGTGTCCTTATTTGCAGTATTTCTAGCTGCTGACTTTAAAAAAAAAATATTAAGTGCATCCTTTGATTTAAAAGAACCAAATGATACAATGTTTGTTATATGCATGCACAAACGTTTTGCCGTCCATTTCTGCTTTAAGCTGAATTGGTTCGTTTACAAGGTGAGGGCTCACTTATACTTTAACAATTTGTTAGGAGGTAATGAAGAGCAGTCCCAGTTCTTATGTATACTCTTGATAGCAGCTGTGTTCAACTCTACACTGACCGGTTATGGAAAACAAATGCACAAAGTATAGCTAGTCCTAGTCTTGTACCTACCTGGAAGGAATAACAGTGCAAATAATTAGGGGTGTTGATAGCATCTTCAGCTACTTGATAAATGGTGTCATCTTTCTTTAGGGCCATTTTCAGTTTGATCTCCCCCTGCAGGTGGAGAATGAGAACACATGCTCTCTCTTGTGAAGGATAGACCATCTGAGCGGGAACAGTGACCATATAGTAGCTGCAAAGGAATGAGATGATCAGAAGGGTCAGAGATAAATTGTAATGTGGCATTTTATGTTAAAAATTTACAATTAAAAATATTTAAATCTAAAATGTTATTGGCAGAGAAAACATTTTAGATGCGTCCCTAAAAAAAGGATCAAACAACCATATTATGAAGCAGCATGTACACTGAAGTTTTATTGAAATTTTGCAAACAAATAAAAATGTCTTAAATAAGTCCTTAGGACATATAAAAGGTGGCTGCCATTGAACAGAATCTTAAAATGCTAGAGGACAGAACATCTATGGCTTCATGACTTGTTCACAGATGTAAAATAGATGTGCAGTTTGTGTAATAAGAACAGTCCTTCCTTCAGAGTGCTGTGAATGGAAAGCCGGATGTTTGTAGCAATTGGCTTTTCATAAAGCAGACTGGTGACAGGAGGTATATGACAACATAAATGATAATCTCTGCAATGGTGGATACAGACAGCAGGTAAAACTATTTTGTTTTTAGTGGAGTGGGGTGGGGTGAGAAAGATAAGAACTGTTTCTCTACTGAGTTTTTTTTCCCTCCCATTTCATTCATTGCAAAAAAAAAAATGTAAGCAGGAGATGGGCTTCAACTTTTTATTCAACAAAAACATTGGATGCCCAAATATACAAAGCCCAAAGTATGTACAGCTGTAGTGTTCTCACTAGCCATGTACAGAATAAATTGCTGAAGGATTTGGAGTCAAAAGACTTCCACATAAACAGAATAAGCGTTTATTAGTTTTCCACTTACGGTTCGGTGGCTGATGCCAGAGGAAGAACAAAGACAAACAGGCAAATGGAGAAGAGCAGAAGAGCCATGGTGCCTCACACAACAGATTGTGAGCATTGACTTTTATCTCCTATAACTTTAGGCAGAGTGTAAAATAAGCCAACCCTCTTTCTCTGCACTGGCAGGGAACAGCTGGAGATGTGAGGTCTGTCATAGGGAATTTTGTCCAAAAGGAATTATTTCGACACAAGTTCATGACCGTTTATCTGTTCTGCTGAGGTAGAAAAAATACAGCACACAAATGAAACATGACACGAGAGGATTCAACTGGACTTTGAGAGGATTTTTTACAAACACCATGATTCATGAACACAACAAAACTACACGTTTATATTTACCCGTGTCAGCATTGCACCATTATCTTTGGCATGCACTTTATATATAGTGTAAATTTGCAGAATAAAATTTAAAGGGGGACTTTAAAAAACTATAACTTCAGTTTTTAATGTTATAAACAGAAGCCAACATTACTAATAGAAATAAAAAAAAAAAAAAAAAACAGCTTTAGATGCAGTTTTTACCTTCAGTCTGGTGCTGTCCCATGCAGACAATTATGGCATAGAAATTGAGGGGCTGCTGTGGCCTATGGAACCCTGAAGTTACTGTGGAAGCAGCCGAAGAAGAATGTTTAAAGTCTGTTTAGCAGTCAGCTTGAGGCTCGAGGGGGTACAGTGTGGATCACACACCAGTAGCGGCTGGTGCTCAAAATTTTTGGGGGGGCGCAAACAAACAGCCTCACTGTGCCATCAAATGCTGCCACTGTGCCCATCAAACGCTGCCACTGTGCCCATCAAATGCTGCCACTGTGCCGCCCAAACGCTGCCACTGTGCCCATCAAACGCTGCCACTGTGCCCACCAAACGCTGCCACTGTGCCCACCAAACGCTGCCACTGTGCGGCCCAAACGCTGCCACTGTGCCCATCAAACGCTGCCACTGTGCCCATCAAACGCTGCCACTGTGCCCCAAACGCTGCCACTGTGCCCATCTAACACTGCCACTGTGCCCATCTAACACTGCCACTGTGCCCCAAGTGCTGCCATTGTGCCTCAAATGCTGCCACTGTGCCCATTAAATGCTTCCACTGTGCTCCAAACACTGCCACTGTGCCCATCTAACGCTGCCACTGTGCCTCAAATGCTGCCACTGTGCCCATTAAATGCTGCCACTGTGCTCCAAAACACTGCCACCGTGGCCCCAAGTGCTGCCACTGTGCCCATCCAATGCTGCCACCGTGCCCCAAGTGCTGTCACTGTGCCCATTAAATGCTGCCAATGTGCCCTCTGCCCGCCATCTACAGGCACTTACCTTGTCTCGGTGTGCAGCTGGTGAGGGCGTCAGGCGGCGAGCAGTGTCTCATCGACCCGATATCTTCTCCCGCGCTCCTCCTAGCCCTTGAGTAGCTTGTAGCCTGAAGCTCAAAAACGCTTAACAAGCAAAAATCCCATTCATTTCAATGAACCCTGCATACATTTGAATGGTTGTAGCAAAATGCCTGTCGCTCAAAAAAGTTCATGAACTACTTTTCGGGCAGAATTGAGCATTTTTGTCCCCATAGACTTAAACGGGAATGCCTGAAAACACTTGATTTGAGCATTTTTTATGACGTTTTTTAGCTGATCTTCTCCCCCTAGTGATTTCCATCAGCTGAAACAAAACGTCTAGCTGAAAACACCTATTATTTGCAATTCTGCTATAAAAAAAAAAAGCGCTCAAAAGCGCTTGAATAAACGCCTGAGAACGCAACACTCTAGTGTGAATGCAGCCTAAAAAATGTTGCCAACAAGCTTAACTTCCTAGAGGTCTAACGTCTTAGAATGTATTAACGTTCACGTTACATGTGCTACAGCGGTATTTATTTTGAATGACACCCCAGCATGCATTGCAGCACGCCACAACGCTTCATAGTGTGTTCTGGTACATTGTGTTACAAGTTTTGTGGCACGTTTGATTTTCAGGAAGTGTTATGTTGGCAGTCCTCTGATTTCAATAGTCGGTCTTAACATAATATGCAGAGTAAGACTGTAAACAGACCCTAATTTCTGCATTCACAAACCCCATTAGACTGGAAGCTCTCAAGACAAGAACCCTTTTGTATTGGATATGTATTACTGTACTGTCTCCCTTTATATTGTAAAGCACAAACTATACAATTCCTGTATAATAACAATAATACATCTGTATTACTTAAGTCTCTTTTTGAACTTACAAGGTACATGAAGAGTGTTTGTCTTCAGGAGAGTTTGCTTCATGACTGAAAATTGTGGAGGGACCAGCAAGCCCCACCCCCTCCTCAGGTGCACATAGACAGGTGTGATCAGGATCTGCTGCAGGTGTAAGAAGCTGTGAGTGTTGCCCCCTCTGACCTGAGGAGGGCACTGCTGAGCACTGTATCATTACCTCAGGAACCTCACAGCCACCTCACCTCAGTAAATTCCCATTTGGTTATGTACATAAAATAAATACATATTTACTACATTTCCAGCTCCTGTGCTACACCTGTAATGAAAAAAAGAACCTAAGAAATTCCTCCATCCACAACGATCGATGTGGATGAAGAAATCTTTCAGAAAAAAGTAGTCAGAGTAAAAAAACCAATGCAGCAGCTGATTGGTGTTCCTGTAACAAGAGTTAATAATACACACATTAATGAAATAACATTAAGCCCTCGTTCACATCAGGCCAATTTGACATGTCAAATTGCATGCCAAATAGGAGCCTATTGCCGGCAACAGCATTGTCAGAATCGGTGCGACGCCGACTTTGCGGCACCGTACCGATTCCAAAAGTAGTTTCTGCACTACTTTTGACAACTTCGGGGGTGATTTCAATAGACAAGACATCTGTGCATGAACCCACACAGAGATTACACTTTGCTACAATGTAAAGTAGTGAGTGTGCAGCTTGTATAACAGTGTAAATTTGCTGTCCCCTCAAAATAACTCAACACACAGCCATTAAGTTCTAAACCGCTGGCAACAAAAGTGAGTACACCCCTAAGTGAAAATGCCCAAATTCTGCCCAATTAGCCATTTTCCCTCAGGTCTCAGGTGTGAATGGGAAACAGGTGTGTCAAATTTGGTGTTATCACTCTCACTCTCTCATACTGGTCACTGGAAGTTCAACATGGCACCTCATGGCAAATAACTCTCTGAGGATCTGAATTTTTTTTTTTTTTTGCTCTACATAAAGATGGCCTAGGCTATAACAAGATTGCCAGGACCCTGAAACTGAGCTGCAGCATGTTGGCCAAGACCATACAGCAGTTTAACAGGACAGGTTCCACTCAGAACAGGCCTCGCCATGGTTGACCAAAGAAGTTGAGTGCAGAGAAATTGGGCCTTGGGTGTTGGTGGTGCCTGAACACTGTAACCCCTTATAGTTAGTCTTGTTGGGTGCAGGAACGGGCCCTAAATGAGTGAAAATTTTTTAAATTACATGCCCCTGTCAAACAGGTGCAGATAAATATATAAATAGATAAATTGGGCCTTGGGCCTGAACATTTTAACCCCACACACAGTAAGGGCCAGTTCACACCATAGAAACGCAGTCCGGATGCGTTCCAGGTGCTTTTCTGCATGCACGTTTTTGATGTGTTCCAGAGCGGTTTTGATGCTTTTTGGTGCATTTTTGATGCAGTCCAGTGCTTCCCCCCCTCTTTTTTCTTAACCTTAACCACTTCAATACTGCCTTATAGTCATATGACCCCCACAAGGTGGATCTCCCATCCTGGGTGGGCGTCATATGACGTCCTCGCATTCCCGGCCGCTTGGGGGGCGCGCCCGCGGCATCGCTCGGGACCCGGTGCGAGTGCCCGGCGGCCGCGATGTCTGCCGGGCACCCGCGATTGCCCGTTAAAACAACGGGATCGTGCGGGACCGTGGAGCTGTGTGTGCAAACACACAGCTCCACGTCCTGTCAGCGGAGAGGAGACCGATCATGTGATCCCAGTACGGAGGAACACATGATCGGTCTCCTCCCCTTGAGTCCCCTCCCCCCACAGTTAGAATCACTCCTATAGGGAACACATTAACCCCTGCAGCGCCCCCTAGTGTTAACCCCTTCCCTGCCAGTCACATTTACACAGTAATCATTGCAATTTTATAGCAACGATCGCTGTGTAAATGTGAATGGTTCCAAAAATGTGTCAAAAGTGTCCGAAGTGTCCGCCGCAATGTCGCAGTCGCGAAAAAAAATCGCAGATCGCTTCCATTACTAGTAAAAAAAAAAAAAAAAAAATTCAATAAATCTATCCCCTATTTTGTAGACGCTATAACTTTTGCGCAAACCGATCAATATACGCTTATTGCGATTTTTTTTTACCAAAAATATGTAGAAGAATACGTATCGGACTAAACTGAGGAAAAAATTGTTTTTTTTTTTAAAAATGGGATATTTATTATAGCAAAAAGTAAAAAATATTGTGTTTTTTTTCAAAATTGTCGCTCTTCTTTTGTTTATAGCGCAAAAAATAAAAACCACAGAGGTGATCAAATACCACCAAAAGAAAGCTCTATTTGTGGGGAAAAAAGGACGTAAATTTTGTTTGGGTGTATCGTCGCACGACCGCGCAATTGTTAGTTAAAGCGACGCAGTGCCGAATCGCAAAAAGTGCTCTGGTAAGGAAGGGTGTTTAAAAGCCCTGTATTGAAGTGGTTAAGGGCCATTTCACACCATAGAAACACAGTCCGTATGCGTTACAGGTGCTTTTCTGCATGTGCATTTTTGATGTGTTCCAGTGGGTTTATAAAGCATTTTTGATGCAGTCCAGTGCCCCCCCCCCTCTTTTTTCTTAACCTTAAATAAGGACACGTGTGTTGCAGTGAGTTTTTGGTGCATTCTGGTGCGTTCCAGTGCATTTTTGATGCGTTTTACACCATTCCAGTACAGAAAAAAAAATACTGGAACTGCAAGCACTGGTGTAAACTATGCCATTGGAAACCACATAACCTACTTTCCATGCGTTTTTGATGCAGAAAAAAAACGCACTGGACTTCATGTGGTGTGAACTGGCCCTAAATAAGGACAAGTGTGTTGCAGTGCATTTTTGGTGCATTTAGGTGCGTTCCGGTGCATTCCAGTGTGTTTTTGATGCGTTTTACAGCATTTTACATGTTCTACTTTTTTTTTTTCTCAAACTGGAACACACTGGAACTGACCGCACTGGTGTGAACCATGCCATTGAAAACCATATAACCTACTTTCCATGCGTTTTTTTTTTCTGCATCAAAAACGCATGGAAAGTAGGTTATATGGTGATGTGATGCAAACTGGTCCTTACTCTTGTTGGGCGCAGGAATGGGCCCTGCTGTTAAAAATTTGTGCAAATAATTGTAATTACATGACCCTGTCAAACAGGTGCAGAAAAATTGGGCCTTGGGTGTTGGCTGTGCCTGAACACTTTAACCCCTCACAGTTACTCTTGATGGGCACAGGAACGGGCCCTGCTGTTAAAAATTTGTGAAAAAATTTAAATTACATGCACCAGTCAAAGAGGTGCAGATAAATTGGGCCATAGGTATTGGTGGTGCCCTAAACCAAAAATATTGTTGGAAGCTAACATAATCAAGATTAAGGAATAGGATAGTCAGTCTTTAACCACCTCACTACAGTGCATTTTCACCCCCATCCTGACCAAGCCATTTTTCAGCTTTCAGCGCTGACGCACTTTGAATGACAATTGCGCAGTCATACGACACTGTACCCAAATGAAATTGTTATCATTTTTTCCCCACAAATAGAGCTTTCTTTTGGTGGCATTTGATCACCTCTGCGGTTTTTCTTTTTTGCGCAATAAACAAAAGAAGAGCGACAAATTTAAAAAAAAACAATATTTTTTACTTTTTGCTATACTAAATATCCCCAAAAAATATATAAAAAATTTTTTTTTTCCTCAGTTTCGGCTGATACGTATTCTTCTACATATTTTTGGTAAAAAAAAAAAAAATCACAATTAGCGATCATTGATTAGTTTGCGCAAAAGTTATAGCGTTTACAAAATAGGGGATAGTTTTATAGCATTTTTATTAATATTTTTTTTTTTACTAGTAATGGCGGTGATCAGCGATTTTTATTGTGACTGCGACATCATGGCGGACACATCGGACATTTTTGACACATTTTTGGCACCATTGTCATTTATACAGCAATCAATGCTATTTAAATGCACTGATTCATGTATAAATGACACTGGCAGTGAAGGGGTTAACCACTAGGGGGCGGGGAGGGGTTAATTATGTTCCCTAAGAGTGTTTCTTACTGTGGGGGGAGGGGACTCACAAGGGGAGGAGACTGATCGGTGTTTCTCTGTACAGAGAACACACCATCGGCTCCTCTCCTCTGACAGGACCGTTGATCTGTGTGTTTACACACACAGATCCACGGTCCCGCTGTGTTACCGGGCAATCGCGGGTGCCCAGCGGACATCACGGCCGCTGGGCACGCGCATCGGGTGCCCAGTGACACAGCGAGAGCGCGCGCGCGCTCCCTGCAGTGCACAGAAGGGGAGGCCGTCATATGACGCCCTCCCGGAACGAGAGCTGCGCCGCCTGGCCGTCATTTGACGGCCGGCGGTCGCAAAGTGGTTAATGGATCCGCGTCAGGGGTTTGATAGCTGCTGATCCAGGACGGATTCATTTTGATAAATGTAAGCCTATTAACGGAGTCTGTGGACAGGCGCACTCTTTGATCCGTTACAAACCCTCCAGCAGCACTGAATGTCCATTCAGAAAGCATGCGGAATGCAGGACAGGCCAGTATCTCGATTGCATATTGAGCAAGTTCTGGCCAGTGGTCCATCCTCAAGACCCAGTAACCCAGTGGATGCTCAGTTGGAAAGGTCTCCAAGTCTGCTCTTGCCCCTAGATATTCCTGCACCATATAATGCAGACACTGCTGATGGTTGCTTAAACCTAACAGCCCTGGGCGTTGAGGACTAAATAATTGTTTAAAAGCATCGGTCAGCCAGCCACCTTCTCCACCGCTCCTCCTCTGACCGAACGAACCCTCAGAAACATGTTGTCCAGGACCAGGAAATAGTAACCTCCCAGGGTCTGAAAAGGCGTTACACAAAGTTTTCTTCAAGGCGAAGGCAGGATGAGTTCTGCAACTTTACCCTTGTAACGTGGATCAAGAAGGGTTGCCAGCCAGTAATGACCCCTCTCCTTGATACCATGAATTCTCTGGTGCTTTCACAGGTTTTGCAGAATCAGGGAGCCAATGCAGCGTAAGTTTAAAGGCCTGAGATTCTGGGTCCTCTGGGTCACTAAGGATGACATTGTCAGGAACTACCTCCTCCCAGCCACATACAACTCCTTGGGTTTCTGGGGACTGAAAACCATCACTTGAAGACTGCTGCATGTTATCCTCTACATCCATGCTGACACAATCCTCCTCCCTTTCATCCTGTGTGTTTCGCGGGCCAGCAGGAATGAAATCTGCATAAAAGGGGCCTTGAGAGGAAAGGAAGTCCTCCTCTTCCTCCCGCTGTTCTGCCTCAGGTGCCCTGTCCATGATTCCATGAAGCATGTGCTCCAGCAGGAAGACTAGAGGGATAGTGTCACTGATGCATGCTTTGTCGGTGCTCATTATCCTTATGGTCTCCTCAAATGGTGACAGCACAGTGCATGCATCCTTAATCAGCAGCCACTGGCGTGGCGAAAAGAAGCCAGGCTCCCCTGAGCCTGTCCTGGTGCCATACTCACACAGGTACTCATTGATGGCCCTCTGCTGTGTGTGCAGCTGCTGCAGCATTGCCAATGTTGAGTTCCACCTAGTGGGCATGTCACAAATGAGGCAGTTGGTGGGCACGTTGAATTCCCGTTGAATGTCAGCCAGCCGAGCACTGTCATTGTATGACCGCCGGAAATTACCACAGACTTTTCTGGCCTGCCTCAAAAGATCTTGTAAGCCTGGGTACCGGGTCAAGAAACGCTGCACCACCAAATTCAGAACTTGTGCCAAGCATGGAACATGTGTGTCAGGAAGGACGAGCCAGTATCCAAGATGGCGGCTGAAGAATACGAACTTTGACCTCAGCCCCTGTCAGAACATCTCTGGTGCATCTGCGCGCATCTGCGGCAGCACAGTGATGTAGTGGTTAGCACTTTCACCTAGCAGTAATAGGGTCGCTGGTTCAAATCCCGACCATGACACCTTCTGCCTGGAGTTTGCATGTTCTCCCTGTGCTTGCGTGGGTTTCCTCCGGGTACTCCGGTTTCCTCCCACACTCCAAAGACATGCTGGTAGGTTAATTAGATCCTGTCGATAAAATTGGCCAAATATGTGTATGTTGTATGTGTATGTGTTTGTAAGCGTGTCAGGACCCCACAGGGCAAGGACCGCACTATACCACAGATGGACACCAGTGGCAAAAAGTGCCCTGAGGCGATTCAGTTCGCATAGGTTGCGCTATACAAGTCATTCATTCATTCACCTGTGCGCACATTGTCAGGAAGGGCATGCCAGTATTGAGGATGAGAATCCAAGACAACCTGTCAGATTGCAGCTCGTGCACATGCGCGCGCACATGTGCGCATTCGCGAACTCACGCGTGCGCACCCGGTAACAGCTTTTGGCGCCCAACAGCCTATTTGAACACTGCCAGTGCACAGACTCGGTGCTGTCTGCTCTACAGCATTCCCATGTGTTCCTGCTACTTGCATCTTGTTACCTGCTCCTGTTACCCAACCCGGCTTGCCTCTGACGATTCCTACTCTCCGCCTACACCCAACCCAGCTTACCTGACCACTGCACCTGCCTGCTCCTTCTGCTACCTCGCTGCCAGCCCATCACCGATCTGGCCTGTACCCTGACTATTCTTCTGCCTCTGCATCTGCACCTGACGTGTTCGCCAGTGTATGACCTGGCCTGCCTGTACCATCCCTCTCTTCTGCCTGGAGAATCCTGCTGAGCTACCGCTCCTCCTACAGCTGCTTCGGATTCCACGGTCTGCAACCAGGCACTCATGCGACATTGCACTCCTGCGCTCCCTGTCTGCTCTACCAGGGGGCCTCGAGTCAGAGGTGTAAGAGAGGCCGTCCGCTGCATATCAGGCTCTACCATCAGGTACGTGACAATGTGTCAAGTGTCCCTGTCGGAGGGCGGAGAGAAGGTTGGTGCCATTGTCGCATACAACCATTCCTGGCTCAAGCAGCCCCTGCAATTCAATTCAGCAGAAGAGGCCATACAGGAAGAAGAAGAAGAGGGGATGGAGCAGACAGATGTTGCAGAATCACCACCAGCTTTTTGGAGGAGTGGTGGCAGGAACAAGCTCCAACACTGAACCCTGTCCTGCATTCTTCCCAGTTGCCAGCAGAGTTGCCAAGTGCACGATGAAGGAAATGCAACATCCCTGACCATGCCTGCTGGACCATGAGTCAGAAATAATGTGAACCTTGCTCCTGACCGCCCTGTCCAACGAGACCAAAACATTGCCTTCCACATGACGGTAGAGAGCTGGAATGGCCTTACGTGAAAAGAAAATTATTTTTGGAACCTGCCACTGTGGTACAGCACATCCCACTAATTCACAAAAAGGGGGCAGAGTTTACCAGATTAAAAGGCAACAGTTTTAGTGCTAGAAATTTTGCCAAGCTAGCATTTAGACGCTGAGCATGGGGATGGCTGGGACAGTATTTTTTTATGGTTCAGCAACTGGGGTAGCGAAATCTGCCTGCTGAAATCAACAGGTGGTGTACTGCTAGCAGATTGGCTGAAAGTACTTGTGGCACCTATTGCTATAACTTCATTCCTCTCAGTGCAGGTTTTTGAGAGGACTTGAGGTATAGTAGGGGTTGAGATTCCAGATGAGGAGCAAGGAGAAGTCTGCTTTTTTTTTTTACAATATTGGTCTTTCAGGTGCTGTTGCCAATGGACTGCATGGCAGGTCATCATATGTTTTGTCAAGCATGTCGTGCCAAAGCAGGTGGTGTTCTGGCCATGCTTGATCCGCTTCAGACAGAGATTGCAAACAGCAACGGTGCGATCTACTGCACGTGTTGAGAAAAGCCCACACCAATGAACTTTTGGAAGTCAGCGGAGAGTCAGTAGGGCCCTGCACCTGTGGAGCTCTGTGGTGTAATGCAATAGGGTGGCTGCCCTTAAGCTGGCCCCAGGATGACATCCTGCCTCGAAGTTGTGCCTCCTCACTTTCCTCCTTTCTTCTCGTAGGCACCCACGTACAGTCAGTGACCTCATCATCCCCTCCTTCCTCATCACTGGAGCAAACTTGACAGTATGCTGCAGCTGCAGGAACAGGACTGCTAGTTTCTTGTCCTTCTGTGGCACAGAAGGAGTAACTGTGGACAAGGAGCTGGTGGAATAGTCCACTTTGGCAGCTGCATTGGAAGGCAAACTAGTATGAGCCTGGGTGACAGAGGATGAGGAGGGCTTAGTTATCCACTCCACCAACTCTTCTGCATGTTGTGGCTCAATAACACGGCCAGCAGCAGAAAAAAGGACAAGCATGCCCCGCCTGCAGAGGATGCACCATGTCCACAACCACCACTTTTTTTCACTGTAGACACAGAGGCTGCTTGCTAGTGGCTCACTAGTGGCCTGTGAGTGTCTGCCTCTCCTTGGTGGCCTTTCGGACATGATAGGGATTTTTTTCACACCGCACTACACTGTATTATATACTGTACACCGCCTGTAGTGTATTATATACTGTACGACTGCACTGTATTATATACCGTACACTGCCTGAAGTGTATTATATACTGTATACCAACTGCACTGTATTATATACTGTACACCGCTTGCACTGTATTATATACTGTGTACACCGCTTGCACTGTATTATATACTGTACACCGCCTAAAGTGTATTATATACTGTACACTGCAATGTATTATACTGTACACACTGTATTATATACTGCGTACACCACCTGCACTGTATTATATACTGTACACTGACTGCACTGTATTATATACTCTACACTGCCCGCACTGTATTATATACTCTACACTGCCTGCACTGTATTATATACTGTACACCACCTGCACAGCAATTCAATGGAACAATTTTAAACCTGCAGCTAAGAGACTCAAATATCTGTTTGCATTTGCCTATTGTGTCAACTAATACTTTAAATCCATGACCTAGAGCACATATTCAGATCCTTGTGTTGGGGCAGTGATTAAAAGCATTGAGCAAGTGTTTTAGGATGGCAGCAAGACAGCTGCCATTTATGACCGAAATATGGTCTTTGTATGAAAACACGATGGGGGAGATTTACTAAAAGTTGGTGCAGCTGTGCATAGTAACCAATCTGCTTCTTGTCAAAGCTTATTTGAACAAGCTGATTGGTTACTATGCACAGCTGTACCAGATTTTGTGCGCACCAGTTCTAGTAGATCTCCCCCAATGTCTTTGTAGTATGCTCTACCATTGCTTCTCCAGATATAAATTAAGGTAATAAAGAATAATACCTTTTTGTGATTGTAAAGTGAAGACATTGGCTCCACACTCTGCATGTAATTGATTACAACTCAACAAAAAATTCTATGGCAATCTGTCAGCTGTATTATTAGCTCAATGCTTCCAATATGTGTGCTCTCTACTTTTTGTCACTCATATTTTAGGCATAATATTAACCATTACTAAGGAAGTCCTTGAAGTTGCCATTTGCAGGGACTAATTCCATTCAGAAAATAATAGTAACCATGATTAGAAAGTGTATTAACTGGAAGCATTAAGATAATAATACCACTGCGCACCAGCAGTTTTTAGACAGGCATGTCTTGTAATGGACAGCACAGGTATAAGTGTCCTTAACCACTTCGGCCCCGGAAGGTTTTGCCCCCTTCATAATGAGGTCATTTTGTGCAATCGCGCGGTCATGCGATGCTGTACCAAAACAAAATTGATGTCCTATTTTTCCCACAAATAGAGCTTTCCTTTGGTGGTATTTGGTCACCTTTTTTGCGCTATAAACAAGAAAAGACCATCAATTTTGAAAAAAAAACAATATTTTTTACTTTCTGCTATAAAACATTTCCAGTAAAAAATATAATCTCTTCATCAGTTTAGGCCAATATCTCTCCTGCTACATGATTTTGGTAAAAAAAATCTCAATAAGTGTATATTGATTGGTTTGTGCAAAATGAATCGGGTCTACAAACTATGGGATATTTTTGGGGACACTTTTTTGGGGACCAGTGACACTGATACAGTGATCAGTGCAAAACAAAATGCACTCTCACTGTACTAATGTGTTAGTCATCTTACTTAAAAAAGTAATTAGTTAAGTTACAAATGACTTCTCCCAAAAAGTACCGTATTTATCGGCGTATAACACGCACTTTTTCCCCCTTAAAATCGGGGGAAAGTCGTGGGTGCGTGTTATACGCCGATACCCAAAAAAAAAAATGACAAAAATCGGTTGCGGCGCCGAAAAATGGCGACCGCGGTCGAAAAAGGCCGAACCGCGGCCGAAAAAGGCCGGAAAAAGCCGAAGCGCGGCCGAAAAAGACCGAAGCCGGCTGTTCAGCTCCACTCGTAGTCCCGCCTCCCTGCGCTCGCTCCCGAAACAGCAGGGAGGCGGGACTCCGAGCGGAGCTGAACAGTCGGCTCGGTCTTTTTCGGCCGCACTTCGGCCTTTTTCGGCCGCGGTTCGGTCTTTTTCGGCCGCGCATGCGCGGTTTGTCACGCGGCGGGAAATTTAAACGCTGCAAACTGCAAATGACACTGGGCAAGCTACAAATGACTCTGGGCAAGCTACAAATGACTCTGGGCAAGCTACAAATGACTCTGGGCAAGCTACAAATGACGCTGGGCAGGTTGCAAATGATGCTGGGAAAGGCTGCAAATGACGCTGGGCAAGCTACAAATGACGCTGGGCAAGCTGCAAATGACGCTGGGCAAGCTGCAAATGACGCTGGGCAAGCTGCAAATGACGCTGGGCAAGCTGCAAATGACGCTTAAATGTAAGTTTTTTTTTTTTTTTCCCTAAACTTCTCTCCTAAAACTTTTTTTCCTTAAAATTCCCTCCTAAACTTGGGGTGCGTGTTATACGCCGGTGCGTGTTATACGCCGATAAATACGGTAATTGCGTTAGTAACTCAGTTACTACATTGGAAAAGTAATTAGTTACTCAGCAAAGTAACTGACTTTTTTTTAATATTCCAAGGGGCGGGTCTAGTATTACTGTAAGCAAGGGGCGCATTCCCCCCTGCAAGTCTATTTCCCCTCTGTACCCCCCTGCACATCTGCCCCCCTCACACACACACACACATATCTGTTCCCGCTCTGTACCCCACTACACGTCTGTCATCCCCCCCACACACATATATCTGTTTCCCCTCTGTACATCTGTCCCCCCTAAACTCACGGATCGGATCGTTCCTTGGATCAGAGTCACGGATCGGATCATTTTTCGGATCAGCATATAATTGAATTTGCAAAAACCTGTGAAAATTCCACCACCATATAGTCCCCACTGTAATATCCACAATCTCCCCCACTGTAATATACATCTCCCCCACTGTAATATCCACAATCTCCCCCACTGTAATATCCACAATCTCCCCCCTGTAATATTGGCTGAGTGTGGCTGGGTACGGCTGGGTATCCTTGAGTATGGCTGGGTATTACCGAGTATGGCTGGGTATGGCAGGGTATTGTAGAGTATTGGCAGGGTATTGCAGAGTATTGGCAGGGTATGGAGGGATGGCTGTGACTGCAATTGCTGCTGCCATCAGATCTCTTCCCTCCACTGTACACAGAGGGGAGAGAGGAACCAGCATCATCATGACGCTGGTTTGTTTACAAGTGATCGCTCCCTCATTTGACGGAGCAATCACATTGTAACCGGCCGACAGGTGCACCAAGATGGCCTGTCGCTCCAGAGCTAGGCCGAAGCCACGGCCTTTCCTAAGGCCGTGGCCACGGAGCGCCCCACGGAGCGCAGCGGGTGATGATCCGTTGCCCCCCTAGTGGCGGTAGATGTAATTGTGGTAACGCCGCCCAAGTAATGGGAAAGGTGTTACCATGAGGGGAAGAGTAATCAGTTGGATTACTCATTACCCTCTAAACTAACGGCGTAAAGTAACGCTGTTTACTTTAACTCAGTTAGTTACATCACTGCTAATGATACTGGCAGAGAAGGGGTTAACATCAGGGGCAATCAAAGGGTTAAGTGTGCTCCTAAATGTGTGGGGGGTGGCTTAACTAATAGGAAGAGAGAGAGATCTGTGTTCCTGCTTAGCAGAAACACAAAATCTCTATCTTCCTCTCTGACAGAACGGCGATCTGCCTTGTTTACATACGCAGACCGCCGCTCTTCCTCTCCTGTCAATGATCGGCGGGTCCTGGCAAGCATCGCGTCCGCCAGACCCACTAATTGGCTCCTGCTGTGTCCAATCACAGCGGGAGCAGGTCGCCAGCTGCACATGCACACCCCAGATTCGGAAGAAGCCACAATATACAGGTACGTTGTTTCGCGCACAGTAAATGTGCGGTGGGCAGTCCAAAACTGTTTAAAGGATATGTTCACATTTCATAACATGTTACACCCGTATCCAAGGTGTATCATGTTATTAAATTGAGCAGCCTCTACACCCTCCCCCCTGTGAGCCCCTGTTGTGACAGCAGGCTGGGGATCTTCTCCCTGTACTCAATGTCACTTTTTTTTTAATACAGTCGTGAGGGGCTCCGTCCACCTGGCCTCTACAGAGCTCAGTGAATAGGTGAACTACAACTATCGTCAGACATTCTGGCTGATGGCTTGTAGTTCTTAATGAACTACCAGGGCACTGGTGAGCACTTAGTAGTTCATTGAGTCTTCCTGTCACTCAGTAACTGCCTGCCTGTGCATGGTTTTGGGCAGGCAGCTACCCAGGTAGTCTGCAGGAGTCTGAGATTGCACCCATGATCTCGTGCTCGCGGGTACATCGCTTTACAGGCTTCTACGGTAATAAAAAATAATAAATCCATATTTTTTTTTTACCTGCAAAAAGATGTGCATATATTATTTTTGTAACAGGTGAACTTATTCTTTAAACTTTACTCTTACTTCAAGTTTTTTACCTGGAGATTTTATTCATAATATTACAGGCAAAACTCAAGGCAAACAGTTTAGCACAACATTGAAAGTGAACAATTTGCAAAAAATTGTGTAATCACTCAAAAATAGGAAACTGAGATATGTTAATGACCTCCAAAAGAAGATACAACTTCTGGGAAGAGTGTCTAAAGTTTTATTAAGGTTTCCATTACAGATAAGAACCAAAATTCAAAAGAGCAGTTTAAGATTTTCCTCACTGTTTTCTACTGACAAAGATGTCAAGAAAATAGAATTCTTATGCTGTATGTTCTTTATAGACACTATTTTCCAATTAGTGAGCTTCTTGTGTTTGCTGAGTTTCATGGCTATGGTGGTCTTCTTCGGCCTCTATGGTATTGTAATCTGTGGAAAAAATGGAATATGCATTAGATATTGTTTAAAGCTTAATTGGTAAGCTAACTGAATGAAACGTAATAGATTAAAAGAATCTAAAAGAAAAGATATCCATCCTAAATAAAAAATGCAATTTGTATCGTGGGTAGAACCATCCTAGATTTGCCTTTTTTGGCACCATTCTTCATTAACAAAACATTATACTGGTCTTTCTCCAGAGCCACAAGAATTTGTCATGAAGAAAATAAACTGGGACTTTAAATGTGCCTTAAAGAGGACATATAACACACAACTGACAAAACATGAACAACTTTATTACATAATTAAAATATTAATGAAACCACAAGAAGAGATGAGTTGCCATATGAAATTTAGAGCTACAGATGCATGTTTACAGTTTCCAAGATGGTATAATGGATTGAAGTGTTTCCGGATATTCTCCTTTCCACACACTGTCACACCGTGTGCAGAAAATGGTGTCCCAGCCATTTCTGCAGACTAAGTGGCAGTGTGTGGACAGACAGGGCTTCCCCAAAAAAGGGAGTTCTAAACCATTAGAATTTCTTCTTTAACTCTGAAAGTAGCAGATGTATTTGGTTTTGAAACATAGGACACTACTGGGCACAACAGATACCAAAGATACACTATCTTTGGGATGCACACGTTATTTTTGGAGGTCTATCATCTTGACATTTTTTTTAATGTATGCCACTCTATTAAACAGTTTTTAGCCATATTATCTGTTTATACAAAGGCATGGATCCCAAAGAAGTGAGAATATTGCAAAATGCATTGTTCCACCATGCCATCTTGAAACTGTAATGCGGCGTACACACGGTCGGAATATCCGATGGAAACAGTCCGATGGGAGCTTGTCATTGGATTTTCCAACCGTGTGTATGCCCAACTGACTTTTTCTGGTCGGAATTTCCGACGGACTTTGAATTGAGAACCTGTTCTCAATTTTTCCGACGGAAAACCTTTCTATCGGATTTTCCGATCGTATGTATGCAATTCCGACACGCAAAATTCCGACGCATGCTCGGAAGCATTAAACTTCCCTTTTATAGTGCTGTCGAACGTGTTTTATGCCGCTGTGTTATTGACCGTCGTAATTTGGTGTGATCGTGTGTAGGCATCACAGCTTGAGCGGAATTCCGTCGGAAAAAACGTCAGAGTTTTTTCCAACGAGAATTCCAATCGTGTGTACGCGGCATAAAAGTGCATCTGCTGCACTAAATTTGATACGGCAACTCATCGTTCCTGTTTTATCAATTGTGTTTTATATGCCTTCTTTAGGGTACATTTTAAGTCTCAGTTTATTCCAGCCATCACAAATTCTTGTGGCTCTGGAGAAAGACCATTATAGACATCCATCCTAACTTTTTAAAAACAGGTATACATCTGGTATTAATTCTTGCTGCCTCCTACTTTTCCTGTGTGGTACACTACATGGTCAAAAGTTAATAAACCTATATGAACTTCTTGGACATCCCTTTCAAAAATCGTGACCATCAGGGTGTAGCTATAACAACCCCACTCCTTTTTGAGTTTCCACAGAAGTTTGGTGTGTATGTGGGAATTTGTGCCCAATCAGCCAAAAGCGCATAAGTCAGGTACGGATATTGGATGAAAATACCTAACCTGCAAAGACATTTCCTTTCATCCCAAAAGTGTTAAGTGGCATTGACGTCAGGACACTGTGCAGGCCACCTAAATTCCTCCACACCAGAATCAATCTATATATTTATGGCCTTGTCAATGTACACAGGGGCACAGTCATGCCAAGACAGAAAAGGACCCTTTCATAAGTAGTTGGAAGTGCTTGCATAATATCTTTGTATGTTGTAGTAGTAACATCACCCTTCACTGGAAACACGTGAACTGAGTTTAGAGGGCTGCCCACATACGTTTGGCCATATAGTATAGCTCCTCATGGAAATCTTTGATTAAAACTGTTATGCAAAGGCTGTAGGTTAGCAGCACACCATAGAATACTTGGAATAAAAATGCACTACTGTTACAATATAGAACACTGTGTATGTCTGTGTAGTTGGCATGTGGTGCGATTGTTCATCGTAACTGCATTTACATTAAAATCTGTCATATATAAAACAAAGAAATCTACATGCTAATTAAGTCCTGAATAAGAGCCACATTGAAAATGCATCAATATGCATTTTTGGTGCAGTGAGCATTCAGGACTGCATCATGGTTTCCATTATTGCAAGACATTTTCATAAAATCTTAAAGATAGTATGTAAAGAGGTATATATGGAAGCTGATCAGTCCCTCTGAGATGCTAGTGGCCTGTTTACCTTGCTGATTCTTCTGGAATCAACATTTTAATGGCACTGACCTGGAACAGGCATAGGCAAGAGCACAGGGTGTGTCGGGTGTGTCTGTGGACACCCTAATCACCCTATGTGGTGCAGATCTCCTCTGGTTAGACCCATGATAGTTCGCCAAAGCCCCCTGAAGGACTGAATAATGAATTTGCAAGTCATTATTGAATCGAAGTGTAGCACTGACCCCTGAAAGAGCTGCTGGTTTTATTTGGGCTTACCATTACCTCACCTGCTTGCATCTCCGTCTCAGGGATCCCGTTGAAAAGTGGCCCAAAGAATGGGAATTTCCACTACAGAGTCTTTTTTTGGTTATTTATTTAAAATAAAGTCAAAGTATTTCAATAAAGGGTTAGGGTGAGTTTAGGCACTTAGTATTTGTAGATTAAAGGTATTCTTCAGATCCAGAGGACAACAGCTCCACTGACTGGATCCAGCAACCATCGGATAGGCCCCTCTCACTTGACCTTGCAGTCGGTGGGGTACTTGACAAAGTCTCTGCCACAGACTTATTAATTAAGTTAGAACATCACTGAGAGTTCCTGAGAGATTCAAAGAACTGCCATACAATACCAGTCTCTTGCAGCCGAACCGGCGATACTGTATGGGTGTTGATCCGGGTTACGTCCTTTAACTGAGTTTCCAGGCTCCTCCAGAGATACCAGCCTTACGCATGGTCCTCTCCCAGAAAAGTCCTCCCCTGGATCCTCCAGTTTCTTGGCCTCTCTCCGCAGGCGAGACGGCACAGGACCACCCCTGGATCAGTAGACCCCAAAGCCGTTTTGGGCCTACTCTCTCAGTTGAATAGCCTCGGGCCAGCCGGCCCCGAGTCACAGGATACATGCAGTCCACACCCCAGGCCAGAAGGGCCATGAGGTCCGGGTAAAGGAGAACCCAGAGAAACAAAAAGAAAAGCCCCCTAAAAATGGCGTCAGTACCTTAAATACCATCTCCCAGAAGGCACAGCAGGAAGAACACTCCCACTGGGCTATTTCCGAGCATTAGATGGCATTCAATACATCCAGCTGAACTACATTTCTACACATGCCGGCGGTTACAGTGACACCTACGGTCAAGGAGAAACCAGTGCAATCCAACCGAACTGGTACAGAAACCAGAACTTTTAGAATAATTAGCCTGAAGCCCAACTGCGGCCTCAGACAACTGAATTTTGAAAAAACAATAGCGTCTGCTCATTAGGAGCAGGCACTACACAAGTAAGCCAGCAAATGTGCTTATTGAGAACATTATGTTTACTACCTGCTAACTGACAGCCTACAGCAAATATGTCTGCTTTCTTTTGTAAAAATGATGTAGTGCCCTGCCCTAGATAGATTGAATTTAGTTTTTTTGAATAGGCTGTACCCAGCTGAGCAGTAATTTATATTCTAGGTCTGGTCAGTTTGTACCTAAACCTGGGGATCCCACCTGCCTCTGAAAGTAAGAGGATTAATCCCTGGGCTATGAATATTTATCTGACCTCAGTTGATCCCTGGGAGGACAGACCAGAATGTGTGGCTGAGCAGCTGTGTTATTAAGTAGCTGTTGCTGTTAGGCCTCAGCATGAGCTTGTCTGTGAGCTTGAAAGAACTTAACTTTAAGGCCCCTTTCACACTGGGGCGGTTTTCAGGCGGTACAGCGCTAAAAATAGCGCCTGTACACCGCCTGAAAAAAACGGCCCCATTCACTCCAGTGTGAAAGCCGGCTGGCTTTCACACTGGAGCGGTGCGCTAGCAGGACGGTAAAAAAAGTCCTGCTAGCTGCATCTTTGGAGCGGTATAGGAGCGGTGTATTTACCGCTCCTACTCCTATACCGCTCGTTCCCATTGAAATCAATGGGAAACCGCGGGGATACCGCCCGCAAACCGCCGCTGCAGCGGCGCTTTGCGGAGGTTTTTAACCCTTTTGCGGCCGCTAGCGGGGGTTAAAACCACCCCGCTAGCGACCGCATACCGCGGGAAAAACGATGGTAAAGCAGCGCTAAATATAGCGCTGCTTTACCGTCGCCGCCCCGCACCGCCCCAGTGTGAAAGGGGCCTTAGGGGTTTGTAAAGGTTCAGCTTCTTTTTAAAAAAAAAACAAACATGTCATACTTACCTGTTCTGTGCAATGGTTTTGCACAAAGCAGCCCCGATCCTCCTCTTCTCAGGTCCCCCGTCGGCATTCCTAGCCCCCCGCGCTGAGTGGCCCCATAACAAGCTGCTTGTTCTGGGGACACTTGTCGTGAGTGATTGCACCCCATCCACCTGTCTGAGACACACAGAGCTCGGCCCCTGCCCCCCACTCCCTACTCACTGGCTGTGAATGCACCCTGCTTTATTATACCTTCCAGGAGGCCTAGGCTGGCTCTTGTCTCTGGAGGAGTGGACATTTCTAGGAAGGATGCATTTGCATGCAGCCTGCTTTAAGTCTCCATGTTTAAAATAGGGTTGCCACCTTTTCATCAAGTCAAACCCGAACACTAACATTTTCAGCCCCCGGAAGAATTTAGCCACTTCTTGACCAGGCCATTTTTTGCGATGCGGCACTTTGTCGCTTTAACTGACAATTGCGCGGTCATGCGACGTTGTACCCAAACAAAACTGATGACCTTTTTTTCCCACAAATAGAGCTTTCTTTTGGGGGTATTTGATCACCTCTGCAGTTTTTATTTTTTGTGCTATAAACAAAAGCACCACAGCCTCCCCCCCCTTACATAAGATATGACACCATAGCCCCCCCCCCTTACATCAGATATGACACCATAGCCCCCCCTTACATCAGATATGACACCATAGCCCCCCCTTACATCAGATATGACACCAGCGCCCCCCCTTACATCAGATATGACACCAGAGCCCCCCCTTACATCAGATATGACACCAGAGCCCCCCTTACATCAGATATGACACCAGAGCACCACCTTACATCAGATATGACACCAGAGCCCCCCTTACATCAGATATGACACCAGAGCACCCCCTTACATCAGATATGACACCAGAGCACCCCTTACATCAGATATGACACCAGAGCACCCCCTTACATCAGATATGACACCAGAGCACCCCCTTACATCAGATATGACACCAGAGCCCCCCTTACATCAGATATGACACCAGAGCACCCCCTTACATCAGATATGACACCAGAGCCCCCCTTACATCAGATATGACACCATAGCCCCCTCTTACATCAGATATGGCACCATAGCCCCCTCTTACATCAGATATGGCACCATAGCCCCCCCTTACATCAGATGTCACACCAGAGCCCCCCCCTTACAGCAGATGTCACACCAGAGCCCCCCCTTACACCACATGTCACACCAGAGCCCCCCCCTTACACCACATGTCACACCAGAGCCCCCCCTTACATCAGATGTCACACCAGAGCCCCCCTTACATCAGATGTCACACCAGAGCCCCCCCCCTTGCATCAGACGTGACACCAGAGCCCCCCCCTTACATCAGACATGACACCAGAGCCCCCCCCCCCCCTTATATCAGACGTGACACCAGAGCCCCCCCCCCTTACATCAGACGTGACACCAGAGCCCCCCCTTGCATCAGATATGACACCAGAGGCTGCCTTTCCCCCTGTACTCACTGATCACTAACTGCAAAGAAGTTCCTAATTTCTCTGTCCAGGTTCCACACACTCCATGTTCCTTCATCGGCAGTGCTGCTGAGACTTTTCAGTCAGTGCCGCTCTCTATTGCCACCTGCAGGCTGGAGAGAGGAGAACACCTAATCCTCTCTCCATCTATAAGCCACGATCATATGTGAATAATGTGTCCACTTTTCAGGGGGGCTCAAGACCGGGCACATGATTCAAATCCCAGACTGGTGGCAATCCTAGTTTAAAAGGACTGAAACCCAAGGAATAAAAGGAGTGGGGCAGGGACAATCAAGCTTGGGAGGAAAGTGCTAGATGGTGCTGGATGTCCTAGAGCCACGAAATGAGGCAGGCTTTTTCTGACTTGCGACAGCTTCTAATAAAAAGCTCACAGTGTGCAGTGGAATCATAGTAATTTCAGTTCAGGAGAGGAGCCTGAATTCAGTTTTAAGTAATTGGAGATGTTGGACTATTTACTGATTATACTCACCATGGAAGAAGCACCATTTGGCATTCACAACGCTGGTATCATAGCAGCAATTGTTCTGCTCACACTCTTCCTTGGTGATTCCTGGTTTACCACAGTCCCTCCTCTCAGAGGCACGTACATTACAGTGAGCTATTAAAAGAAAGAAATAAGTAAAGTTCACCAGCAAGTTTAAGGTTGGGATCCCCTAAAGACCAATATTATATGAAGATTTAGCTGTGACTGCTGTGCAATAGATAAGACTAACACAAAAAAGCAAAACGCCTTACCTTTACTGCAAGGGGAATCATATGTAGCATGAGCTTTCATCACTGAGGAAAAAAAGAACATACAGTTATGGTGAACAGGAGAGACATGGAGAGACATGGTAAACATTGACATTTCTGATGGCTGACTTCTCCTTTTAAATATACCCAGATTTAGAAATGGTTAGAGGGTGATAGTGAGGGGAGAAGTGAGCAAGGAGTGGGGAGACAGAGAAAGTGGGTTGGGGGGTAAGCACATAACTATACAAGGGGCAGGGGAGCGAAGCAGTGAGTGGTGAAAGAAGAGTAATGAGGAATGAACAGGGTGTAAAAGCGAGGGAAAGGTAAGGATCTCAGCTATGGCAAGTGACTAGTAAAATGGAGCGAATAGGAAGAGCAGGGAAGGGGGAGGTAAATATTAAGCGATATCCTATCACAGGAAAGATGAATACTCTATTGAAGCCTTCTTATTTCAGGTTTCCTTTAAACTTAAAGAGTACAGAATTGTATTTTTGTTTTAATCAGACAATGTTTTCCAGCATAATGACAGATAAGAAAGAAAATATTATGGAGTCCTGGCAGAAACATAAAAATAATAAAACTGAAAGGAGCCTTCTGTGTGTAGTAGCCTCCCCAGCACCCCCTAATACTTATGTGAGTCCCAACTCTGTCCAGCGATGTCCACGAGTCCCTTGGCCATCCGGGACTCTCCCTTCTGATTGGTCAAGGCACCGCAGTGGTGCCATTGGCTCCCACGGCTGTCAAAGACAGTTAACCAATAGGGAGATGGAGGGGGTGGGGCCGAACAGCAGCTCCCTGTCTGAATGGACACACAGAGCTGCAGCTCGGCTCGAGTGCCCCCATAGCAAGCTGCTTACTCGACAGGAGAGAAGGGCTAGGAGCAGTGAAGAAGGACCCGAGAAGAGGAGGATCTTGGCTGCTCTGTGCAAAACCACTGCACATAGGAAGTAAGTATAACAATCTTTTTTTTTTTAAAACAAGACTTTACAATCACTTAAAGTTTAGCTAAAACTCTCTAACTGTTTTTTTCAATGGTTAAGCGTAACAATATGGAGGTGACTGACAGGGAAGGGAAGTTCAAGTTCTCTGTACTTAAAGTGGAGCTCCACCCAAAAGGGGAAGCTCCGCTTGTCTGCCTCAGGCGCTACATTTGGCACCTTGTGGGGGGGCGGGGGTGTGGGTACCTGGTCTTAAGAGATACCCGCACCCACTTCCTTTTGAGTTTGCCGCGGTACACTCAGCTGGAAGTCCGGCCCACACCGCAGCCGGCCCATTAAGAAAGTGCTGCGCAATTTACGCATGCACAGTAGGAAACTGTCTGTGAAGCCGCAAGGCTGGTGGTGTCAGCACCCGAGAGCCAATTCAAGAATCGGCTTGGGCGAGGACACTGCGGGATCCCTGAACTGGTAAGTGCCCTAATAGTAAAGGTCAGCAGCTACTGTTCTTGTAGCTGCAGACTTTTAATTTTTTGGTGGGGGGGGGGGGGGGGGGGCTGGAGCTCTGCTTTAAAACAGAGAAGGACTTGCACATAAGGCCCCATGCACATTGGTTATTTGCCCAGCGTTTCTCCTGGAAGGAGAAAAGCTGCGTCTAAAATACATCTAAAATAGCGTTTTATAAATGCATTTAGGTGCGACAAGCACTAGGGGATTCTTTAATTTCATTGACCCAAATATTAACTAATTTATTAATTCTGGCCACTGAAATGAATGAATGCTCAAGATCTTGATGTGCCTAATGTTAATACACATTTAGGCACAGCAGTAATTTTTAGCCGTTAAACGCTCCAGTCCTGAATGCGCTGGCTTCGGTTTTTATTTTCAGCCTGTAAATTCATATGTGCATGGAAGCATAGGCTAACATGGATGAGTATTTAGAAGTAGAACAAAATATATAAAATGCCCTTCAAAGTGTAGTTTTTGATGCCCAGTGTGCCAGAGACCTAAAACTTGATTTTCTGCAAATATCTTTATACCAGTAAAATACTAAATCTCAGTTGTAAATTAAATGTTGTATTTATCAGTGCTTAAAAATAGTAGGTTTAGTATATGAAAACTTGGATACCATGCTAGATTTTGTGTAGGCATCTTCACAATGAATGAGATAATATTCCCATAAATAATTATTTATGCCTGTGAATTCCTACATACCTGGAACATAGTAATCAAGCACGACAATATGGGCAGGCTGCAGGTTCTCTACACGTGTTTCTTGTTTGATAGTGAAAACATACTCTTGGGTTGTACGACCAAGCTTTTTGGAGAAACCAATAGTGACAGTGATTAAGAATTAAAAAAAGATACCAAACCCGCAGTCAGCATCACTATCTTAAACTAAGAGACAAAACGAACAAAGCATAGATCCAGAGGAGGTGTTGGGAGCAGTCTGGGTTCTTAAAGTGGGACATCATGCAAATATAAAAAAAAAGAATCCAGTTATCCATACATTAAGGGTCCCTTTATGCCTTTGCATTTTGGTAACAACATACACTCATTAGTGCCTCGTCCCGTCATTTTATTTTTATTTTTTTCACAGGAACAAGGCCCACAAGGACCAACAGGTTACAGAATAGTATACATCACAATACAAACAAAGATCTTCACGTTATAGTGCTGTTCATTTTGAATAGCGTCCCAACACACTAAGGCAACAGAACTGTGTTGCAGTGCAGAACATCATAATGCTCCCAATGCATTGGGGTATGGTGAGTGGTCAAAAAGTGGTCATGTCCGGTTACAGTTGTGCTGAAATCCACTGGCAGTCCATTCAAAATGATGGTCTCAAATAATTCATCACGCATGTATTAATGCACCAGAATGCACCCCCTTAACTGAAACTTGGTTTGCAAAGTATAAAAGGCTCCTATGACCGACCTTTTCTTATGAAAAGTCTTGTTTCCTGGTGGTCATATTGATATAATTCCTGAAGACACTAACTTGGAGCAGGTATTAAAAAAGGAGCGCTGACTTCCCTCTGGCTTTTTTTATTTTTTTATTTGCGTACCAGTTCCAAATCAGCATGCAAAAGTTCCGAAGCCAGAGACAGCCAGGCATATAGAATTTTCCAAAAAAGGTCAGAGGTTAAATCCTCTTTTTTTTTTATGTTAATACACCTAGTACTTTTGTCCCTCTTTATATAGACTGATAACATTAATTACCTGTGTTAAAAGATAAAATGGCTCTAAAATATTAGAAGGTGTAAAAGAATTTTAATAAAAAACACAAGCATAACGCTCCTGTAAGTAGAAAGACGATAGAGAATAGTTTTTCTCTATATACACCTTTCTTTCAAATACCCATTAAAAATGTAATGGGCAGGTGTTGTGCCTACAATATACCATATATATCAAAAAACTTGTATAACTCTTACATTATCCAAGTAGATTTGGACCTCTCCAGGTAAGACATCTACTCTTCTAACATCAGAACGCCTCTTCAGCTAGAATAAAAAGCATATTTTAAGCATGAGTTCCTGTCAAAGGATCTGTTAGAGCAATTGTGACCTAAAGGATCTCATTTAATAAAAAAAAAGTCACATATCTGGATATATAACAGCATGCAATTGACTCCATTTGTTCTAGCTCCCTGTGTGAAAAGCATCGCTATATACCCCCAATGAGTTGAAAATGTATCTGTATTTGTTTGTTCAATGTTTTACAAATATTTTAATTTTACTGATAAATATTTATGATGACATGCTATTAATATATACCTATGTAAGATTCATGCATTAACTTCTGTATACAGTGTGTATTAAATTCTTATCTATGTAATTATATAAATTATACAGTACTAATTGATGTTTCATCTGTAGAATTCACACAACGTCATACTGTGCTATCTTCAAGGCCCTGACGAAGCGTCACTGTCTGTGAAACGCGTAGGCCATATTTCTATTAATTGTTGGGGATCTGCACACCCTGAATTCAAACCTAATTGTACAATGTACTTTTTTCAACTGTTTTTATAGTAAATAAAATTGTCTATTTTTTCATAAGTTTGTTATTGTATTTCATTTGTTTACACTTCCCAGAGGCACAATTAAAGTCCCATCCAGTTCCATATATTTTTTGAAACATAGTTGCATAATTAAAAAAAGTCTCTTCCTTCCTTTATTGTAAGCCTACATGTGGTCAGCAGCTTTCCACTCCACTTAAAGGATCGGTAAGCTGAAATGTGGCTTACACACTGTAAAAAAAAATTAAATCATAGGTCCATCACATATTTTGACTGAGGCCATTGAGTGCAGTCTCTGTGCTACTAATAGTGCCCATTCAGACCACCTCTGAATGGGCACACATGATGGATTTAGTACTGTGGGTCAGGCAGCGCAAGAGAGGTCCTATATATCCATGGTGTGTCTGAACATACTCAGAATATGAATTCAATATGGCGGCATTGGTGCAGGGCTCTACAGAAGTACTTTGGATTGAAAGAAGAAGATAAAGCTGGACTCCAAGAACTAGTAAGCATCTATTCTTTAATTTACATACAGGAATATTAACCAAGGAATAAAATAAAATTTTAGCTTTGGGACGGTGGAGCTCCTCTTTACCATCTCAAGCTGTATGTAAACTAGATGCACTTAAAGCAGACCTTTAGTAATTTTTTCAACTTTCCATTTATTAAATCTAATGCCCTTGAAGTTTTAACTTTGGATAGTAAAACATTTTTTTTCTGCCAGTAAATACCTTATACAGCCCACTTCCTGTCTCTTGTCTGGTCATTAGCCCAGGCTTATGACATCATGCACAGATCTCTGGAGGGGGGGGGTGAGTCATAAGAGGGCCAATGAAAGCTGCAGTGCTGCAGAGCTGGAGGTGTGTGTCTGTGTAAATTCAGGAAGTGAACAGGCTGCAGCTTCAGCTGCCCACAGTTAAAATGGCTGCAGCCAGGCTCAGTGGAGGGAGATTTCTGAAGCATATTTGGCAAGTACAGAATGACCGTATATATAAAATAATATGCAAAGTGGTTGGAAGGAAGCTTCAGAATGTCAAAGATGTTTTTATTACAAATTATGTGAGCAGACTGCAGTTCCTGTTTAAGGTATACTGTATTTTACAGTCACCCCAGTAGAACATCTTTGCTTACATTTCTACATTCAGTGCATGTTCTTCAAAAATGATCCTGCTTATGTACAAAAGACAATGTTTATATCCATTTCCTGACCATTGTCCACCAATAAATTATTTGATTTCCATAATCGTGGACTAACTGTGGATTTTCCTAACTTGATCTTGGCTTGCTTCTCATCTATGAACTACTTCAGGTGAAGATTTCTTACATCAATCCTTCTACAAATATATGGCACCTACCTTCTTAATGCTTTTACTGTCTGGAACAAATCCTGATAAAAGCTCTGCTTTAATCATAATCATGTTGGTTTTAGATCGTTTTCCTTCGTATCTAAAAAAAAGAACAAATTAATTTAAGATGAATTATCTCTGTGTTCTCATTTAACATGACATCATGCATGGTAATCATATATGACTTAGTTTACCCATTTGTGTACCAACCTGCAATTCCAGTTCATTATCAGACCATTTTTCAGTGCTGTGATAGTGTAACTGACAACCAATAGGTATTTAATTTTTTACAATATAAAAGGAAAAACTTATCAAATAAAAACGCCACAGTTTGTGGAAATGAAGAAACATGTTAAAACATGGAGCTTGGTAATGGTGCTCTAAATACAGCACATTAATACAGTATAAAGGTAATGCACAGAGGGAGGAGGAGGTAAAGGGGTTAATGTACAGGTCAAAATTGGGGCATGGAGATAAGGGGTTAATGTGCAGGATAAGGGAGACAAATGGTTAATATTGGATACACAAGTCACATAGTGGTGTGATGGTGCTGAGCTGTACGGGAGAAGAGGGGAGGTGAAAGGTTAAAAAAAAGAAATCCCACAATCAAACACCTTACCAGTAATCTACCACAGTCTAAATACTACTTCTTCCCCTTCTCCAATGTGAGTGTGTTTATATTTGTAATCATTGTGACTGATTATCACAGCAATCACAAGGTGCAGAGCCACTCTGATCAGCTCTTTGCATTGGTATTGATTTACTAAAGGCAAAAAGAGTGTTCACTTTGCAATGAAAGTTGTACTTCAAATACAATTTTCCCCTTATCTTAGTGAAAGAAGTAAAGCTCTGCTGACTTATCATCCAATTATGTGCAAGCAAAAATGCTATTTTTAAAATTTACATTGGATGTGATATGCAAAGCAAAAATTCACCATATTAACTAAGCTAGAAAAATAACATTGCAAAGTTAACAGCCTATTTGCCTTTCATAAATCTACCCTATTGTGTCTGTGGTGTTTGATGTCTGATGATGACTCAGATCACAGCCACTGGCAGCCTGTGTGTTTTCTAAAGTGCTGTTTATTTAAGGCACTCTAGAAATATATGTACAAGCCGAGCCTGATAGAAAAGACCGTAATGCAATGTACTGCAGGGAAATGGTAATGAGGGCTGCACATGACTAAGTGTCAAGTGACACAGTTTACAGGCAGATGGGGGTGGTTAGGCAGTAGTGGGAGTGGTCAGGCGGAGCAAGGGGAGCGGCCATATATAGAAGAGGGGCGGAGCTGGGAATCAGTGCGGGAAGAGACGGTGAACGAGGAGACAGTTTTTCCCACCCACCCTTCCCTATTTGTTTTGGAGGTTGTATATTGGATGTGTTAATGTTCTCATTGTCGTTTCAGGTCATTGAAAGGATTTCGTCATGACAGCTGAAGTGGGATTGGCGTGGGTTGTTTTGTTGGTCAGTGACGGCAGCAGTTATAGAGGTGGTAAGTGGGTGGGGGGCTCATCAATAGATGGCCCCTCCTGGTACATCAAACGTTGTTGATGTTTAATGGTATTGTGCACTGCGGGAAAGTTGGTTATCGGGTGGTACAGAGAGAGACCCATGGGTCTGTATATCCCGCAGTGCCCCCTGGTGTTTGATATCGATTGATATCATGGTGATGGTTATAGCACTTAGCGCCGTCACTGACCAATAAAAAAGTGGGTTTAACCGGTTTGTTTTACGTGTGTTTTTTGCAGTTGCAGAAGGGGTTAAAAAGAGTTAATGTTATTGTGTTATTTATGGTTATTTATGTTTTATTTATAATAAGAAAAGTGGAGTTTCTTATTTTTGGTTATTTAATAAAATAGCTGTTATGGCCATTTAACTCCAAGAAGTGGTCTCTTATTCATTAAAAATAAGGTAATTATAGGGAGTTTTTTGGTTTCAGCTAATGGGTCATATCTTGGCTACACTGGTCATGGCTGTTGCTTATGAAGGCTTTGCCCAAGCAGGGCAGATAGCACTGTCAGAGCCATGATTGGACACAGTCACGATTACTGTGCCCAATCATGGTTAATTGCTCATAGACAGTATAAAAGATTCCTTCCCAGAGCAGCCATTTGCAGTGTGATATTGTAGTGGAGATCGATAGAACAGGGCTGTGTTCATTGCTACTAGCGAGTTGGTGTGCTATATTGTGATTATATTGTCAGTGTAAAGTATCAGTGTAGTGTAGGGATGGGCTGTTCGGTTCGCACCAGTACTTTCAAACACCGCGAAAGTTCGGACCCCAATAACGAACCCCATTAAAGTCAATGGGACCCGAACGTAAAAAATCTAAAGTGCCCATTTTGAAGGTTTATATGCAAGTAATTGGGCATACAATGGTTATAGGGGCCTGGGTCCTGACCTGGGGGATATGTATCAATAAAAGAAAAGTTTGTGAAAAACTAAATTTTTAAATGAGCAGTGATTTTTTTGAAAGCATAAAAGTGAAAAATTCTATCAAATATAGTGCCTGGGGTGTCCCCTTAGTCTACCTTTAAAGTGGCAGATCTGTACCATGTCTAGAATCTGCTGCAGCAATAATTGCATTTATAAAGCCAAAAAATAAAATAAAAATTTCCCTGCAAGCTGCCTTTATTTTGCTCAGCAACACCTGGGGAGCCAGTGTGTATGATGAGGCCACGATGTAGTGCACTGGGAACAAGATTATAACACACACAAAAGTAAATGGCGTTAAACTGGCAGTAACGCAATCAAATAGGCCGTGTTCAACCGTCACTACACTGACGCTATCTGAACTGTCTCTACTCTAGCTATACACTAATGTAAAGATTACTGACACAATCTCACTACACTACAACTATCTGAGCTGTACCTACTCTACACTAATGTATGTATGAATGACACGGTCTCTCTACACTACAGTGAAACTATCTGAGCTGTCCCTACTCTAGCTGCACACTATGCAAAGCTGAATGATGGTCGTCCTCACTACACTCACCCTATCCCTAGACTGACACTAAACTAATATTCTACACTGACAATTGAAGCAAAATAGCAAAGTATAGCACAGTAACTAAATAATAGCACTGAACAGAACCCTGTTATATCTCTCTCCACGGCAAAATCACACTGAAAATGGCTGCAATTTAAAGAAAACTTTTATACTGTGGGGCGGGATTGAGCCATGATTGATAAAGTCATGATGACAGTGTCCAAATCATAAAGTAATTTTTATTTCATTTTCATCAAATTTTATCAAAATTAATCATTTATGGATTATCAGCAGCTATCAAGCCCCTGATGCCGATGTTGCAGATTGAGTGTTTTCTTGATCTGGAATCTCTGCAAAACTGTCTATGCTGCCTTGATTTCTGTGTGTTGATTCTATCTGGAAGAAATGTTTTGGTATAGGTTTCATGGGCACCTGTTTGACAGGTGAATATAATTAAATTTATTGATAGCCAGGCCAATTATTGCTTTCATCAAGAGTACCTCTAAAGGGTTACGGTGTGAAGGCACCACAAACCCTATTTTTCTGCACCTGTTACTTCTATCCAAAGTCTGCGAAACGGACACTAGAATTTATCCCCAAAAAATCTCTAATCTTGTTCCGAGTGCACTAAATTGTGGCCTCATTATACAGACTGGCTCCCCAAGCCGCTGTTTATAAAATAAACAAAGCTTGCAGGGAAAATGTCATCTTTTGGGATTTTAATAAATGTAATTTTTGCTTTAGAAGGTTTTATACATGGTACAGATGCGCCACTTTACAGGCAGACTAAGGGGACCCCCTAGGCACTATATTTAAATGAGTTTTTCATTTTAATTGTTTCACTTTAAGTATCAGTAAATCACTGCTCATTTAAAAATTATCTTTTTTCTTACCTTTTTTTTCACTGATACATGTCCCCCAGGGCAGTTCCTGCACCCCCATACCCTTGGTATGCCCAATAACTTATGTCCCCACCTAACAACTGTACATTTATTTTCTCCATCAGTAAATCTCCCACAGTTAGTACCTCTTGTCTCTCTTGACCCTCCCTCTTAGATTGTAATCTCTAATGAGCAGGGCCCTCGGATTCCTACTATTAGTATAGATAAAATACACTTTAATGTCTACCCACAAGTTGTAAAGCACTGCGTAAACTGTCAGCGCTATATAAATTCTGTATAATTATATTAAGACTTCAATAGGGTTCGTTGTTCCGCTCCAAACTTTTGCGATGTTTGAAAATTCTGGCGCAAACCAAACAGGGGGGGGGGGGGGGGGGTTGCGTGTTCGGCCCATCTCTAATGCCTACCACTCTGCCATTTTAAAACATACAGAGGTAGTAAAGTGGTTAAAAACATTTTTATGTTCTTCTTTTTAAATTAGCCCAAGTTTAAATATTTCATAGCAAACTCAGGAGTAAAAGGTATTTGGAACCAGGCTTACAACATAAGCATACCAAGAAATTAAAGCTGTGGAGCTATAGAGAACCTTACATGCACCTTGGGGATCTAAAAGACTCCTTGTATTAAAGAAAAATTGTTCTCAGTTAAAAATCAATGTGCCGATATAAAAAAGGAAGGGACAATGTTTTACCCCATCTACTGCTCATTTACCTAAATTGGCACTAGAAGTCTTAAACGAACTGTAAAATGTCCTCATTTGAAAATAAACTCTACAAAAGTAATACATTTATAAAGTAAAATTTTTAAAACTGGTTAATATAAATCTTAGTTTACCAAAAGATGGCATGTGATAATTAGGCCGAACTCTGTGTGGGACGCAAATCTGTTACAGAAGCAAGAATTCCAAAAAGTTGTTTTTTATGGTTACATATGTGCAACACGTCTGAATAGTACTAAACTGATCTTGACCTGACCTAAAAAATACCTAAACGACAGCACTGAAAATAAATAAAACATGTAGTGCCTTAACCACTTGCTTACTGGGCACCTAACCCCATCCCCTGCCCCTCCTGCCCAGACTAATTTTCAGCTTTTTGCGCTGTCACCTTTTGAATGACAATTGCACGGTCATACAACACTGTACCCAAATACATTTTTATAATTTTTATCATCATTTTATAATTTTTTTCCCCACTAATAGAGCTTTCTTTTGGTGGTATTTGATCACCTGTGGGTTTTTTATTTTTTGTAATTTTTTTTTTAAAAAAGACTGAAAAAAATAAATACAAAACCGTTTTATATTTTGTTAATACATTTTGCAAACAGGTCATTTTTCTCCTTCATTGATGTATGCTGATGAGGCTACACTGATGGGCACTGATAGGCTGTATTGATGAGCACTGAAGGGGTTAAAGTGATTGTAAAGCTTTGTTTTTTTTCCTTTTTTTAAATGACAAACATGTCATACTTACCTGCTCTGTGCAAGGGTTTTGCACAGAGCGGCCCTGATCCTCCTTTCCTGGGATCCCCCGGTGGTGCTCCTGGTTCTTCCTCTTCTCAAGTGCCCCCCACAAAGATCTGCTTTCCTTGGGTCACTCATGCGGGCATGCTCCAGAGTCCTACTGCTGCGTTCATTAACACAGACAGCAGGACTAGGACCTGACCCCTGGCTCCCGTGTCACTGGATTTGATTGACAGCAGCGGGAGCCAATGGCTCCTGCTGCTATAAATCTATCCAATGAGGAGCCAAGACAGCGACTGGAGCTGCTGTGCTCGTCCCCGTCGCTGGAACGATCGGGCTCAGGTAAGAAAAAGGGGGGCTGCTGCAGTAAAAAAGGACCTTAATGCATAGAATGCATTAGGGTGAAAAATTGTGAGGGTTTACAACTCCTTTAAATTACAGTCATGAAATTGATCTCTGTGTAGCTGTGGAGACACTTGGATCCTTAGCCCAGGCTGTACTTAGAGCTTTTTCTTCCCTTCAAATCTATAATAAAGCCTACTCCTTTAAAATGCTATGCCCCATCATTAAAATGTCAAACGGCAAAGTCCCTAAACCCCACTGGGGATTTGGCTTTTGGACAGCTAGGTGAAAGGGTAGGACTTAATGTCAGGATACATGGAATAATCCTGACTTAGAAGCATTTCAAAGCCCCATGTAAAGCCCAGGCTTAAGACTCCAGAGGGATCTCAAGGTTGACTTCAAGACTTATGCCCTCTTACACACGGCCGGAAATTCCGACGGGAAAAGTCTAATCAGATTATGTTGTCGGAAAATCCGATCGTGTGTGGGCTCTATCGGACTTTTTCCGTCGGAAATTCCGACGGAAAAAATTTGAGAGCAGGATCTAAAATTTTCCGACAAAAAAAAAATCTGATCAGACTTTTTCCGATCGTTTGTAGAGAATTCCGACGGACAAAGTGCCACACCTGCTCAGATCAACTAACGAGACCAAAGCTATTGGCTATTAGCCTCTACGTAGTTCCGTCGTACGCAATGAACGTCACCACGTTACGAACGATCGGATTTTCCGACAACTTTGTCTGACCGTGTGTATGCAACACCAGTTTCGGACAAAATCCGTCGGAAAAAATCTGACGGATTTTGTGGTCGGAATGTCCGACCGTGTGTAAAAGGCATTACAGATAACCTGATGCCTGCACATCAGCACTGTTGTTACAGAAGGCCCTTTTTAGTCAATTTCACCTTCTATACACTGGATGTTTGATCGTACCTGGCTTTTATATGGACATCAAATTTTGTCTGTGCTTCCCGATTGCAGACAGCTGGCTGGGTGGTTGCATTAACAGAAAAGTAGAGATCATGCTCGTCAGGAACCTCAGAATAATGTAGATGTGCCTACAGAGAGATATGCAATCAAGACATTTATATTAGTGTTTTTTTTTCAATATTACATTCTGTCAGTTAAATCTTTACCTATACTTCATTAAACAAATTTCTTTTTATCTTACAGACATTTACGTTAACAAAGCGTATACAAAACTTATACAATAATTTATCCTGCCTGTTATTACCCCGATACTTTAACGTTGTTGTATTCCTTTTCTACCCCTCGTCTATTCTCTCCCTATCCACCCCCCTCCCCCCCCGCCTTACCCCACCCCTTTTTCTGGTACTTTGTTACTTTATGTTAACTCTTTAACATCCATAGTCTCCACATATTCTCAAATTCTGCACGATTTCCTCTTTTCGTGTAGGCTACTCTTTCTTTCATGAGTGTTTCATTTACGCCTTCTACCCAGTTCTCAACTGTCGGTGGATGCCTTGATTGCCACCTCAATGTAATCATCTTCCTTGCTTGGAACAGACACCTCAGAATGGCCACCGTGGTGCTCTTCCTTTCCCCTTGCTCCTGTCTATACCCCAGAATACACACCATCGCCTCGTTTGCCAGCCCCGTGGAGAATCTTTCCCTCAGGGTCTGGGTCACTCCCTCCCAATAACGAAAGAGTTTCGGACATCTCCATACCATATGTAGGAGGTCCCCTGTTCCCTGACATCTAGGGCATTTGTCATCTGTTCTTTTGCCAAATTTGTGCAAGCGTTTTGGGGTATAGTAGGCTCTGTTTAATAGCATTAAGTGGGATATCCTTTGCGAGGCTGAGACTGACACCATTGGGCTCATCTCAAGGACCCTTCTCCACTGCTCCCGTGATACTTCCCCTATGTCCCGTTCCCATTTGCTTCTTACTAGATCGAGTTTCACGTTACTTTTAGTTGTTGTAGTGATCTGCCCATATATTACCGAGATTAGGCCCTTCATGGGGCCCAGCCGGGATAGTCGTTGTAACAGGGGAACCTCCACCCAGCGTGGTGATTGGCCGCTAAACTGGGATCTCAGGGCGTGCGCTATTTGGAGGTACGTGTAGTGCGTATTCTGGGGTATTTTAAATTCTTCTTTCAGGGCTGCGAATGTTTTAAGCTTATTTCCCATATAAAGTTGGTTCAATCTTTTTATTCCGTGCACAACCCATTCTTTATTTCTGCCTATCAGTAATGTTTCTTGTAACTTGTTGTTATTCCATATGGGCGAGAATTCATTCCACCCATTATAATTCAGTGCTCTTTTAGATGCATTCCATATCTTCGCTAGCATCCGAGTTATCGGATACCTACAAGGAAAAGAATCTGCCTCTAATGCCTCTACTAGTGAGTCGTGTGGGTTGTCTGTCATCAGAATTTTCCCGTTCGGGGTACCTCCGTTCTCCTCCCCGCACCCCGCCAATTGCTGTAGTTGTGCCGCCCAATAATAATGCTCTGGGTTGGGAAGTGCCACTCCCCCCTCCCCTGTGGGTAATTGTAATGTGCGTAGGCTTATCCTGGATTGTCCCCCCTTCCATATCAGTTCTCTGAATAGGCTTTCAATCTTATTGAACCATTTTTTGGCTATCCACACAGGCGCATTGTGTAATACGTACAGCAGTTGAGGCAGCCAGATCATTTTGATCAGGCTGCATCTACCTGCTGCTCATAGGGGTAGTCGTCTCCAGATATCGTTTTTTTCCCTAAGTTTTTTTAGAAGAGGAAAAAGGTTTTTTTTTATGTATTGATTAGGATCTGTAGTAATGACTATCCCTAGGTACTTCAAAGCTTCTACCACTGCCAACTGGGGATTCCCTGGCAAACTTATTTCCCCCTGTGAGTCTATCGGCATTAGTTCTGATTTGGACCAGTTGATCTCCAGCCCCGAGAAACTGCCAAATATCTCCACTAATCTCATTGCCTTGCCCAAGGATTGGCCCGTGTCGCCCAGAAACAAAAGGATATCGTCCGCGTATAACGCAATTTTTTCCTCTCCTGAGCTCCTCTGAAATCCCTTTAAATCGGTGCACTTTCTTATGGCAATAGCCAGGGGCTCCATGGCCAAGGCAAAGAGCAGTGGGGACAGTGGGCATCCTTGCCTTGTGCCCCTTTCCAGTGATATCCTGTCTGATAATTTGTTATTCATTTTTAATCTTGCGGTGGGTTTATCGTAGAGCAATTTGATCCAGCCAATAAATGAAGGGCCAAATCCAAATTTCTCCAGTATTTTCCAAATATACTGCCATTCTATGGTGTCAAAAGCTTTTGTCACATCCAGAGACAGTATCGCTCTATCCCCCCTATTTTTTACTGGGGATTGTAGGTTTAGGAAGGTCCTTCTGATGTTTGTGCTAGTGGATCTGTTTTGTATAAACCCAGCCTGGTCTGGGTGAACCAATCCCTGGATGAGCCCTTTCAGCCTAGTTGCCAGTGTTTTTGCTAAAATTTTTGCATCTGCGCACAATAATGATATCGGTCTGTATGCCCCCACGTCTTTTGGGTCCTTCCCCTCCTTGTGTAGTACGATTATGGTGGCTTCTAGCATTGAGGCGGGCAAGTGTCCCATTTCCCTCGCCCCCTCCAATGCTTTTAGCAATTCCGGTAACAGTATCTCGCCAAAGTGCTTATATGTCTCTATGGGTAGCCCATCAGGACCCGGGGATTTATGGTTGGCCATCTCTGCCACTGCCTGATGTAACTCCGCAACAGTTAATGGGGCTTCCAATAAGTCTCTATCTTCTTGTGAAACAGTTGGAGTTTCCAGGCTGCCCAGGAAATCTTCCATTGTTTCCTCCCTGCCTTTTTTTTGGGCTGTGTATAGTTTTTGATAATATTCTTTAAAAGTCTGTAAAATCTGAAGAGGGTCTGAAGTCTCCTCCTGTCCTGTGGTCCTAATTACCGTAATTGTGGATGATGGCGAGTTGGTTTTCACCAACTGCGCCAGCATCCTACCCATAGATTCTCCTTCCATAAAGGAGACTTGGCGCTGCAGTAGCAATTTTTTCTCTTCTCTCTGTATATTTATCAATCTATATTCCTGCTGTTTGGCTAACCATACTGTTTTCTTATCTGGGGATGGGTCCATTATATAATTATTTTCCGCTACCGTCACTTCCGCCCTCGTATTTTCCTCTTGTGCCCTTTCTGCTTTATTATGTTTGGCGATTTGCTGTATAAGAACCCCCCTTAGAAAGGCCTTTAACGTGTCCCATATTATCCGGGCGCTTGCAGTACCGGTATTTCTCTCTACAAATTCCCTTAAGTTGGCGAGGATATCTCTTGGGTCTTTAAATAGTTCGAACCAATATGCATTTATTTTCCATTCCTCCCGTTTTCTTTGGTCCCCCAAATTTAATGCTATCGTTAGTGGTGAGTGGTCTGATATCCCTCTCGGCCAGTACCTGATCTCCTCCGTGAGCTGTAACATTCTGTCGTTCCCCAGTGCCATGTCTATTCTAGATAAAGTGGAGTGGGTAGCAGAGTAGCAGGAGTATTGTTGAACCCCGGGGTGCCTCACCCTCCACAGGTCCAGCAAGCCTACCTCCGTCAATAACCGACTTAACCTATTACGCTCCATGATTCCTATCCCCCCCTTTACTGGAAGCCTATCGATCCTGTCGTCTAATACCTCGTTGAAATCTCCTATTATCATTGTTGGAATGTCCTGTTTATCCATCAAAAAGTCATTTAACTTTAGCATGACGTCCAGTTTAAAGGGCGGAGGAATGTATATATTGGCCACCACTAGCATTTTATTGTTGATGGTACAAAAAAGAAAGATATAGCGGCCCTGTTCATCTATACTGACCTGCCTGCAGGAGAAGTTCACCCCTGTTTTTACCAGCACACTCACCCCCCTGCCATAAGAGCTGTAGACTGAGTGGTACTGTACCTGGTATTTCTTTTTCGCCCGAATTTGAGATATTGTGTCCTTAGTGAGGTGTGTCTCCTGCAGGCAGATCAGTTCTACTCCGTATTTCTCCATCATAGAGAATACCACCGCCCTCTTACCTGCTGTACCTAAGCCTCTTACGTTCCAAGATCCTACTCGTAGTGTCTTAACCTGCATCAAGGACACTCTCCATCCTGTCTTACTTCAAGTGACCCCTTCCTTTTTTTTTTCCTTACAACATTTTTTCCTTTTTTCTTTCCCACCCCGTTGTATATTTTTAAGTTCACTCGTGTTTCACTCCTCCTTTTACATGCAAAAACAAAACCTTGAAAAATATTGTCTTTCTTAATCCTACACTGTGTTATTACTAACTTTAAGTCTGTGTTTTTGGTGCATCTCTCTTTTTTTCTTGTTAACAAAAGATCCTTTAAGTGTACTGATGTACCCTTCCCCTCCCTCTTCCTTTCTACATCCCCCCCCCCCCCTCCCTCCTCCCTCCACCTTCCTTGGTGTCCCCCTAAGGGGCTATTAGTGACCATTACCCACTCCTTTTGTTCAATCTTCCAATCTTTCTCATCCAACATTTGCCCCCCCACCCATTCGCTGTGTGCACCCCCCCCCCTCCCTCCACTCCCTTCTCCCTTTTCATAAATCATATTAGTGCTGACTTTATACATATACATATAAATCTTCAAATAACTTTCCCCCTGCCCCCCCCTGTTTCACCCACCCCCCCCCTCTCCCAATCAGGTTATTTGGAATGAGTCCTTGTTTTCTTCCAGCCATTTATCCACCCCAGCCGGGGTTTCAAAGAACAGGTTAGTTCCTAGAGCAGTCACGCGGAGTTTTGCGGGGTAAAAGAGGGCGTAGGGGATCTTAAATTTTTGTAGGTTTCTTTTGGACTGAGTAAACTCCACCCGTCTCTTCTGTAAATCCATTGAGAAGTCTGAATAGAATGAGATTTTTATACCGTTGTACTGGATGGTTCCAGCCTCTCTGGCTTTTCGTAACAGGGTAATCTTGTCCCTAAAGTTCAGGAATTTAATCAGTAGAGTTCTAGGATGTCCCCCTGTAGCGGTAGGTCTAGAAGGTACTCTATGTGCTCTCACTATGCAGAACATTGGTGAAAAAGTCTCTCTCCCGAAAGTCTCGGCCAGCCAATTTTCGAAAAATTCGATAGGGTTGCTACCCTCGCTTTTTTCCGGTATCCCCACCACACGCACATTGTCCCGCCGACTCCTGTTTTCTAATTCCTCCATTTTAAACTCCTGCCTATGCATCTGTTTTTTCATATCTTTAAGCTCTCTTATTAGGGGCAATAACTCATCTTCAATCTGGGAGACCCTCCCTTCCAACTCGGTGGTTCTTTCTGCTGTCTTTTGCACATCGAGCCTAACCATGTTTAAATCTTGTTTGACCCCTTTCATTTGCTCGCATAAGTCCTTGAGTGATTCGTTACATGCCCTTACAGCCATTAATACATCGGTCAGGGTCGGTTCTTTCAGTGGTGGTGGTATATTGATCCCTGCTGCACCTTCCACTGGCTCAGCGGGGATCTGTGTAACCTGCGTGCTGTGGTCGGGGGGGCTGAGTTCTTATTGCCCCCTACTTTATTGGATTGGGCCAAAGCCCGGGGGGTTAAAAGAGTGGCTTGATTCTGACCATGGCTTCTCCTATCCAGCGCCCCTCCTTGCTGTACCTTAGGTTGCTGCCCCCCTTTCTTTGTGGGGGATTGTGCGGAGGGATGTGCATATTGTTCTAGTTTAGCGGCTGCTGCCGCTCCCGCTTGCTGAAGATTTTTGTCTTTGCCTGACCGTAACTGTTGCTGCATTTTCTAAAAAGATTTTTAATAAATTGCACAACCCAAAAAAAAAAAAAGGAAAATAAGCAAAGAGGGAAGCGGTGCGGCTCAAGACGTTCTTTTTTTTTCTTTTTTTTTTCCTCCTTCACCCCTATCTCTTCTTCCTTCTCTCTCCTCTCCCCTTCTTTTCCCCTCCTCTCTCTGTTTCTCCTCTTCCCGGTCTCAGTAGGTATGAGGGGATCCCCCAGGACAAATTAGGGGTACAATAGGGGCAAAAAGGAGAGAGAGAAAGAAAAAAAAAAAAAAAAAAAAGCTCAAAGGGGATAAGGGCCGGACAGGAATTCTAAAAAATTATTTGTTGGTATAGTCTTTTCCCGTTTTTTGCGGGGGGGGGTTAAGAACAAATCCCCACTCCTACCTCCCCCTTAATTTATCTCCTCTAGAGCCCAGTTATACAGGGATAATACAGGGATAATACAGCGGTATAGATTAAAACGCCAGTTGCTTCTTTTCTTTATGCCGCTGACAACAAAAAAAAAAAAAAAAAAAAAAAAAAGGGGGGATACGGAGCAGACAGGGACAGGGCAGGAATCGCTGATTGTTCTATTATCGCAGTTGTCACAGATCCTGTTAGTTATACCTGCAGCACATTCAGCTCCTTAAACAACTGCCTCTGCTGTGCATAGGTACCCCTGAGCAGCAGGCTATTTTTAGCGGCTGTCTAAAGTTGGTGTTTTTCCTCTCAGGGAACAGTTCTTAGGATACGTCCTTTTTACAGGTAAGCACAGTCAATCAAGCACAGTCAATCACAGCTAAGCCTTTAACTGTCTCTGAAGGGGTACCTGTATTTCACTCTGGACCATCCATATGTAATTGGTGTCAGAATATGGTGTCAGAATTGATTATATCTAAGAGAGTGTTCAAATTCTCACAATAACAGGTACAGTCTCTCAGATTTTAGTACTCACGCGACCTGATATGAGACCTCCTGTTTAACTGATTTTTGGCCGTTGCTGGGGGATCTTCCGTTGGGGTACAGCAGACTCTCAGCTGAACGTGTACTTGCTGTGTGCTTACTGCGCTCGGTCCTGCATGGGATATCCCCGCTCTGTCACCCCACGTTCATGCGGACTCCAGAGCTGGCTCTCTCTCTCCGCTCGCGGTTCACTCACAGCAACACTTGTCCGGCGTATGACGTCACTCTCGTGGGCTCTCGGCACAGCTCCGGCTCCGCGCCTGCTAGTTCCTATTAGTTCCGCCTGCTGGACCATACAGCGGGGCTGCCTTGGCTTACGGTAAGGTTGGGCTTCCGTGCCGTACTCGGGGCACGCGCGCGGCGCACTCTCCACGCTGCACTCTCCCCGCTCCACTCGGCTCGCTCCACCAAGGCCGCTGCGATACCCAGGCACCAAGCTGCGTTTCTGGGGGAAAACGACACCGCCAGCACTACACGCCAGGCATGTCAGGCATGGGGTTTTAGGGAGCGGAGGACGGGAAACACACAGCCATTCGCGCTCAGCTCATCACGCTCTCCTCTCGCATCTCGCACGTCCGGTCACGCCCCCTCCCTAATCTCCTTTACCTATACTTCACCTATAAAGCAAAGAAAATCAGCGCAGTAAAACCCTTTGAGTGACAAAGCTGCTGAACACCAAGGGTCAATAATCAAATCCCTAAAATCAAAAATACCGTGCAACGCTAATAAACGGAGACGGATGACATCACGTGACATCGCTGTTGATTTTATTTCACACAATACCTGTATGAAGCTTCTATATTGTAAGTGTTCATTTATATTTTATTGTTATTATTAAACCTTTTTCTACGGAGAGCACTATGGATTGCTTTTCTATTTACATGATATGGGATATATGATTATCGCCACACACTGTCCACAATGAGTGTATACCGTGGATTTGCCAGTCGTTATACCCCGATCAGGATTATGTATGGTCATCCCTTATGAACTTCAAAGGTCCATGCTGTGAGGAGGAATCCATTGATTTGCTAGCTGATAAGTACCTTGAGCAGCAATGCGTGTTTGACTCTCTGTAATTAAAGAGTCCACGCTGTGAGGTGAGCAGCCATTCTTACCATCGGTGGAGGTTCTATTCAGCACAAAGTCACTTCTGCATGGTCTGATAGTTCATCACTGAAGATTCACATGGATCACTTTGTTTTCATGTTATTTGGACATTTATCTCATTATTAGTGCTGCACTGTCTTTTGGTATTATACTTTACCTATACTGTACTTTAAAGCCCAACTCCACGAAAAAAAATAAAGTCCACCCTTGCTGTGAAGCTGCACCCACACTGCAAAGGTTAAAAGCTTGTTTCTGTCTACGGGGATAGGAAACCTGATTTTACATATCAAATACTCCATTCTCCCAGCAGAATGCTCCTCTATGCTGCAGCAGTGGACTGTCCCTTGGAGTTTTTATATACAATGTGGTCTTGATGACACCAGAGGGCCTAAGGCCCCTTTCACACATGCGGACCGTATGTCTGTATTTCATCCATCCGTTTCCGGATGAAATACGGACATACATGCATCCCTATGGGATAGCGGGTGTCAGCGGATGAACATTCGCTGACACCCGATATCGTCCGTCTCCGCTATGGTCCGATTCTGCAGACAGAGGAAAATCCTATTTTTCTATTCGTCTGCAGATTGGATCGGATGAACACGGACAGACGGTCCGTGTTCATCCGATCCCCCATAGAGGAGAGGGGAGATCTGACAGGGCGGTCCCTGCACAGGATGCAGGGCCCGCCCTGTCATCCGCCGGCTCAGCGAGGATCAGCGGAGCGATCCCAGCTGAGCAGCAGATGTTTACGGGGCGGATCATTACAGTTACCCCACAGTTAGCAATCACTCCCAGGGAACACATTTAACCCTTTGATTGCCCCTGATGTTAAACCTTTCCCTGACGCAATATCGCAGTCCCACTATAAGTAAAAATAAAATATAAATAAATATATACCATAGTTTGTAGACTCTGTAACTTTTGCGCAAACCAATCAATATACACATATTTTTCCCATCTCACATGATATCACAGATATCACAGTGCCCAGGGCAGCTGCCCCTGCTGCCCCCCCCCCCCCTTGTCCCCGGCCCTGCCTCCAGCACCTCCTATACTTCTCCTCTAGTCTACATAGAGCGAACCCCCTAACTTTCCTTTTCTCATTTAGCACCCCTCTGTTCTCTCCATCTCATCCACCAACTTTCTTGTATACATTTTCTTCTCCTTCAGCCCCCTCCAAGTGTTATGTCTCTCATTCATATGTAATTTTGTTCTCTTGTATTTTGCGAGAAGTAACTTATAATGATGTATTCAATGTTATGTAATACTTGTACTTTATTCTTTGTTGGGAAAATGTTTGTTACATATGTTTGCAGCTATACCCTAATTCACTGACTGCACCCAGCACTGCTTATACTCCCGAATAAGGCTCACCTCCATTGTCACCCCATCATGTAAGTTTGCATTAAGTAACATCAACATACTTTTATTTTTTGTCTCTACCCTGATTGATTTGGAGAGCCACAGGTTTATAGGTGATCTTCCCGTCCTCCTAAAAGGTGCAATAAGCGCTACTATGTGCGCGTTCTGAATATATTAGCTCAAGGCAGATGAAATAACAGCATTCTACTCACTTGTGTGTAAACACAGCCATCTCCTTTGATAGAGGCGGTGTAAGTTCCTGGGACTTTAGGCAGATCCACTGTTTGGACAAGGAGGCTGTTCTGCTTGGTTAAGTGAACCTCTCTGTGAAATCCTGAATCATCTTCAATAATAACAGTCGAGTCTCCCTTCTTGTGGCTGGTGGCCTTGGCATATTTAGCAAGAGCATGAAGAGCTAATGTAGTGTCCTGTAACATATAAAATCTTTATAAGCATCAAAGCATATATTGCAGCTCACTAGGCCTTAAATGAGGCATCTACATAAGTTTTTGTTTTTTTAGGTTTTGCTTTTTGCTTTATTTCACCCAGTAATACTGTGAATAACACATTTGCAGTCCCTGGGTGGCTACGCTCACTCCTCCATTGTATATATGAAAAGGGCTATTGTTGCCATCCAGGCTGGACTTCAAACGTGTATTTCTCTCTTCAGCTCCATTAGATGGGGTAGGGAGATCAGTAGTTTAAAGAAGAAAAATATGCTTTTGGTGTGGCTCACAAAAAGTCAAATGGACACTGCATTTCTGGCAAGAACAACAGGTATTTTTCTGTACTTGTGGAAATTGTTCTAAGCCTGATAAATGAAAACGAATGCAGCAACCAAGTTTAACCACTTCCCGACCGGCGCACAACGATGTACGTCTGCAGAATGGCACGGACAGGCATAAGGGCGTACAGGTACATCCCTTTAAAAATGCTGCCGCACCACTCGGGACCCCCGTGAGTCCGGTCACAGGTCCCGCGGACTTCATCGCCGCAGGGATACCCGCGATCGTCTCACGGGGAGGCTGAACGGGGAGATGCAGAAGTAAACAGCATCTCCCTGTTCTGCCTAGCAACAAGTGACACTGATCTCTGCTCCCTGTGATTGGAGCAGAGATCAGTGTTCACCAACACACAGCCACGCCCCCCCCCCCACAGTTAGTAACACGCCCCTAGGACACACTTAACCCCTACACTGCCACCCCCTGGTTAACCCCTTCACTGCCAGTGTCATTTACACAGGAATCAGTGCATTTGTATAGCACTGATTGCTGTATAAATGACAATGGTCCCAAAAATGTGTCAAAAATATCCGATGTGTCCGCCAAAATGTCGCAGTCACAATAAAAATCGCAGATCGCCACCATTACTAGTAAAAAAAAAAAAACTATTAATAAAAATGCCATAAAACTATCCCCTATTTTGTACACGCTATAACTTTTGCGCAAACCAATCAATAATCGCTCATTGCGATTTTTTTTACCAAAAATATGTAGAAGAATACTTTTCGGCCTAAACTGAGGAAAAATATTTTTTTTTATATATTTTGGGGGGATATTTATTATAGCAAAAAGTAAAAAAACAATGCGTTTTTTTCAAAATTGTCTATTTGTGGGAAAGAATTTGTTTGGGAGCCACGTTGCACGACCGTGCAATTGTCAGTTAAAGCGACGCAGTGCCGAATCACAAAAAGTGGTCTTGTCTTAAGCCAGCAAAATGGTCCGGTCTGAAAGTGGTTAAGCAATGGTAAACTGAAATATGGAAGAAGATTAACTTGAGAATTTGATAGATGTGTTGTTGCTACCAGCATCCTAAAAATTTTATACAAAAGCATGCACAAAAGTGCATTAGGGGACGCCCCTTTGGACTTTGTATGGTAGCAATATGATGTGGAGATCAAAATACAATTGACAAGGTGTAAATAAAAAGGGGGCACAATAGTGCCAGCTTTATTTATATATAGTTGTGAAAAAGGGATATATAATAATAATAATAATATGTTGAAATGTTCTTGGGTTTAGTTATCTTTTAACAAAAAAAAAAAAATATCTAGTAAACCATAAATATAAAGTCAGAGATTAGAAGAAATTTTAGGGACTTTTTAGTTGCTACCTCAAGCAGACAACACTGACCAGAAATTTTTCTTACATTTCTTTTTTACAATATTTTTTTTCAATAACATACATAAAACATTAGAATAAAATATGTCACTTTATCCCTCATCTATTTATACAACTTTGTATATAATACACATTCTCCCTTCTAATCTCAGATTATGTTACAGACAATCAGTGCAATCAGTAATAGCTAAAATTCTGCATAAATAATTCTGCAACCCAAAAGTGAACACAAACATGCTTCCTGCAGTTTTTAAGCAAACTAAGGCCCCTTTCACACTGGGGCGGTTTGCAAGCGCTATTGCGCTAAGAATAGCGCCTGCAAACCGACCCGAAACAGCTGTTGCTGTTCCTTCAGTGTGAAAGCCCGAGGGCTTTCACACTGAAGCGGTGCGCTTGCAGGACGCTCAAAAATGTCCTGCAAGCCGCATCTTTGGCTCGCTATAGGAGCGGTATATTTACCGCTCCTATAGCGCCCGTCCCATTGAAAACAATGGGGGAGCGCGCCGAACCCGCCCGCAAAACGCCGCTATAGCGGCGGTTTGCGGGCGGTATTGACCCTTTTTCGGCCGCTCGCGGGGGGTAAAAACACCCCGCGAGCGGCCGCAATGCGCCGCTAAAACGCCGGTAAAGCGGCGCTAAATATAGCGCCGCTTTACCGCCAGCGCCCCCACCGCTCCAGTGTGAAACCAGCCTAATACTTAGATTTTTATACTCTATAAATTCCTGCAACCCAATGTGGGCTCCTTTGTGTTTGCAGCAAAGAAATGTGAAATGACAGGTGGACAATGATGTGTTTTTTACAACCAAAAGTGGTGCCAAGCACTTGCTGATGTGTTCTCTAATGCCGCGTACACACGGTCGGAATTTCCGATGGAAACAGTCCAATGGGAGCTTCTCATCGGATTTTCCGACAATGTGTATGCCCATCGGTCTTTTTCTGTCGGAATTTCCGACGGACTTTGGATTGAGAACCTGTTCTTAAATTTTTCCGACGGAAAACCTTTCTATCGGATTTTCCAATCGTGTGTATGTAATTCCGACACGCAAAATTTTTCGATGCATGCTTGGAAGCATTAAACTTCCCTTTTATAGTGCTATCGAACGCGTTGTATGCCGCGGTGTTATTGACCGTTGGAATTTGGTGTGACCGTGTGTAGGCAAGACAGTTTGAGCGAAATTCCATCGGAATTCGGACGGGAAAACCATCAGAGCTTTTTCCGACGAGAATTCCGACCGTATGTACGCGGCATTAGGGGATAATGTTGGCTGGAAATAAACTCTCGGAGCCAAGGTGAACTATTTTAATCCTTATTATGCTAGCCTTAGTTAATAGATAGGAAGGTATATTATATTTACATTACTATGACGTTATAATTTTACATTTCTTCAGTTGCTTTCTGATGCAACTGATGTCATGCTTCCCAAAAGTCTTCATGGGCATTTTTTCTTTAATCTAGAGGAGGGGAGCAGGGGCTTTCTAAGCTAAGTACAGATAGATTCAGGAAGTAAATTCTATATAGTTAAAGCAGAACAATACCTATAACAACTTGCTAAAAAATAATGTTCTTTAGTAAAGAACATACATTCCACATTAATAATTATGCTACCAAAATTAGTGTGTGCTGTAAATTGCCTCCAGTATTGCTACAGTTTCTTCTTGCTGGAGGTCGCCATTTTGCCCAGAGCCCCTAAACAGCTGCAAATGGGCACAGTGAGGCATGCAAATGGGCACAGTGAGGCATGCAAATGGGCACAGTGAGGCATGCAAATGGACACAGTGAGGCTGCAAATGGGCATTGTTGGCCCCCTTTTTCCACTTACAGTAGCTGCGCATTTCTCACCCTAGGCTTATACTCGAGTCAATACGTTTTCCATTTTTTTGTGGTAAAATTAGGTGCCTCTGCTTATATTCGGGTCGGATTATACTAGAGTATATATGGTATGGTATTAATAGTTTTTTTTATCCAATTTGGGCATAACTAAGAGAAAAAATGCCCAAATAGGATGAAGATGGCTACAGTGGCAATAGTGGACAAATAAGAGAAAAATAAAGTTTTATTTAAGATCCAAAATATTTATTGTTTTACAAAAGGTGGATGTAAAATCAATTAGACCTAAAAAATTAGTATCACTAACACTCAACCCAATGTGCCCCACATATATATCCAGGTGATATCCAAATGAAAGGATATCTAAAATGTTATCACCTACAACCCAATAAAAAAAAGACATACATACATATAACAAATACATAACACAAACGGACAGACAGGGAGCCTTCATAACCACATCTGCATCAATTTGCCGCTTCACACAAAAATGTGTGTATATCAAAAAAGTAATGAAATTACAGTAATTAATTATACATTGTAGCGGAAAATCAATGCATGTATGGTCCCTAGGGTGGCGGAGAATAGGGATGTTCCATATATACCAGCTAGTTATAAAGTATGGTAAAAACTATCTATAGGTTAATCTGCCCAGGTTTTTCACAGTTAATTAATAACTGGATTAGTTGTCATTCATTGCAGGTAAGCTGGAAAAAAGGAGAAGGTATGTCATAGTTCATCTGTATCAGTTTCCTTGTTTTTCCAAGTTTTAGCAGTATTGATCTCAAAGTTCTGGTGGCATTGTTTTCATTGCATGAAAGACATTTGTAATGTGTGTGTTCCTATAGACATATATTCTTGCAGCAAGGAAAGGGAAAGGTATACGGCAGTGTTTGGAAAGGCAATTGTGTTCCTTTTATGGCAAACAGGAGATTATATTTATAGTTTCTAAGTTGTACCATCTATTGACTAGAAGCAACAATGTTTAGATATTTCCTATGACTGTTTCCAGCAGGTACCTTGTACTCAACATAGGTGTATCTTGATTGCTCTTAATTGTATCTCATTAAGTATGTTTATAAGAGATGGTTAGATCAATATAATGTAGCATATATGTCTCCGATATAAGTCCTCAATGGATATATTGCAACAGGCAATCAACTTAAACATCCACTGGCTGCTGTTCGTTAGATCTCACAGACGCATATGAATGACAATTGAAGCTACGTAATGTTATGTTGTGAAACGCGTTGACGTAATAGGTAATCACGGACAACGGGCCCTCGCTGGGGAACCTTCACACTGAAAGCAGAGACATTTTTTTATCAGCGGCATTCCATATACAGACAGAGGATTGAGGATTGATCCCGCTCCTGATAGTCACGGGATTGATCCTGCTCCGTATGAAATATACCGGACAGCTATAACGGCATTATCTCAAACTAACATCACAGAATGTGACTACATGGCAGTTAAAATCTTTTAAAAGGGAAAACTACCACACTGCTTCTTCGGCAGTTCATTGGCACAGAAGTGCATCAGAGCACCGAGGACTTGCAGCAACCGACCCTTCATCTGCTGAATTGGCTGCAATCGCCCAGTACACACTGGAAAACATTGGAGATCGGTAATGTATTCAGTTACATACTGACATTCTCACTCGCTGTATCAGCTATAAATTTCCTAGCGCAGATTTGAAGACACAAGAAAGCGGTAACGTATCCAACTATATACTGACATTATTAACATATAGATTTTGTCTTCTTGTATGATACTGAGTTGGTGATTACCTGTTTGTCATTCATATGCATCTGAGATCTAACGAACAGCAGCCAGCGGATGTTTAAAGCGGAAGTAAACCCATCGATTTAACAGTCTAAAAAAAAAGGCATGCCGTGAATGCTAACTGCACATTGGCTGTGCTCTCAATCAAACAGTCAAACCATCCAATGGCTGGTGTCATAAAGGATCACATGTGCAGCACTGTGGCAGTTGAAGATTAAACAGAGGCAAAGATGGCAGCTTCCTTGGCTGAAAACGATAGGGGGGTTTACTTCCACTTTAAGTTGATTGCCTGTTGCAATATATCCATTGAGGACTTATATCGGAGACATATATGCTACATTATATTGATCTAACCATCTTCTATAAACATACTTAATGAGATACAATTAAGAGCAATCAAGATACACCTATGTTGAGTACAAGGTACCTGCTGGAAACAGTCATAGGAAATATCTAAACATCGTTGCTTCTAGTCAATAGATGGTACAACTTATGCCGCGTACACACGAAGGGATTGTCCGCTGGACTCGAGTCCGCCGGACAGTCCGATCGTGTGTGGGCCTTCGACTGACTTTTTTTCCCAAAAATCCAGCGGACTAGGTTTTAAGTTTTGCGGTCCGGCGGACAATACGGCCGTCTGTAGTATGGTCCGGCAGATCAAAAAGGACGCATGCTCAGTAGCAAGTATTTTTCTAGTATTTTTCTTTTTCTAGTCCCGTCGTACGTGCTGTACGTCATCGCGTGAACCGCCGGACTTTTAGCGTGATCGTGTGTGGTCAAGTCCGTTCGCTTTCAAGTCCGGCGAAGCCCAGCTGGAAAGTCCGGCGGTTTGTCCCTTCGTGTGTACGCGGCATTAGAAACTAAAAAAATATATTCTCCTGTTTGCCATAAAAGGAACACAATTGCCTTTCCAAACACTGCCGTATACCTTTCCCTTTCCTTGCTGCAAGAATATATGTCTATAGGAACACACACATTACAAATGTCTTTCATGCAATGAAAACAATGCCACCAGAACTTTGAGATCAATACTGCTAAAACTTGGAAAAACAAGGAAACTGATACAGATAAACTATGACAAACCTTCTCCTTTTTTCCATCTTACCTGCAATTAATAACAACTAATCCAGTTATTAATTAGCTGTGAAAAACCTGGGCAGATTAACCTATAGATAGTTTTTACCATACTTTATAACTAGCTGGTATATATGGAACATCCCTGTTCTCCGCCACCCTAGGGACCATACATGCATCGATTTTCCGCTACAATATATAATTAATTAATTTCATTACTTTTTTGATATACACACATTTATGTGTGAAGCGGCAAATTGATGCAGATGTGGTTATGAAGGCTCCCTGTCTGTCCGTTTGTGTTATTTATTTGTATGTCCTTTTTTTTATTGGGTTGTAGGTGATAACATTTAGATAATCTTTCATTTGGATATCACCTGGATATATATGTGGGGCACATTGGGTTGGGTGTTAGTGATACAAATTTTTTAGGTCTAATTGATTTTACATCCACTTTTTGTAAAATAAATATTTTGGATATTAAATAAAACGTTATTTTTCTCTTATTTGTCCACTATTGCCACTGTAGCCATCTTCATCCTATTTGGGCATTTCTTCTCTTAGTTATGCCCAAATTGGATAAAAAAACTATTATTATGCTCTTATCGGCTACGGCACTAGCCTCATATAATTTGATGTGAGGAGTGACATAAAGAAAATTACCCAATCTATTTCCTTCTTATCTCCCTGTGTTCAAATACATTAAAAGATGCGGAAAGAGAGGAAGGATATGGTCAATTTCTGTTTGTTTGTTGCTATATACTATATTGACAATTTTGTCCGTTTCTGATCATATATTGCAATATGAAAATGTTTTTATGTAATATTTCTATATTTTAATGTGAAGTAAATAAATAATGTATTTTAAGTATAATATTGTTGTGCCTCAAAATTCCCATTTTTTATATTACACAAGTTTTAAGTCAATATATTATATAGGGTTTTAGGAAAGATTTCTTAATCGATCTGAGATCCTCAAGGTGCACTTATGTGCTAAAGTAACAGTTATAATCATAAGAAATAGAGAATTGTAAAGAAAATATATAACCTGAGAAGAGTAGAAGCCACCCCATGGATTTTGTTGTGATGCAAGCCAATGGACAGAATAAGCACTTTGCTCAAGATCTTTGTGGGTGGTTATCTTGTCAGAAAGCAGAGCCAAGATGGCATATGAGGATATTTCGATATCTCCATGATGATAGCCACTACCTATCCAGTGCTTGGTTGCACCTAAATTAAAATGTACAGTACAAATTAAAATGTCTGCTTTAAGCAATATGATAAAGTACATATATTAGGAGAGACATGTATAGGCTGCCAATGCTGACCTCTCCATTTCAGAATGCTAGTTTCCTGTCGGTAATGCCAATAGTTTGGCCACAAAGTATTTTGATTTACTCAGATAGCATGGGTAGACCACAGGGACAGTTGCCCTGGGTGCAAAATTCCCCAGACCGGCAGTGATTATTGGGCACAGGATGATGACGGGGGAGATTGATAGAGCTGTATCCAGCTGGTGTTGCCCATAGACACACACTTTGTGCCACCCTCTGGCTTCCTGCCTGTACTGCACTGTGTGTCTCACACATGACAGGTACTAGGCGAGGAATTCCTCAGTGTCACTGTACCATATAAAACTCATTCTTAATTCATATATTTCTCAGTCAATGGAGACTAGACATACAGTATCTCACAAAAGTGAGTACACCCCTCACATTTTTTTGCAAATATTTTATTATATCTTTTCATGCGACAACACTGAAGAAATTATGCTTTTCTAAAATATAAAGTAGTGAGTGTACATTTGCTGTCCCCTCAAAATAACGCAACACACAGCCAATAATGTCTAAACCGCTGGCAACAAAAGTGAGTACACCCCTAAGTGAAAATGTCCAAAATGAGCCCAAAGTGTCAATATTTTGTGTGGCCACCATCATTTTCCAGCACTGCCTTAACCCTCTTGGGCATGGAGTTCACCAGAGCTTCACAGGTTGCCACTGGAGTCCTCTTCCACTCCTCCATGCTGACATCACAGAGCTGGTGGATGTTAGAGACCTTGGGCTCCTCCACCTTCCATTTAAGGATGCCCCACAGATGCTCAATAGGGTTTAAGTCTGGAGACATGCTTGGCCAGTCCATCACCTTTACCCTCATCTTCTTTAGCAAGGCAGTGGTAGTCTTGTAGGTGTGTTTGGGGTCATTATGTTGGAATACTGCCCTACGACCCAGTCTCCAAGGGGAGGGGGATCATGCTCTGCTTCAGTATGTCACAGTACATGTTGGCATTCATGGTTTCCTCAATGAACTGTAGTTCCCCAGTGTCGGCAGCACTCATGCAGCCCCAACCCACTTGTACTCCTCAAAAGAGCTGAAGAAACAGTGTCCAGTCTCCTCTGACACTAACAAAAAAACGGAGGCATGCTGCATAATGAGGCTTTACAAGGGCCGGCTTGCAATTTTTATGCATTCCAGTGTACAAACCTCCTGTAGGTAGCAGTATAAGGTAATTGTACCTGTATTCTGGATTAATAATTAGAAAGATTAAAAATGTTGTCTTGAAATGCGTTATATGCAATTTTTTGGCTTAGGTTTAAAGAGAATAGAAAATGGTTGGTATTGATGTCTGTTTTTGTTTGGAAATGTTTCTGAGACACATTCAGATTTATAAAGTGCTGGTTCTCTCTATCATTGGGTGAATTCCCCTCATTTACATTTTTGTCTAACACCCATCAAATACTAAGGAATGAGCAGCAATCTTCCCAACAGTTAATCAGACACACAGATTTTAACCGTTCCCCACTCTATAAAAAAACAAACTGAAAAGGGTGCTGGCTCTTGTTGGACTTTAATAACTAGACATGTGCAGTTCGTTTCTTTTTTTTTCGTTTTTCGTTTTTTTTCGTTCACTCGTTTTCGTACGAATCGTTCGAATCGTACGAATCCGAATAACGAATTGTTCGAATCGTACGAATCCGATTAACGAATCATTCGAATCGAACGAATCCGAAAAACAACGAAAATCCGAAAAAACGAATGTACTAATGAAGAAAATCCGAAAAACAAAAACGAACGAAAAAATTTGTACATTCGTAACTTTTTTTTTGTTGTTGAATTGGTAATTGTCCGTGTCCCTTACAATGGTGCTGCTTAACGTGCTTCGAATGAATTGAACAAAAAAATTCGTACATTCGTAACTTTATTTTTTTCGAGTCGTAACTTTTTTTTTTTCGATTCGGAATTTTACGTGTCTCTATTGAACAAAAAAATTTGTACATTCGTAACTTTTTTTTCGATTCGTAACTTTTTTCGTAAATTATTAAAATGTAATAATAGCATACACATTACATAAAATTATGAATTATGCTCCGATTACGAATCTACGAATGTTACGAATGTACGAATAAATACGAATGCGTCCGAAAATTAAACTAACGAAAAAACAAATCAGAGAAAAAATAACTCTTACGAATGTAAGAATCGTTACGAATACGAACACCGCCGACTTACGAATGTACGAATCGTTACGAATATGAACACCGGCGACTTACGAATGTACGAATCGTTACGAATCCAAAAACCGACGACTTACGAATGTACGAATCGTTACGAATCAACAGAAACGAAAAAAACGAAACGAAAAAAAAAAACAAATTTTTTTTGTTGTGCACATGTCTATTAATAACTTGTGCAGTTTAAATTCTGTTCTTCACTCAATACTACTTACCCTCTATCTTAGCATGGTCATCCAGACGTTTTAGCATGAGCTCTCTCATCTCACTGTCTCCTAACAAGGTGAAGGCATATGCCAGGAGAGCCAATGCATGTGGTGACTTTACAGTTTCTGCTCTTTTCGTAATGCAGGATTTGGCCTTCTCCACAATACTTCCCTAGACACAAAAAGTGGGCCATAAGAGATAGAATTAATAAAAGAAAAAAATAAATACTAGATACATTTGGAGTATAAATATTAGGCCAAATAAATTGACCACCACATGCCTATTTCCTGTCTGAAAATGAGACTAAAGCCCCATACACACGCGCGGATTATCCGAGGACCAGGTCCGTCGGATCCTGTCCGTCGTACTTTGTCCGATGTTGGTTTTGCGTACACACGGTCGGACAAAGTTGTCGGAAAATCCGATCATTCTGAACGTGGTGACGTTTGTTGCCTACAACGGGACTACGTAGAGGCTAGTAGCCAATAGCTTTGGTCTTGTAATGTGATCTGAGCATGCGTAGCACTTTGTCCGTCTGAATTCGCTACACACGATCGGATTTGGTGTGATCGGACTTTGTTGTCAAAAAATCTATCCAGCAGGAGATAGGACTTTGTCCGTCAGACAATCCGATGGAAACTGTCCGATGGTGCCTACACACGGTCGGAATTTCCGACAACATTGTCTGATAGGACAGAATCCATCGGAAAATCCGACCGTGTGTATGGGGCTTTAGGGTGGTATGGTGAATCAAAGGTGGGGTTTTGTAGAATCAGGATGGTTTTAAACTGCTCCAAATTTTTTAAAGCTGAACTACAGGCAAATAGCTAAATATCCGGATGATATGCATACATGGAAGTTGTTTTAACTGCCAAATTTTTTGTACTTCTGTCCATTCATTTATTTTATTTATTTTTAACAGAAAATACATGCTTTAGGTTACATTCCCACCAGCGAATAAAGCCAGTTTGTTTACAGCGTCAGAAATAGCTGCAGCCACCGATGACCTGGTAAAAGGGGCTGGCAGTAGCACTTAGCTGCTCTCATCTGCAGCTGTAAACAGAAGATTCCTTGCGCTACAATTCGCACCGGCTTTAAAGCGGAGTTCCACCCAAAGGTGGAACTTCTGCTTTAAACACTCCATTTGGCATGTTATTTTATTTTTTTTGGGGGGGGGGGGGGGGGGTACCTAGTTTTGACAGGTATTCACTCCCACTTTCTGCTCTCGTCGCCTCGCCGTGTAAGCGACTCCTCCTCTCCCCCTAGGCAACTCCTCTTCCCTCTCTGCAATCTTCTGGGACACGTCACAGGTCCCAGAAGATTGCCTGGCTACTAACAGATTGCAAAGCGATTTGCAAATGCGCACCCAGCTGTGAAGCTGCAAGCTGTCACTGACGGATGCCCACACTTGCAATGCCGGTGCCGCGAAGAGGCGGTGGAAGAAAAGCGAGGCTTCGAGCGGTCGCATCGCTGGACTGTGGGACAGGTGATCGTGTTTATTATTATTAAGTCAGCAGCTACACTTTTTGTAGCTGCTGACTTTTAATAAACTTACAAATGAGTAGAACTCTACTATAATCACTGCTGTGAATGTAGCCTAATGTCGCATACACATGATCGGAAATTCGGCCAGCAAAAGACAGATGAGAGCTTTTGGTCAGAAAATGTGACCGTGTGTATGCTCCATCAGACTTTTGCTGGCCGAATTCCAGCCAGCAAAAGATTGAGAGCAGGTTCTGAATTTTTCGGTCTGAAAAAGTTCCAATCGGAAATTCCGACGTGCAAAATTCCTACGCATGCTCTGAAACAATTTGACGCATGATCGGAAGCATTGAACTTAATTTTCTCAGCTCGTCGTAGTGTCACTGCATTCTTGACGGTCGAAAGTTCAGCGAACTTGACCGTGTGTATGCAAGCCAAGCTTGAGCGGAATTCGATCAGAAAAACCATCCAAGATTTTTCCGACGGAAAATCCGCTCGTGTGTACAGGGCATTAGACAACTGTGAAAATAGAAACAGGCAGGCGCTAAAGTTCTAGTGCAAAGTGCCTTCAAAGCTGTCACTTGCAGGACGCTGAAAAATGTCCTGCAAGCCACATCTTTGGAGCGCTGTAGGAGCGGTGTATTTACCGCTCCTAAAGCTCCCCTTCCCATTGAAAACAATGGGGCAGCGCTCCAAACCCGCCTGCAAAGCGCCGCTTTTTCAGCCGCTAGAGGGGGGGTAAAACTGCCCCGCTGGTGGCCGAAAAGCGTCGGTAAAGCGCCGCTAAATATAGTGGCGCTTTACCGCCAGCGCGCAGATTATGTTGTCGGAAAATCCGATTGTGTGTGGGCTCTAGCGGGCTTTTTTTTGTCTGAATTTCCGGTGGAAAAAATTTGAGGGCAGGATCTAAAATTTTCCGACAACAAAATCCAATCTGACTTTTTCCGATCTTGTGTTGAGAATTCCGACTCACAAAGTGCCATGCATGCTCAGAAGAAATTTGGAGACGAAAGCTATTGGCTACTGGCCTCTACGTAGTCCGAACCTTTTATACGTCACCTCATTCGGAATGAACGGATTTTCCGACAACTTCCGTGCAACACAAGTTTCGGACAAAATCAGTCGGAAAAAATCTGACAGATTTTGTGGTCGGACCGTGTGTACGGGGCATAGGACTCTTTCACTTATGGGTATATTCTTTTATGCTTGAGCTATCCAGTTCTGTAAATAAATAACATGGTCACAAAGGAGCTAAGTAGTTCCTGGAAAACATAAGAAAGAAGCAGGCAACTTCATCTGCTGGCTACATAACAAAATGCATAATATTTATATGTAATATTTTAAAGCTGATCTCCAGCTGTACTTTTATTTTAACTTGTTTGTTTGGGCCAAATTAACTATTCCTTACTCTAGCAGGTGCTACTGCTGGGTGCACTGTATAAACTGTATGTAGCCTCAACCAAAGTGTACAGTACTATGTTCCAGTTGTGGGATACAAACTTCCCATTCTACACACGGAACAAAATGGAGTTGGGCTGAACGGTGCTCAGGCATTAATAGGCAGCTTTGTCTTTTCTGAATGAATACAAAGCTTCCTCTGATTGGCTGAAGTAGACAGATGATGTCACAATCTCTGCCCCAGTCAATCAAAGGAAGCTTTGTATTCATTTAGAGAATACAAAGCTGTTCATGATTGGTTGAGCACCACTCACCGCTTCTGGGTTCTGGGTGTGGGATGGGAAGTTCATGTCCCACAGGAACATAGTGCTGTATACTTTATGTAGTTGAGGCTACATACAATTTATACAACACGCCCAGCAGGTGCATCTTCCTAGTGAAGGGAATTGTTTGTTTGGGCCAGCTTGGCTCAAATGAGTTAGCTAAAATGAATGTAAAGCTGGAGATCAGCTTTTAGTGCTGGTTAACATTACAAAGTGGTGCAGGAAACCCATGTTCCATGCATGCTTTCCACATTGCATTCAAAGCGCGCTGTGTCTGCTATCTGCAAATGGTGTCAGTGTAAATTTAATGACACCCCAAATGCAGATAACAAATGCATTCCGTTTGCCTGCACCGGATATCATGGTATATTTAGTTATAGTGCATGCGCTACTTTTGGTGTGATGCAGTGCAATTTTAGCCTATTCAAATGAATAAATCAAAGAAAGAGCTATAAACAATATTGAGCTATAAAATAAAATTGCATTTATTGAAAGCATCAAACAAATGTCATATAAATATGCTGTGGTGCCAACATGCTATATAATCAATTACAGGACACCTGTGTGTGGCAGAATCCATGAGCAGATACACCAATACACTGATATACTGATACAGTTCTCAGAGTAAAGTTCATACAAGTTTAAGTAACTCCTCTTCATGAGTGTTTAAGTCATCGAGCATCCAATCACCAATAGGTCTCCAAAGTGTGACACCCCCACCTTAATGCAAGCTTACCAAAAGCTGGACCTTCTAAAGAGAGTTCAGACGAGCGTATGGCCAAACACCCTGGTCGGGGTAATCACAGGACTCTCCCACCAGATCCACTAAGGGTTGAAGGTATGGGCTGTACTACTTATTGTGATGGTGCTCCAATGAGACTGCACTCAACATAACTAAAGAAGCTCCACATAGTATAAAACCGCACTGGTTGTTTATTGTAAAAAATTAATTGTACTTACATATCAGAAAATAGCTCACAATTTTAAAAGCAGCCGGCCGGCTAAAAGCACAGAAGTGTCCCACACTTCCTGGAACACGCAATGACATCAGCACGTCACTCATTCCTATGCGTTTCATCACACATGATGCCATTGCATGTTACAGGAAGTGTGCTTCTGTGCTTTTAGCCGACCAACTGCTTTTAAAATTGCGAGTTATGTTCTTCTGATATGCAAGTGCAATTCATTTTTTACAATAAACAACCAGTATGGTTTTACAATATGTGAAGCGTCTTTCCTTATGTTGATTGTGGTCCCATTGCGATAAGGAGTACAGCCCATACCTTCAACCTTCATACCTTCAACCCTGAGTGGACCTGGTGGGAGAGTCCTGTGATTACCCCAGCCAGGGTGTTTGGCCAAACGCACATCTGACCTCTCTCTAGTTAGAGGGTCCACTGCTTTTGGTAAGCTTGCATCAATATTAGGGTGTGGGGGTGTCACACTTTGGAGACCTCTTGGTTATTGGATACGCGATTACTCTTGTTTGAACACTCATGAAGAGGAGTTACTTAAACTTATATGAACTTTTATGAACTTTATATCTTAGAACTATCAGGTGTGTTGATGTATCTGCTCTTGGATTCTACCACCCATGGGTGTCCTATAATTGATTACGTAGCACGCTGGCACCACACCATATTTATATCACATTTGTTTAATGTTTTAAATAAATGCAATTTTATTTTATAGTTCAGTATTGTTTATAGCGCAATGCTTTTTTGATTTATTAGTTCTGGTCTGTGATAAAATATCTTGCAGCAGAGCTGCTGCTTTCTATTATCACTTTTTTTTGGTAGCACCATTCGTATTTGCACTATTTCTTATCACTGTGATCTGTTGCTACTTCCCAGCACAGTTTTTCAAGTTGGTATAGCATGAAAATGATGAGGCTGAAAACGCACTACATTGGTGTGAACCAGACCCAAGACATTTTGTGTAATTTATATTTTTTAGTCCTGAACAAATTTAAGAATTAAAGAGGTTGTAAACCTCCCTCTATTGTTTTTACCTATAGGTAAGCCTAGAATAGCCTTATTCTAGGCTTACCTACAGGTACTGTAAATATCTCCTAAACCTGCGCCGTTTAGAAGATATTTACTGTTTACTGCGCCAATGTCATCAGCGCATGTGCTCTGAAGGAACGGCTGCCCGTGCCCTTTTTTCAGAAATCAGTGCTGTGACTGACGGCTCCCACATGCATGTGCGGGAGTGACATCACGCGGGCCTGGCCAGTCACACAGCCAGAGTTTGCGGCCTCAGAAGGAAGATGGGCAAAGATGGATGTGACCTGCAGTGGGGACGACGCAGGCTTCGTTTGCAGGTAATTGTCACATAATGTGCTAGTATGCGATGCATACTAGCACATTATGTGACAATTACCTGCAAACGAAGCCAGCGATGCATACAAGCACATTATGCCTTTACTTTGCAGGAAGGGAAAAAAAAGAAAGAATTACCAGAGTTTACTTCCTCTTTCTTTCACATAATTTTTTGTGCTGTTTTTGGTTTTCTGACTTGTCAAGAAAATATGAAGACTAATAAGATCAAAGAACTTACATCATGGACAAGTCGATGTTCCAGCAGAGAGATGAGAATAAAAGTAGTCTGTGTGAGCTCCTCATCCTGAAAAAAAAATCAATTTAAAGGGTCAGCATTTCAACAGTGGTACCACCAATTATGGAGACAACATAATTAAACTCCCCATCATATTTTTCCTCTCTATTTACATCCTCTATGGAGTCTCACTTCTCCTGTTAAAAGACAGTAGCAGAGTAAAGAAATCACAACTTCTGTCAGGTTATAATGCTGCCGATGTCCCCATTAGGGGTTTGATTGGTAATTATGACTTTTTGAATTGTTTTATGCTTGTCCTATTGTGGGTATAGTTGATTTAAAATTAAATATGTCCTGTGTAATGTAATAAGGTGTATTAGGTTGTGCTTTTTTTTACTTGAAATTTTTTTATTTGTTTTGGATTCTGTGTTGTTTGCAAGGGGAGAACATCTTTATCTTTGTAGGCCATGCCAGTATTTGTAGGTTTGTATGTTTCTGTGAGGAAACGTAAAAAAAAAAATTGTGTTTGGTCCAAATGCAAGTTAGTTCTTAATGCTTATGTAAGCTCCAGAATTTTAGGAAATTCAGCATTTATTTAAAATAAATAAATAAATAAATACAGCTTCCTGTCGTCAATGGTTGCTAATGAAGCATTGGGTGCCTGCACCTACTGTGTTCTTGGCAATCACTGATGTGATATGTGTGCACCTGCCCTTGTCTGCTGCATCTTCTACAACCACTGGCGTCACCCAGGCACAATTTGCCTACAAGGCCAAAAATCCTTGGCCACATATGCAAAAGGTCAGGGGATGGGAGTGACATCATTGCCTAAATATGTCCTTGAGTTTTCACTGTTACATTTGACTCATCAGGTTAATTCTTGTGATGAAGTCAACAATGTGATTGATGATCAGTTTACACCGTGGGACTTTTTTGGGGATTTTTAATTTTTTTAGTAAAAGACTTGTCAAATGTCTGGGTGTTTTAAGCCATGTTCATCCTTCATACTTCAAACTTGCTTCTCACATGGTCTAGCAGATCAGTGACATTTACTAACAGAATGTTAATATACAAGGGTTCTTCAAAAAGCTTCCACACTTTTTTAAACTATATTAAATATTAAAAAGTGGGGAAACTTTTTGAAGACCCCTCGTACATATTGCAAGCAGGAGTTAAAATAAACCTGTGATGACAGAAATATGGAGACTATTATCGCTAGCCTAAGCCTTGTTGTTTTTATGTCAATCTATTACTTTCAGTACTTCATCACTTGAAAAACATATGTGAATTAGGTGTTCTGACTTTGCTGGTTGGATACTCAATCTTTTTCAGTGAAGAAGTAGTTAATAGACACACGAGACAGGCAACTGGTAGAGGTTGGCCGTAAGCACGTGCATGTTTCCCACATGGTGAGAGATTACAGATTTATAAGATATGTGTCAATATACTGTATATTAGTATAGCAAATCTGAATTACTCACGTCTATGTCATTGTAGAAATAGGACCCAGAATTAGTAAAACATCCATCGGGCAACTGTATACTTTCCAGCCAGTGGATAGCTTCCTGAATGTCCTTCTCATCTACATGGATAAACTGCTGGACACAACCAAGAGCCTTAATTACCAAGGCTGTGATCCTGAAAAGGGAATAATGGTTAAAGAGAGGCCCTATATAAACAAAATCATTTTTAAAAACTGTTACAATTTCCATAGCCAGTCCGTGGTTTTGCCTAGGTCCCCAAATGTTACTGCCAAGGTCTGAGATTCACTTTGGGGCATTTTTTAAAACATATTTCTTTATGATTGTAATAACTCTTTTCAGTCAATGTCCTTCTTCTGTGTCCTGTTCTCGTTACCAAACAAGAAGCCCCAATCCTCTTATTGTCTTTAAAGTCTGACTACAACTATGACATTTTGGTTTGAATTGCACATACCCAGGCCCAAGCACTGAGAACAATTGGTGACATGTAGATGTAAGTGAACCGAGTTAGAGACAGATTTTGACAACTGATGTAAGAACATTGTGTAGCGCTGGCTCCTGACGAGCAGGCGCTATTAAGTTGCCTGAAGCCACAGTTGGGTTTCAGGATAATTCTTATAAATTTCTGGTTTCAGTATCAGTCTAGCTGGGTTGCACTGGGTTCTCCTTGACCGTAGGTGTTGCTGTCAGTGTCGGCAAGAGTAGAAAGCAGTCTAGCCGGATGCATTAAGTGCCATTTACCTTTCGGAACCAGCACAGTGGGAGTGTTCTCCCGCTGTGCTTTCTGGGGGGTGGTACTTAAGGTACCAAAACCATGTGACAGGGAGAGCGGATTTTCTGTCTGTTTGGTTCTGGTGGTCCTCCTGACCCAGCCTCACGGCCCTCCTGGCCTGGGGCGCGAACCATGCATCCTGTGTCTCGGGGCTCGCTAGCCCGAGGCAATGTAACTGCAGGGGTAGGCTCGAGTGACTTTCAGAGTCTACTGATCCAAGGAAGGTCCGGTGCCATCTCAATGGAATGGAGAGGCCCAGCAACTGAAGTACCCCAGGGGAGGACCCTTTCAGAAAAAGGCAATGTGCAAGGCTGGCCTCTCGGAAGGAGCCTGGAGGCTTAGTTGAAGGACGCGACCTGGAACATCCCTCATATGGTATCGCCGGATCGGCTGAGAGAAGCTGGTACCGTATGACAGTTACTTATAGTTTATCTAATACCTCAGCAATCTACAAGTCTGTGGCAGAGACTTTACTGAGCATATGTGTAACCTACAAGTCTGTGGCAGAGACTTTACCAAGTATCCTACCGGCTGAAAGATCTAGTGAGAGAGACCTATCCGGAGGTGCTGAATCCAGTTGTGAAACTATTTAATCTCTGGATTCATCTGATATCTTCACCCTGCAATTTAAGTACCTGAAATCACCCCTACATCCTCTACCCTTTATTACGAGACTGTGTTCTATTTTATGAATAAAACCCTCAAAGAGGATTCAGTGCCAGTTTCAACCTTTTCTCTGGGTTACTTTCCACGGGATCCCCAAGACAGAGCTACAACAGGTGAGGTAACGGTAACTAAGCCCAAATAAAACCAGCAGCTCCTTCCGGGGTCAGTGCTACAATTGCTTGGCTGAACCTTTTGCAGGCTTCCCTATTCTACATTCCTCTCCCACCCAATCCCATTGTCACTGTGTCATTTCCTACAGACTGCATAAAAAAAGGTATTGCATTTTCTAGGTGAACTGAGTGCATAGATGCTCTTAGTCCACTTAGTCAGTGCTATCATTTCACCATTACTATTCATCACTGTTACTGCATTTGCTATGTGCTCTATATTCGCTCCTAGCTGTGTGTTATTCTTATTTTTTCTACCCAGTGTGCTGGAAGTGGTCACACATGTCCACATATAAGTAAGCAGAAGCTAGGTGGGCCAGTCTGATGGTCTGGCTGTGACAGATGTTTTTGAAAGTTCTTATTTATCCAGGTAGTTATAGCGATTAGAAGTTAGTCTTTTTCATATGAACTTGTTTTTTAATGTTGGTGAAGTTATCGTCCATTCATTTCAGTTGCACTTAGTTCATTTTACTGGCCTCAACCTATCCCCCTCCGTCCTGGCTTCACTGGTTGCTGGTATTACCGCTATGTCGCAGACTTTTTCTAAATCCAAGCTAAAGCTGACCACAGATGGAGCGATTTTCTTTCCTGCAACAATAATTTGCAGGAAAGAAAAATCGCTTGATTCCTCCATCAACAGAGTCAGTATTAATGATAGGGAAATTTACTAAACCTGGTGCACTCTGGAGCAGCTGTGCCTGGTAGCCAGTCATCTTCTAAATTCAGCTTGTTCAATTAAGCTTTGGCAATAAAATCTGGAAACTGATTGGTTTCTATGCAGAGCTGCACCAGATTTTGCACCTTTCCAGTTTTAGCACCTTTCCAGTTTTAGTAAATAAACCCCATATTGTTGAGACATGGATTTTGAATATGATTAAATTGTCACACTACTATACCGATTTCTTTGTTTTTTTCACACTTTTTTTTCTACGTATTTTCCTCTGATTATAAGTGACTGCACATACTTATTGGTTTTGAGGTTTATGTGGCACAACGTTGCATCAAGTAGCGCAGCTCTCACGTAAATATGTTTGTTTTTACATATACACACACACACACACACACACACACACACACACACACACACACACACACACACACACACACACATATATATATATATATATATATATATATATATATACACACACACACACACACACACACACACATTTCACAATTTTAGAGTGCTTATTAGGGGGAGCACAGATTGAGAGCAGCAGCTGGTTATGTTAGGGTTCATAGCTGGTTACATCATGGTTTGCTGCAACTGCCTATAAAGTGTTAGCTGTAGGCCAGCTTCAATTTGTTAGTGTTTCTAAATTCGCTAGTACATCCAACACTCCCCTACCTGAAATTAACAATACTGCTGCCTAAGGGTGCCCCTATGTGCCTTCATCTTGAGTGGGGGCACTCTAATACAGGAGGTGTGTTACTGGCCACATTACCCAGTGAAGACAGATGGAAAAAAGCTTTAAAAAAGGAAACTAATGCAGCCCCCACATCTGGGTTTAATAGCGCCTAAATCTTTCTGTTATATTTGCTATTATACATTTCTATCAGTGAACTTCAAAGTTGGCAAACTTGAATCCCAATTAAATCAGTGGGAGACAAATCTGTCAAATTAAAAATGCCCATTTTCTGCACTAATAGGCAAGGGGGTAACAAAAATTAGCATGGAGACTGACTTGGGAAACATGTACAAATGCCACATTTTTATATTCCAATCAGCCTGGAGCAGTGACTTTGTAAATGCTTAAAGTTAAAGAGTTAACATTTCTTTAAATAACATGTGTGGAGTTGTGCATTTCTGTGTAGCAGTCCTGACATTTTACAAAGGGAATTTTTTTTTTAAATTGATGAAAATGAAACGTCACTGTGTTCTTTGTAATTGTCACTTTTGCTGTATAATATCCTACAGCAAGAATGTAAAAATTGGTGTAGAGCCCCCCTCCCCCCCCCCCAAAAAAAAATACCCACCTATTGCTTTGAATCTGATATGGATTTTAAGGGGTACCCCAGAAAATCCAGACCTTTAACCAAAGCATGCAGCCTGGCTGCCCAGGAAATGGAGGGTGAGCATGTGCTATCCTTATTAACCATACCTGTCCTCGTGTCCTCAACATGGGGAGTTCCATGTTGATGAGGACAAAGGCCTCTTCCTCACAACCCTGACAAGGGATTATGGAGGTCTGCAGGTAGGGGCTTATTGGAATCTGCAAGCCCCCTTTAATAATAAGGTAGTGCTCAGATACCAGCCCCCTCCCTACATGAATGAGTATTAGTCCAAAGTACCACTACTCATTTGCAAAAAAAAAAAAAAGAATTGTAACCTAGAAATAATCCCTTCATTAACCACTTGCCGCCCGTCCATTGTCAAATGACGTCGGCAAAGTAGTTGTAAAATCCTGACAGGACGTCATATGACGTCCTCAGGATTTTGAGCCGCTGCGCGCCCCCGGGGGCGCGCATCGCGGCGATCGTTGTTGCGGGGTGTCAGTCTGACACCCCGCAACTACGATCTTGGTAAAGAGTCTCCGACGGAGACTCTTTACCACGTGATCAGCCGTGTCCAATCACGGCTGATCACAGTGTAAATAGGAAAAGCCGGTAATCGGCTTTTCCTCACTCGCGTCTGTCAGACGCGAGTAGAGGAGAGCCGATCGGCTGCTCCTCTGACAGGGGGGGGTCTGTGCTGATCGATCAGCGCAGCCCCCCCGAGGATGCCCACACTGGACCACCAGGGACGCCACCAGACCACCAGGGATGCCCATCAAAAGGTATGCCACCCTAGACCACCAGGGATGACACACAGTGCCCCCAATGGATGCCAATCAGTGCCCACAATGGATGCCAATCAGTGCCCACAATGGGCATCACTGATTGGCATGCATTATTGTTTGGCACTGATTGGCATCCATCAGTAAAAAACAATGCCGCCTATCAGTGCCTATCCATGCCACCTATCAGTGTCCATTCATGCCGCCTATCAGTGTCCATTCATGCCGCCTATCAGTGCCCATCCGTGCCGCCTATCAGTGCCCATCCGTGCCGCCTATCAGTGCCCATCCATGCCGCCTATCAGTGCCCATCCGTGCCGCCTATCCGTGCCGCCTATCCGTGCCAATCCGTGCCGCCTATCCGTGCCAATCTGTGCCAATTTGTGCCACCCATCAGTGCCCATCCATGTCGCCCATCAGTGCCCACCCGTGTCGCCCATCAGTGCCGCCCATCAGTGCCGCCTATCAGTGCCCATCAATGCCACCTCAGTGCCACTTCATCGGTGCCCATCGGTGCCGCCTTATCAGTGCCCATCAGTGCAGACCTATCAGTGCCCATCAGTGAAGGAGAAAACTTACTTATTTACAAAGTTTTGAAACTGAAACAAAAAGAAAACATTTTTTTTTCAAAATTTTCGGTCTTTTTTTATTTGTTTAGCAAAAAATAAAAACCGCAGAGGTGATCAAATACCACCAAAAGAAAGCTCTATTTGTGGGGAAAAAAATGATAAAAATCATTTGGGTACAGTGTTGCATGACCGCGCAATTGTCATTCAAAGTGTGAGAGCGCTGAAAGCTCAAAATTGGTCTGGGCAGGAAGGTGTTTAAGTGCCCAGTATTGAAGTGGTTAATAAAAAAAAAAAATCCCCCAAAAAAGTCCCTCATTGTAAAACCTTGGCCAATCTCGATGCCCGCCACCTGTTGACTTGCCAAAAGAAAAAAAAACTGATGACCTGGGGCCGTTGACCAGTCACCACACTACTAATGGCCGTATGACAGCTCCCCGAGTTGTTCTCAGCTACTGTATATAAAGGAAGGTGTGGGTGATGTCATTGCTATCCCTGTCCCCCTACATAAGTGGCAGGGATTCTTGATCTCATTTAAAAAGCAAAAATTCTAAGCCAACATTTGCTATTTAAAAAAAAATAATCATAATGAAGTGATGATATCCAATTCAATGTACTATCCTAATGGATTAAAAATTACTATTGTAACTATTATAATTTATGGCACATATGAGGATGATACAAAAACAACTGAATATTTGCTTTAGCATATTCTCTTTTTGGCATAAATGTATGTATTCTTCTTCAAAATAGAACAAAAGATACATTTCTGTCTTTAGCTGCTCAATAAATACATACCATTGGTTAGCATAGCCGCCAGGAAAGGTAGCATATCCCCCACTCTCATTTTTGAATGTTAGTTGTTTTTGGTAACCTGCAGAGAAAAAAGGATATGTTTATATCGTAGTCTATACACAACTTTATGTTGACAAGTCAGAGATAACACAGCACTCCATTAAATCATTAACACGCATATTCCTCCTTATATCACAAACTAAAAATCTCTTTATATTTAAAGTAGAACTAAAAAGGTAACTTTTTTTATTCATTTTGGATAGCGTAAGGGAGAGTTATAATATCCCTGTCAGTTTTTATTTTGCCATCTATATCGATTGAGGGGAAATTTCTCTTTACTTACTGTACCACAGTAAAACGGGATGTGAGAGGAAATCCCTCCAACGTGAGGGAATACCTGGTTGTGTGGTGGAGATTTTGCAATCCATATTTATATCTTCAGGGGAACTCTAATAAAAGGACTCTCTAATTAAACTACCGTATATACTCGAGTATAGGTCGACTCGACCTGAATATAAGCCAAGGCCCCTATGTTACCACAAAAAAACTGGGAAAACGTATTGACTCGTGTATAAGCCGAGGGTGAAAAATGCAGCAGCTACTCTAAGTGGAAAAGAGGGTCAGCAAATGCCCATCTGCAGCTGCATGTTTCCCTGTGTCCTGTACATACCCCCCTGTGTCCATTGCAGCCTACCTGTGCCGTTCTGCATCCCCTGGGTCCTGTGTATGCCTCCCTGTGCGATCTGCAACCTGTGTTCACCATTGCAGTCTTTATGTGCCGATCGCTAGATGCCTCCCTGTTCGTCCTGAGTCCCCCATTGCTGATCCTGACGATCAGCGCGTAAGGCGCCATTCCACATTCAAAAGCCGCGCCTCCTCCGTGATAGGAGGAACACTCTGTTTTCCCAGCAGTCAGTGTCCTGCCTATCACGGACATCCTCGTCCATGAGATGAGAAAGACAGGATGTCCGTGATAGGCGGAACACTGCACACTGACCTAATGCTGGGAAAATTAGTGTTCTTCCTATCATGGACGGGGAGGAGGAGGAGGCGCGGCTTTTGAACACTGCCGTCTGTCTGCATGACACGCTGATCATGTAGGCAGACGGCGGTGACTCGAGTATAAGCGGAGGGGGGCACTTTCAGCCCTAAAAAAAGGGCTGAAAATCTCGGCTTATACTCAAGTATATACGGTATATATATATATATGTATGTATGGATGTTTTTTTTTACAGGACTATATATATATATATATATATATATATATATATATATATATATATATATATATATATATATATCTCTATATATTGTTATATCAGGTTGAGCCCAGCTTAGATTTTTTCTGGTTCTCAAAAGCTGTTGAATGGTTTAGGCACGTGATAATTAAGTTACTCTTCGGACTTATCGGGTTATTTACGAAAGGCAAATCCACTTTGGACTACAAGTTCAAAGTGCACTTGAAATTGCACTTGGAAGTGCAGCCGCTGTAGATCCGAGGGGGGCATGCAGGGAAAATAAAAAAAAACTGCATTTTTTCTTGTACATGATTGGATAATAAAATCAGCAGAGCTTCCCCTCATTTCAGATCTACCCCTCAATTTACAGCGACTGCACTCCCAAGTGCACTTTCAGTGCAATTTCAAGTGCACTTTCCACTTGTAGTGCAAAGTGGATTTGCCTTTTGTAAATAACCCCCTTTGTGTCACCACCTGGTTGGGGGTCTTTTGACATGCTAATTTCCGAATTGGTTATATCAAACAGGGCTAACTGTTTTAAGGCAGACACAGAGGCACCAGAGTGTCTAATGTTTAGGCATGATGTTTAACTGGGCTTGAAATTACAGCCAATCAGAATTTGAGGCAACTCTTAACCAATGGACATTTGGGAGGCTTCAGAGGTAGCCAGTCAGGATTCAATGCCACTTCTGAACCAATGAGGTGATCCTGAGTTTTGATTGGTAGGAATGGGGTATTCCAACATCATAAAACCAAAAGCCTGGAGATGCTAGGGCTCTTCGGCTCACAGTCTAGATGAAAGATGGCCATACATAAGAATATCTGTGTAATGTATGCTCTTATCTCTTTACTTCTTCCCTAACCTTTTCTATCATAGGATTTTGCCTTAATATATTATTAATCTCTTAATAGCATGTGTATGACCATTATAGCAATATTTTGTAGCATTGTTAACATTGTTGCTTAAGGTTGTATCCTCCACGTTATATTTGGTAATCTCTAACGTTTATTTTCTGTATAAATAAATGTAATTTTTCGCACAGGTATCATCCGTCCTTAATTTCATGGGTTGATTCATATATAGATAAAAGGTTTTAATCACTTATGTATCATTAAGTATATAAGTGAGGTAGGTAAATATAGCCATGTCAGTTGTCATCAGAAGTAGTGTCCTCATTGGGAGATTCCCCTCTATTCCTGTTTTGAGACAACCTAAAAATGTAGGATTTGCATTCACTTTCAGTCAACACGGCAAAGAGAAAAAAACAAAACAAATCTCCCTAATGAAGGCATAAGACCCTGACATGGGCTCTATAGTTACATAGTTACATAGTAGGTGAGGTTGAAAAATGACACAAGTCCATCAAGCCCAACCCGTGTGTGTGCTTTTATGTCATTATTACCTTGTATATCCCTGTATGTTGTGGTTATTCAGGGGCCTATCTAATAGTTTTTTTAAATTAGCAATGCTCTCTGCTGAAACCACCGCCTGTGGAAAAGAATTACACATCCTTATCGCTCTTATGCCCCGTACACGCGATCGGACTTTACGCCAACAAAACTGTGGATTTTTGTTCGAAAGTTGTTGGCTCAAACTTGTCTTGCATACACACGGTCACGTTGGCCAACAATTCCGAACGTGGGAACGTGACGTACAAGACGTACAGTGGGTGCCGCTGATATTGTGTCAATCTCGCCTCTGTTTGCAGAGAGATTGACACCCGCAAGCCCCGTTGCGGGAGCCAGCACCGAGCTATGACGCTCCTCCCGCTCGCCACCCCAATACATTCCTATGAATGTGTGGCATCTCGTGGGGGCGGCGAGCGCGAGAAGCACAGCGATCCCATCGTGCTGGAAACACAATATCAGCGGCACCTACTGTAGGATAAGCCGAGAAAAGGGAAGTTCAATAGCCAGTGCAGCTCCTTCTGCTTGATTCGAGCATGCGTGAACTTTTGTGCGACGGACTTGTGTACACACGATCAGACTTTCCGACAGCAAATGTTCAATGGAGAATACATGGTCGGACTTTCCGTCAACAAGCTCACATCCAACATTTCCCATCAGAAAATCCAACCGTATGTACACAGCATTACAGTAAAGAACCCTCTATGTAGTTTAAGGTTAAACCGCTTCTCTTCTAATTTTAGTGAATGGCCGCGTGTCTTTTTAAATTCCCTTTCGCAGAAAAAGTTTTATCCATTATGTGGGGTCACCAGTATGGTATTGTACATTGAAATAATATGCCCTCTCCAGAGAGAAAAAGTTCAGTGCTTGTAACCTTTTTTCATAACTAAGGTCCTCCAGTCCCTTTATTAGCTTTATTGCCCTTCTCTGGACTCCAGTTCCAGAACATCCTTCCTGAGGACTGGTGCCCAGAAGTGGACGGCATACTCTAGGTGCGACCGGACCAGAGTCTTGTAGAGTGGGAGAGTTATCGTTTTATCTCTGGAGTTAATTCCCTTTTTAATGCATGCCCATATTCTGTTTGCTTTGCTTGCAGCAGCTTGACATTGCATGCCACCACTGAGCCCATCAACTAGGACCCCCCGCACGGGTTAAAGTAAACGGGGCACTATCAGAAGGATTTGAAATTACAAACGGAACAAGACAGGGCTGCCCACTGTCCCCCTTACTCTTCTCAATTGGTATTAGAACCTTTCCTGTGTAAAATAAGGGAGAACAGGAGGATAAAAGGAGTAGAAATGGGCATTAAGGAATACAAGGTCTCAGCATATGCTGATGATCTACTGTTCTTCCTGTCAGACCCACAAGAGTCAGTGAGAGAAGTAATGGGGGAGGTGAGGAGATTCGGAAATCTTTCAAATTTTAAGATCAATGTAGAGAAATCAATAATATTACCCATATACTTATCCAAAGACCTGAGATCAAAAATCCAAACTAATTACCCATTTAAGTGGGAAGAAAAATCACTGTTTTATCTGGGAGTACATATTTCAGCAGACGTAAAAACAATGTTCGAACAAAACTATAGCCCTCTGTTAGTAAAGATAGAAGAAGACCTGAAAAAATGGAAAGGAAAGATAATAACTTTATTCGGTAGAATAAATACGATAAAAATGAATATAGCGCCTAGGCTCCTATACGTCCTATATACACTACCAATCCCAATACCCCAAAAAAATTTTTTTTTAAATACGGAAAATATTTACTGCCTTCATATGGGAAAACGGGAGAGCAAGGTTAGCACATAAGATCTTATGTAGGAACAAGGGAGAAGGAGGGGTAGGCCTACCGGATATGTTAAAATATTATAGAGCAATGACACTAGTTAGAATCCTGAACTGGTGTCATGATCAGGATAACAAAGCATGGGTGCTGCTGGAAAAGAATCTGGCTGGCAAAGACTTAGCAGGGGCACCATGGATACCAACTAAAGATAGGGGGATATCGGAATGGACATCACCATTAACGAAGAACACGCTGTCGGTATGGGACAGAATGAATAAAACGGGAAGATATGCCCCGAAAATATCACCATTAGCCCCATTGGGTGGGTACCCATGGTTCCCTCCAGGCGAGGAAAAAGGAGCGTTAGGACCCTGGGAAATAGAAGGAAACACAATGAGTTTAAAATATGCCCCGGAAGGGGTTATCCTGTCACAGAGGGACTTAGAACTAAGGTATGGAAGCACGAGCTGGACGGGCTGGAGGTATAATCAAATGAAACAGTTTTACAAAAAAATAGATAAACAAATCCGATCACAGGATTCCTTAACGGTGTTCGAGAAAATGGGTATAGATATACCAAAGCCCAACCATCTATTATCCCAGATGTATAAAATAGTACTCAGTGAGGAAGAAAATACAATACCATACTTTATAAGGGAATGGGAAAGAGAACTAGGGTACAAATTCACGACACTACAAATAAAAAAGGTAATAGAAGCCACCTACTCTTCGTCAACAAGCTCAGCCACACAGGAAATGTCATATACATTTTTAACCAGATGGCATAGAACCCCGGCCCGATTGGCACAAATATACCCAACCGCAGAGAGCTCCTGTTGGAGAGGATGCGGAGAGAAGGGAACTCACCTCCATATATGGTGGACCTGCCCTGAGATAAAGAAATATTGGTGTGAAATAGCCCCATGGATCAGGAAAATGGAAAAAGAGAGGACTGAGATGAAACCAGAATATTACCTGTTCCATGGGGCTATGAACACCAAGGCAGTATATAAAGAAAATATGATACAGCACTTACCGAACGCAGCCAAGAAACTAATACCAAGAAATAGGAAACAGATCAAGGTCCCAACACTGGAGGACTGGAAAAGAGAGGTAGATAAAATGCAAGAGGCAGAAAGATGGGTATATAAAACGAGAAATAAACAAGAGAAATATGATGCAATCTGGGAGGGATGGGAAGAACAGGCCAAGGAAATAGAAATTGAAATACAAGCTAGGAAAAACGAAGGGGACTGAAGTAAACAGACGGGGAGGAGACCACAACCTGGGCAACCTATTCGGGGAATGTGTAAGCTTGTTTTTTTGCTTTTTGTTTTTAAAAAATAGCAATGTATAAGGAAATGCTGAATACAAATTTGATGGATGCTTGTTGTGGAGGGAGAGGGGCGCTCTCGGCAGGCATGGACCATTGGGATGAGGAACAAATTAAAACCTTTTAAATGTTTTCCTTTTTTTTTTTTAACAAACATAAGACAAATCATACTTGACTAGGTAGGCACAAGGAAGGGGTATAAGGAGAAAATAAAACAACACATAGATTGAGTGGTATGTAGGGGAAGGGAGAAGTAATAGGGGGAGGTCGAGAAGGTAAATTTGAGATTGGAACACGGTTGGCGGAAATTGGGATATGCACACTTTTACAAAGAATCACTTAGGGAGGAATGAGTCTTCTCCCCCTAATTAAACAAACACATAAATATACATATGTATATATATATCAAGATTTTTTTTTTTTTTCCCACCAGAAATTCAGGAAAATCACACTTGAGTAAGAAGGCACAAGGATGGAGCACTGAGAGAAAACAATACAACACATAAACTGAGTAGAGCACAGAGGGTGGGAGGAGGGGAAGGGTGATAGGGGAGGGCTGAGGGGGATGATACGGTTGGGGAAGACTGTAGGACATATACACTTTCATAAGGAATCATTTTAGACACTTTTATTCAACAGGTGGGATGACACTAAGGACACGTAGTAAGAAACTAACTGAAAACATTTAGGGGAAAAGGTGTTATAACACCTGAATTAAAGAACTTGATTTTTTCTTTCTTTTTTATTTTTTTTTTTATTTTCTGCTGCTCCTCTCTCCGGGGACGGGGGCCGCTGGAAGGGCCAATACCCCACAGGGGTATTAAATGATGGGATAGACTAATGAAATGTAATCAGCAAAATGTAAATGGCATAAATAAAATTATTAATAAAGATTTAATTATAAAAAAAAAAAAAAAAAAAACTAGGACCCCCAGATCCTTTTCCATCCTAGATTCCCCCTAGTGAGTAGATTGCATTCATATTTTTGCCACCCAAATGCATTATTTAAAATGTTTCTACATTAAACCTCAATTGCCATGTAGTTGTCCACCACATTCATTTGTTCAGATCTTCTTGTAAGGTTTCCCCATCCTGCAGAAAAATTATTGACTAGCTTAGCTTTGTATCGTCCGCAAATACTGAGATTGAGCTGTTTATCCCATCCTCCAATTCAATTATGAATAAATTAAATAGGATTGGTCCCAGGACAGAACCCCCCGGGGGACCTTGCTTTCCACACCGGACCATTCTGAGTACTCCCCATTTATCACTACCCTCTGAACTTGCCCCTGTAGCCAGTTCTCAATCCATGTACTCACGTACATCATGATGACAGACCAATGTAAAAATGCATATAAAATCAAAGGAGAAGGCCTTCAAAAAATACAAGGCTGAGGGATCATCATCAGGTTTCCACCTTTACAAAGAATGGAACAAGAAATGTAAGGGTGCAATCAGGGCGGCTAAGATAGAACACAAAAGGCACATATCAGGGGAGAGTAAAAAAAAATCCCAAGAAATTCTTTAAGTATATAAATAGTAAGAAAGGGAGGTCAGATCATATTGGTCCCATAAAGAATAAATGATGAGAATCTGGTTACCAAGGATAGAGATATGGTGAATAGGGATGAGCTTTATGTTTGAGTTGAACATTGGCTGTTCGCCAGTTTGCCGAACAGCGAACAATTCGAAAGCCACGGAACACCCTTTAAAAGTCTATGGGAGAAATTAAAAGTGCTAATTTTAAAGGCTTATATGCATGGTATTGTCATAAAAAGTGTTTGGGGACCTGGGTCCTGCTCCAGGGGACATGTATCAATGCAAAAGAAAGTTTAAAAAAAACTGAAGTTTTTTCGGGAGCAGTGATTTTAATAATGCTTAAAGTGAAACAATAAAAGTGTAATATTCTTTAAATTTCGTACCTGGGGGGTGTCTATATTATGCCTGTAAAGGGGCGCATGTTTCCCGTGTTTAGAACAGTCAAACAGCAAAATTACATTTCTAAAGGAAAAAAACTCCATTAAAACTACTCGTGGCTACAATGAATTGTCGGGTCCGACAATACACATAACAGTTCATTGATAAAAAAAAAACACCATGGGGATGAAACCCGAAACAAAAAAAACAAAAAAAAAACTGCGTGGGGGTCCCCCTAAATTCCATACCAGGCCCTTCAGGTCTGGTATGGATATTAAGGGGTACCCTGCGCCAAAAAAAAAAAAAAAAAAAAAAAATGGCGTGGGGGTCCCCCTCAAAATCCATACCAGACCTGAAGGGTCTGATATGGATTTTAAGGGGAACCCTGCACCAAAAAAAAAAAAAAAGCTGTGGGGTCCCCCCAAAAATCCATACCAGACACTTATCCGAGCACGCAAACCTGCCAGGCCACAGGAAAAGAGGGGGGGAGATAACAGCCTCCCCCCTCTCCTGAACCATACCAGGCCACATGCCCTCAACATTGGGAGGGTGCTTGTCCCCATGTTGATGGGGAGAAGGGCCCAATACCCACAACCCTTGCCCGGTGGTTGTGGGGGTCTGCGGGTGGGGGGCTTATCGGAATCTAGAAGCCCCCTTTATCAAGGGGACCCCCAGATCCCGCCCCCCCCTGTGTGAAATGGTAATGGGGTACAAATGTACCCCTACCATTTCACAAAAAAAGTGACAAAGGTTAAAAAAACACAAGAGACGGTTTTTGACAAGTCCTTTTTTAATTTCTTCTTCTTTCATCTTCTTTCTTCTGGTCTTCCATCGGTGTTGTTCTTGTTCCTCCATCTTCTTCTTCTCCATCTTCTTCATCTTCTTCATCCCACGCTCTTCTCGTCTGGCATCTTGCTCCAGGCTTCTTCTCCGCTCCATCCTCACGATCCGCCTCTGTGGGAGTCTTCAGCCATGTGACAATTCGATTCTTCTGACACATCTTGAAATAACGGAGGGCGAGGCCACCCGGTGACCCCGCCCTCCTCTGACACATAGGGACTTCCCTATGGCTTTCCCTGTGATGTCAGAGGGGGGTGGGGTCACCCTTTTGACGGGATCTGTCTCATTCGCTCCACATTCTAAAGGGACACCATGGTTTATTCTTCTAGCAATACTGGTGTGCAGGAAGTCTAACAGGCTTCCGGGCTTAAATGTAGACTCTCTCGACTGAGGGCCTACAAGTGAGCTGGCCAGTTGTTTCCCTGCTATTCATATATGTCTCACTTGGGGAGTGATCCAATCAGAGGGCTATTGTTTATGCTCTTGGTCCTGCAGGACATAGGTGGTCACACTTTAAAGGGTATTTTACTGTACTTGATATTTAGCCATTTGTCCATTTTCTCCTGAATTGTAGTGTGTGTGTAGTTTGCGCCATCCAGCTCTGAGCCCTGCCCCAATTATTTTGGATAGGACACTTACAGGCCTGTCTTTTGAAGAAACTCTCTGCCATCTTGGATCTGCCATGTGGTGTAAAATTTCTCCCAGCCTAAAGCCCCCAAACTACATCCAAGGCCTGACGTCATATTAAATAAAGGAATGTACAGACCATTGTATTTTCACCAGTGCTCTAGTCCACTCCAGCACAGTTCTTTAAGTTGCAGGCATTCCTTAGTACACAACAATGCATTGCTCATTGTAAGAGGTCCAATGTGCAGAACACTTTGCCTTGATAAGAGTTTCTAAACAGTAACTTCAAATTCAGAACACTCTATTCTTATTGCAGCCATCTACCTCTTTGTCACATACCAGGTACCTCCTTGATGACATCATTCACAAGGTAAATCCTATGCTTCAGACTCTGAAGCCTTTCAGGACCAAGCCACAAATCCACAAAAGAGGGTCAGGGGTGGCAAAGCCCACAAGCTGCATTTATTTGATATTATTTAAGAATCCCTCCCAACAGTCCTGCCCAGGCACTCTGATTCTCACCTACTGGACACTGAGCTACATCAGTTAAGAGTGACTGGTTCACATTAGACATGTGCACACTGATATATTTCGTTTTGGAATTTCGTTTTCGTTCGAAAAATCAATTTATTTAGTTACTCTCGAAATTCGTTTTTTTTTTTTATTTCATTTCATTTTTCGTTAAAAAAAAATTCATTCGTCCGAAAATCCAAATACATTAAGGTCGAATCTGTCTTTGAAGACTTATGGTGTATGTCAAATGTTCAAAGAAGATTCGACGGAGCAGCTAAACTGTATGACTCTGTATAGTTTAGCTGCAATTCCACCCAATTCCAGCAGCAATCTTTCCTTTCTACGTCGAATCTTTCCTTTCTACGTCAAATCTTTTCTCTCTATGTAGAATAATCTTGGATTAATAGAGCTAAGGTTAGGCACATTCGACCACAGGTTCAATGGACACAGATTGTTATTGTCAGCGTCGAATCTCCTATCTATATCGAACTGTTGTCACAACGAAAATAAAGCATTTGTTTGTCGGATCTTTCGTTTTTCGGATTCTGCACTTTCGTTATCGTTTGTTAAAACGATAACGAAAATACCTGAAATTCGGACGAAAATGCATTCGGACGAAAACGAATGCACATGTATAGTTCACATACCCCATTCTACTGGGCCCCACCTACAGCTGACATTAGTATGGGCACTAGCTCCACCCTTGAAATCACTACAGGAAGAGCAAAACTAAAAGGGCACTAATGTCTACCAACAAGGATAAAGGCAATTATATTGTGATTTACTATAGTCCCTATGAAGGTGCTTCTTTTGGCTTTCCAATGTTTTGAAGTCCTTGTTAGGAAGTTCTTGTTTTCAAAAGCCCAACTTACCTTCAACCATGTGTTCCAAAAACTTCTCTTTGGTTTCAGGTGTGAGTTCATTGGTACTTTGCAGATATTCAAGGGAATAGCAATATCTGGATAGTTTGGATACGCTTTGCTCCCCACATCCATCTGCTAAACGAAGTATATTCTCCAAATTAACGATGATGTTGCCCATGATATCACCTGCCAAAATAAGATTGTTATAGTTAGAGAAAAGAAAGGAAAATAAATGTCCTTACAAAATTATATTACAGTATTTGGTTCTCACCTACAACAATGATGTGGGCACGTTCAGTTCCTGGAATCAGCCTGTCTGGAATATTTAAGGTAAATGATACTTTTTGGGTCGTATCTGGTATGAAATGAGAGAAAGGGAAATAGGGTGAACAAAAGAAAACACTAGAAGACATTTTGAAAGCTGAAAGGTTAAACACATCTAGAAAATAACATTGATGTCTAACACTACATAAGAGCAGACAATATATGTAAAAGATAAATAGCTAATTATACAGATGGAATGCATATACAGGAGCCGTTTTATTACTGCAGTTCACTAATTCCTACCCGGTTTGTTCCTCCCCCCTTATTATGGCACAATAAAAAAGAAAAAACAGCACACTGATGAGCTCAACTCCGTCACTTCATTCTCATCCTATCAGTATGTTTCTTAGCATTAAAGCACTGCAGCACACCTAACTGGCTATTTGTTCTGCTTTACAGATAGGGGGAGAGAAAGACACAACCACAGAGCTGCATTTGCAGCCACAGCTGCTGAAGGCACACTGCCCAGGATACAGAGGCCTCATAATTGTCTGCAGCGCAACTTGAGGACAAATGGCCAAGCCTCCCTTGTCTGAGGACTGCTGGGAGGAGCAAAGACTTGTGCGGAAGATAGTCCTCAGATAGGTTTACAACACTGAGCCCAATCTATGTGGGACTAAATGTCCCAGAAGCTGAGTGTTGGTGAAAGATGGAAAATTAAATAGAAACCAGGGCTCAGGGGCAGTCTGATGTCGGATGTAAGAGGTGACCAGATAGTGGGCTGCTGTGTTGGAGAGCTGTCAGTTGTAGTGTAGGGATGGGCTCAGGCTTGTTCGGATCCTATTTCCAACTCACCTGAGCAATCCTGCCAGGAAGCTGTAACTGCACACCAGCAATCATGAGCAGCCTAGTCAGGGCGTGTGTATGTGAAGCTGCAGGAAATGCCTCACTGCCCTTGAGTGGCGGTGTACAGTGACGGCTTCCTGGTGGGGTTTCTCAGGTGGGTTGGGACTAGAATCCAAACACATCCGAGCCCATCCCTACTGTAGTGTTCCCCGTGGTGCAAGAGAGATAGAGACTGGGTGGTGTTTCCCAAAATAAAACCTTTTTCTTTAGCCTTGGTGTGTTACAGGATTTGGCACTGCCAGTAGGGTTGATGTCATCTGGAATCAGGGGACCCCTACATCAGTGGCTTCTTTGGGGTTAAATGCTACATTCTCTATAAATTGAATAAGACACTGCTAGAATATTATAATTTAAACTCGTTAACCTCTCTAAATCCCTAAAGAATCTCACTTGGTTTAATCCATCATTGAAAGTATACTATATAAATATTGGGTTCCTGAATAAGAGTAGGGTAGGTTTAGGATGTTTGTGTAGTTTCTGTTGCCGTCTCTGTCCTACTGCAAAGATTCACTCTGTTTGTCCTGTGAAAATTATCACTGGGATTGAGAGTGAGAAGAAAATATAACATTTTGAGCGATCACTAGGTCAGGAATACAGGGGAAATCTTCAAATGGGAACACTTGTTCCAAAGACAACTAATCAAGGATTTCACTGTCCTCTCATTTTCTGTTGTCTACTCTATCCAAAACAGACCTAGTTTAACCCTTTCATTGCCACTGGTGTGTGCCATACATCAGCAGCAGTGGTGAGTTTTACACACACTCCTGGATATTACAGCAGCTGGGATTATGTGTAAATCTGACAAGCTGACTGTAAGGTTGGATGTGCCACCAGATCACTTCCATTGACCTTGGGTAGTGCACACGCACTATGATTCCCATGTTCTGCTGTCCCGATGGTCAGGCCTAGGACACCCATAGAGGGTGCCACTGGGTAGAGGGGAGGGAAACCAGTGAATGTCCAACTTGCTGATCTCCTCTATCTAGAATGAACTGCATAATTTTACTTCCAGGTTTCGGCTCTCACTTTTCCTGGCTCCTGTGGCTGGAGAAGAGGCTAATGAAGCACAATCTGTGCTCAGTGGAAGGCAGATAAGACATTTGTAGTGCAATAGACCCTTGTTGTCTCATTAAAGAAGTCCTGTCATAACAAAATGTGATCGCTATGGGGACTTTTGGTTACACTCAAGCACTTAAACCCCCCAAAACTTTGAGCCCCCACATAACTACAAACATAAAACACAATCATCAGGGTGCCTACTTAACTTACAAATACGTTGATTTGCACTACACATGTTACAGATTGTCACACAAGCTGGAGTGCAAGCAGTAATTCTTGGGCCATTATTCAAGGTTAACTTTAAACTGATGACCTGTAAGGGTTTTTTTAAAGCATCTCCTATGGAACATTTTTGGTACACAAGTTTGTCGCCATTCCACAGGCGCATGCAGTTTTAAGGTTTGACATGGTGGATAGCTATTTACTTGATGCAGTCTAATCTTTTATGGGTAACATATTGTATCTGTGCCTCAAAATAACCTTTGTGTACTTTTTAATCACAATTTAAAGACATCATTGTAAAATAGAGTGGCTAATAAATATCCCTTCCATGCACTGATCTCTTCATGAGCTGGCTGAAACAGCTTCATAATTGGAACCCCTCCAGTTGTTCTGGATGAGTGGCCCTCTGCTGCGCTTTGTGTCCTGTAGTGGTGCAGGGATCACAGGATAGAACCACAGCATGCAGTGTGGGCTAGGCATCTGACACTCCAGGAATTTCTTAGCCAGTGTATCTGGTATAGACAGTGATAATTAACAATTGGAGGGGTACGTATTATTCATTTTCATTGCAGGAATGTCTTTGATGGCAAGATTTTAAAAAGTGATGGAGTCACTATAAGATTATGGTATGCTGCAGGAAAACAATCCGGTTTAGGGAGGTGACTTTTTTCTATACTCCTATAGAAAAAGCTATGGTACATACAGGGACTTTAAGTTAAAGAGGGACCTCAGTATGCTCACATAATTTGTAATAAAAACATCTTTGCCATTCTGAAGCTTCCCTCCAACCACTTTGCAGATTATTTTATATATACTGCAATTCTGTACTTGTCAAATATGCTGCAGAATTCTCCCACCATTTTAACTGTGGGCTGCTGAAGCTGCTGCCTGTTCACTTCCTGGATTCACACAGACACACACACACCTTCAGCTCTGCAGCTATTATTGGCCCTTTTATGACTCACCCCCCCTCCCTTCCTGGCAAACTCTCACAAGGGTGAGATAGAGAGCTGTGCATGATGTCATAAGCCTAGGCTTTTTCCCAGACAAGAGACAGGAAGTGGGCTGTATAAGGTATTTACTGGCAGAAAAAAAAATGTTTTACTATCCAAAGATTAAACAACAAGAGCAGAAGATTTAATAGATCGAAAGATGAAAAAATTACTGAAGGTCCGCTTTAACTTTCTCTGATTACTCCCTGCACTGGAACACAAAGCCTCCCCCCTCTTGATAAGTAAGGGATGACAGAGCTTTCCTGTCAAATTATGTTAAGAAAAAGGGTAAAAAGCTCATTTGCTGGTATAGTAGCATTTTATAGAGGTAAACCCATACAGACTCACTATTTACATTGTATTTATTTTATATAACCAAGCTACCTACAGATTCCGGCTTTAAAACTTCATAGATAAAGGCAAATTTTTTATTTCTTTTGGAAATGTTTAGAAGTGTATTCATTGAGGTCATCAGTGCACTTTATTGGTTGGTGGCTCCCCTCAAGGTTTTTTCTTCATTTGTACTTACAAATTACTGGCCTTTACATGGAAGTTTTCAGTATATTCAGGAGTATCAAAGTGGGTGGTTTTGGTAAAGAGTTTCCTACTTTGTTTTATAAGAATAGTGGATGCCCCTTTCAAAAAAAGTGGAACCAAACACTTTCAATCAACATTAGCTATTTGTAACCCCTATGCTGCTAGCATTAGTAAATAGATAGGAATGTGTATTAAATTTACTAGTTTTAAACTATATTTTTTTACCTTTCTTCAGTTGCTTCCTGGCTAGGAGAATGTTTTTAAAGTAATTTCTCAACAAAATAAAGCATGGAGACATGGACAAGTGGTTAAGTTTGCTTTGAATATTAAAAATGAATTGCAAAGCTTTTTAGTTTGGGGCACTCAAATACAGTTTAGTTCCACTTTAAGTTCCTCCTCGAGAAGTAACAAAATATCCAATATACCTTCTGAATGATCACCAAGCCCTTTTTTGTCTGTAATATAACCGAAGGTCACTGGAATGGTTTGTAACCCTGGAATAATTATATTTGTATTGCTATTTATTAAGCATGCTTGTTCTTTTTTCTTTTTCATAATTAAAAAAAAAAGCTAATTAAAAATATCTTTACGTACTGTATCTACTGGGTACTTTCAATAGTTAAAGCAGATGTAAATCTGTATTGTGGTGGGAAAACTTTAGCAATATTGACATAAAAAGAAGTGAACTAATGAATGCAAATAATATTTACATTATGGTATACTTATCTGTGGAATGGACCACAGCTTACATGTTCGGATGGTGTTTTTCTTGGTTTCCGTGAATTTGGCCATCTTGACTGGCCAGCCCAGGATGGAAAAAACTACTATGCATGCACAGGGGAGTTACCTTATCTTGACACCAAGGCGTGCCGAGAATGTACACCGAGCTAGAAATTGTGGCCCAGTGCACATTCAGAAGAAAGATTGCCGACAGGCAGAGGAGGAGATTTTATTGCAGAAGAGACACACAGAGTTTCTTCTGCAATAATAGCCTACCTGCCAGCAATGTTTCACCAAAAAAATAAAAAAAATGTTTAGTTCCTCTTGAAATGAGTCCCGTTACAGTTGTATGGCTGAACTTGCATTGGGTTTGCATGAAAAAAAAGGTACAGGAACCCCCCCCCCCCCCCCCTGGAATCGGATCGCATGGGTGCATGCGATACGATTACTGTCCGAATTCACAGTTCGCACAGAAATCTGTGAACTGATCTGGGGGTGTCATTAACTTTCTATTGACACCCACAGCGGTTCGCAGAGGGCAGTGTGAACTGCCTGAGAGGGAGATGTGTTGCGGGAACCGTCATTGGAATTGCGCTGGTTCTCGCATCGCACCAGTATGAACACAGGCTAAATAAGAAGACTAGTACCACATAGTAGATCCAATCGGTGAAAAAGCATAGGTATTTGTTTTGTGGTCGGCTAGGAATAATCCAGTGGCCTATGTTACACTCTGTGCTTGCTATGTAACAAATAGCACATAAGTAAGACAGTCTTACACACAGTCTGATTATTCAGAAAAGAAAGAACATGTCCACTATGTATATATTTAGCTCTGTTCATGAATATCCTGTGCCCGCTATACTTTCCTTTACCTTCAGCATATAGAAGACGTGTCACCGTGATTTGCTCTTCATATCCCATGGGCTAAAAAGAAATAAACATGATTAAAGTGTTGAAGTAATATGATTACTAAAGGCTGATATTGGGACAAAAATTTATAATTTGGTCAATTGTATGTAAAAAAGTAGAGGTCGAACGATATATCGGCCGATTTTTGGTATTTTTAATTAATCGTCATCGGCCGATTGTGCTGCAAATTAGGCCGATTAATTTATGCACTAACCTTGCAGGACGACACAGCGTGACCCCGCACAGCGTGACTTGCAAATGACTTCTGTAATAGAAGTCAATGTAAGTCGCCTGAAGTCTCCCCATCAGAGCGACTTGAGTCTCTCCTATCTGGACAGCCTGCCAAGTCTGAGAACATCAAGAAGCAAAGAGATACAACGTTTCCACTTATCAAAGCAATGAACTCTGGTGTGTAGAAGATCTCAGTTTAACCATCTACAGACTAAATCTTTTCTGACATGTGTTGCTTACAAGTATAAATCCAGTGATTTCACTAGAAAATCACTTAGAACCCCCAAACGCTAATATATATATATATATATATATATATATATATATATATATATATATATAGCAGAGACCCTAGAGAATAAAATGGCAGTTCTTGCAATATCGTATGTCACACTGTATATGCGCAGCAGTCCTTTAAACCCAATTTCTTTGAAAATATTACACTTTAATGAATAAAAAAAAAAAAAAAACTAAAAACAGTAAAGTTAACCCATTTTTTTTTCGTCCAAAAGTTTTGATTACCTGTTTTTGTGTATTTAATGTTTAAGATACATACCGTATTTGCCGGTGTATAAGGCGACGGGGCGTATAAGACGACCCCCTAATCTTAAGTTTTTTAAGCATTTTTTTCCTGTACTTACTGTATAAGACGACCTCCCTTCCGAGGCTTCCGACGCTTCATATTTATTCCTTCTTGCCGGAGCTGGCGCCATATGCTTCTTCCTGCTTTTGCTGGAGCCAATCACGGCGTGCGATGTATTCTATTAATGAATACAAAGCCTGCTTGGATTGGCAGAGGCTGTAACATCATCAGCCTGCGCCTCTCTGACTCTCAAAGCCAATCCGAGCAGGCTACAGAGTAGCCTGCTCGGAGTGGCAGAGGTTGTTACTCCAATCCAAACAGGCTCTGTATTCATTTGAATACATCGGTCACCGGGATTGGCTCAGCGGTATATACTGTATGTAGCCAAAGCTACATACAGTATTACCTAACACCCAGCAGGCATCCAAGGGGCTGACCCGGCGTATAAGACGACCCCTGCTTTTTGGACAGTTTTGTTAAGTGTAAAAGGTCGTCTTATACGCCGGAAAATACGGTAGTTTATCGAAATTATACATACAAGTGCACTGATTGGAGGCTTGTTGTGTTTAATACAAGTTTAATTTAAGAATTTTTCTGTGTCACTTCTTATTACTCAACTGTTAGATTTTATGAGATGAAGGAAAAAAATAAAAAATAAAAATAAAATCGGCATCATATATCGTCCATTGGCCACCGCGATTTCTAAATATCGGCATCGGCCAGAGAAAATCCCATATCGGTTGACCTTTATAAAAAAGGCATTCATGATTTTTATGCACCCAATACCACATTCACTGGTGAGATTATATATCAGCCTGCAGTTTAATGGTAATGTAGAACTTCAGAGAAATGTCATGTTTCTTTTTTTTTTTGCTAGAGTGGGAAGGGTTGGTACCACTCCTACATCGTTATCGCTGTTCGTGTGCCAGTTGTGTAGATTTTGCACCAATTCCTGTCCCACTATAGTAATAAAAAAGCTTTTATTGCTAATTGTGTCCCTGTCTAAGATATTTTCTTTATTCCGATTCCAGTGACCAAACAAGCAGTGAAAGGTAAAGCTTTTGTCTGGATCACTAAACATTTACATTTGTTGTGCTAGCTGCCTCTCTCTGGCCTCACTGACGCTATCTTTGGCTTTGTTTACATGGGCAGCCAAGGTTCAGTAAAAACAGACAGTTGAGCCGCAGTTTTACAGGCCTCAGACCACTGAGCTGCAAGATAACATGTCCAGCAGCCATATCAGCACATAATGGAATGGTTGTAGCGCAGTGGAAATTATACAATTTGTGGCAGGTGGAACCATTGGTAAACACGACCTATTCAAGTGCATGGGACCAATGTGGCAACAGCGTACATTACACACTGCTGTAAAGTGTTTGCAGAACAGTCCTGTTCACTTTAATGGGTCATGTTTGGTGGCGGTTTTGCCTGCCAAATGCGACAAGTTGTATAAAATGTAATTGCTGCAGGCTTTCGCTAGTTAAAAACCATCATTAGGGAGGTGATATAACACCTATGATGCCTGTCAAATGTCTCTGAAAAGCAATCTACTACAGATTTCTTTTTAGAAGGGTGAAAAAAAAACACTGCACATGTAATCGAGGCCTTATGCCGCATACACACGAGCGGAATGTCCAACAGAAAAAGTCAGATGGAATCTTTTCATCGTATATTCCGAGTAATAGAACATGTTTTAAATATTTCTGATGGAACCGATTCCTATCGGAAAAAACGCTCGTCTGTATGCTGTTCCGACGGATCAAAAACGACGCATGCTCTGAAGCAACTACGAGATGGAAGCTATAGGCTACTGGCTGTTGAACTTCCTTTTTCTAGTCCCATCGTATGTGTTGTACGTCACCGCGTTCTTGACGATCAGACTTTGGTGTGACCGTGTGTACGCAAGACAGTTTTAGCTGAACTCCCGTCAGAACTCCGTCGGAAAAACCTTGAGTTTATTCTGACGGGAAAACCGGTCATGTGTACACGGCATTAGGATCTACAAGTCAAGGAACTCATGCCTTAAACATGGAAATAGATAAACCTACTCTTCAAATAAAAACTATGTGTACAAATATATTCTTGACATTGCATTGTGGATTCCTTTTTATAACCTCCTTTATTGTCAGATACCTGGTTGATCCCGCTAATCCCTCTTTTCCTTGGTGTAAATTTACCATGGCAAGCATGGAAACAGGTCCATGTTTCTGTGGTCAGTTTGCATCCATACACTTGCTGTAGAGAGGTACAGGATGCCATGCTAACTCATGGCATGCCTATATCTCCTGTAGTCAATTTATTCAATATGCCCCCTGGCCATTCCTGCCTTATTGATTGACAGGGGCCCCAGCTAGAGCTTCACTGTCAAACTACATATGCAGTCTATAGGAGCAGAAGGCATGGCCTTCTAGAAACGGAGCAAACACAGATGAGGAACTACATTCCACATCAATCAACTGCCTGCCCTGAGCTATACAGTTGTTTATTCACATATACTTTAATATACAACTCATGGCAAACCTTTTTTGCATTGGACAAAGTTGAGAGGGATTTTAACCCCTTTCAAGTTTTTATTGGTGTCTGTACCCCTCTATTAGAGAGATTCACCCTCTATCTGTCCTGTTTGCTAATATCATTGAACGTGAAAGTAAAAGAAAATCCTTAGTTTTGAGCTGTCTCCAGAACAGCAATAGAAGGGAAATCATCCAAAGGGATATTAGTTCTGGTAACCCTGGTGACAATTAGGGATTCCTTCACTTAAGGGGGACTTTTTCTGACTTCCTGTTTTTGCTATGGGACAGAAAATTAAGGGGAATATCCCCAATTGGAGACTGATGGCAAAAAAATAAAAAAAAATTCTGACGGGGTATAAGCCCAAAATATAAAAAAAAAGTTTTGCCTTTAGTCTTCTTTAACCTTCATGTTGATGTAGTGCCGGGCTCCTGAAGAGCATGCGCCATCTTTTTGTGAATTTAATGGTTCTAAAACCATAGTTGGGTTTTAGGGTTAATTGCACTAAATTATGGTCTCAGTACCAGTTTGGCTGGATTGTATTGTTTTCTGCTTGGCCATAGGTGTTGGTGTCGCCTCTGGCAAGCATATGAACGCAGTCCAGTTGGACAAATTGGGTGCCAATCTTTCTCGCAACTAATCAGTGGGTGTGTTGTCTCACTGTGAATTCTGGGAGAGAGTACTTAAGGGACTGAGGTCACGTGATTCAAGGTTTCCGGTCCAGAAGATCTTTCTGACTGCCTGGTCCTCCTGACCAGCCCTCAGGGGCCCTCGTGGCCTGGGGGTGTGGATCCATCAGTTTCCGAGTCTCGGGGCTGGCTAGCCCGAGGCACAGTAACTGGAAGGAGGGTTCCAAGGTGGTCCGGTGCCGTCTCGGTTTTGGAGAGGCCCAGCAACTGAGAACACAACCAGGGGAGGACTCTTCAGAAGAGGGCCACGCACAAGGCTGGCTGCTCAGCAAGAGCCTGGAAGCTAAGTTGGAAGGACACCAAGTGAATCCACACTCATACGGTATCGCAGGACTGGCTGCAAGATACTGGTACCATGTGAGGGTTCCTTAAGTTTCATTTTTCAGTTACAAGTCTGTGGCAGAAACTTTTAATCTTTCAGTTACAACCAGGTCTGTGGCAGAGACTTTGCTTTATCTGAATCACCTGTCGGTTGCTAAATTCACCAAAAGGGGATTTATCCGATAGCTGTACTATCCAGTTGTGAATGGCTATTCCCTGGATTTCATAGAGAGAGACATTCAATGTCAGCAGTTCCAAGAGTACCTGAACTTCCTACCCATACCCTCTATTCTCTGTTGAGAGACTGTGTTTCGTCTGACTTTTTTGCAAATAAAATCCCTAAAGTGGATCCAGTGTCAGGTCTCTACACTTCTTTGGGCCATCTACCTCAGGAAACCCCTAGACGTACACAAGGTGAAGAAGCCCAAAAATAACCAGCAGCTCCTTCGGGGGTTAGTGCTACATTGAATCCTCACCTTGACCACTATGGTTTTTTCAATGGAATCCATCCTGTGATCCTTTGTTATCAGAAGATGGTCTTCCTTGCAGTCCCCTTCAATTTCCAGAGATCCACTTTCTATATGAATCTTTATTTCATCTGAAAAATTAAATAAGGATGGCTTTATCATCCAACCAGATCCTTCATTATAAAATACAAATCCCTTAATTATTTTTATGTTTGTGGCTATTACTTTTTAAGAGTATCAGTGTATAGTGAGACAATTGATCATGGCCATAGCTAACGCTATATCAGATGATGTGAATGGGGTGGCACAAGAGGCACAGTACAGCCTGGTAGCTTAATCTTTTTCAAGTAAACCATAATGAATATATTTTGATCGCTATATTTTATATCCATGCTTCCTGAGCCTTCGTTATTGTTTCATGGATTGTTTCGGATTTTTTCTGATGGATTTTTTCCGACACTGGTGTTGCATACACACGGTCGGACAAAGTTGTCGGAAAATTCGATCATTCCGAACGTGGTGACGTTCGTTGTGTATGACGGAACTACGTAGAACAGGGGTCTCAAACTGGTGGCCCTCCAGCTGTTGCAGAACTACAAGTCCCATGAGGCATTGCAAGGTTGACAGTTACAAGCATGACTCCCACAGGCAGAGGCATGATGGGAATTGTAGTTCTGCAACAGCTGGAGGGCCGCCAGTTTGAGACTCCTGACGTAGAGGCTAGTAGCCAATAGCTTTGGTCTCGTAATTTGATCTGAGCATGCATGGCACTTTGTCCGTGGGAATTCTCGGCACACGATCGGAAAAAGTCCGATCGGATTTTGTTGTCAGAAAATTTGAGATTCTGCTCTCAAATTTTTTCAATCGGAAATTCCAACGCAAAAAGCCCGCTAGAGCCCACACGTGATCGGGTTTTCCGACAACATAATCCGATCTGACTTTTTCCATCAGAATATCCGACTGTGTGTACGGGGCATAAGAATAGTGGGTGGAGCTGTGCCCACCGTTTCTTGATACACTGTTGGTGAACTTTTTATCCAGAACTCCGGTATATAAAGGATACTTGTTACTTTCTAAATTCCACATCATCAAGTCATTCGGGTTGATTTACTAAAGACAATTAGGCTGTTCACTTAGCAAAATAAATTGTTCATATTGCAATGGAATTTTCTCTTAGCTTAGTGCATGAAGTGAAACTCATTTATTTGTATGCAAGCAAAAATACCTTTTTTTCCATTTTTCTTTGTATGTGATTGAGTATTCTATGCAAAGTGAATTTTCACCACATTCATTAAGCGAAGGATAAATGACCATGCCAAGTGAAGGTGTGCTATTCCTTAACCGCTTCAGCCCGGAAGATTTTTACCCCCTTCCTGACCAGAGCACTTTTTGCAATTAGGCACTGCGTCGCTTTAACTGACAATTGCACAGGCGTGCGATGTTGCACCCAAACAAAATTGACGTCCTTTTTCCCACAAATAGAGGTTTTCTTTAGTGGTATTTGCTCACCTATTTTTTGCACTATAAACAAAAACAGCGACAATTTTGGAAAAAAAGGCAATATTTTTTACTTTTTGCTATAATAAATATCCCTCAAAAATATATATAAAAACATTTTTTTCCTCAGTTTAGGCCGATATGTATTCTTCTACATATTTTTGGTAAAAAAAAAATAAAATAAAAAAATCGCAATAAGTGTGTATTGAATGGTTTTCGCAAAAGTTATAGCGTCTACAAAATAGGGGATAGATTTATGGTATTTTTATTATTCTTTTTTTTTTATTAGTAATGGCGGCGATCTGCGATTTTTAATCGGGACTGCGATATTATGGCAGACACATCGGACACTTTTGACACCATTGTCATTTATACAGCGATCAGTGCTATAAAAATGCACTGATTACTGTGTAAATGACACTGGCAGTGAAGGGGTTAACCACTAGGGGCGATGAAGGGGTTAAGTGTGTCCTAGGAAGTGATTCTAACTGTGGGGGGGTGGGCTTCCAGTCACATGACAGCGATCACTGCTCCCGATGACAGAGAGCAGTGCTCTGTCATGACACAAGGCAGAACGGGGAAATGCTGAGAGACCGGCGAACATCGAGTAGGCCCACCCGCTATCCCTGCCTCTTAAAGGGGACATACAGGTACACCCATTTGCCCACCGCTGCCATTGTGCCGACGTATATCGGCGTGCAGTGGTCCGCAAGTGGTTAAAGTAGAACTATAAGCAAAACTTTTTTTTTTTCATTTTGGATAGACCAAGAGAGGGTTATAATCCCTGTCAGATTTTTTTTCGCCATCTGTGTTCCCTTGCATAGATTTACACACACTTCCTGTCCCATAGGCAAACAGAAAGTTAGAGAAAATCCCTGCAAATTAAGGGAATTTCTTGGGCACCACCAGGTTACCGGAACTAGTGTCCCCATTGGAAGATTTTCCCTCTATTACTTTTCTGGGGAAGACCTAAAATTTGGGATTTTCTTTTACTTTCACATTCAATGATAATGGTAAACAGGACAAATAGAGAGGGTTATTATCCTTAATCGGGGCACAGACAGCAAACAAAACAGGGGTTCTAATCCCTCTCCCCTCTATACAAAAAAAAAAAAAAGTTTTGCCTTTAGTTATACTTTAAGCAAATCAAGTGCATTGCATTCATATCTTGCACAGAGATAGGTCTCTATTTTAGCTTGTAGCTTACTTACTGAGGATTCTCAGCTCTCATCTACTTAAGGCTTGGTTCACACTGGAAAACGGCCACAGATCGCACAGGAACACTGTGTCCCTTGTTCTCCGTTTCTCTTTGGAGCCGGTTCACATATCTCCGGAGCGGCTGTGCGTCTTTGGCTCAGTTTGAGGGCAGAATTCAGGCCAAGATTCGTCCCTCAAACTGAGCCAAAGATGCACAGCAGCTCCACAGCCACCCCGGTGATATGTGAACCGGCTCCAAATAGAGCCGGTCACATTCTCCTGGTATGTGAATTGGCTGCGGAGAGACCCGCATCCAATTTGCATAGGTGTGAACCCAGCCCAAAGGATAAGTTCACCCTTTGAGCATTGCATCTGCAATCAGCATGGGGGGGGGGGGGGGGTATGGAAGAGGGGGTGCATGCTAAATACAGGTGTAACATGTACAGCCTTTAACTTTCATGCTAAAGCTGAACACATGAATTCTGAGCCTTCCTGAGTTTCTTTCACTAATACCCATATATTACAAACAGTATCTCACAAAAGTGAGTACACCCCTCACATTTTTGTAAATATTTTATTACATCTTTTTATGACAACACTGAAGAAATTACACTTTACTACAATGTAAAGTAGTGAGTGTACAGCTTGTATAACAGTGTACATTTTCTGGCCCCTAAAAATAACTCAACACACAGCCATTAATGTCTAAACCACTGGCAACAAAAGTGAGTACAGCCCAAAGTTAAACTGTCCAAATTTTCCCGGTGTCATGTGACTCGTTAGTGTTACAAGGTTTCAGGTGTGAATAGGGAGCAGGTGTGTTAAATTTGGTGTTATTGCTCTCACTCTCTCATACTGGCCACTGGAAGTTCAACATGGCACCTCATGGCAAAGAACTCTGAGGATCTGAAAAAAAATAATATTTGCTGTACATAAAGATGGACTAGGCCAGTGATGGCGAACCCTGGCACCCCAGATGTTTTGGAACTACATTTCCCATGATGCTCAACTACACTGCAGAAGGCATGATCATTATGGGAAATGTGGTTCCAAAACATCTGGGGTGCAAAGGTTCGCCATCACTGGCCTAGGCTATAAGAAGATTGCCAAGACCCTGAAACTGAGCTACAGCACGGTGGCCAAGACCATACAGCGGTGTAACAGGACAGGTTCCACTCAGAACAGGCCTCGCCATGGTCAACCAAAGAAGTTGAGTGCACGTGCTCAGCGTTATATCCAGAGGTTGTCTTTGGGAAATAGACGTACGAGTGCTGTCAGCCTGTCAGTGCTCAGACCATATGCCGCACACTGCATCAAATTGGTCTGCATGGCTGTCGTCCCAGAAGGAAACCTCTTCTAAAGGTGATGCACAAAAAAAGCCTGCAAAACAGTTTGCTGAAGACAAGCAGACTAAGGACGTTGATTACTGGAACCATGGCCTGTGGTCTGATGAGATCAAGATAAACTTATTTGGTTCAGATGGTGTCAATCGTGTGTGGCGGCAACCAGATGAGGAATACAAAGACAACTGCGTCCTACCTACAGTCAAGCATGGTGGTGGGAGTGTCATGGTCTGGGGCTGCATGAGTGCTGCCTGCACTGGGGAGCTACAGATCATTGAGGGAACCATGAATGCCAACATGTACTGTGACATACGGAAGCAGAGCATGATCCTCTCCATTCAGAGACTGGGCCGCAGGGCAGTATTCCAACATGATAACAACCCCAAACACACCTCCAATATGACCACTGCCTTGTTAAAGAAGATGAGGACAAGAAAAGTGATGGACTGGCCAAGCATGTCTCCAGACCTAAACCCTATTGAACATCTGTGGGGCATCCTCAAATAATGGTGGCCACACTTTTGTTGCCAGCGGTTTAGACATTAATGGCTGTGTGTTGAGTTATTTTGAGTGGACAGCAAATTTACACTGTTATACAAGCTGTGCACTCACTACTTTACATTGTAGCAAAGTGTAATTTCTTCAGTGTTGTCACATAAAAAGATAGAATAAAATATTTACAAAAATGTGTGTGGTGTACTCACTTTTGTAGGATACTGTATGTGTTAGGCTGGCCAAAGACGGTTCGAATTAGACATGTGCAATTTGTTTTGTTACGAATTAGTGTTACTAAATTTGACAAATTCGTTAATTCGGAAATATTTAAAATTTATGAAAACCCATTTAATGAATTTTTCAGAAAATCCTAAAATCAAAAATTTGGAAATTTGAAGATTCGAAAAAAATCTGAAAATTCAAAAGAACGAAAATCTGAAAATAAGAATGAAAATTAGAAAACTCGAAAACCTGAAATAATATTAAACAATAACTATTACTAACTATTACATTATAGGTATTAGAATTTCCTTTCAATTGCCTTTCAAATTTGGCTGTTAGTGAACGTAAAGGATACGAATTTATCCGAAGTTACGAATTATCGGAAATAAAGCTTCACTCTGTACAAATCGCACATGAGTGCTGTTAATAGTGGTTTGAATATGTACTCATCTATGACATCAATTGAATTTTTTTTTGTATTAAACTATATATTTTTATCTTTCATTAATTGCATACAATATTTTTGGAGTCATTGCCCTTATAGGCAATGTGACATGACTATCACAGAGGGTTTTGTTGCTTTTTTTAAAAAAAATGTAATAGTTATTATTAGCTAGTTTGTTAGTCATTTTGGATTTTCAGATTTTCAGATTTTCAAATTTTCAAATTTTCAAATTTCTGAATTTCTTCTAAATAGCAAATTTCGATCATAACGAATGAACCGAAAAATGAAAAACCCAAAAACGAATGAAATGAAAACAAACACATTTTTTGGCAGTGCACATGTCTAGTTAGAATGTCAGTTGGTTCAATGAGTAGACTGAATGTATCAAGTTGAACGATCAACTTGGGTACAACCAGCCTGCTGGATATACTTGCGATTATTGCTAGTAGCTGCTGTAGCAGCTACTTGCAATAATCACTGTCTTCTTCAGGCAGTAATGGCTCCTCCCACCCCCCACTCTCCGGGACAATACAATGGCTTAATGGGAAGGTCTGGGTTGATGGGGGAATTGAGGGCTGCATTCCATGGTTGCAGGTAAGAAATTTGCACCGTCTATGGCCTGCCTTAGAATCTGCCTTATCATCCATTTTTTCTCAGTACAGCTTTAGTCAAAATCAAGTGAGAGCTATAAATCAATGAATGACAGCCTCCAGGCAGAGCTGCCAACTTCCCTTCCTGGCTAAAAGGAAAGTATATTGTAATAAATTTGATCAGTACTTAGTTTTGTAGCTGTGGCATCCCAGCTGAAGTGGCTGACATGACTATCACAGACACATCGGGCTTGGTCTTTGCCTTGGACTGTATGGATACCATCAACTTCAGATAGAGACACTGCCACCTGTAAGGATGAGAATACTTTAGAAAGTGAGATGACAAACTTATCTATGTGGAATTATTTAATATAATGATTCAAATAGCAGCATAAAAAAATCTCTTCCCACTGCATGCTGCTCTTTGTTCTGTACTATGAGAGAAGCCTAAGATTGTCATTATCCTATAGTACAAGTACTGTTAGTAGCAGTCCAATGAAGCGCTGTATTACATTAATGGGTATGTAAAAGTAAAACAATTTTGTAGTTTTGGATAGAATTAAGGAGAGTTAGAGCCTCAGTCTGGTTCTTTATTACTATATGTGTTACCAATGGGTAGTTTCACTTCACCTATTGGTCTTGGTGTTCTATGTTTATGGTACAGAAAGCTAAGGGAAATCTAAAATGTTTGAGGTGTCACAGCACAGGAATTGAGGGAAAATCTTTCAATGGGCAAACATGTCCCGGTGACAACTCTATAACACTACTGTAGCCACGTTAACAGTAAAGGGGCACTAGTGTTAGTGGTGCTTTACCGTTGTTTTAGCGGCAGTTTTCGGCCGCTAGCGGGGAACTTTTAACCCTCGCTAGCAGCCGAAAAAAGGGTTAAAACTGCCTGTGTGGTGGCGCTTCGGAAGCACTGCTCATGCATTCCAATGGGCAGGGGTGGTTTAGGAACGCTGTATACAGCACTACCAAACTGCCCCAAAAATGCTGCTTGCAGGACTTTTTTTAACGTCCCGCCCCAGTGTGAAAGCACTCAGGATTTTACACTGGGGTGGCATGGGAGGCGGTTTTCAGATGATATTTTTAGCGCTAAAACGCCTGAAAAAAGCCTTTAGTGTGAAATTAAGAGGGGATAACCTCTCACTTTGCAGATATCGTATCTGACCTCCAGCTCTCTCTACACTGGGAGAAGTGGTGAGGGGGAACACTTATGGGCATAGAAGGGAAAATAACAAAGGAAACGAGTTTTAACCATCCCCTACTCTACATAATTTTAAAAGCAAAAAAGTTTTGTCTTTATGTACACTTATTTGTTCATTTTATGTCTTTTGAAGCTCTGGACTGGAGCTAAAATATTGACCCCTGAAGTATAAAATACACCAGTATCATCTGTGTATTTTCTCATTGCCTTGACTGATAATTTGGTATAGAACTGAAGGTCAATGTATGCAGGCTACAAAAAAATGTCAGGGCTCCACACCCCTCACAGGAGCTTATACCAGCCTTACTTTCTCTGTATTCTGAGACATACAAGCTCTTCTGGTACATCTCAAAGCTGTTTGATTGAGGTCCATGCTTGCAAGGCTTGAAGTTTGAACAAAAACTATGATTTAACTGTGAGTTTGGATACATGAAGCACTTTTACATTGCTCAAAACCCATAGCAACCATCAACAACACAGTGTGCCATGGTCTATCTTTTCTAAGATGCTAAATTAATATTTTTGATTAGTTGGTATGTGTTACTGCAAGATACTATGCATTGGAGTATGTGATCAGATCATGGAGCTACTGACTGGTCTTACCAAAATACATTTCTTCTCATAGCTGAAGATCTGGGCATCAATTTTAAATTTCTCTCCTTGTACCACAGAGTAAGGTATAACTAGGTCAATGAAATAAGGCTGGAAGGTGACGAGCCCAACATTTCGGATCTCCCCAATACCAGATTTTCCCAAGCACACGGCATCTGTCTCCCATTTGGTGATACTGTCTGGTGTAATCAGGTTTAGCACAGTGTGGCCTTCTGGGCTGTAAGAGAAAAGAAGGGGCTGATGAAGGCAAACTGCTTAATACACAGCTGAAACCATTTTATACAGAACTGTTTTATCTGCCAATAAATTTCTAAAGTGGCATAAATACTTGTATGATCCACCTACACATGCTGTTCTACAAGGAGGGTGACAACATCTTTTAGAATCTGCAAGTTCGCAGTTGCTTCCACTACTGTCTCCTGTATGTAAGATGAGATATTAATGAACATACAGTATGATGACCATATTGGTGATGGATTTCCATTCATGGAGCTTGCAGGCACAATAATTTTGCTAGCGAAAGTTACACCTGTATGCCAGAATCTCCTCTGCTTCAAAGAACTTTTTTTTTATTGAATCCTTTCGCTGCCAGAGCTGTTTTTGCATTTTTGGCCCACATGTTTAAAGGGGAAGTTCACCTTTATAGAAAAACAAATAAATGCACATATTTTTGCTGAAAACGTGCAGTTATTTTTTTCCTGCAGGAGCCTGGAAAGCACAGTACCTGCGATCAGTAGAGCATGAGTGCAACGGCAGGCTTCTGCAGACAAGCCCTGTAGCTTTTATCCTGTACCTCCATACAGGTTGTCAGTTTAAAAGATGCATGGGCACAGTGAGGCTGCATTCATTGGCACTGTAAAGCTGCATTGATGGGCACCGTGAGGCTGCATTGACGGGCACAGTGAGGCATTTGACGGGCACAGTGAGGCTGCATTTGACGGGCACAGTGAGGCTGCATTTGACGGGCACAGTGAGTGTGCATTCATGGGTACAGTGAGTGTGCATTCATGGGCACAGTGAGTGTGCTTTCATGGGCACAGTGAGTGTGCTTTCATGGGCACAGTAAGGGTACATTCATGGGCACAGTGAAGTTGCATTTGATGGGTACAGTGAGGCTGCATTTATGGGCACCGTAAAGTTGCATTTGATGGGCACAGTGAGGCTGAATTTGATGGGTACTGATATGCTTTATGTTGATATTGTTAAAGTTGTTATTTATTTTTGGAACTTAATTCTGCTTAAAACATTTAACAGTGTAATTTCATGAGTTAATTTATTATTATTATTTATATATATTTTTTATTTTTTTTAGGAAAAACAGACAGCAAAAGAGGAAAATAACACATTTAACCATTTTACTGCAACCAAAGCAGAAACTGTGTTGGTGGCTTTGGGATGTTTTACATACAGTCCCAGTGTGAGTCCCAGTCACTGTGTGTGTAAATCTGACAAGCTGACTGTCAGCTTTCGGGTGAAAGCAATCTGGAGGCTGTGCATCCACTGGATCACTTCCACATACCCCTGCATTACTCCTGGTCTCCCGTGTGGGCTCCTGCTATGTTTCCCAGGCTCGGCATGCCCATTGATGAACCCGGGATGAGTAAAGCAGGTGCCTCCAAGGTATTGTGTTCCCTTGTTTGCTTTTTGACACTTAAAAGGATAAGTTCACCTTTCGTAACATATTACACCCATTATTATTTTCTGTTAAAAGGTGAACTTATCCTTTAATAAACTGGAAGAAGCAGCAGAATTTTGTCCTGTGGTAGCCATCAACAAAAGTAGAATCCCTTCCTTTGACTGACCTGGAAGCAATGTATAAAAAGTCACTTCTGGGTCTTGGTGTCAATGTCACTCGCCAGTATGGCCGGGGAACAATGTAAAGGAGTGAGATATACACTCCATTATATGCATCGGTGAAACATCAGTGGGCTTTTAGACCCTTGATGTCTAATTAAAACGGATTAAAATTTCATCACATAGGGGACTTTTTGTCATGAATGTGATTAAAAAAAGTTCAGTAAAAATTTTTTTAAAAAGTGTAACAAAATTACACCCAAACACTTATAAAAATCTCCCCATATGCAATATGCATTACATATTGTCACACACGCCACAGTGAGAGCAATAATTCTAGGCCCATTATTCACAGTTAACTCTAAACTGATGACCTGACCTTTTTGGGGTTATGGAAATTATAGGGTACTGAAGTTTGTCTCCATTTCATGGATGCATACAATTTCAATGTTTGATATATTGTGTATCTATTTAATCAGTGCAAACTTACCTTTTTTTTTTTTATATATATAAAAAGGTCAATTTGTTGCATTTGTGTGCACTACATTTTACATTAGTGTATTTTTCACTGAATGTTTGTGTGTCCTAAACCATTGTGTGGCATAAAAAAAATGAAACTACCCCCGTTTTGTTTTCTAGGGTGTTTGCTTTAAAAATATATATAATATTTTGGTGTCTTGTGTAATATTTAGGCCAAACATTTTTTTTTCTTTTAACATTTACGCAAAAATGCAAAACCACCTATGGCAGTGAAGCAACTCCTAAAAAAAATGCAAACAACATTTTATGAAGCAAACTAAACCAAAATATCCGAAATACACGTCTCCCTCCAAAAAACACTGTCTAAATTGAGAAATAAAATAAGGATGTTTTCTTTCAAACAAGTTTCACCCAAGCAGCTCATTGAGCGAGATGTCACTTTGGTGACAACTTTCAGAAATAACTCGCTCATCCCTACTGAGCAATAATGTACTTACCCAACTACCACTAATTCAAACAGCCAGGTATCTGGGAAGGAAATTCTTGGGGAATGGTGCTTAACCTCGTCTTCTTCGGCTGTAGGATACAAAATAGAGTCGTAAAGTAATAGTGATACGGTACAAGAAGCTGCTATGGAATGAAATAAAATCTGTCATATAATAAAATGTAGAAGGCCTACACATTGGGATTGATTTAGTAAAGACAAATTGGTCATCAACTTTGCAAAGGAATTTTCTTTTAGTTTAGTAAATGAGGTAGAGTTACACTGAATTTTATTATCCAATCATGTGCAGGCAAAAGTACAGATTTTTCTTTAATTTTCCTTGCATGTGTTTGGGTATTCTTAGCAAAGTGAATGTTAACCATATTTACTATGTCGTGTGACAGTGCTTTGTAGATTTCAGGACTGGATGGATAGTGGTTTTTCTGTAGTTGGAAAACAACTCCCTTAAAAGTATTATATCAGGTCAGGATATCTGCCTAAAGAGGTAAGTTGTATGTGTACAGTGTAGTGTGTGAGGGGTCAGGGCCAGATTAAAGAGAATTTCTGAGAAGACATAAAACAAATTGGTAGGAATTACCTGAATGTTGTACATTGTTTATGTTATAACCCGCATTTAAAGTTAACATGAAGTAAAAGACTTGAAGTACCTTTCTGGCCATGTTTCTTCTTGGTTCCTTGACGAGGAGCGACCAAATTATTAACACATTCCACTGGCTTCTTGACATGAGTGTTGGTGATTAACCTCAGATGGCTTGCCTAGGTAGTCAAAGGTAGTTATTAAGTTTCATGAATAACTAAAAAATAAAAATAAAAAATAAAAATAAATGTAAAATAAAACTGCATTCTGGGATCTTCGTAACCACTTAAGTACTTAACCCGGACCATTTTGCTGGCCAGAGCACTGCGCCACTTTAACTGATAATTGCGCGGTTGCGCGACTTGACTCCCAAACAAAATTGACGTCCTTTTTTTCTCACAAATAGAGCTTTCTTTTGGTGGTATTTGATCAACTCTGCAGGTTTTATTTTTTGCGCTATAAACAAAAATAGAGCGACAATTTTGAAAAGAAAAACATTTTTTTTTATTTTTTATTTTGCTATAATAAATATCCCCAAAAAAAAAAAAAAAAAATAATATATATATATATATATATATATATATATATATATATATATATATATATATATATATATATATAAAAAAAATGTTTCCCTCAGTTTAGGCCGATACGTATACTTGTACATATCTTTGGTAAAAAAAATAAAAAATAAATAAAAAAAAGATTGCAATAAGTGTTTTTTTGATTGGTTTGCGCAAAAGTTATAGCGTCTACAAAATAGGGGTCAGTTTTATGGCATTTTTTTATATATTTTTTTTTTACTAATAATGGTGGTGATCTGTGATTTTTATCGTGACTGCGACATTATGGCGGACACATCGGACAATTTTGACACATTTTGTCATTTGTCATTTTTACAGCGATTAGTGTAAAAATTACACTGGCAGTGAAGGGGTTAACCACTAGGGGCTAGGGAGGGGTAAAGTGTGTCCTGGGGAGTGATTCTAACTGTTAGGGGGCATGGCTACGAATGACACTTCACTGATCATAGCTCCCAATCACACGGAGATATGGTCAGTGACACTAGGCAGAACGGGGAGATGCTTGTTTACATTAGCATCTCCCCGTTCTTCAGCTCCGCGAGACGATCACGGGTAACCCCGCAGCGACAGAGTCCGCGGGACCCGCGATCCTACTCACAGAGCTCCCGGCAGGGTCGAGCATGTGACCACACGGCAGCAAATTCAAAGGGACGTACTTGTACGCCCATTTGCTTAGCCGTGCCATTCTGCCAACGTATATGTACATGCGGTGGTCGGCAAGGGGGTGGAATACATAGGCTGCCATTGTTAACATTCTCCATAAATTGCTAGTCTACTTGGCGAGCGACTGATACTGAGCAAGTTAGGAACCCAGCAATTATAAGCTGCAAAATTGGTCCCAGGTATCGAATCACTAAGTAGTAAAGGCATTAAGACTGTGATGAAATCCAGAGAACCAGCAAATTCTGAAGAAATTCAGTATTGTAGGCATAGCTATTTTGACAAGAAGGTGAACCTGAGACAGCCTTAATGTTCGGTTTCCACTAGTGCGACTTGTCATGTGACTCGGGACTGCAAAGTCGCATGACAAGTCGTACCCCATGATTTCCAATGAGTACCGTTCATATCTGTGCAACTTCAAAGTAGTCCCTGCACTACTTTGGTTACACTTTGATGCGACTTGAGGTCCATAGACCTCAAGAATACACAGGCATTGCTTCAAGTTGCATCAAAATCGTGGCAAAATCGCACAACTTTCAGGTCGTAATAGTGGAAACCTAGCCTAATACAAAACTCTAGGAAAAAGTTTTTTCTTAAAACATGCTGGATTACTAGTTAAACACCATGAGGTGTATATCACCTCCACCATCACTGTTTGTGTATCTAAGAATTCACGGATGTCAGATAGAATAGTTAAAAATAGTGTTGGGTGATCGGTTTGGCCCGAGCATGAGTTTGGGCCAAACATTAACTGTTCGTCCGTTCGGCGAACACAAGAATTGTTGGGGCGTTCAACAGTTATTTCGACCCGCCAAATGCCCCACAATGCACTGTGTGCTGCAAAGTGCGTTGGAAGCTCTGATTGGCTGAAACAATGAAGACTTTGCCCAGTCAGGGCATAGAACACTGTCAGAGCCATGACTGGAGAATGTAATGATGACAGTGTCCAATCATGACTCATTGCTCATAGATTCACCCTACACTATAAATGCTTCCATCCCAGAGCAGCCATTTGCAGTGTGATATTGGACTGGAGATAGATAGAAAAGGGCTCCGTTCATTGCTACTAGCAAGTTAGTGTGCTATTGTTTGCTACTGTGATTCTATTGTGAGTGTACAGTATCAGACTAGTGTGAATATATTGATAGTGCAGCGTGAGTGTAGAGCAACCTTTAGTGTGTCAGGGCAGGTTTACTGCAGTATATTGAAGTATATCAGTGTAGAGTGCCAGGGCACATTTACTGCAGCATTATGAAGTGCGTTAGTGCACTTTTACTGCAGTATGTTGAAGTGCGTTAGTGCACTTTTTTTTCTGCCAGTAAATACCTTGTACAGCCCACTTCCTGTTTCTTGTCTGGAAAAAAGCCTAGGCTTATGACATCATGCACAACTCTCTCTCTCACTCTCATGAGAGTTTGCCAGAAAGGGAGGGGGGTGAGTCATAAGAGGGCCAATGAAAGCTTGTTAGAAGTATTTTGAGTCAATTAATATTTTAAGTGATAAAAATTTCTGAAAATATATGAAACATATGAATGTTATACGTACGGTAATTAGTGATGGTCTTTGAAGGTCACAGAACACACACAGTACAGAGAGGAGTGGTTTTGCAGAGTAGGTACTTCTATTTTTGAGTTACTATGTCAGGACAATGGGTGGAGTTATGCTACTTATCCTTAGGCTAATACCATATAAAGCATATATGTAAATATGGGTGTAACTAGGAAATGCTGACATAACATTATGAAACAGTATAAGAATGGGTGAGGATTGTATGGTAGAGAGGAAGGGAGGTGGAGAGAGTGAAGGAACTCGACACTTTGGAGAATGTAACATCAGATGTCTCTTTCTCCTCCTGAGGCCATCACCATGCCATATGTTACCAGCTGTCAGTTGTCTTTGCTTATCTTTCTGAACAATAAAACAACTCTTCTTGAAGTATTGAATGAACAATGGATTCTTAAATTTCTACTACGTAACTAATTCCTAAAAGTATGTTGGAAATGCAGCCTTGGATAAAGACATACATGTCTCCTCTACACACTCTCTAGGAGAGAGCACACCGACTGACATATTACACAAAGACTTTGCTATTCATCCAGAAACGCCCCCGTTAGTATAGTAGAATACTAGAATATGTATTTTAGATATTCCTACATTTCTTCAGAGCTGCAGAACTGGAGGTGTGTGTCTGTGTTAATCCAGGAAGTGAACAGGCAGCAGCTTCAGCTGCCCACAGCTAATATGATTGCAGCCAGACTCAGTGGAGGAAGATTTCTGCAGCATATTTGGAAAGTACAGAATCACAGTATATATAAAATAATATGCAAAGTGGTTGGAGGGAAGCTTCAGAATGGCAAAGATGTTTTTATTACAAATTATGTGAGCAGACTGCAGTTCCTGTTTAAGAATCAGTAAATCACTGCTCATTTAAAAATTATATTTTTTACAAACTTTTTTTTCATTGATACATGTCCCCCAGGGCAGTACCTGGACCCCCATACCCTTTGTATGCCCAATCACTTACATACAAGCCTTCAAAATGGGCACTTTTGATTTATCAAGTTCCGGTCCCATTGACTTCAATGGGGTTTGTTGTTCGCTTTCAAAGACAGAAGACACACTGTCTTGTCCATGCCCCTCTCCCCTTGCCTGTTTACAGAATGCTTTGTATTTTCTGACTAGTTCATAAAATACAAAGCATTCTGTGAATGGACAAGGGGAGAGGAGGGGTGGACAGTGCAGCTTCTGTGTATGGGAGCTGCGGATCTTCTGTTGCTGCAAAGTATTATGATAGCTAAACATTGTTCCATGGCTGAAACGAAATAATACAGAAATGGCAGTGATCCTTGAGATGGTATACATCTCGTGGAACTGAGCTAGCTGTTACCCAGCACGTTGTCAGCATTTATGTTTTTTTGTCTGAAATTCAGTAGAACTAAAGGCCATTTTTTGCATTTTGAATAAGAGTTGTTTTTTTTTTTTTTTTTTGTTAAGAGAGGGTTCTAACCCCTGTCAGTTTTTTTTTTTACCATCTGCGTCTCATTGTGGAAATTTATGTTCACTCTGTTCCATTGCCAAAACAGGAAGTGATAGCAAATCCCACCAAAGTGAGGGAATCCCTGGTTTCACCAGGTTCCAAGTAACAAGTGTTCCCACTGGAGAATTTCCTCTATATTCCTGTTCTGGTGACAACATAAATTTGGGATTTTCTTTCACTTGCACTGTTGGTAATAATGAAGGATTAGGTAAGTATATATCCATTCCCCTAGACAAAAATGAGCAGTTGACCTGTGCATTGTGGGCACAGCCCCACTGCATGGGAAAAAAAATTTGGGCTGGAGTTGGGTTTTAAGCACTTTTGTACAGGCACCTCGTAATGGCCTAGGATTCAAAAAGGCTCCACGGGGATCATTTTAAGAACTAACAGAGATACTTGTAGGCACCATTTACCTGAAAAATAATTTGCTGGGATAGCGCCCTCCTCTTGGTAAGCTGCTAGGCTAAATCTAGTTTTAGGCTTCAGTGTAGTGAGTGGCTTTGTCTGGTCAGGATTTCCTTAGCAGGCTGTACAATTTTCCTCACCTTCTTCTGGAAGAAGCTTCCAGAATACAGAACAGGGAGAATCAGATACCTGGTATGAATATTTATCATGCCCTAGACAATACCTGGAGGGAGGTGTCCAGAAGGTGCCTGGGGATGTGACAAAAATATTTAGGAGGCCTGAGCAGAGTGTTCTTTCCTCCGCAGGGAGGGTTCCAGTTCTGTTGGAGCGGAGGGTCTGAAAGAGATTGCTAATAGACTTTTTGCGAGGGCACTGTCCTAAAGTCCTAGTCTGGAAAAGGATCTTTTATTTCTCCACTGAGGATCTAACTGTGGATTCTGGGTGGCAGACAACTCTTGGGACAATGTGAGCATGACCTGGTTTGGTGCTGTAGTGCAGTGGCGGCTGGTGCTCCAAATTTTTTAGGGGGGCGCAAACAAACTGAAAAATTCAGGAAAAAAAACCCCCATCAATCGCAGCCTCACTGTGCCCATCTAACGCAGCCACGGTGCCCAAACGCAGCCACGGTGCCCATCAAACCCATGATTGTCTGAGAGGCGGGTCAATGTTAGGTAAGGGATGTATTCGCTTCTCTTAGGCTGCATTCACACCTGAGCGTAGCTTTTCAGGCAGAAAATCGTGCGAATTGCGGCGTTTTTTTGCGGCGTTTTTTACCGCGATTTTTACCGCGATTCGCTGCGTTTTTTACTGCGTTTTGCTGCGAATTTTGTGCAGAGCAAAAGGTCACTAATGTAAAAAGAATAAAAACGCCCAAATCTGCCCGATTCGCGCGACAAAAAAGGGTCTGGAACTTGTTTGAGCTTCAGGCGTTTTGGAGTGGAGATGTGAACCATCTCCATAGAGAATAATGTATTTTTTTTTCCCCTCTAGCGTTTTGTAGCTTCAGGCTTCAAGCTACAAAACGCTCAGGTGTGAATGCAGCCTAACACAACACTGTGTAAACAGCGAACGCACAGCATTGTTGCCCGCTGTTTACCAATTTGGAAGCCTATTAGAGTCCACGGCTCTAATCAGGACGCCTATTAGAGCCGACAGCTGTAATCAGGCGCTTCCGAAAACACACCCACTGCTGTAATTCAGATGCCCGGCACCCAACAAGGGCCAGACACCTGAATAGGGGGCGGCAGCGGCGACAATAGATAGATTCATGCATTGCATGAATCTATCTATTGGTGATAGAGCAGTGCAGGAGAGAGGGGGTGGTGCTCCTGCGCCCTCTATGGACGCACCGCCACTGCAGTAGTGTGCACTGCTCCTGTAAGGATTTTCTACTAAAATGTCTGTCCTCTCATTGATTGTTATTAACATTTTGGAGCATCCTGTGACCACAAACCCCTTTCCTGTACTACTTATTCAGCAATAGATTTAAAAAAATGCATCCCCTAGAATGAGCCTGAATTGTCAGAGTGCCTTGAACTGTGCTTGCGACTGGAAGCCTCTGTACTAGCAAGGGAGACCTGGGTATATTCTCAGCAGCCCCTCCAAGGGTGAGCACTACACATGGAATTTATTAGGGCTGAAACAACTAATCGATTAATCGACAACTAATCGATTATGAAATTAATCGATTACTATTTTCATAATCGATTAATCGGCCAGTAACATGATGGGGTTAAAAAAAAAAAAAAAAAATGAGCCCTTTATAGTACAAAAAGAGCAAATCGCTACTGTAAATATTACTTTCACAGTTCTACAGTAAAAAAAATGAACCCCTTAGGCCCCTTTCACTCGTGTGAAAGCCGGCGGGCTTTCACACTGGAGCGGTGCGCTAGCAGGACGGCAAAAAAAGTCCTGCTAGCAGCATCTTTGGAGCGGTATAGGAGCGGTGTGTTCACAGCTCCTATACCGCTCCTTCCCATTGATTTGAATGGGAAACCGCGGTAAAACCGCGGCAATACCGCCGCAAAGCGCCGCTACGGCGGCGCTCTGCGGGGGTGTTTAACCCTTTTTCGGCCGCTCGCGGGGGTAAAACCGCACCGCGAGCGGCCGAATACCGCGGTTAAAACGACAGTAAAGCAGCGCTAAATATAGCGCTGCTTTACCGTCACCGCGGCTTCCCGCCCCAGTGTGAAAGGGGCCTTACAGTAGTGACTATTTGCTTTTTTTGTACTATAAAGGGCTAATTTTAGTTTTTTTTTAACCCCATTATGTTACTTAATGTCTCAGGCCTGGTTCACATTTATGTGTTTTTTGGTGCTTTTTGCAGAAACACACTACAGTTCATTTACATGGTTTCCTATGGGACACGTTCACATCTATGCTTTTTTCAGCTGCTGTGTATTTGGAAAAGGGTCAAAGGGAAAAGCAGTGTTTTTTTGGTTCAATATACTTCAATTGCAAAGCAGCAAAAAAGCATGTAATACGTTTTTGCAGCAATTTGTGTTTTTTAATCTGCCCAACATCAAATTGGCCAAAAAACATTATGTCTCTTCTAATAGTATATACAGTACATCTCTTCTGTCTGTTATTTTCAGAGTGGATTTGATATTTTGCTCCCTAACCATATAGTTGGTTGTTTATATTTACCACTGCATAGAGATATTGAAGAATAAATTGCCTTTTTTTTTTTAAACTTTACATATTAACTAAATTATACACCACATATTTTTTTTAAGGTTATTAACCGATTAATCGAAACAATAAAATCGGCCAACTAATCAATTATGAAAATAATCGTTAGTTGCAGCCCTAGAATTTATATACATAAAATTAACATATAATGTATGTAGTGGCCATAACCCCTTGAGGGGCGGCCTTGACTTTTGGGCTTCCAAGTTACCTCCTCGTGGCTTGTCGATGAATGTCCAGGGGTGCCCAGGGTTTGTACCCAACAACTTTGGATGCTGACACATAAAAAGTCCTTTTGAAGGTTTTTATTCTGCAGTAGTAACATCCAACATAACACAGTCTCAGATAGGAATAGAGAGCAAGGGTGAAGAAACTCAGGCACCTTGAACTGCTGACATCCACAGAATGTCTCTAATCAAACCCAGAGTGTAGCCACTCGCAGCTGGGTACTTTAATGCCAGATAGACCTCTAGCCAGAGGTATAGCAGCTGACAATGTGATCCGGAAACTCAAAAGACACAAAATGAACTTGCAACTGAAGATGAAAAGGAACCTTTCGCACAGTACCTGGAACTTTATCTGTCTCCTTGACAGTACTGTGGAAGTGTGGATTCTTTAGTGTCCATACAACTCAGCTTCCGGGCTCTTACTGAGATGCCAGCTTGTTGGCCCTCCTCCGAAGAGTCCTCCCCCGGTCGCTTGTACGAGCTGTGGCGCCCCTCCAATACTGAGAGCACACCAGGAATCCTCCTTCAGTTACTGGGCCTCAGGCTAACCAGCTCCGAGACTCGGGAACAGACGGATCACCACCCCAGGCCATGTGGGTCTATGGGGCTAGTCAAACTGACCATGTTTGCGGGACGGCAAGCGCTTCTAGGTCCGGGACCCCTCGCGGGGCTACCCCAGTCCAGAACCAAGAAGCGGGACTGCGGCCGAACCCCGAACACATGACTTCAGCACCTTAAGTACCCTTCCCCAGACTACACAGCGGGGCCAGACGCACCCACTGATTGGCTCCGGGGAAGACTGATACCTAAGACGTCCAACCAGGCCTGATTCTTGACCTGTTTTGGGTACCTAACTGCACCCGTGACCAGGCAAAACCCTAGTACAGTCCAGCCAAACTGATGCCAAAGTTAACCTGTACAATTAACCCTCAGAACCCCATTACTGTTCTGAGAGAAAAAAACTAAATTTCCACTTATAGCACACACTTGTCAAAGTGTGACCGCTACATGTACACAGTATAAATTAAAGATGAACTGTTATAATTCAAGTGAAAAATGCATGTGTTTAAATAGATATACCTGAAACAGGAATGAAGTATCAAACGCAGGTTCCCTTCTAAGGACAGCTGTCTGATTTTCTGGGCATTGGTGATCTTCCCGGTCAAAATCACCAGGACCATACAATCCATGGTCTCTTGATAGACTCTTTTGCTGTAACAAAGCAGATTACATTAAATAAGTATTTGCAGTTCCAGTTAAAAAGTAAACTCAGAAAGTTTATTTCTGATAGGATCCAGGAAATACTGATAACGGATAGCAGGGATTATGGTGTTTTTAGATAAATGAGTGTGTAAATAGATACATATGTGTTTATTCATGGGTCTGAATTTTTCCCCCCTTTGAAAAAGTCTCTGGCAACTGGTGATCTTTAGGGACAATACAGCAGCTCTCACATGAAAACCTGAACAGGGAGCCATCAAAGGACACTCAAGAAGACATTGATAGGTACATGCCAAACTCATAGCTCCCAACTGTCCCTGATTTGGAGGGACTGTCCTCCTCATTTGTCCTTCATTTTGGTCTGATCTATATAGATGTATATACAATGCACTTTTTATCTATCAAAAAGTGTTTTCCAGCACTAAACCTTTGATCCGATTTCTAAATTGCTGCATTTGTAAATTCCATTTGCCAGTATAAAAGGAATAGTAGTGGTAAAAAAGCAATTGTGGGTTTAACCAATCTTTTTTTTTTTTGCACAATTCTCCTTTAAGGTGGCGTGGCAGGGGGTGTGTCCTATGCTTGCATGCTTTTGCTGATAGGTGTCCCTCGTTCCCATCTAAAAAAAAGTTGGGAGTTATGCAAACTGGATGATGGCTTTCTTTATAATACAGTAGCAGCTGTAGGTTAGTGTTGAAAAGCATAAGCATCATCAAATACATCCATCCCAACACATACACTTTGCCGGTTACCCACCCAGATGAAAGTACTGAATGGTTGCGGTTGGAAGGTCACATCTTTGTTGCCTTGAAATCATATTTGTCTATTAATAATTTTAAACTAACAGCTAACAGTTGACAATAACAAATCAGTGCCAGACACAGAACTAAGAATACCAAAGAAACTTTAACGAAACATTAAAGACCCGCCTTAAAGTGGATGTAAACCCAATTCATGAAATTTGAGCTGGGCACATACAGCATCTCACAAAAGTGAGTACACCCCTAAAATAAATATTTTGTTATATCTTTTCATGTGACAACATGAAAGAAATTACACTTTGCTACTATGTAATGTAGTGAGTGTACAGCTTGTAGAACAGTGTAAATTTGCTTTCCCCTCAAAATAACAACACACAGCCATTAATGTCTAAACCGCTGGCAACAAAAGTGAGTACACCCCTAAATGAAAATGTGTAAATTGGGCCCAAAGTGTCAATATTTTGTGTGGCCACCATTATTTTCCAGCACTGTCTTAACCCTCCTGGGCATGGAGTTCACCAGAGCTTCACAGGTTGTCACTGGAGTCCTCTTTCACTCCTTTATGACGGATGTTAGAGACCTTGCGCTCCTCCACCTTCCGTTTGAGGATGCCCCACAGATGCTCAATAAGGGTTTAGGTCTGGAGACATGCTTGGCCAGTCCATCACCTTTACCCTCAGCTTCTTTAGCATGGCAGTGGTTGTTTTGGAGGTGTGTTTGGGATCGTTACCATGTTGGAATTAGTGTTGCCACCTTTTCTTCAAGCCAAACCCGAACATTTTAGCAGCATTCAGAGTGCTGGGGGCCAGGAGTGCATTACGTTCAGGAGTGCGTTACGTACAGAGTGCGGGGTTCAGGAGTGCGTTACGTACAGAGTGCGGGGTTCAGGAGTGCGTTACGTACAGAGTGCGGGGTTCAGGAGTGCGTTACGTACAGAGTGCGGGGTTCAGGAGTGCGTTACGTACAGAGTGCGGTGTTCAGGAGTGCGTTACGTACAGAGTGCGGGGTTCAGGAGTGCGTTACGTACAGAGTGCGGTGTTCAGGAGAGTGCATTATGTACAGAGTGCGGTGTTCTAGGAGTGCGTTATGTACAGAGTGCGGGGTTATAGGAGTGCCTTACGTACAGAGTGCGGGGGTTCAGGAGTGCCTTACATGCAGAGTGAAGGGTTTAGGATTACTAATGAACAGAAAGAGTGCAGGTGTGCATAAATCACAGGCCAGTTTGGAACTTCCCTGTACCAAGCTCTGTCCCCAAATTTCTGCCCCCCCCCCCCCTAGTGCAGAGCGCCTCTCTCTCTTTTACCGACCTTTCGCCTCCTCCCTGTCTAGTGCACAGCACTCGTCTACACCACAGAAGAGAAGCACCGTACCTTACCCCATGTCAGGCTGCTGGCGCAGGCTTTGGGAGATGCTGCAGGCGCGAGGCTGGAGTGTGCATACCCCGCCCCCTGCTTCTCCTCCTGTTGTAGATGCAGGGAGAGCAGGGAGGATTGTGTGTGCAGCCGGAAGAGAAGCCATAACAAGCTAGGAAGTGCACTCGGAGCCAGAGTTCGCTGTTTTCCTCCCCCTATGCATGCATAACCAAGATCATTGAGGCGGATGGGGGAGAGAGAGGGCAGAGAGCACAGACAGGTGCTGCACAGCCACAGAAGTCGGCACTGGCTAACATCCCCAGAACAGATTTATGTGACGGTTAGGTCTGAAGGCATGCTGTGTGTCCAGGTTTCTGTTGGAGGCAAAGCCTGTCAATCCCGTACAGGTGGCAACCCTAGTTGGAATAGTGACCTGCGGCCCAGTCTCCGCAGGGAGGGGATCATGCTCTGCTTCAGTATGTGACAGTACATGTTGGCATTCATGGTTCCCTCAATGAACTGTAGCTCCCCAGTGCCAGCAGAACTCATGCAGCCCCAGACCATGACACTCCCACCACCATGTTTGACTGAAGGCAAGACACACTTGTCTGTGTACTCCTCACCTGGTTGCCACCACACGCTTGACACCATTTGAACAAAATAAAATAATTTTGGTCTCATCAGACCACAGGGCATGGTTCCAGTAATCCAAGTCCTTAGTCTGCTTGTCTTCAGCAAACTTTTTGCGGGCCTTCTTGTGTATCATCTTTAGAAGAGGCTTCCTTCTGGGATGACAGCCATGCAGGCCAATTTGATGCAGTGTGTGGCGTATGGTCTGAGCACTGACAGGCTGACCCCCCCCCTCCCCTTCAACCTCTGCAGCAATGCTGGCAGTACTCATACGTCTATTTCCCAAAGACAACCTCTGGATATGACCCCGAGCATGTGCACGTGCACTCAACTTCTTTGGTCGACCATGGCGAGGCCTGTTCTGAGTTAAACCGCTGTATGAGACCTGAGACCTTGTAACACTAACGAGTCACATGACACCAGGGAGGGAAAATGGCTAATTGGGCCCAATTTGGACATTTTCAGTGGTGTACTCACTTTTGTTCCCAGCAGATTAGACATTAATGGCTGTGTGTTGAGTTATTTTGAGGGAAAAGAAAATTTACACTCTGTTATACAAGCTGTACATTCACTACTTTACATGGTAGCAAAGTGTCATTTCTTCAGTGTTGTCACGTGAAAAGATAAAATAAAATATTTACAAAAATGTGAGGGGTGTACTTACTTTTGTGAGATACTGTATATCTGTAGTGTTTTCTCATCTCTCTCCAAAGCACTGAGTCCCGTGTGTTTTCCGAGTTGTAGACACACACCACGGCGGCAGTGAGTCGTACAGGCATAGAAGGACACCCGGATTACAGGCTACGATCTCCTGGAATGGGAAAGATGGGGACACACACCAGCGATGATGCAGCAGGCAAAAGGTGCAGGAAACAGGAATTCGACCGAGATCTCATATAACACTGCCACATGGACCTCTGCTGTGGCGGCACGACGCTCTGCCTCTGACATCCTTCCCTTCGTGATTCGCATGAAAGTGCATCCTCAGGGAGAGGATGCAGGAGATCCTCAGGAGATCATAGCCTGTATTTCGGGTGTCCTTCTATGCCTATATATGACTCACTGCCTCCAGCGTGTGTTCACAAATCATGGTAACAGTACCTACCCCTCCCCTGGGGATGGAAGCAAAGTCCTGGGTGCCTTTTTATTTGAACATTTGAATATCACCATCTGTGATTTAAGATCTATTGACATCTCTATACCTCACCAAGAGTTCTCTGTGGAGCACATCCCGATATCAATTATTGATGGACTTATCACTGTGTCACAATGTATTTTTGTTTATTTGGAAATTCACGGATATAGCACGTGCACTTTACATATTGTCAAATATGCCTGTATTCAGTTTAGCTGGTTACTATGGTAGCACTTGACCTATGTTATTGAATTGAGCGTATTTTTATTGCTTAGCTTGTATAACCTCTTTACACATATACCCACACTCATTGGTTTAAGTACTATGGCAATTTTTGCACAATTATAGGTGTGTATGTTTACCCTTCTCTAGGTTTATACCTGGGGCTTACATGTTCCAGTACCGCTGCACACTTTTTACTCATACTTACATAAAATTAGTCTTATACCGCGTACACACAATTGGAAATTTTGCCAGCAAAAGTCCGATGAGAGCTTTTGCACGGAAAATGCGACCGTGTGTATGCTCCATTGGACCTTTTGCTGGTGGAATTCCAGCCAGCAAAAGATTGAGAGCAGGTTCTCAATTTTTCGGTCGGAAAAAGTTTTCGATCAGAAATTCCAATCGTCTGTACCAATTCCGAGGCACAAAATTTCTACGCAAGCTCGGAAACAATTTGACGCATGTTCAGAAGCATTGAACTTCATTTTCTCGGCTCGTTTTAGTGTTGTACGTGACCACGTTCTTGACTGTCGAAAGTTCAGAGAACTTTTATGTGACCGCGTGTATGCAAGCCAAGCTTGAGCGGAATTCCGTCGGAAAAACCATCCAAGATTTTTCTGACGGAAAATCCGCTCGTGTGTATGCAGCATCATTGTGGTGCTAGAAGCTTATACTCAGCACTGGTAGTGCAGTCATTTTTTTCACACAATACAAACATATATTTACACTTACAACTTGAGCTGCAAATGAGACATCATCATGTGGATATTGAAGCAAGTATCCTTTATCCACAGAGCGCACACTGCATAGTGATCCAGCCTCTGCCGACACGTCCAGATTCACCTTCCCTCCAGGATGGACTTGTTCTTCAGAGAATTTGAGCTGAACCTGAATAGAAAAGTAGCAGAATACAAGTCTACATTCTCTGAATAAGTAGTACTCCACCAACTTGAAAGCTGTCTTTAAGGCCTGATTCACACCTATGCAGGTTGCAGTTTGCACATTCCAGGTGCATTTTTCAATACACACTTTTGATCCATTAAAGTCTATGGAATCAAAAAACAGAAAAAAAAAGTCCCTGTCCCTTTCCATAAAATGCACAGATGTGAACTACATCTATAGGAAACCATGTTTAATGGCCTGTAGTGTGTTTCTGCAAAACTGAAAACGCACTGAAAAATGCATAGGTGTGAACCAGGCCTGACTTGGAATAAGATGTGCATGTTTGATGTGAATAAAACACTAAACGATCTTTCGCTAAATACAAAAATATTATACATGAATTTAAAAGGTAAAAACAAGCTCTACATTGGGGAATTCTATTCACTCATGCAGACAGAACAGGAAGTGAGAGTAAATCTCTACAAGGTGGGGAAATGCCTCTCTTACACCATTGTTCCTAGAACAAATGGAAGATTTCCCTTCTATTCCTCCTCTAGGGACAGCTGTACATTTTTGGATTTTCCATCTTTTTCTATTTCTCTGACAATAGATGGGACAAATCAGGAGACAGAATCTCTCTAGCAGTGGTGTCCCGTCCCCAGGCAGTCAAAAAAAAAAAAAAAAAAATGGTTTAAAAAAATTATTTAAACATGTCCCTTTAAAAAAATAAAATAATTTTAATTGCCCTTGTGTGCACTGTGTCCCGGCGCCGGGCGCAGTGCAATATGGGAAGCGCCACGTCGATGCAATCATGAGATTGCAGACGAGGCGCTCCATTTGCCCCCAAAAAACTCTGCGGCATGGTTGATCGCGCTACAGCTTCCGGCGCGATGGACTGGCCGGGCCAGTGCAGTGCATAGACTCAGATGCAATGAGCAGCGCTACCGACGTCGAATGTGCAGCCTGGTATATGATGTGCAGAGCCCTGTGTATAATGTGCAGCCTGGTATATGATGTGCAGAGCCCTGTGTTTAATGTGCAGCCTGGTATATGATGTGCAGAGCCCTGTGTATAATGTACAGCCTGGTATATGATGTGCAGAGCCCTGTGTATAATGTGCAGCCTGGTATATGATGTGCAGAGCCCTGTGTATAATGTGCAGCCTGGTATATGATGTGCAGAGCCCGGTGTATAATGTGCAGCTTGGTATATGATGTGCAGAGCCCGGTGTATAATGTGCAGCCTGGTATATGATGTGCAGAGCCCGGTGTATAATGTGCAGCCTGGTATATGATGTGCAGAGCCCTGTGTATAATGTGCAGCCTGGTATATGATGTGCAGAGCCCTGTGTTTAATGTTCAGCCTGGTATATGATGTGCAGAGCCCTGTGTTTAATGTGCAGCCTGGTATATGATGTGCACAGCCCGGTGTATAATGTGCAGCCTGCTGTATGAGGTGCAGAGCCTGGTGTATAATGTGCAGCCTGCTGTATGATGTGCAGAACCCGGTGTATAATGTACAGCCTGGTATATGATGTGCAGAGCCCGGTGTATAATGTGCAGCCTGCTGTATGATGTGCAGAGCCCGGTGTATAATGTACAGCCTGGTATATGATGTGCAGAGCCCGGTGTATAATGTGCAGCCTGGTATATGATGTGCAGAGCCCTGTGTATAATGTACAGCCTGGTGTATGATGTGCAGAGCCCTGTGTATAATGTACATCCTGGTATATGATGTGGATTGTATAAGGGGTGTGGCTTATGAGAAGTGGGAGTGGGCAAATGTGGAGGGGCGGGGTCTTTATTTTTTGCCGACAATTTTGAAAAAAAAATATTTTTTACTTTCTGGTTTCTGCTATAAAACACATCCAATAAAAAAAAATTACAAAATCTTAATTTCTTCATCAATTTAGGCCAATATGTATTCTGCTACATATTTTTGGTAAACAAAATCCCAATAAGCGTATATTGATTGGTTTGCGCAAAAGTTATCGTGTCTACAATCTATGGGATATTTTATGGCATTTTTTTTTTTACTAGTAATAACGGCGATCAGCGATTTTTAGCGGGATTGCGAAAGACAAATTGGACACTGACACTTTTTAGGGACCAGTGACATTAATACAGTGATCAATGCTAAATAAATCACTGTACTAATGACACTGGCAGAGAAGGGGTTAACATCATGGTCAATCAAAGGGTTAAGTGTGCTCCTAGGGTGTTATTACTAACTGTGTGGGGTGTGGCTTAAAGCGGAATTCCACCCTAAAGTGGAACTCCCGCTTTTCGGAACCCTCCCCCCTCCGGTGTCACATTTGGCACCTTTCAGGGGGGAAGGGGGTGCAGATACCTGTCTAAGACAGGTATCTGCACCCACTTCCGGCATAAACTTCCGTGGGAGTTTACGCAAGTTCCTGTCCCGGCGCGCTGTCTGCTGGGACACACACGTGTCCCGGCAGACAGCGCTGAAGATTCTCATTGCGCCGCGTGACTCGCGCATGCGCAGTAGGGAATCGGGAAGTGAAGCCACTTCCTGATTCCCTCACCGAGAATGGCGCCCGGCTACAGCAGAGAGCCGAGCGAGCGATCGGCCTCTGCTGCCGACACCGCTGGAACCAGGGACAGGTAAGTGTCCATTTTTTAAAAGTCAGCAGCTGCAGTATTTGTAGCTGCTGGCTTTTAAATTTTTTTTTTCAGTACAGTCCCGCTTTAACTGGAGGAAGACAGAGAACCATGTTTCTTGGCAGAAACACAAGACCTCTATTTTCCTCTCTGACAGAACGGCCGTCTGCCTCTCCTGTCAATCGGCGGGTCCCGGAGGACATCGCATCAGCCGGACACACTGATTGGCTCCTGTGGTGTTCAGTCACAGCGAGAGCTGTCGCTGGTGGCGCACGCATGCACCCAGACCCAGGAAGAGACAGGTATGTTGTTTTGCATAGCCGGTGTTGTATCATTATCCGTCCCCCATCACCAAGTGTCCGAGGTGTACTGCGCATGCGCAGTACACAGGACGCCCATATTCCGAAAATTGCCGAGGATGAACGGCGCCTGCGCCGTGAGTCCACTTTCAAGCCCCACCATCCCAGTGGACATAGAGTTAGAATATAAAAGTGCCGAGCGCAGCGAGGCCGTGCTGGATGCGTGGCAAGCGAAGCGAGCCCGCGAGGGGCCCTCTCAATTTGACTAACCCTATGTCCGCTTGGATGGTGGGGGCTTCTCCTCGACTCACGGCGCAGGCGCCGCTCATCTTCCGACAATTTCCGAAAATCTTCTGGATCCAGACTGCGCATGCGCAGTAGACTTCGGACACCTAGTGACAGCCGGACACTTGGTGATAGAACACCGGGTTGACCTGCCGCAGTAAATTTGCGGTGGGCGGTCCTGAATCAGTTAATGAAAATCTGTGTTTCCTTTTTTGCATTACTATCCGTATATCTTTTTGCCTTGTCTGTTTATTAGCTTCAGGCTGGCCATAGATTTTACAAATTTCTTATTAAAATTTTCCTTTAGATGTACCAAAACCATATAATATAAGGGCAAACCTAAACATTTTAAATTTTGTATGCAATCAGACAGGCCCTTGTACTACATAGTGAATCTAAAGGAAATTGAATAAGAAAATTGTATAATGTGTGGCCAGCCTATGTGGGAGGTGATGAAGGGGCGCCAATATCTGAGGGAAGCGATGTAACCATTCCCTTAAAAGGAAGTTCTCTGTAGGGCAGGGCATGTAATAGGACAGTTTTATCCCCACCCAATCCTCCTCTCTCCTGTTCTTTTATCAGCCAATTATTACTTGTATTAAAATGCACACAGGGCTTATATCAGCCTCCTAGACAGTTTGATATTTTAATAACTCCATCCAAAAAAACAGGAAACTGCTTGCATCAGAGATATCACTGGGTCTAATATAAGGTATGTAATGCAAATGGAAAGGATTTCATTAAAAAAATTTAAATTAAAAAATCTTTTTTATGTTGATGAGGGGAGAAAGGATGAGCCAGGCAAAATATAGGCAGCTTTCCCTTTGATTGGCAGGCTATATAGGACACTTCCTTGGCAGTTAAAAGGTTAACGGAAACCTATGCTGACAGACATATGGAAGCGCTAACATTACTGTCCTTCTTAAAATGCTAATTGCCTGGCAGGCTTGCCTCATTCTGACTTCATTTAGAACGCCTCTATTACATGCTCCAGGTAAAGACTGTAGGATGGTCTCATAATGAAAAATATAAAATATCTGATGCTGGGTCAAATTTTAACTGAGCTGGGTTTTTTTGACCCTCAAACTTTCCTATTTAACAAAATGATTCAATGACTACTGTATATGCATACCGTGCTAACAGAGAAACCAAATGTTTTCAAAATAAAAAACATGCTGTAGAGAATGCAATTTTTACTCACCTTGTTTCCAAAGCATGCCGAGACTTCAAAAAAGGTGATGCCGCTGAGGGTTTCGCCTTTTGGCAGAAGAGTATAGACATTCAAAGTAAAATGTGGGGATAATTTGGCATCTAGATGAACCTTTATAGGGAAAAATCCTTGGAGAGCTAGAGAGAAAACATACATATTGTAAATTAGGGAAAATGGTTAACATCTAGTTACATATTATAACAGGAGACAAAATACTACATGTACATTGTCCCACAGGGGACAGAATAGTGATAAAAAAATAACGATACTATTTCTTTAAAGGCAGTTTGCGCAGTCTATTGCATAGTAAACCAGTTTGATACACAATATAAAACTTTTTTTTACAAACGTGGTCATCATTGCTTATTAACCACTTTCAGACCGGACCAATTTGCAGCCAAAGGACCAGGCCCCTTTTTGCGATTCGGCACTGCGTCGCTTTAACTGACAATTGCGCGGTCGTGCGACGTGGCTCCCAAACAAAATTGACGTCCTTTTTTTCCCACAAATAGAGCTTTCTTTTGGTGGTATTTGATCGCCCCTGCGGTTTTTATTTTTTGCGCTATAAACAAAAATAGAGCGACAATTTTGAAAAAAATGCATTATTTTTTATTTTTTGCTATAATAAATATCCCCAAAAAATATATAAAAAAACATTTTTTTTTCCTCAGTTTAGGCCGATACGTATTCTTCTACATATTTTTGGTAAAAAAAATCGCAATAAGCGATTATTGATCGGTTTGCGCAGAAGTTATAGCGTTTACAAGATAGGGGATAGTTTTATAGCATTTTTATTAATAATTTTTTTTTTATTATTAATGGCGGAGATCTGCGATTTTTTTTGTGACTGCGACATTATGGCGGACACATCGGACATTTTTGACACATTTTTGGGACCATTGTCATTTTTACAGCAATGAATGCATTTAAATGCATTGATTTCTGTATAAATGACACTAGCAGTTTAGGGGTTAACCACAAGGTGGCAGTGTAGGGGTTAAGTAGGCCTAGGGGTGTGTTTTTTACTGTGGGGGGGCGTGGCTGTCAGCTAGTGAATGCTGATCTCTGCTCCAATCACAGGGAGCAGAGATCGGCGTCACTAGTTGCTAGGCAGAACAGGGAGATGCTGTTTATCTCGGCATCTCCCCGTTCAGCCGCTCCGTGAGACGATCGCGGGAGTCCCCGCGGCGATCGAGTCCGCGGGGACCGCGGCCGGACTCACGGGGGTCCCGACCGGCGCAGGAGCGCGCCGCTCCCGGCGCGCTCCCGATGGCACGGACAGGCGAAAGGAGGGACGTATATATACGCCCTCCTGCCTGTACGTGCCATTCTGTCGACGTATATCGTCGTGCGCCGGTCGGCATGTGGTTAACTACCAACGTATACAGATACAGTTAAACATACACACAGTTAGGCTCGATTCACATCTATGCATTTTGCTTTTGAGCGATTTTGCAGTGCTTTTTGCGGTGCTTGCCGCGTTTTTGGACACACGTTTTTACCACGTTTATTTTTTATTTTTTTAAGACCGTGGTTTCTTAGCAACCAGCTATATACATTGTAAAAAAAAAACGCAAATCGCAGTAAAAACGCGGCACTTGCGTTTTGGATGCGGGTCCATTGACTTCTATTACATGCAAAACGCTGCATTTTGCATGAAAAAAAGTCCCCGACCCTTTCCAAAAATGCAGAGGCACAAAAATGCATTGATGTGAACATGTTCCATAGGAACCCATGTTAAAAAATGTCCATGCATTTCTGCAAAATGCATCAAAAAACGCGCTAGTGTGAATGGAGCCTTAAAGTGGAGTTCCACCCAAAAATGGAACTTCCGCTTTAAGCACTCCTCACCCCCTTACATGCCACATTTGGCATGTCATTTTTTTGGGGGGGGGAGTGGGGGCTTCGTTAGGAGGGGGACTTCCTGTCCCACTTTCTCCTTCCACCCAGGGACCGCCAAGGCGAATCCTCCTTTCGCTTCAGGTGGCCCCTCCCTCTAGGCGATCTCCTGAGACACGTGACAGGTCCCAGGAGATCGCCTCTCCACTCCGGGAGCGCAGTGCGAATCACGCATGCGCCATGCTTGCCCAGCTGTGAAGCCGAAAGCTGTCATGGCTGGGTGCCCAGAATGGCAATGGTGGCGCCGGTGGAGGGGAGCGACACTCCGTTTGGCCGCATTGCTGGACCGTGGAACAGGTAAGTGTCTGTTTATTAAAAGTCAACAACTACACTTTTTGTAGCTGCTGACTTTTAATAAACATAAAAAGCCTGGAACTCCACTTTAAGGCCTGATTTACAGAGTCATGGTGCTGCAAGTATCTAGTGAAAAAGTGCGGACTGGGAGCCCAGATGTGTGCAGACAGTCGTGGCCAGGAAGTGATGACAGTGGCTGCAACTGTCTGCTTGTGTTCTAAAGTAATCGCACAGGATTAATTGCCTACAGTTATGTACAGATGATCAGGCCTGAAAGGGTAACTCCGTTTTTTTTGTGGGAAAAAAAATATAGCGTATACAATTGCGACTCAAGTCATGATGTAATTGAATGTTATTAAAAATATCCTTTCCTTTTCAATCTGCAGTGCTGTAAATTTCTGTAAAATGTAATGCAATATGGCAACCTGGAGGTGTTCTGTGTAAAATTGAATGTCCTGCTTGTGTGATTGGCTCACTGATTTTCCCAGAAGTCTGCACAAAGATACAGAAGTCAGATTTTTCACATCCTCTGTACCAAATGTCATTCTTAAGGCCCGTACACACGATCAGACTTTTTGACAACCAACATGCAAATTAGCTGTTTTGGACCAACATCCGACCGTGTGTACGCTCCATCGGACCAACTTTTTCCGTTTTCGTCTGACTTTTGTTGGCTGTGCAAACGGACCAACTTTCTGCCAACAAAAGTCCGATGGACCAAAGTCCGACCGTGTGTACACAAAACCATCAGACTTTTGTACAAAGTAGAAACACGCATGCTCAGAACCAATGCAAAAGATCTGACAACAATACAGAAGTTGACCAAAGGTGGCGCAGGATTATTCGAACGTCCTCTTTTGAAGTGTCGTCAGTACGTTGAAACGTCACTATGTTCATGTTTGTTGCCTAAAAAGTCAGATCGTGTGTATGCAATACCAACTTTGTACAAAAATCCACAGGAAAGTTGGTCCACGGTCCGATCGTGTGCATGAGGCTTTAGTGAGATACTCCTAAAAGGGAAAGTAAAGATCAAAGCAACAGTCCAAGATTCCTTTGATAAAGTCACGTGGACAGTGACGATATGCGTCAGGAGAGAGAGCCTGGTGACAGAGCGTGTCCGATCTCGGCCGGGATCGATCACACAGTTTGTACTACTGCTGTTAATTTTAAATTGAAACTAAGTCTTTTATTTTTTATTACTTTATTTTTGCTACACTATGGAGTCCTTCCCTGTTTCTGCCCTGATTTTATGATTGAGTGCCTGGTGGGATTGGTTTAATCTGGAACAGCATCAGCATTTGAAGCCCAGAAGCAGGAGTAACTATTGATTGTAAGGTGATTTCTACCTTACCTTAAGGTAAGAGGCTGGGGCAAACATTTTTTATTACCTCACTGAAATTTGCATGGATGGGATCACTGGCTGCAAGCATTTGAACTTTAAGGCACATGAAAATGGAGCTCATACACAGGAAATCCTTAGCTGAGACCGTGTTACACATTAGAATTTTAATGACTATTTATTTGAAGCACTGTTTGGACTATTGCTATGATCTTTACTTGCTTTGATCTTTACTTGCTTTGCACTTTAAATTAATACTGGGCATTTTTGGCACATCATTCAGCACATTTATTGTTCACATTGGCATTTTTTTGCACAGGCATTTTTTTCTGCATAGGCATTTTTTTGCTGAGTTATCGTTCACATTGGCATTTTTTGCACAAGCATTTTTTTGCTGAGTTATTGTTCACATTGGCATTTTTGCACAGGCATTTATTGCACAGATTTAATTTATTTTAAGTTATTTTGCACAGACCGGTTTATTTATATTTTTTTTATATTTATGTGTGAACACTTTATCTATTTATGCACACAGTGTTGCTGAATTTATTTACATACCATTTTTTTACACATGAACTTGCACATGTTTTGCACTTCAATATTTTTTAGTTATTTATTGATGTGATTTATTTATTTACTCATGTAGTTAGCTGGATTTATTTGCTTATTTGCCCAGATTGTTATCCATGTTGTGGGAATACAGCCATGTATCTGTGAATATTAGTTGCCCATTCAAGATATTGCATTAGCACTGATCCCTATCTTTGGCTGTGCAATTGGATTAAATATATCAACATAAGGACGCCATTCTGATTTATCCTTTTGGAAGACCTCAAAGGATGTGCGTTTATTGGAGCTAGCAAGCGCCACATTATTTATTTACTTTTATATGTATAGAGCCTGCTGCAGCAATAATGACATTTATAAAGCCAAAAAAAATTAAATTTTCCATTCAAGCTTTCTTTATTTTATAAACAACGGCTTGGAGAGCCAGCTTGTATGATGAGGCCATAATTTAGTGCACTTTGAACAAGATTAGAGATTTTTTTGATAAATTCTAGTGCCTTTTTCTCACAGACTTTGGATAGAAGTAACAGGTGTGGAAAAAAATTGGGCTTCAGGTGTTGGTGGTGCCTTCACATGATAACCCTATACAGGTACTCTTGATGAAAGCAAGAATTGGCCTTTCTGTCAAAAATGTAAATGATATGCACCTGTCGAACAGGTAAAGAAAAATTGGTCCTTGGGTGTTCATTATGCCCATTAAACCCACACCAAAAAACTTCTTCCAGATGAAATCAACACCTAGAAAGCTGGGCAGCTTAGACAGTCTTTCAGAGATTTGAGATCCAGAAAGCACTTAATCAGAGCCATCAACATCAGGGGCTTGATAGCTGCTGCTAATCCAGGACTGATTAATTTTGATAAATGTCAGCCGGTCCACAGAATCTGTGGACAGAAGTGCTCTCTTATCTGTCACAAAACCTCCGGCAGCACTGAATGCCCGTTCGGAAAGCATGCTGGATGCAGGGCAGCCCAGCAGCTCTATTGCATACTGGGAGAGTTCTAGCCAGTGGTCTATTCTCATGACCCAGTAACCCAATGGATCATCCACTGGAAAGTTCTTCATATCTGTTTGCGCCCCTAGATAATCTCCCACTATATGATGAAGGTGGTGCCAATGGGATGTGGAAGCTGACAGCCCTAGGCACAGAGGACTAACAAAAAATTGAAATGCATCACTAAAGCTGCCCCCTTCTCCACTGCTCCTCTCTTGACCAACAGAAGCCTCAAAACTACGTTTTTCACCAGACTGTAATCTACCAGAGTCTGGAAAGTACCGTATTTATGGGCGTATAACACGCACCTTTTTCCCCTTAAAATCAGGGGAAAATCGTGGGTGAGTGTTATACGCCAATCCCCCGTCAATTGTGAGCAGAGCGGAGCAAGCCGCTGAGAAACACATAGCCGAGTGTACTCGGCTAGGCTCGGCTCCACTCACAGTCACGCCCAGTCACGCCATTGGACTTGGGCGGGACTGGGAGAGGAGCCAAGAGGAGCCGAGAGACACAGGACATCTGGCTCTGTATCTCTGCATTTTTAAACTGGAAGGCTACACTGACAAGGCTGCAATGGCACTGGAGCAAGGCTACACTGACAAGGCTAGGCAATGACACTGGAGCCAGGCTGCACTGACAAGGCTGCACTGACAAGGCTGCACTGACAAGGCTGCACTGACAAGGCTGCAATGACACTGGACAAGGCTGCAGATGGACACTAATAAGGCTGCATTGATGGGCATTTAAATGTAAGTTTTTTTCCTTAAAATTCCCTCCTAAACTTGGGGTACGTGTTATACACCGGCGCGTGTTATACGCCAATAAATATGGTAGTTACATAAACTCCTCTTTAACCACTTCAATACAGTGCACTTTCACCCCCTTCCTGCACAGGCCAATGTTCAGCTTTCAGCACTATAACATTTTGAATGACTATCGGTCATGCAACTCTGTACCCAAATGAAATTTTGATAATTTTTTTTCACACAAACAGAGCTTTCTTGTGGTGGTATTTGATCACTTCTGCGGTTTTTAGTTTTTACGCTATAATCAAAAAAATACGAATTTGTTTTTTACTTTCTGCTATAATAAAAATCGAAATAAAAAAAAAAAATCTTTTCCTCAGTTTAGGCCAAATCACAATAAGCGTATATTGATTGGGTTGCGCAAAAGTTATAGTACCTACAAAATAGGTTATCGATTTATGGTATTATTTTTTTTTTTCTTTCTAGTTATGGCGGTGATCTGCGATTTTTATCATGACCGCGACATTGCAGCAGACAGATCAGACACTTGACACTTTTTTGAAACCATTGACATTTATACAGCGATCAGTGCTATAAATAGCCACTGATTACTGTATAAATGTCACTGGCAGGAAAAGGGGTTAACACTAGGGGGCGATCAAGGGGTTAAATGTGTTCCATGACTGTGTGTTTTAACTGTGGGGGATGGGACTGATTGGGGGAGGAGACCGGTCGGTGTTCCTATATACCAGGAACACACGATCTGTCTTCTCTCCCCTGACAGGACGTGGATCTGTGTGTTTACAAGGATCCAGGTACGAGCCGGGCATGTGCATCGGCTCCTTGGTGATGTGGCGGGCACGTGCGCACACCTCTATGCTGGCGGGAAGCGGGGGATGTCATATCACACCCGCTTGGGATGGGAGATCCCCTCTATGGACGTTATATAACTATGGGCGGTATGGGAAGTGGTTAAGGTGTCCTCAAGAGATTTCATCTTCTGCTCCCTCTGTTAGGACTGGATGAGTTCTGAGACTTTCACCTTAACGGTGGTCAAGGAGGGTTGGCAACCAATAGTGATCCTTCTCCTTGATGCCACATATTCTCGGGTCCTTTTGCAGGCTTTGAAGAATAAGGGGGCGGGTTGATGTTTGCCTTGCTCTGCTTCAATGCCTCCAAAGCTGCTAGAATCCTTGTCCCCCTCCTCCTCCTCCCTCTCCTCTTGTGTGCTCTGTAGTGTAGGAAGAACAGTGTCTGCATAAAGCGGGCCTTGAGAGGAAAGGAAGACCTCCTCTTCCTCCCACTGCTCTGCCTCGGTTATCCTGTCCATAATGCCATTCAGAGTCTGCTCAAGCATGAGCACAACAGGGATTGTGTCACTGATGCATGCATTGTCATGGCTCACTGTCCTTGTGGCCTACTCAAATGGTGACAGTACAGTGCATTCATCCTTTATTAGCAGCCATTGGCATGGGAAAAAAATGGCTACAGACTCTTCTGGCCTGCTTCAGCAGATCTTCCAACCCTGGGTACCTATTTAAAAAATTCTGCACCGCCAAATTGAGGACATGTGCCAGGCATGGCATGTGTCAACTTCCCCTGTCTGAGGGCGGACAGGTTGGTGCCATTATCGCAAATCACCATTCCTGGCTCCAGCTGGCGTGGCATGAACCACCTCAGGGCCTGCCGCTGCAGAGCTGCCAGAATCTCTGCTCCAGTGTGGCTTCTGTCCCCTAGACAGACCAGCTGACGCTCTGCATGGCACCTTTTAGCCCGACTCATTAAATAACCCCTTGAATGTTTGGGGGGGGGGTACTTGTGGTTCATGGGTCAATTCAGCAGAGGAAGGCATGGAGGAGGGGAAGGAAAAATCTTGCATCATCACCACTAGCTGTATGGAGACGTGGCTGCACAACAAGAGCCAGCACCGAGCCCTGTCCTGCATCATTCCGAGTTGCAAGCTGACCATGCTTGCTAGACCATGTGTCAGCAGTAACGTGGACCTTGCGGCTGACAGTCTTGCTCCAACGATGCCACAACTTTGCCTTCTACGTGATAGAGCTGGAATCGCCTTATGTGAAAAGAAATAGCGACTGGGAACAGCACATTCTGCAAATTCACGGAAGGGGGCAGATGGAAAGTCAGGAGTTGTAAAGCCAGCAGCTTTGACAAGCTTGAATTTAGATGCTGAGCATGTGGGTGGCAGTGACTATTTTTTTTTCCACTGCAGCAGATGGGGCAGAGACATTTTCCTGCTGTAGTCTACAGCTGGTGGTGTGATACTGGCAGATGTGCTGCAAGGACCTGGAACACCCTGCGCTATACCATCATCCCTGTCAGTGGAGGCTACTGAGAGGTCATGAGGTATAGTGGGTATAGACCTGAAAGGTGAAGAGTGAGGAGGAGCAGAATTGCATCCCTTTTGTGTGGCTTTTAGGTGCTCTTGCCAACGGGCTGAGTGGTGGGAGGTTAAATGCCTTGTCAAGCATGTGGTACCCAAATAGCTGGTGTTTTTGCCACGCTTGATGTGCTTGAGGCAAAGTTTGTAAATTGAAACAGTGTAATTGGCTGCACATGTGCTAAAAAAGCCCCAAACAGCTGAGCTGTGGGAAGTGGGCTAGAAGATAACAGCTCCACAATCTGTTGGAATAAGGTGGCCATACGGGCTTACACATTCACAGTGTAGAGCCAGCTGTGGTTCCTCAGGAAGCCATAGCTGGCTCCTATACGAGCTGTCTCTTATAGCGATCTACCAACTGACTTCTGTAATACCACCCTGTCAGATTTTTTCCCCTCGATCAGCGCTGCCAGGAATTCTCCGCTGTCAGAAATTGAATACAATAACTTAGAAGGGAGGATTCCCCCATCCACATCAAGTATGTGTGGATGGCGGAATCAAATATGTTTTTTTGTTCAACCTACTGGTTGAACCAAAAAAAACACTAATTAATCTATAGGCTGCCTTAGTCTAAAATAATATTCTGCTCTTAAATTAAACCCAAGTTGCTCTATCCATTTATTCCATGCTAAGGGCCATCTATAATATAAAGGACTAAATACAACTCTGTTTATGTTTGATCTTAACTGCTATACTTACTTGAATGGCTTGATTGATCTGTGATATCCACTTTATGTTCTTCATGAGAATAAATTCCATCTCCATTGGCGGTCTATAAAACAGGATAGAAAATAATATTTAAAGTTGAATGCCAGACAAGCAGCTGACCTGATATTATGGAAACTATGCTCAAGTCTGCAGACCAGGACATAAAAACATGGAAGTTGTAAGGGATCCATCAATAAATATACAGTATTTTGCTTTCTGTAACTGGCTGCCTGGAGACACATGGGATGGAAGATGGACAGGGTTTAGCTAATTTAAAGTGATATATACAGTATTTGTCCTGTCTAGTCATTACACAAGCGCATTGTAATATAGCAATCAGACATAGGGGTTGATGCACTGTAGACAAATAAACTGTTCACTTTACATTTGCTTTTAAAAGAGGGGAGATGCTCACTCCTGTAATACTGGGGTTCGGTGTCCAATGTCTGCAGCACTCAGAAACTAGCCAGGATGGGAATGTACACAAAGATGAGAGTATTTTAGCTACCCTTCAGGGTGACAGAAAATGGCCTACAGGTACAGTGCCTTGAAAAATTATTCATACCCCTTGAAATTTACCACATTTTGTCATGTTACAACCAAAAAAAGGTAAATGTATTTTATTGGGATTTTATGTGATAGACCAACACAAAGTGGCACATAATTGTGAATTGAAAGAAAAATGATAAATGGTTTTTATAATTTTTTTTATTTGCACCCCATACTGATTAACATGGGGGGACCAGGATTTTTGAGGGCCAGACCCCCACATCCCAGGGTTGTTGGGAAGAAGCCCTTGTCCCAATGTTGAGGGGCGCTCACTTGTCCACCCCCTTTCCTGGCCTGCCAGGCTGCATGCTCAGATAAGGACCTGGTTTGGATTGGGGGGGGGGGGGTGCCGTTTTATTCTTTCATTTTGGCATGGGGTTCCCCTTAAAATCTATGCCAGACCCAAAGGGCATGGTATGAATTTGGGGGAACCCCCCCCCATGCTATTTTTTTAATACATTTTTGTCCTGTTGGTAGGGATGGGCGAACAGTTTGGCCCAAGCATGAGTTTGGGCTGAACTTTGGCTGTTCGGACGTTCACCGAAAAAACAAAATTATCGAGTGGTTTGACTGTTTGTTCAGCCCGCCGAATGACCACAATGCACTGCACCACTGCACAGTGCATTGAAAGCCCTGATTGGCTGAAGCAATTAAAGCTTTAACCATTCAGGGCACAGAGCACTGTCAGAGCCATGATAGGACACGTCATGATGAATTTATCCAATCATGGCTCATTGCTCATAATCCCGACCCACACACCATAAAAGTATTCTTTCCAAAGGGGCCGTTTGTAGTGTGATAGCGGTGTGGAGAGAGATAGAACAGGGCTCTGTTCAGTGCTATTAGACAGTTAGTTAGCTATAGTGTGCTATTCTGATTGTATTGTCAGTGTAGGGATATACAATCTAAGGATAGTTCAGTGTGAGTGTAGTGCAACCACCATTTATCTTTACATTAGTGTGAATGTAGGGATAGTTCAGTCAGTGTGAGTGTAGGGACCATTCAACATAGTATTTTTTATTGCATTACTGCAAGTTTAACGCCGTATACTTCAGTACGTTACGTGCCATTTAACGCAGTACATTTGTGTGCGTTAGTGCGCGCTTAGTGCAGTATATTTCAGTTGCATTACTGCAAGCTTAACGCCATATAGTTCTGTGCATTACTGCAAGTTTAACGCCATATATTTCAATGCGTTACTGCAAGTTTAACGCCATATATTTCATTGCATTACTGCAAGGTCTCTGACTCAACTTGGGTGCCAGACAGTGCAGAGGAGGAAAGTGAGGGTGAGGCACAAACCCAACGAGGCAGCCATCATGGAAGAGTAGAGAGCAGCCACCCTATTCCATCACATTTTGGAGCTGTTATCTCCCGGTCCACTTTCCACAGCTCAGCTGGCTGGTCCTTTTTGTTAGTACATGTGCAGCCGATCATACTGTTGCTATTTGCAAACTTTGTCTCAAGCACATCAAGCGTGGCAAAAACACCAACCATTTGGGTACCAAATGCTTGACAAGGCATTTAACCTCCCACCACTCAGTCCATTGGCAAGAGCACCTAAAAGCCACACAAAAGGGACACAAATCTGTCCCTCTTCCTTACTCACCTCAGTCTGTCCCTGCTATACCGCATGACCTCTCAGCAGCCTCCACTGACAGGGATGATGGTAAAGCGCAGGGTGTCCCAGGTCCTTGCAGCACATCTGCCAGCAGCACACCACCAGCTGTAGACTATAGCCAGCAAAATTTCTCTGCCCCATCTGCTGCAGTAGAAAAAAAATACAGTCCCTGCTACCCACATGCCCAGCGTCTAAATGAAAGCTTGTCAAAGCTGCTGGCTCTCCAACTTCTGCCCTGCCGCCTGGTGGATTCTGACCCCTTCCGTGAATTTGCAGATTGTGCTGTACCACAATGGCAGGTTCCCAGTCACTATTACTTTTCACGTAAGGCCATTCCAGCTCTCTACCCTCACTTGGAAGGCAATGTTGTGGCATCGTTCAGCAAGTCAACCGCAAAGTCCACGTTACTGCTGACATGTGGTCCAGCAAGCATGGGCAGGGACAATATATTTTGTTTACAGCACACTGGGTAACTCTGCTTGCAACTCAGAAGGATGCAGGACAGTGCTCAGTGCTGCAGCTTGTTGTGCCCCCACGTCTCTATACAGCTGCTGATGATGCCAGATTTGTCAGCTCTACCCCCTCTTCCTCCATGCCCTCCTCTGCTGAATTGTCCTATGAACCTCAAGTACCCCCTAAGCGTTCAAATAGCTATTCAATGAGTCCGGCTAAAAGGTGTCATGCAGTGCTTCAGCTGGTGTGTCTAGGGGACAGGAACCACACCGGAGCAGAGATTCTTGCAGCTCTGCAGGGACAGGCCCAGAGGCGGTTCATGCCACCCACGCCAGCTGGAGCCAAGAATGGCGGTGTGTGATAATCGGACAAACCTCCTGTCTGCCCTTAGACAGGGAAAGTTGACACATGTGCCATGCCTGGCTCATGTCCTCAATTTGGTGGTACAGCGTTTCCTTAAAAGGTACCCAGGGTTGGAAGATCTACTAAAGCAGGCCAGAAGAGTCTGTAGCCATTTCAGGCGGTGCTCGGTTGGCTGAAATTCAGAGGGAATTACACCTGCCCGCAAACAGCCTGATTTGTGACATGCCCATCAGGTGGAACTCGACTTTGGCAATGCTGCAGCGGCTGCACATGCAGCAAAGGGCCTTCAACAAGTACCTGTGTGCGTATGGCACAACGACAGGCTCAGGCCAGCTCGGCTTTTTCTCCCCACGCCAATGGCTGCTCATAAAGGATGCATGCACTATACTGTCACCATTTGAGGAGGCCACAAGGATGGTGAGCCATGACATCGCATGCATCAGCGACACAATCCCTGTTGTGTTCCTGCTGGAGCAGACTGCGTGGCATTATTGACAGGGCAGAGCAGCGGGAGGAAGAATAGGACTTCCTTTCCTCTCAAGGCCTACTTTGTGAAGACACCATTATTCCTATGCCACAGAACACACAAGAAGAGAGGGAGGAAGAGGATGATTCTGGCAGTTTTGGAGGCATTGAAGCAGAGAAAGTCATACGTCAAACAATAAGAGATGGTTTTCCATCCGCAGAACCCTTGGGATTAGTACGTGGCTGGAAGGAGGCAGTTCCAGATACTATAATCCTCAGTGACCCCGAGGAGTCTGCTTCTCATGCCTCCGCAAATTTGTGGTGCATGGGCTCCCTCATGCTTCAAAGCCTGTGAAAGGACCCAAGAATACGTGCCGTAAATGAGAAGGATCACTATTGGTTGGCAACCCTCCTTGATCACCATTACAAGGGGGAAGGCTCAGAACTCATCCCGTCCCCACAGAGTGCAGAATATGAAATCTCTTGGGGACCTATAAAGCCTTAAAGCCTCAAAGTCGGACATTGAATCAGCATTTCGCTTGCTGCCAGTACACCCAGATAGTTTTTGGCTGTTGGGGTGCTGTTGGCAGGAGGAGTTTTATGTGATCAATGTTTGCCCATGGGTTGCTCCATTTCCTGCACCATGTTTGAACTGTTCAGCTCGTTCCTGGAATGGGTGATACGGGATGTGTCTGGCCTGGATTCAGTGATCCATTATCTGGGCTATTTCCTCTTCGTGGGTCCTCAGTCCTCCAATGTGTGTGCAATTCTTTTGTCTACGTTGTAGCACATTGCGGGTAAGTTTGTTGCATTTTGTTGCAGTGTTTACAGCTAAACGTTTTTCTATATGATGTTCATATCCCGGGCATTGACAACACTCTGGCTGATTCCTTGTCTCGGTTTCAGTGGGACAGGTTCAGGGAACTGGCACCAGCTGCAGAGAAGGAAGGGATTCCTTGCCCGGGGTGGCTTTGGGAGATTGCCTTGGAGTCACCGTGGGATGGATCAGGAGATCGGTAAGTTGGTCGGTCTCTTTTTCAATCCTGCAGGTCATTGGACCGGGTGTGTTGTTCGGGTTATGAGATACTTTTGTTCAGTGCAGCGTTTTCCATTGCGTTTTTTGGAGCATTTCATGTGGGGGAGCTGGTTAGCCCGGCGAAGCAGATAGAAGGGGGTCTGATGGTAAAAGATGTGGGTATCAGGGAGGATAGGGTGGTGTTAAGGTTGCGCAGGTCTAAAAATGGACCAGGGAGGAAGAGGGGTGTATGTGCAGCTGTTTACTTTGCCTGGCTCATGGGTTTGCTCGGTAAGGGTGGTAAGGGAATTTTTTAGGGTTCGACCGGTTGGGGGTGGGCCATTTTATTCTTCCGCATTGGGGCGGCTACAGAGGCTGCCAGGTGTGGGTTGGATGAGGCGGCTGTGAAAAGGATTGGGAGGTGGGAATCCAGGAGGTTCCAGTCTTATGTGCGTCCTCAATTGTTAACTGAAGGCTTTTAAAAAATAAAAATAAATAAAAAGGGGAAATAATAATAAAGCAAGAGGTTTCATGTTTTGTATGCTGTGTTGGTAATTTTCCTACCTATCGTTCTGTCATTGCAGATGGAGGTCAAATACGCCTCGTCTGGATCTTAGGGCATTCTTATGTCTTTTGGGGTTCCAGGAGAGCGGATGTCAGGCCAGAAGGCAGACAACTGGGGCTCTCGCAAAGGGAGGCATGCATTAGGTGGTTAAGAATTCCTGGAATGGGATGGAGCAGGGCAGTGCCGGAAGTACAACGGAATGCTCGGCTAGATAGGCCACCGGATGTGTTGGTGCTACATGTGGGAGGGAACGAGTTGGGGGTCAGATCCAACAGGAAACTGATTTCTAATGTGAAGTGTGATTTTTTTGACACTTCGAGCGGCTTTCCCGGGGATGGTATTGGTATGGTCCGACAGTGGCACGGACCTCATAGCATATGGCGAGATTGGTGTTCAGGATTAACAAAGCATGAATTAAAGTAAATAAGGTGGTGGGTAGATTCGTTGCCCGTAACGGGGGACTAGTAATAAGGCACATGGAGTTGGAGATTAATGTGGGTATGTACCTACGGGGGAACGGAGTGCACCTTTTAGTTGTGGGCATCGATTTATGGACACTGGGTCTTCAAGACAGGATTGAGTGGGCCCTGCAGGTGTGGAGGGGCCCTTAAGCTTAAGGGGTCATCCTTTGCGGGCTGTGGTGGTGTCTTTGGTCTTTAATGGTGGCAGAAAACAGATGTGATGGAAGTGGTATGTGCCCCTCTGGTTTATCCCAGTGGAAGGGTAGGCTGGAATACGGGAATGGTTGCGCTGCGGGAAGGGGGTTGTCTCTGAGCTGATAATACGGCTGGAGGCCTGATATGATGAAATATGGTCCCGCAGTGTACTGGTTGAAAGTGTCAAGTGGAAAGTGTGAAGTTCGGGGTGCCGTCAAAGACCAACAGACTGGGAGTTGAAATTGTAAATGTTGTATTTATGTTAATTGGAAGTTATTTAATATTGGATTGAATAGTTTGTTAATAAAAGGCTGCTATGGCCAGTTATTCTCCAAACTCCTGTGTGGTCCATTATTTGGTAAAAGGGTAAGAAAAAGGTGGAAATGAAAGAACGGGTGTTCTGGAAGACTTGGGGATATCTTGAATACACTGGTCATGTGTCGTCTAATGGTGATTTTTGTGTATTTTTAGCAAAAATATAAACATTTGCAGAACTATCATGGGACCTAAGAAAATCAGTGGCATCTTTTTATTTTACTGGTCCTTTGCTTTCAGAAAATGTTGGGGGGTCTTTTACAAACTCTGGAAGTTGTAAGGGAAAAATAAAAAAAATAAAGGAAATTTGCAAAAAATGGTCTGGCCACCTGAGTATAAACTATAGTGCAGGGCCTGGAAGCAAAAGGGTTAAGAAAGACGAAGTAAAAAAATATGTTGCCTACTAACATGTTTATACCTTCAGTACAAATATTTCAGTATGCATAGCTCCCAACTGCCCTGATTTCGGGGGACTGCCCCTCATTCGGAGCAAACTCCTTCTATCCCTCTTTCCTCATTATTTGTCCCTCATTTTGGTTTGATCTATAAAGCTTAATATAAAATACACTACTTAGCTGTCAAAAAAGTGTTTCCAAGTCCTAAACCTTTTATCCAATTTTTCTAAATTGCTGTATTTGTAAATTCCAAAAGCCAATATAAAGAGATCGTAGTGGTAAAAAAAAAAGCACTTGAGGGTGTAACCAATCTTTTTTTACAAGTCTCCTTTAGCAGGGGGTGTGTCCTATGCCTACATACTTTTGCTAATAGTTGTCCCTCATTCCCATCTCAGAAACTTGGGAGGTATGCAGTATGGCTGTTTATATGAAAAATTATGTGCACAGAAGGTACACCAGTCTCTGTACATTTATATATTTTAATTAGCTATATAATATCTTTACATACCATAATACTACAAGAAAAATAAAACTTACAAAGTAGAAGAATGAGATGTGGTCTGTGTTACTATCCAGCTGATCCTTATTGATGTGATAATCCACATTCACTGACAGATCGGAGTCACATGGCAGTTGGTCTCTTCCTCTAGATTCCAAATTCAGGAAGCTTTGACTTTCAGAGTAGTGGGAATGAACCCAAATCATAGCCCCTGAAAACATTAGGTGTCTGAAATCCAGGTCTTCATCAACATCTTCTTTTGATACCAATACTGCCTATGGTAGAAAATAAATGGTTTTAGGCTTTAATTCTGTTACCAGGGTGAACCAGAGAACCTTCTAGCATTTTCTCAGAGACGAAAGACAATCAATATGATTTACAAATCATGTCTGGTCAGCCATTTGTCATTTTTTTTTAATCAGAGGTGATTCACATAATTGACAACATAAGGCAGAGGAGGAGAGAACTGGAATAAAGACAGGACTGTACTCTCTCCCTCTCCCCCGGCAGTAATAAGCTTAATATGAGGGAGTGCTGATAAGTATTGAGCCTTACCCAGGTAATCTTTATGGAGGGATTTGGGTCAAACCCCTCCCTCTGCACTTGAAAGTATTCAAAATGCCAAGATCAGAATTTAATACTTTGGATTTTTTATTAATGGGGCCATTGACTGCCAAGTAAACCGGAAGTGACATTGTGACATTGCTTCTGGGTTACTACATCCGAGACCTGTTTAAAGCTGATTCTATCTTTGTTCGGGTCTCCGGCCAGCCAGCAGACGTGCCAGCTGGTGGCTCGGGTCTCCTGGAGGGACAGGAGAGCCCAGGCGAGTGGCAGCAGGTGGTGGTAATATTACTGCTTGTAATAACTGCTAAGCGGCTGCTTAGCTGTATTGGTTGATATCACAAAAGAGCAGACCGTCTGCTCTAAAAAAAATGTTTTTGGCCCCATAGAATTTAACCACTTCAGCCCTGGAAGATTTTACCCCTTTCCTGACCAGAGCACTTTTTGCGATTCGTCACTGCGTCAATTTAACTGCCAATTGCATGGTCGTGCGACGTTACACCCAAACAAAATTTACGTCCTTTTTTTCCCCACAAATAGAGCTTTCTTTTGGTGGTATTTGATCACCTCTGCGGTTTTTATTTTTTGCGCTATAAACAAAAAAACTAAATTTTGAAAAAAAATACATTATTTTTTACTTTTTGCTGTAATAAATATCCCCCAAAAATATATAAAAAAAACAATTTTTTTCCTCCATTTAGGCCGATATGCATTCTTCTACATATTCTTGGTTTAAAAAAAAAAAAAAAAATAAAAATAAAAATTGCAATAAGCGTATATTGATTGGTTTGCGCAAAAGTTATAGCGTCTACAAAAATAGGGGATAGTTATGGTATTTTTATTATAATTTTTTTCTTTACTAGTAATGGCAGCGATCTGTGATTTTTATCAGGACTGCGACATTATGGCGGACACATCGGACAATTTTGACATGCTTTTGGGACCATTGGCATTATTACAGCGATCAACGCTATAGAAAATGCATTGATTACGGTAAAAATGTCACTGGCAGTGAAGGGGTTAACACTAGGGTCAATCAAAGGGTTAATGTGTTCCCTAGTTTGTGTCCTAACTGAAGGGGGGAGGGGACTGTGCAGGGGAGATGACAGATCGCTGTTCATACTCTGTATGAACAGACGATCTGTCTGTTCTCCCCTCAGAGAACCGGAAACTGTGTGTTTGCACACACAGATCCCGATTCTCCGTGTGCCCCGAGCGATCGCAGGATCCCGGCGGTGATCGTGACTGCGGGGCAAGCGCATCAGCGAGCAGGGGATGCGCCCCCTAGTGGCCACATCGCAAAGTTACATAATGTTACATAATGTCGCTTCGACCAGCCGTGCCATTCTGCCGCAGTGCAACTGCAGCGGATGGTCGGCAAGTGGTTAACAGAAACACCTTAAATTATGAAATCAACTGTTTTTGCAGGCATATTGCAAGCTTTTACTCGCTTGTTAAAACTGGTCTCTTTCCTCTAGTGCTTTCCATCGCCTAAAACAAAAATGCTTGAAGCTAGAAATGCTGGTAATATGCTTGTAAAATCTTTGTATACACTTGAAAAAAAGCTCCACTAAAATTTGCATGCCTGTAGTAGTAACTTACAGCTAATGCTACGCTACCAGTCCATGAATCAGTGGAAAGTGTAAAATCAGCCACTCCATCTTTGTTGATGCCTAGTGTTGCAATCTTTTCCAAATTTTCACCCAATAGGATTTTCACAGTCACATTAGCCAAGGGTTGATTATCCTTATCAGTCACTTTAATCTGGGGGAGAGAAAATAATTTTTTTTTATCAGAAAGTTGATATAAATAAGCCAAAACGTACTCATACAATATGTTGTACCCATTTCTTCGCTCCAGGCTTCATCTGGAGCCAAACCTTTTTCAGTTTTGACTTGAGTAGGCAAGGGTTAAAACCTCTGTCAATTTCTTTACAGCTATCTGAGACACTGTTACAAAGATTTACCCTCACTTCCTGTCCTACTGACATTTTACTAGACAGAAAAGGAAGGGCCCTTTACCAACAGCAATACTGACAGGTAGTGTTTTTGTGACAGATGAGTCTCTATTGGGCCAATAAGCAAGAGGGTGTAAATAGCACAGGGGGTATGCACTGCCCTCAGGAACATGTACCAATGCAAAAAAATAAAAATGCAATGTTCGAATTCCGTCAATAACATGCCTGGGGTGTCCTAATCCTTCCTGTGAAGGGGTGCATCTCTGATGTACAGAAAGTGCTGCAGCAGCACTGACATTTACAAAGGAAAATCATTTTAAAATTGCCAGAGAACAACATGTCATTGACAGCTTTTTTGTTTTTCTTTTAGAAAACCCCCAAATCCTGCAAAGAATCTGCTTTGTATTTTTGGGGACCCTTTGAGGGGTTTGTGTGCTGTCTAAAAAAATGCTGGCAATAAATGTAATTTGCTTGGAATTTATCTTTTTTTTGTTTGTTTGTTTGTATGTTACGTAAGAATGAAGGAAACAAATTGTGTAGAGTCCCCACAAAATACATGCCAGACTCTTTGAGTCTGGTATGGATTTCAAGGGGGTACATCATGCAATAAAAAATATAAAAAAGTAGGAGGTCCCAAGGAAATCCATACCAGACTGTTCAGGTCTGGTACAGACTTTAATGGGGACGCCAAATTAAATAAACATAACAATATGCATTTTAGAGGTCCCTCTAAAATTTCATACCAAACCCTTTATGCAAGCCCATGTTGATGAGAACAAGGTCCTCATTAGGGATGGGCCCGGTGCTCGATGCGAACCCACGTTCGCATCGAGCACCGGGCGTTCGCTCGCTCGGCGAGCCCAGAACTATTTTGGCCGCTCGCATCACGTTCGTGTGATGCGAGCGGCCCCACAATGCATTGCGGCCGGCGCGGCCGGCGCAGTGCATTGCTGGCTGATGATTGGCCAAGCATGCACTGTGACCCCGCATGCTTGGCCAATCACAGCGCCGGAAACTCGAAGAGCCATAATTGGCTACAGGCAGGACGCCTGTAGCCAATTACAGCTCAGGGGCTTTAGTACACGCCCCCTCTTATAAAAGGCCGCCACGCCGTCTGCGCCGGTCACATGCTGTTCCGGCGTAGATAGAGCAGGATCGTTCTGTGTCACTCTGCTGGATTTAGTTAGATAGATTCACTTAGAGAGATTGAGTTAGATAGATTCATTTAGAAGGATTGATTTAGAAAGAGGGGCTTGTAGTGTGTTCGTGGCAGGCAGGCACTGGCAGCAAACAGAGCTCCTGTATTTTGTTCCTAGAAGCACCTATAGGACTTGTAGTGTGTTCGTGGCAGGCAGGCAGAGCTCCTATATATTGTTCCCAGAAGCACCTATAGGACTTGTAGTGTGTTCGTGGCAGGCAGGCAGAGCTCCTATATATTGTTCCCAGAAGCACCTATAGGACTTGAAGTGTGTTAGTCCCATCACACAGACCTACATTTTCTTCCCAGAAGCACCTATAGGACTTGAAGTGTGTTAGTCCCATCACACAGAGATCATATATTTTGTTCCCAGAAGCACCTATAGGACTTGAAGTGTGTTAGTCCCATCACACAGACCTATATTTTGTTCCCAGAAGCACCTATAGGACTTGAAGTGTGTTAGTCCCATCACACAGACCTACATTTTCTTCCCAGAAGCACCTATAGGACTTGTAGTGTGTTAGTCCCATCACACAGAGATCATATATTTTGTTCCCAGAGGCACCTATAGGACTTGAAGTGTGTTAGTCCCATCACACAGACCTACATTTTCTTCCCAGAAGCGCCTATAGGACTTGTAGTGTGTTAGTCCCATCACACAGAGATCATATATTTTGTTCCCAGAGGCACCTATAGGACTTGAAGTGTGTTAGTCCCATCACACAGACCTATATTTTCTTCCCAGAAGCACCTATAGGACTTGAAGTGTGTTAGTCCCATCACACAGAGATCATATATTTTGTTCCCAGAAGCACCTATAGGACTTGAAGTGTGTTAGTCCCATCACACAGACCTACATTTTCTTCCCAGAAGCACCTATAGGACTTGTAGTGTGTTAGTCCCATCACACAGAGATCATATATTTTGTTCCCAGAAGCACCTATAGGACTTGAAGTGTGTTAGTCCCATCACACAGACCTACATTTTCTTCCCAGAAGCACCTATAGGACTTGAAGTGCGTTAGTCCCATCACACAGACCTACATTTTCTTCCCAGAAGCACCTATAGGACTTGAAGTGTGTTAGTCCCATCACACAGAGATCATATATTTTGTTCCCAGAAGCACCTATAGGACTTGAGGTGTGTTAGTCCCATCACACAGACCTATATTTTCTTCCCAGAAGCACCTATAGGACTTGAAGTGTGTTAGTCCCATCACACAGACCTACATTTTCTTCCCAGAAGCACCTATAGGACTTGAAGTGTGTTAGTCCCATCACACAGAGATCATATATTTTGTTCCCAGAAGCACCTATAGGACTTGAAGTGTGTTAGTCCCATCACACAGACCTACATTTTCTTCCCAGAAGCACCTATAGGACTTGTAGTGTGTAGTCCCATCACACAGCGATCATATATTTTGTTCCCAGAGGCACCTATAGGACTTGAAGTGTGTTAGTCCCATCACACAGACCTACATTTTCTTCCCAGAAGCACCTATAGGACTTGTAGTGTGTTAGTCCCATCACACAGAGATCATATATTTTGTTCCCAGAGGCACCTATAGGACTTGAAGTGTGTTAGTCCCATCACACAGACCTATATTTTCTTCCCAGAAGCACCTATAGGACTTGAAGTGTGTTAGTCCCATCACACAGACCTACATTTTCTTCCCAGAAGCACCTATAGGACTTGAAGTGTGTTAGTCCCATCACACAGACCTACATTTTCTTCCCAGAAGCACCTATAGGACTTGAAGTGTGTTAGTCCCATCACACAGAGATCATATATTTTGTTCCCAGAGGCACCTATAGGACTTGAAGTGTGTTAGTCCCATCACACAGACCTATATTTTCTTCCCAGAAGCACCTATAGGACTTGAAGTGTGTTAGTCCCATCACACAGACCTACATTTTCTTCCCAGAAGCACCTATAGGACTTGTAGTGTGTTAGTCCCATCACACAGAGATCATATATTTTGTTCCCAGAGGCACCTATAGGACTTGAAGTGTGTTAGTCCCATCACACAGACCTACATTTTCTTCCCAGAAGCACCTATAGGACTTGTAGTGTGTTAGTCCCATCACACAGAGATCATATATTTTGTTCCCAGAGGCACCTATAGGACTTGAAGTGTGTTAGTCCCATCACACAGACCTATATTTTCTTCCCAGAAGCACCTATAGGACTTGAAGTGTGTTAGTCCCATCACACAGACCTACATTTTCTTCCCAGAAGCACCTATAGGACTTGAAGTGTGTTAGTCCCATCACACAGACCTACATTTTCTTCCCAGAAGCACCTATAGGACTTGAAGTGTGTTAGTCCCATCACACAGAGATCATATATTTTGTTCCCAGAAGCACCTATAGGACTTGAAGTGTGTTAGTCCCATCACACAGACCTATATTTTCTTCCCAGAAGCACCTATAGGGCTTGAAGTGTGTTAGTCCCATCACACAGACCTACATTTTGTTCCCAGAAGCACCTATAGGACTTGAAGTGTGTTAGTCCCATCACACAGAGATCATATATTTTGTTCCCAGAAGCACCTATAGGACTTGAAGTGTGTTAGTCCCATCACACAGAGATCATATATTTTGTTCCCAGAAGCACCTATAGGACTTGAAGTGTGTTAGTCCCATCACACAGACCTATATTTTCTTCCCAGAAGCACCTATAGGACTTGAAGTGTGTTAGTCCCATCACACAGACCTACATTTTCTTCCCAGAAGCACCTATAGGACTTGAAGTGTGTTAGTCCCATCACACAGAGATCATATATTTTGTTCCCAGAAGCACCTATAGGACTTGAAGTGTGTTAGTCCCATCACACAGACCTATATTTTCTTCCCAGAAGCAACTATAGGACTTGAAGTGTGTTAGTCCCATCACACAGAGATCATATATTTTGTTCCCAGAAGCACCCATAGGACTTCTAGTGTGTTAGTGGCATCACACAGAGCTCCTATATTGTCTTCTCAGCAGCACCCATAGGACTTCTAGTGTGTTAGTGGCATCACACAGAGCTCCTCTATTTTCTTTGCAGAAGCACCCATAGGACTTCTAGTGTGTTAGTGGCATCACACAGAGCTCCTATATTGTCTTTTCAGCAGCACCCACAGGACTTCTAGTGTGTTAGTGGCATCACACAGAGCTCCTCTATTTTCTTTGCAGAAGCACCCATAGGACTTCTAGTGTGTTAGTGGCATCACACAGAGCTCCTATATTGTCTTCTCAGCAGCACCCACAGGACTTCTAGTGTGTTAGTGGCATCACACAGAGCTCCTCTATTTTCTTTGCAGAAGCACCCATAGGACTTCTAGTGTGTTAGTGGCATCACACAGAGCTCCTATATTGTCTTCTCAGCAGCACCCACAGGACTTCTAGTGTGTTAGTGGCATCACACAGAGCTCCTCTATTTTCTTTGCAGAAGCACCCATAGGACTTCTAGTGTGTTAGTGGCATCACACAGAGCTCCTATATTGTCTTTTCAGCAGCACCCACAGGACTTCTAGTGTGTTAGTGGCATCACACAGAGCTCCTCTATTTTCTTTGCAGAAGCACCCATAGGACTTCTAGTGTGTTAGTGGCATCACACAGAGCTCCTATATTGTCTTTTCAGCAGCACCCACAGGACTTCTAGTGTGTTAGTGGCATCACACAGAGCTCCTCTATTTTCTTTGCAGAAGCACCCATAGGACTTCTAGTGTGTTAGTGGCATCACACAGAGCTCCTCTATTTTCTTTGCAGAAGCACCCATAGGACTTCTAGTGTGTTAGTGGCATCACACAGAGCTCCTATATTGTCTTCTCAGCAGCACCCACAGGACTTCTAGTGTGTTAGTGGCATCACACAGAGCTCCTCTATTTTCTTTGCAGAAGCACCCATAGGACTTCTAGTGTGTTAGTGGCATCACACAGAGCTCCTATATTGTCTTCTCAGCAGCACCCACAGGACTTCTAGTGTGTTAGTGGCATCACACAGAGCTCCTCTATTTTCTTTGCAGAAGCACCCATAGGACTTCTAGTGTGTTAGTGGCATCACACAGAGCTCCTATATTGTCTTTTCAGCAGCACCCACAGGACTTCTAGTGTGTTAGTGGCATCACACAGAGCTCCTCTATTTTCTTTGCAGAAGCACCCATAGGACTTCTAGTGTGTTAGTGGCATCACACAGAGCTCCTATATTGTCTTTTCAGCAGCACCCACAGGACTTCTAGTGTGTTAGTGGCATCACACAGAGCTCCTCTATTTTCTTTGCAGAAGCACCCATAGGACTTCTAGTGTGTTAGTGGCATCACACAGAGCTCCTCTATTTTCTTTGCAGAAGCACCCATAGGACTTCTAGTGTGTTAGTGGCATCACACAGAGCTCCTATATTGTCTTCTCAGCAGCACCCACAGGACTTCTAGTGTGTTAGTGGCATCACACAGAGCTCCTCTATTTTCTTTGCAGAAGCACCCATAGGACTTCTAGTGTGTTAGTGGCATCACACAGAGCTCCTATATTGTCTTCTCAGCAGCACCCACAGGACTTCTAGTGTGTTAGTGGCATCACACAGAGCTCCTCTATTTTCTTTGCAGAAGCACCCATAGGACTTCTAGTGTGTTAGTGGCATCACACAGAGCTCCTATATTGTCTTTTCAGCAGCACCCACAGGACTTCTAGTGTGTTAGTGGCATCACACAGAGCTCCTCTATTTTCTTTGCAGAAGCACCCATAGGACTTCTAGTGTGTTAGTGGCATCACACAGAGCTCCTATATTGTCTTTTCAGCAGCACCCACAGGACTTCTAGTGTGTTAGTGGCATCACACAGAGCTCCTCTATTTTCTTTGCAGAAGCACCCATAGGACTTCTAGTGTGTTAGTGGCATCACACAGAGCTCCTCTATTTTCTTTGCAGAAGCACCCATAGGACTTCTAGTGTGTTAGTGGCATCACACAGAGCTCCTATATTGTCTTCTCAGCAGCACCCACAGGACTTCTAGTGTGTTAGTGGCATCACACAGAGCTCCTCTATTTTCTTTGCAGAAGCACCCATAGGACTTCTAGTGTGTTAGTGGCATCACACAGAGCTCCTATATTGTCTTCTCAGCAGCACCCACAGGACTTCTAGTGTGTTAGTGGCATCACACAGAGCTCCTCTATTTTCTTTGCAGAAGCACCCATAGGACTTCTAGTGTGTTAGTGGCATCACACAGAGCTCCTATATTGTCTTTTCAGCAGCACCCACAGGACTTCTAGTGTGTTAGTGGCATCACACAGAGCTCCTCTATTTTCTTTGCAGAAGCACCCATAGGACTTCTAGTGTGTTAGTGGCATCACACAGAGCTCCTATATTGTCTTTTCAGCAGCACCCACAGGACTTCTAGTGTGTTAGTGGCATCACACAGAGCTCCTCTATTTTCTTTGCAGAAGCACCCATAGGACTTCTAGTGTGTTAGTGGCATCACACAGAGCTCCTCTATTTTCTTTGCAGAAGCACCCATAGGACTTCTAGTGTGTTAGTGGCATCACACAGAGCTCCTATATTGTCTTCTCAGCAGCACCCACAGGACTTCTAGTGTGTTAGTGGCATCACACAGAGCTCCTCTATTTTCTTTGCAGAAGCACCCATAGGACTTCTAGTGTGTTAGTGGCATCACACAGAGCTCCTATATTGTCTTCTCAGCAGCACCCACAGGACTTCTAGTGTGTTAGTGGCATCACACAGAGCTCCTCTATTTTCTTTGCAGAAGCACCCATAGGACTTCTAGTGTGTTAGTGGCATCACACAGAGCTCCTATATTTTCTTCTCAGCAGCACCCACAGGACTACCGACTACAATGGCTGGAAGACCGCCAAGGGGAGGCAGAGCGTGCAGAGCCAAGAACACAGGGCAGGCAGGCTCTGTTTCTAGTGGACGTGGCCGTGGACGTGGTCGTGCATCGTCATCAGCACGTGGCCATGGGACACGCGCGTCTTTGTTTTCGGCAGCTGGACATGTGGAGCCGCATCATGCTGAAGGCTTGGTAGAATGGATGACCAAGCCCTCCTCATCCTCCTCATCCTCTCTCACCCAGGCTCAGGGTACTGACAGAGCAGCTGCCAACGCGTACTCAATGGCATCATCAGCCACCCCTTCCCTAGACCCACCATGTCCTCCTGAGGAGTCCCCCGAACTCTTTGAGCACAGTGTTGGGTACATGCTCCAGGAGGATGCCCAACGATTCGAAGGCTCGGATGATGATACCCAGCTTGAGGAATCTGGCAGTACTGTTCCACCAGCTGCAGCTTACTGCCAGGTTTGCTCTAGTGGTGAAGAGGGAGGGGATGATGAGGTCACTGACTCCACGTGGGTGCCTGAAGGGAGAGAGGATGAGGAGGAGGACGAGGAGGAGGAGGATGCGGCGTCACATGTCCAACGAGGCAGGATGCCCCCTGGAGGCCAGGTAGAGGCCAGAACAGCAACTGTACAACACCGCAGAGCTCCGCCTGTGCAGGGCGCTGCCTCTGCACGTTATCAGAAAAGTTCTTTGGTGTGGGCCTTTTTTGAGACGAGTGCATCAGATCGCACCACTGCTATTTGCAATATTTGTCTCAAGCGTATCTCGCGTGGCCAAAACATCAGCCGCTTGGGCACCACAAGCATGACCAGACATATGTCGACCTGCCATGCAGCTCGTTGGCAGGCACACATAAAAGACCCACACCAAAGAACTAAGCGGACCTCTCCTTGCTCCTCATCAGCTGGGATCTCAATCCCCACTACACCTTCAGTGCTCTCTGAAAGCTGCTCTGAGAGGACTGAAGGTGTAGAATTAGGTGTGTCACAACCAAGTACTTGCAGTACACCGACGTCCGATTGCAGCAGGCAAATTTCCCTGCCCCAGCTGCTGGACCGTAGAAAGAAGTACACTCCCAGCCATCCACATGCCCAGCGGTTGAATGCTAGCTTGGCTAAATTGCTAGCACTTCAACTGCTGCCTTTTCAGTTGGTAGACTCGGCCCCCTTCCGTGAGTTTGTTCAATGTGCGGTTCCTCAGTGGCAGGTTCCCAAACGCCACTTTTTCTCACGGAAGGCGATTCCGTCTCTCTACCGGCATGTGGAAGGCAATGTCCATGCCTCGCTGGACAGGGCGGTCAGCGGTAAGGTGCATATTACCGCTGACTCATGGTCCAGCAGGCATGGACAGGGACGGTACCTTTCTTTCACGGCCCATTGGGTCACTCTATTGGCAGCTGGGAGGGATGCAGGACAAGGTGCAGTAGTGTTGGAGGTTGTTCCGCCACCACGCCTCCAAAACGCTACTACTGCTACTGGTTGTGACACACCTCTCTCCTCCACCCCCTCCTCTTCTTCTTCCTCCAGTGCTCTGTCCTTGGAACCAGCGGTGCTCCGTAGGCGTACAAGGGGCTACGCAAGTACGCAGGCAAAAAGATACCATGCCGTGCTTGCGCTGGTGTGTTTGGGGGACAGGAGCCACACTGGGCCAGAGGTTCTGGCAGCTCTGCAGGGGCAGGCCGAGAGGTGGTTGACGCCACGTCAGCTTAAGCCAGGAATGGTCGTTTCTGACAATGGCACCAACCTCCTCTCCGCCCTGCGACAGGGGCAGCTCACCCATGTGCCCTGCATGGCTCACGTCCTCAACCTGGTGGTGCAGCGGTTCTTGGGCAGGTTCCCAGGCTTACAGGATGTCCTGAGGCAGGCCAGGAAAGTCTGTGTGCATTTCCGCCGATCTTATAATGCCAGTGCTCGGCTGACTGAGCTGCAAAAGGAGCTGAACCTGCCCAAGAACCGCCTAATATGTGACATGCCCACCAGGTGGAACTCAACGTTGGCCATGCTGCAGCGACTGCACACGCAGCAGAGGGCCATCAATGAGTACCTTTGCGACTACGGCACCAGGACAGGGTCAGGGGAGCTTGGTTTTTTTTCCCCACGTCAGTGGAGCATGATCAGGGATGCATGCACTGTCCTCTCACCATTTGAGGAGGCCACGAGGATGGTGAGCAGTGACAGTGCATGCATCAGTGACACTGTCCCTCTTGTCCACCTGTTGGAGCATACGCTGCGTGGGATAATGGACAGGGCACTTGAGGCAGAACAGAGGCAGGAAGAGGAGGACTTCCTTGCCTCTCAAGGCCCCCTTTATCCGGACAGTGTTCCTTCTGTCCCACCCATCACACAGGAAGAGGATGAGGAGGAGGAGGAGGAGGAGGAGGAGGATTGTGTGAGCATGGAGGTGGAGCCTGGCACTCAGCATCAGCAGCAGCAGTCTTTTAGGGATGATGTACAGTCCCAACAAACCAGTGGACTTGTACGTGGCTGGGAGGAGGTGGCTGGCGATCATGTCATCCTCAGTGACCCAGAAGACTCCGGACCGAATGCCTCAGCTAACCTACGCTGCATGGCCTCCCTGATCCTGCAAAGCCTGCGGAAGGATCCTCGTGTTCTTCGGATCAAGGAGAGGGACCATTACTGGCTGGCCACTCTCCTTGATCCGCGGTACAAGGGTAAGGTTGCGGACCTTATCTTGCCGTCGCAGAGGGAGCAGAGGATGAGACATCTCAGGGAGGCCTTGCAGAAAGGTCTGTGCAACACGTTCCCAGAAACTGGGAGGTTACAAACTCCTGGTCCTGGGCGACGAGTTGCTGAGGCTTCGGTCAGTAGCAGAAGGAGCGGTGGGGAAGGTGGACGTCTGACCGATGCGTTCAGACAATTTTTTAGTCCGCAGCCCCAAGGTATGATCGGTTCCAGCAACCATCGCCAGCGTCTGATATACATGGTGCAGGAATACCTTGGGGCAAGGTCAGACTTGGACACCTTTCCCACCGAAAATCCTCTGGCTTACTGGGTCCTGAGGATGGATCACTGGCCAGAGCTTGCACAGTATGCAATTGAGCTACTGGCCTGTCCTGCCTCCAGCGTTCTTTCCGAACACACATTCAGTGCTGCTGGAGGATTTGTCACTGATCATAGGGTGCGCCTGTCCACCGCCTCGGTTGATCGACTGACCTTCATCAAAATGAATCAGTCTTGGATCACCACCAGCTACCAGGCACCTGAGGCGGATATAACCGAATAATTTTTAATGTCACATCCCTTCAAGACTGCCTATGCTGATGCTGAGTGACTGTCCTCTTATATTCACTGACTATCCTCTTCCTCCTCCTCAATGATCCATGCCACCACACCAGTGCCTAAGGCACAATTTTTCAGCCCCTGTTTAACAGGGGCGTGTACATACAATTTTTATAAAAAAATGCTTCGCAACACGTGTGACTGCTGTGCTCCAAGTACAGTATCTGTGAGGGGTTGCAGTGTTGTGGCACCAGCACCAGTGCCTAAGGCACAATTTTTCAGCCCCTGTTTAACAGGGGCGGGTAATTACAATTTTTTAAAAAAATGCTTCGCAACACGTGTGACTGCTGTGCTCCAAGTACAGTATCTGTGAGGGGTTGCAGTGTTGTGGCACCAGCACCAGTGCCTAAGGCACAATTTTTCAGCCCCTGTTTAACAGGGGCGTGTACTTACAATTTTTTAAAAAAATGCTTCGCAACACGTGTGACTGCTGTGCTCCAAGTACAGTATCTGTGAGGGGTTGCAGTGTTGTGGCACCAGTGCCTAAGGCACAATTTTTCAGCCCCTGTTTAACAGGGGCGGGTAATTACAATTTTTTAAAAAAAAATGCTTCGCAACACGTGTGACTGCTGTGCTCCAAGTACAGTATCTGTGAGGGGTTGCAGTGTTGTGGCACCAGCACCAGTGCCTAAGGCACAATTTTTCAGCCCCTGTTTAACAGGGGCAGGTAATTACAAATCTTGATCTAATAGTTCACAGCAGGGCCCATTCCTGCGCCCACCAAGAGTAACTGTGAGGGCTTACAGTCTTGTGGCAACACCGTCCACCACCACCACCACCAAAGGCCCAATTTTTCTGCCCTGTTCATCAGGTGCTTGCAATTACAAATCTTGATCCAATAGTTCACAGCAGGGCCCATTCCTGCGCCCACCAAGAGTAACTGTGAGGGCTTACAGTCTTGTGGCAACACCGTCCACCACCACCACCACCACCTCCAAAGGCCCAATTTTTCTGCCCTGTTCATCAGGTGCTTGCAATTACAAATCTTGATCTAATAGTTCACAGCAGGGCCCATTCCTGCGCCCACCAAGAGTAACTATGAGGGCCTACAGTCTTGTGGCAACACCGTCCACCACCACCGCCAAAGGCCCAATTTTTCTGCCCTGTTCATCAGGTGCTTGCAATTACAAATCTTGATCTAATAACTCACAGCAGGGCCCATTCCTGCGCCCACCAAGAGTAACTGTGAGAGCTTACAGTCTTGTGGCAACACCGTCCACCACCACCACCACCACCACCCCCAATTTTTCTGCCCTGTTCAACAGGTGCATGCAATTACAAATCTTGATCTATTAACTCACAGCAGGGCCCATTCCTGTGCCCACCAGTCTTGTGGCTACACCAACATCTAATAGGGCAAATTTCTGCAGAGTATATACGCCAGGCCCCTACTTTCAAACATCCAACTTACAAACGACTCCTACTTGCAAATGGAAAGAGAAAACAGGAAGTGAGAGGAAATCTACCCCTAGGAAGGGAAATTCTATCCTGTTAGATTTAATTTGGGAAAAAGGTATCTCCTCTCTACTGATACTTTATCACCAATCCTTGTTTCAATTAAAACCCCACTTTTTCCAAAAACATTTGTCATTGGGACGGAAAGTGAGGTGACATGTTCTGAACAGATGTGCAAAGACAGCAAATGTTACAGGGGTGATAACCCCTCCCTATGTTCTCCAAAAAGCTTAAAAATAGATTTTTTTGGGATGGAGCTACACTTCATAATGTACCTGTTCAGATTCTACTTAAGAACAAACCTAAAGCCGCAAGTGGTTTTAAATGGCTTCTTTTTTTCCTTTACAAATGTCATTTTGTGCAAGGACAGTTCTAAACACGGGAAACACATGCCACTTCACAGGCATACTTTAGACATCCCCAGGTACCATATTTAAAGGAAAATTTCACTTTTTTTTTTTCACTTTATGCATCATTAAAATGACTGCTCCCGAAAAAACGTTAGTTTTTAAAAGTTCTTTTTGCATTGATATATGTCCCCTGGGGCAGGACCCGGGTCCCCAAACCTGTTTTATGACATTAACATGCATATTGGCCGTTGTAATTAGCACTTTTGATTTCGAACGTTCGCGTCCATTATAACGTATAGGGTTCGAAAATTCGCGCAAACTTTCGGTCCGTTCGAAGGTTCTGGTGCGAACCGAACCCGGGGGTGTTCGGCTCATCCCTAGTCCTCATCTGCCTGATCGGTCATAAGCTACAGTATATAAGGAAATTAGTGGGGATAGTGGTGACATCATTGACCAAATCTGGCCATATTTGGTGAATGTCTTTGCCCAAATATGGCTAGTGGCAAATGCATGCAGCTTCCTTAGGAACCAGTTACAGCAGGAAGCTATCATATATACAGTATAAAGGGTAGAAATACCGCTTCTATACAAGATGCTCATCTCCCTCTGAACAGGGGGCTGAACGGGCTAACACTTGGGCGTTTGAATGCCTGAACAGTCAAAGTTTGGTCGGAACCTCGGCTCGGTCTGAACCATCAGCTTATCCCTACTTATCACCTTTTTTAAATATATATTAATATATGTAATTTTTGTATAGTAATCTATGTAAATTGGGTTAGCATGTCATTGTTTAACTACTTGCCTACCGGGCACTTACACCCCCTTCCTGCCCAAGCCATTTTTCAGCTTTCAGTGCTGTGGCATTTTGAATGACAATTGCGCGGTCGTGCTACACTGAACCCAAACACATTTTTTTATAAAATTTCTTCCCACAAATAAATCTTTCTTTTGGAGGTATCTAATCACTGCTGGGTTTTTTATTTTTTACAAAAAAAAAAAGACCAAAAATTAAAAAAAAAATTATTTTTTTCCTTTTTCTCTGTCAGTAAATTTTGTAACTAAGTCATTTTTCGCCTTCACTGAGGTGCGCTGATGAGGCAGCACTGATGGACACTGAGAGGCCAGAGGCCCATCAGTGCTGGCTGGGCACTGATGAGGTGGCACTTATGGGCACTGATGGGCACTAATAGGTGGCACTGGTGGGCATTGATAGGCAGCATTGGTGGGCACTGATAGGCGGCATGGATAGGCGGTACTGATGGACACTAGACATGGGAACTGCCAAAAAATTCGTTTCGTTTCGTTTCGTCCCGTTTCGTATATAAAAAAATTCGTAATTCGTGTACGAAATTCCGTTCGAATTCGTACGAAATACGAAATTCGGACGAATCGTAATTTTTTTTACGAATCGTTAGTAAAGTTACGAATCGTTACGAATCGTTACGAATCGTTACGAATCGTTAACGCGGCTAATGAATTGTTGGTTCTCATAACACAGAGAACAATTCAAATCCAACTACAAATATCGAATTTCAATTTCAAGTTACGAATCGTTATGAATAGTTACGAATCGTTACGAATCGTTATGAATAGTTACGAATCGTTAGTAAATCCAACTACCAATATCGAATTTCAACTAATTTGAACGAAATTATTATAGCAGATATAACGAATGAATTCGAATGACAAAGTGTCATTTTTGCAGAAAAAAAAAAGCGTAGGGGTCCCCCCAAATTCAATAACCAGGCCCTTCAGGTCTGGTATGGATATTAAGGGGGACCCCAGCCAAAAAAAAAAAAAAAAAAAAAAATGGCGTGGGGTCCCCCCCAAATATCCATACCAGACCCTTCAGGTCTGGGATGGATTTTAAGGGGAACCCCGGCCAAAAAAAAAAAAAAATGGCGTGGGGTCCCCCTCAAAATCCATACCAGACCCTTTATCCGAGCACGCAACCTGGCAGGCCGCAGGAAAGGAGGGGGGGACGAGAGCGGCCCCCCCTCCCGCCTGAACCGTACCAGGCCACATGCCCTCAACATTGGGAGGGTGCTTTGGGGTCCCCCCCAAAGCACCTTGTCCCCATGTTGATGAGGACAAGGGCCTCATCCCCACAACCCTGGCCGGTGGTTGTGGGGGTCTGCGGGCAGGGGGCTTATCGGAATCTGGAAGCCCCCTTTAACAAGGGGACCCCCAGATCCTGGCCCCCCCCCTGTGTGAAATGGTAAGGGGGTACAAAAGTACCCCTACCATTTTACCAAAAAAGTGTCAAAAATGGTAAAAATGACAGGAGACGGTCTTTGACAATTCCTTTATTAAAATCTTCTTTCTTCTTTCTTCTGGTCTTCCTTTCTTCATCTTCTCCTTCCGTCATCTTCTCCTTCCGTCATCTTCTCCTTCCGTCATCTTCTTCCATCTTCTTCTTCCTTCGATTCGCTTCTTCTTCCTCCGGTCTTCTCGTCCTTCTCGTCCGGCGTCGTCCTTCTCGTCCGGCATCGTCGTCTCTTCTCGCAGGCCGCTCCTCGCAATGGGAGGCTCCCGCTCTGTGAGGCTTTGCTCCGGGTGACAGGTCTTTTATAACGAAGGCACCTGGTGACCCCGCCCCCTCTGACGCACGGGGACGTCATGTGGAATTCCCTATGGCTTTCCCCATGACGTCAGAGAGGGGGCGGGGTCACCGGGTGCCTTCGTTATACAAGACCTGTCACCCGGAGCGAAGCCTCACAGAGCGGGAGCCTCCCATTGCGAGGAGCGGCCTGCGAGAAGAGACGACGATGCCGGACGAGAAGGACGACGCCGGACGAGAAGGACGAGAAGACCGGAGGAAGAAGAAGCGAATCGAAGGAAGAAGAAGATGGAAGAAGATGCCGGAAGGAGAAGATGAAGAAAGGAAGACCAGAAGAAAGAAGAAAGAAGATTTTAATAAAGGAATTGTCAAAGACCGTCTCCTGTCATTTTTACAATTTTTGACGCTTTTTTGGTGAAATGGTAGGGGTACTTTTGTACCCCCTTACCATTTCACACAGGGGGGAGGCCGGGATCTGGGGGTCCCCTTGTTAAAGGGGGCTTCCAGATTCCGATAAGCCCCCCGCCCGCAGACCCCCACAACCACCGGCCAGGGTTGTGGGGATGAGGCCCTTGTCCTCATCAACATGGGGACAAGGTGCTTTGGGGGGGACCCCAAAGCACCCTCCCAATGTTGAGGGCATGTGGCCTGGTACGGTTCAGGCGGGAGGGGGGGCCGCTCTCGTCCCCCCCTCCTTTCCTGCGGCCTGCCAGGTTGCGTGCTCGGATAAGGGTCTGGTATGGATTTTATGGGGGACCCCACGCCATTTTTTTTGGCTAGGGTTCCCCTTAAAATCCATCCCAGACCTCAAGGGTCTGGTATGGATTTTGAGGGGGACCCTACGCCATTTTTTTTTTTTTGGCTGGGGTCCCCCTTTATATCCATCCCAGACCTGAAGGGCCTGGTTATTGAATTTGGGGGGACCCCTACGCATTTTTTTATCAATGACTTCAATGAATGACAGTTCTCTGTATTACGGATCCAACAATTCATTTGCCGGCAATAGCTGCGACTCGATTTTAAATAGTTTTTTTTTTTCCTGCAAAAATGACACTGCAGGAACAGTTCCCTATATTAGATATACTGAATCTCGAATCATTCGAAGCATTCGTTATATCCGCTATTATAATTTCTTTCATGTTAGTTGAAATTACATATTTGTTAGTTACAATACAACATTCAAATTGTTCTCTGTATTGCGGGAATCGGCAATTAGCCGCGAGTGATTTTAAATGTCTTTTTTTCCTGCAAAAATGACACATTGTACAGAGAGAGTTCTAAACACGGGAAACATGCCCCCTTCTATATACTATATACTCTATAGTATGTCTATGAATGGGGTCATGTTTCCCGTGTTTAGAACTCTCTCTGTACAATGTGTAATTTTTGCAGGAAAAAAAGACATTTAAAATCACTCGCGGCTAATTGCCGATTCCCGCAATACAGAAAACAATTCGAATGTTGTATTGTAACTAACAAATATGTAGTTTCAACTAATATGAAAGAAATTATAATAGCGGATATAACGAATGCTTCGAATGATTCGAGATTCAGTATATCTAATATAGAGAACTGTCTCTGTACAATGTGTCATTTTTGCAGGAAAAAAAAAACTATTTAAAATCACTCGCAGCTATTTGCCGGCAAATGAATTGTTGGATCCGTAATACAGAGAACTGTCATTCATTGAAGTCATTGATAAAAAAATGTGTAGGGGTCCCCCCAAATTCAATAACCAGGCCCTTCAGGTCTGGGATGGATATTAAGGGGGACCCCTGCCAAAAAAAAAAAAAAATGGCGTAGGGTCCCCCTCAAAATCCATACCAGACCCTTGAGGTCTGGGATGGATTTTAAGGGGAACCCTAGCCCAAAAAAATGGCGTGGGGTCCCCCATAAAATCCATACCAGACCCTTATCCGAGCACGCAACCTGGCAGGCCGCAGGAAAGGAGGGGGGGACGAGAGAGCGCCCCCCCCCCCGCCTGAACCGTACCAGGCCACATGCCCTCAACATTGGGAGGGTGCTTTGGGGTCCCCCCCAAAGCACCTTGTCCCCATGTTGATGAGGACAAGGGCCTCATCCCCACAACCCTGGCCGGTGGTTGTGGGGGTCTGCGGGCGGGGGGCTTATCGGAATCTGGAAGCCCCCTTTAACAAGGGGACCCCCAGATCCCGCCCCCCCCCTGTGTGAAATGGTAAGGGGGTACAAAAGTACCCCTACCATTTCACCAAAAAAGCGTCAAAAATTGTAAAAATGACAGGAGACGGTCTTTGACAATTCCTTTATTAAAATCTTCTTTCTTCTTTCTTCTGGTCTTCCTTTCTTCATCTTCTCCTTCCGTCATCTTCTCCTTCCGGCATCTTCTTCCATCTTCTTCTTCCTTCGATTCGCTTCTTCTTCCTCCGGTCTTCTCGTCCTTCTCGTCCGGCGTCGTCCTTCTCGTCCGGCATCGTCGTCTCTTCTCGCAGGCCGCTCCTCGCAATGGGAGGCTCCCGCTCTGTGAGGCTTCGCTCCGGGTGACAGGTCTTGTATAACGAAGGCACCCGGTGACCCCGCCCCCCCTCTGACGTCATGGGGAAAGCCATAGGGAATTCCACATGACGTCCCCGTGCGTCAGAGGGGGCGGGGTCACCAGGTGCCTTCGTTATAAAAGACCTGTCACCCGGAGCGAAGCCTCACAGAGCGGGAGCCTCCCATTGCGAGGAGCGGCCTGCGAGAAGAGACGACGATGCCGGACGAGAAGGACGACGCCGGACGAGAAGGACGAGAAGACCGGAGGAAGAAGAAGCGAATCGAAGGAAGAAGAAGATGGAAGAAGATGCCGGAAGGAGAAGATGACGGAAGGAGAAGATGAAGAAAGGAAGACCAGAAGAAAGAAGATTTTAATAAAGGAATTGTCAAAGACCGTCTCCTGTCATTTTTACCATTTTTGCCACTTTTTTGGTGAAATGGTAGGGGTACTTTTGTACCCCCTTACCATTTCACACAGGGGGGGGGGGCGGGATCTGGGGGTCCCCTTGTTAAAGGGGGCTTCCAGATTCCGATAAGCCCCCCGCCCGCAGACCCCCACAACCACCGGCCAGGGTTGTGGGGATGAGGCCCTTGTCCTCATCAACATGGGGACAAGGTGCTTTGGGGGGGACCCCAAAGCACCCTCCCAATGTTGAGGGCATGTGGCCTGGTACGGTTCAGGCGGGAGGGGGGGCCGCTCTCGTCCCCCCCTCCTTTCCTGCGGCCTGCCAGGTTGCGTGCTCGGATAAGGGTCTGGTATGGATTTTGAGGGGGACCCCACGCCATTTTTTTTTTTTTATTTGGCCGGGGTTCCCCTTAAAATCCATCCCAGACCTGAAGGGTCTGGTATGGATATTTGGGGGGGACCCCACGCCATTTTTTTTATTTTTTTTTGGCTGGGGTCCCCCTTAATATCCATACCAGACCTGAAGGGCCTGGTTATTGAATTTGGGGGGACCCCTACGCTTTTTTTTTTTCTGCAAAAATGACACTTTGTCATTCGAATTCATTCGTTATATCTGCTATAATAATTTCGTTCAAATTAGTTGAAATTCGATATTGGTAGTTGGATTTACTAACGATTCGTAACTATTCATAACGATTCGTAACGATTCGTAACTATTCATAACGATTCGTAACGATTCGTAACTTGAAATTGAAATTCGATATTTGTAGTTGGATTCGAATTGTTCTCTGTGTTATGAGAACCAACAATTCATTAGCCGCGTTAACGATTCGTAACGATTCGTAACGATTCGTAAAAAAAATTTCGTATTCCGTACGGAATTCGTAAAAAAAAAAATTCGTACTACAGATTCGTAAATTCGTACGAATTTCGAAAAATTCGTACGAATTACGAATTCGTACGAAACGAATCGCACATGTCTAATGGACACCGATTTATTGCCCTCTGTGTCCCATTGGGGAGATTTACCTTCTCTTTCTGCCCCATAGCCAAAACAGGAAGTGAGAGAAAATCCCTGCAAATTAAGGGAATCCTTTGGGGACTCTCTGGACACCAGAACTAGTGTCCCCAGATGGAAGATTTCACCTCTATTACTTTTCTGGGGAAAACACAAAATCTGTGTGAATTTCTCTTACTTAAAATTTTGTTGCTAATGGTATACAGGAGAAATAGAGAGGATGAATCTCCCTCGTGGGGGCACATACAGCAATAAAAACTGACAGGTGCTCTAATCCCTCTCCATTCTATTCAAAAATAAAGTTTTGGCTTTAGTTATACTTTAAGCTGGCTATACACGGATTCAAATTCAGCTAGTCCAGCATTGACTTTCAGTGTGTGGGCTCCCCCGATCAACTCAAGTTGATTGTATAATCCACTTCTGTCAACTGCATCTATTGATCATTGTATTCTTACAGCATAAGTTGCTGTTGTCAGAAGGGTAATCCTCAATCCATCTCGTTTGTGTGGATAGAGGAATCGAATGATGCAAGACCAGCCATAGGTGCACGTACACGCCCCCAAAAGCAAAGAAATTCTTAGGTTGGCTACAGCTCCAGTTTTAAATAAAAAAATATGGGCAAACATTAAAAAAATAAATACAGCTCTTGCTGTAATATCCGCCTTGTCCCCAAAACTGTCCACTGCAGAAACTTTGCTGCCAAACTTATGCTGGGTTAAAAGACAGTCCGAGTCATTCAGCCCACTTTTTGTGAGCCTAGCCTGCAATTGACAAACCTCCTGAGGGTATGTAACCACACTGACTACAGTACAATACTACAGGGGGCAGCTCTGACAAAATAACATCAGCGCTATTCTCTGCAAAAATCTAATTGTCTTGCTTTGTTGCAGGAAGAAGAGGAAATGTATAAATTTAATTTTGGAAAAAGATGTGTAGGTGTTGGGGTGGAGAGGTTGAGCAGAGGTAGGAGAAAACACACAACCAATTCGGCGCACTACAAAGTCCAGTTTCCCCCAGAATCAGTCAAAGGGATAAGTACTGTAGATCATAATCAATTTTATATACCAGATGTCCTGCTACTCGCCAAAAAACGATCCGGGAAGATCACAGGAGCTCAGATGACAAACAAATAGCAGCACAGAATCCTCATCAGTAAAATAGTAGTAAAATGCCTTGTGGAAAGGACAAAGGAGGAAGAACCCTCTGAAACGCGTTGCCGCCCACTTTCAGCACCACCCCCCCACCTTCCACGAGGCAGGCATTTCAGTGCAGATTACCGAACAATGGCAGGACTTTTTGACAGCTGTCAAATCCAGGCTTTGTGAGCTGGTGGGGAGAGACATGTACAAATGACGATCCACACTGATAGATTTTTTGTTACTATTTTACTAATGAGGATCTCATGCTGCAATTTGTTTGTGGGTTGAGCAGAGGAGTGCTTAAAAAAATGGAGATTGGTTTTATGCTGATCCCTGTAGGCAGGGAAGCAAAACAATTCATTACTGCAGGGGTATGCAACCTTAGTACTCCAGCTGTGAAGTCACATGAGGCATGGTAAGACTGACAGCCACAAACTCCCAAAAGTAGATGCCTGAAAGGAGTTGTAGTTTCACCACAGCTGGAAGGCCAAGGTTGACTGGCCCTGCGTTGCTGTCTGAAGCAGGGTCTCTATAGTACTAAAAATAAATGAAACATATTGTAATAATTTGCATATTTTCCTAATCAATAGTAGTTACACATGTGGTAAAACCGATTTTAACAAGATAACACCTCTGTATTTCTTCAGATTTTCATTTTCTCTATACCTTGCCACTGAATGGAACTCCTCTTTGGTATAACACTCCAGTATTCTCAAATTTGATTTTCTGATAGCTACGGAGTTGGAGCTCAGCTGATGCTTCCTCCGTGTGGCCTGGAAGACACAGATTTACTGTCACATTCTCTGCTTGTACATTTTTAAGCTAATAGCCGTTTTCTAAACTCTTACCTGTACCATCTTCTGTCAGTGTGGATGCAATCTGTAATTGCTTGTTTTGATCTTCACTTGAGAAGTTGAAAGCATGGAGGTCAATCTCCCTGGATAGACACCCGTTACTGTCAGTCTAAAGGAAAGGACATGCTGAAAGTGTCAATAGTGTATAAAGTAATGGGCCCATTTAACTATACAAAAATGCATTTAAAAAAGATAAAGTACAACATTTCAGAGAGGAATGGAGGAGAAATGAAAGGCAAAGGAAGAGGAAATAAGCTTACAGATTTTATCACACAGCTGTAAACTTCATTCTTCCTCCACTCACTATTCCAAATAAAGTGGCTAAATACTTTTTTATATCATAGGCCAAGCTTAACATTTCAGTCAAGCTGCAATTGTCACATACAGTACTTAAGATCTCTTTATATGCATATGAAGAACCCATAGGCATAGTGCGGGTAATTTAGCAAGCTTGTTTTTGTGCACTCCCAAGGGGATATTCCACAGGAAAATATAGTTATGTAAGGCTGGTGTGGCAGTTCAACTGAAAAGCCAACCTTGGATTTTCATCGCTATGCCAAATGTGAAGGGAGATATCCCAGCTGGGGGTCACAGAAAGAAATAAAGACTGACTGAGAACCACATCTTGCTTCACTCCTCCTAAAACATGTAGGAAAAAATCGTCTAAGAAAAGTAATTTACCTTAGCGTGTGTTATTTTTATACATTCCTCTGAATCATGGCCATCATCATCAAAGCGACTGTAGGATCCAAAAGGGGATAAATCCAAACGACGATTTCCTGGACAGATTTCAATGTCTAGGTTACCTTGTACCGGCTTTCCGTAGGTGTAACTGGAAATTGAAGATGAGAAATAAGCTGTGTTTATGTATTAATGCTGATGTCTAACTAATGCTGATGTAGCACCCTCTAGCTTAGTGTGCTAGCGTAGTTTGCGAGAGTAGGTAAATTTGGTTTGGCAGGCAGCCAAGCCTGAGTTCATTCTGGGTCAGGGTTTGAGTGACTCACAGAGGCTGGATGACTCAGCAGTAGCTTCTCTGGTAACTCCCTCTGTGTGATGGAAACTTGGAGAAAATTCCAGAAGCAGCTGGGAGGGATCTAGGAGGAGCTGTCTGGAGTATTCATGAGTGCCCCAGCCAATCCCCAGAAGAACTGGAAGTGGGCAGGCACCTATTAAATACTCGGTGTTAAGCCGGCCGGTTAGGGCAGTGGAGTTTGGTGGAAGCTGGAGATGGAGAGCTGAGGAGGCTTGTCAGTGGTCCTTGAAGGTAGACCCCTAGTCTGGGGGGGTGACCTTGGGCCTGAGACTCGGGTTCAGGAGGGATCCTCTCACAACACACACGGAGGAGTCCTGTCCAGTGGCACGGGAGCAAGAGTGAGGACAGCAGGAGCTAGCGAGCATGTCCGGGAGATCTCCAGAGAGAAGATAGCTGGGTGGATGGTGAGTGAGACAGTCTGGGAGGACTGTGGGGAGTAGCCAGGAGGGCTAGAGAAAGGGGCAGCTGCAGCCAGGTGGGCTGGCAGTGCCTGAAGAGGTGGTGCTGGGATCAGTGGCCACAGGAAGAATTTAGCTGGACACTGGGACTTTTGGTTCCTGCCTGGAAATTCGGTGTGCCTGGCTGTGCAGGGTGGGGGATCCCTAATTACCAGTGGCTCCTACGTGTGGTGCACTACACTGAAATTAAAAGAATTAGACAAAAATGGTGACTGATTGCTGACCTCCTTTTGATCCGCTTGTTGCCTTGCTGTATCTGATTTTTTTTTTTTTGGTGAGCTTGAGCTGCTTCCCTGGAAGGAGGAGTGAGACACATTACCTCTGATCTCTGCACAAGGTATTGTCTGGCCCACCCATAGTTGGATGTCACTGGTTCCATCTGACCTTGATTCATACCTACTTAGTTTGATCAGAGAGGTCCCACTAGGACACTGATTAATTTATCATCTGTCCTTTCTTATATTTGAGGCACGATGAGCTCTTCAATTTTAAAATACCCACTTCAATATACTTGGACTCCACCCCTAACCAGAGACAACATTTTATTTACATCAGACCAGATTTTGGCTTGCTCTGGTCTATGTTTATGTGCTTGAGGGTTGTCTTCCCATAAGCCGGCAGACCCCTAATTTCTCCTTCCATAAAGTATACTATAATGCATCCATCCTGGCGGATGATCCGCGAAACACGTTGACCTTCTCACAAGATTTAATGCGCTTATTTTTGTAATAATAAACAGTAATAGAAAAACTAAAAATACTATTTCACAATATAAAAACACATCTTGTCTATATGTAATAAAAAAAGATTTTTATACAAACTGTGTGATATAGGATAATTTTTCTTTCTGCATGGTAAGTGCATATACCATAGGGTATATTTAAAGTCTCAAAATACTCTGTCCTTTTGCAACCTTTAGTATAAGTAATGGAAGATTCTGAAAACATACAGGTACCTTGCTGGTACAGTCATTTTAAGTACCGCTGCTCTGTCAAATCAAAACGGCGGTAATTTTTTTTCCCCCAGAGGTGAAGTATCATTTTATTACATCTGGTGCTCAATTTGAGAGATTCTTCTTTGAATAGGGGTTTGTTCTGTGTGAATTGGGCAGAACTGAATGTTGCAAGGCTATTCATCTACACAGTGAAGTACAGTGAATCAGAAAAATGCTGCATCATGGCTTCTAGATGGGGCTGATAATCATAGACCAACACAATTTTTTTATGAGATGAAAAGAAACTCTGGACAGCCGCACTCTGGATGGAATCTGTAGTAACTTGTGCCTTTTATTTTAAAGTGAAAATCACATCACACGAACCACAGCAAAGGTGGTATAGAACAAAAACTGACGCGTTTCGCACTGAAATCAGTACTATGAGTAAGCACTGAGTTTTTGTTCTATATCACCTTTGCTGTGGTTCGTGTGATGTGATTTTCACCTTAAAATAAAAGGCACAAGTTACTACAGATTCCATGCATGCGGCTGTCCAGAGTTTCTTTTCATCTCACCTTACCTGCTTGTGCATTAGCCAGCACCTGGAAACCAAGTCAGCATCCTGGTGGATTAGCCTGGAGCGGTGGTTCTTACTTCCTCCTACAATTTTTTTATGATCATAAGTTCTATCTAGTGGCCATAATGTGATATTTTTCTGACTCACTTTACTGTAATAATACAAAAAATTTGACCTGGAGAGAAAATAGCCTAATAAAATCAATTTTTGCCCTCATTAATACAGAACAAATGTACAAGCAGTTTCACAGAATAAATAGCTCTGTGAATTTCTTATAAAGACATCCTTAACAGTTATGTCCCGTACACACGATCAGAAATTCCGCCAGCAAAATTCAGATGTGTGTATGCTTCATCAGACTTTTGCTGGCAGAATTCCAGCCAGCAATAGATTGAGAGCAGGTTCTCTATTTTTTGGTCGGAAAAATTTCCGATCGGAAATTATGATCATCTGTAATTCGGACACGCAAAATTCCTACGCATGCTCGGAAACAATTCGACGCATGCTCAGAAGCATTGAACATCATTTTCTCAGCTCGTCGTAGTGTTGTACATCACCACGTTCTTGGCGGTCGAAAGTTCAGAGAACTTGTGTGGCCGTGTGTATGCAAGCCAAGCTTAAGCGGAATTCAGTCGGAAAAAATATCCAAGTTTTTTCAGACGGAAAATCCACTCGTGTGTATGGGGCATTACTGTTAGAAGGGTTTTACAGAGAAGTGAAAAAATATCTTCATCACCTGGTAGAGCAGGAGTAGTCTCCAGCAAGGCTGACATATGGGCCTTGGGATACAACAAATAGAGATTGTGATACAGAGGTACCAGTAGGGCATGGACATTTGCAGATTTTTTCAACCATGGCTGTAAGTTACCGGGGATGCCGCATAGTGGTGATCTCTGGACAATGATGTTCTATGTATGCATGACCTATAAGTACGCTGGGATGAGAGGTAGAGGTTGAAAAGGCAAGGTACACTAAATGTGCACTTATCCTTAAGCCTTGGTTCATACTTGTGCGTGTGTTTCCTGGTGCAGGTCCACACCTATTCTCGCAGCTGCAACCATCCGCACAGAAAAAACGCAGCAGGTGCGTTAGTGTGCTTTTAATCCTAATGGCACCCGCATGCACTGGAAGTCACAGCAGCCACTTCCTGCACTGGGAACCATACTGCACTTATGGTTTCCATGCAGGCTGCAATTTAAAAAATGAAGCAGGGACATTTTCTGTGTTTTCAGCAGGCACAGCAGCTCATTCAAATAAATCAGCTGCCGTGCCCGAGCAAAAAGTGTAAACCAGGCATTTGCCTGCACTGACCCTTCAGGCCTGCAAGCCTGTCAGCCTTTGGCTTGCTTGCTAAATCAGATATAATTTTAATCTTAAATATTTTCAATTTCTGCCTATTTTTCTTGGACTAGATCAGCTAAATAAGGCTGTATATGAAATCTCACTTTCTTTCCACAATCACAATTTCCCCATCACCATTTTGTGAGTGCATGCAACCTACTTTATTGGATACCGGTTTGGATTGCTAGCTGCCAGGAAGAGGACTAAGTGGTATATGGCCCTTGGGCTTTAGGGATCAAAACCCGTGCTACCATTGATCTTACCTGCCACAAACTTCCAGATTAAACGATTTTTCTGTAGAAGCCACAGTGGTTGGCAAGTTGATGTGTACCTCAAACCTCTTCAAAACTAAAACAAAAAGTACATGTAGGAAAAGATAACATGTTTTATTTAAAGAACAACTCTACACAAAGAGCAACTATGCTGTTATACCTAGTGTAAGTTACATCGACATTCAGCATTCAAAGCTGCTTGAATGAGAACTGAAACATCTGAACAAGTCCTTTATAAAATAAGCCTAGTTTAGTGTGACTGACTACTTCAAGCTAAAACACGACCTGCAAAAATTCAAAACTTTAGTTCCTTTGTCAGTATAGTGTTGGACAAAACTGGCACCAGACACAATCCAGAGGGAGACATATAACCGTCATGGGTGGTCACCCTTACCACTTTAGAAATAATAGGAAAAGCAAATAGAAAGTAGATACTCCGCACTTAGGAAAGAAGGTTTAAAAGGTATGCAGCCTCCCCTGGACGGACACCCTAAGGAGCCAGTAAGTGAAAAATAAAAGTTTAAGGGATATTGGCGCTTCCTAAAAATAATAAAGTATCCAATATAGAGTAAAGTGCAACACACTAATAAAATGAAAATGGGTAAAAAAATGGGCTGCTACTTGGTTAGCACCCCTAAACTAATGGTGCAATCCGAGCCCCAAACGTAAGAATCAGTGCCTAATGTGAATCAGTGCCGTACCTAATTAAAGGTGAAAAGCAACCAATGACTAAAATAGGCCCTATACCCAAGACCAATGGGACATGTGAATATAGTAAATAGCAGTCAGGGTTAAGCAATAATGATCAGTAATAGTATCCCAAAAAAAACATCACATATGCTAAACCTATGTGAAAAAAGAAATCCTTGGATCCTCCAAAGTAAATAAGTGACAATAAAACAGTGATAGATATTAATGCTAATAATAAATGGTGTCCTGTAAGTCCATCACTTGTGCAAAACCACCGTGAAAAAAACCTTGGATCCTCCAGGGGACTGTAATCCCAAGGGGTATATATAAATATATGAGGGAAAAAAATATAAAAGTATAAAAATAGCAATAACGTGTCTGTGGATATAAACAGCTTGAATTGGAGACAGGTTCAATATTCAATGAGTGGTGACTTTGGTGACTTCACTGCTGGAAAATGGTGACTTGGTGGCGCCCCATATGGTTCCCCACTCACCAGAGATATGCACCTCTGCAGGGGTATCAGGCACTGATAGAAACCCTTGGATGGTCCAGTAATGAGTCCCAGGGAGCGATATCCGGATCCTGGATTCTGGCAGGTCAATCTCGCTTAGTATCCTAAGGGTCCGTTTGTTGATATGCGGCAGCAGCACTTCACCAGCCCCAACATTCAAAACATATGGCCCTCCACACCGGGAGACAAGAAAAAATGGTCTCATAGCGTATTAAGTAAAAATAACAAGAAGCTTTATTCCGATAAAATAATAATAAAAAAATATATATAAAAATGTCCACAAGGACATAAAAGTAATGTCCACAAGTACATACACTAGGCACAGCACAGGCAGGCTCAGGTCGCGCTTAAAAACCTGAAAATATATGTGCTAGGAACGATAAACAGTACCGGGAAGGCCGCTCCACAGCGTGCGTTCCACCTTGCGTTCCAAAGCACCTGTGCCGTCCCGGAAGTGATGCAAATGCGCCTTACGCACGTTTCGTCAAGTGACTTTATCTAAGTGCTGGGTTTATTTGGCGGCGTTGGGGCATCCTTTTTGGTGATATCAAGCCCCACGTAATATCCGCCTTAGCTATGGGAGTACACAGGGAGAGGCTTGCCCGAAATGGCGGACGGCTGAGGATAGGCTAATTATTCTAGTAATTCACCTTAGGCTGCTGGTGATAGGCCTATTATCCTATTAACTTACCCCCAGTGGGAGTGGCATGTATCTCCGCCTGCTTTAAATATTGAGGAGTGTAGCAAGATCGCGTAGCCTTTGATAAAGTCACTTGACGAAACGTGCGTAAGGCGCGCTTGCATCACTTCCGGGACGACACAGTTGCTTTGGAACGCAAGGTGGAACGCACGCTGTGGAGCGGCCTTCCTGGTACTGTTTATTGTTCCTAGCACATATATTTTCAGGTTTTTAAGCGGGACCTGAGCCTGCCTGTGCTGTGCCTAGTGTATGTCCTTGTGGACATTTTTATATATTTTTTTTTTTATTATTATTTTATCGGAATAAAGCTTCTTGTTATTTTTACTTAATACGCTATGAGACCATTTTGTTCTTGTCTCCCGGTGTGGAGGGCCATATGTTTTTAATGTTGGGGCTGGTGAAGTGCTGCTGCCGCATATCAACAAACGGACCCTTAGGATACTAAACGAGATTGACCTGCCAGAATCCAGGATCCGGATATCGCTCCCTGGGACTCATTACTGGTCCATCCAAGGGTTTCTATCAGTGCCTGATACCCCTGCAGGGGTGCATATCTCTGGTGAGGGGGGAACCATATGGGGCGGCACCAAGTCACCATTTTCCAGCAGTGAAGTCACCAAAGTCACCACTTATTGAATATTGAACCTGTCTCCAATTCAAGCTATCTGTTTATATCCACAGAGACGTTATTGCTATTTTTATACTTTTATATTTTTTTCCCTCATATATTTATATATCCCCCTTGGGATTACGGTCCCCTGGAGGATCCAAGGTTTTTTTCACGGTGGTTTTGCACATGTGATGGAATTACAGGATACCATTTATTATTAGCATTAATATCTATCACTGTTTTATTGTCACTTATTTACTTTGGAAGATCCAAGGATTTCTTTTTTCACATAGGTTTAGCATATGTGATGTTTTTTTGGGGATACTATTACTGATCATTATTGCTTAACCCTGACTGCTATTTACTAAATTCACATGTCACATTGGTCTTGTGTATAGGGCCTATTTTAGTCATTGGTTGCTTTTCACCTTTAATTAGGTACGGCACTGATTCACATTAGGCACTGATTATTACTTTGGGGCTCGGATTGCACCATTAGTTTAGGGGTGCTAACCAAGTAGCAGCCCATTTTTTTACCCATTTTAATTTTATTAGTGTGTTGCACTTTACTCTATATTGGATACTTTATTATTTTTAGGAAGCGCCAATAGGAAAAGCAAGCCATAGGATATGGAAGAAGAACATGCATTTCAATTGCCATCTCTCTTCCCTACCCTGGGGGGAGGCTAATTACTCAGAATACAATAATTTCATATACATTCCTTAAAGCTGAAATGGCTAAACAGGCTGAGAAAATACATTTGTTGGAAGTATTTTACATGCCAAAGAATATGTAACTGGGAAGTGGAATTACGGGAGATTCCTACAACTCCATTGCCAGTATATGATTTTCTATCATCAATCATAGTGTCAAGTCTGTTTTTATTTTATTTACTCTTATTGGTATTCTATAGCAGCAGGCAGTGTATGACAGCCCAGTCCTGTTTTTCATTAATTTCTAATTGCAGTCTTAATTTATAAATTAGTGTTATGTATAAATTGTAAAAAATTCTATTTTTTTTATAGAGAGGTTATAAGATTATAAACTCCTCTTCAGTTTTTACTGCTATCAGAAACCCAACTGACTACTTTCACTTCCTGTTCTGCTGACAAGTTTCACCATACTGGAAGTGAGGAAAAATCTGCAACAAGGATAAAGAAGAAAATGGACATTTGTCAGGGGTTCTAGCCAGTCATTTTGTTTGATTGTGGTGCAGTTGGAAAGTTCCCCTCACTTGCTTTCTGGAACAGGACAGAAAATGAGGGAAAATCTCATTAATGGATCCCCCGATAGCAATAGAAACCTGAGAAGGGTTCTAACAAATCAAACATTGCAATCTAAATCTAGGAAAAAAGTTTTGACTGTACATACACTTGTATCTATGCATAATCTTTTGAAAATTTGTAAACTTTCAATATTTGTTCTGAGAAACATCATATTAGTACCTTTTATAAAAAAAGGGACAAATTGCAGAATGAAAATTTAATTTTCATTTATTTATAAAATTATTATTTAGTTTAGTTAGAAGCTTGTTCAGTCCATGGATGTAAGAACAACATTTTGAGAGTCATATAATGTTTATGAAATCCTGGCTCAGTTTCATCATTCTCATTACGATTAAACCACACTACGTTATTCATATTGCCACTCTTTATTTATTTTCCCATAGTCCCAAAAGTTGTAACTACCAAAAGTCAGTGGACATTGGCTACATATTCTTTAATCGAGGAAATTGGAAAAATGTCACTGGAGCACTAGATTGGTATTGCTATGTTAAAGTACTAATGTTGATGTAAATGCTGTGGTGCCTGGGCAGGCAGCTTTTATACCCCAGAGGATCACCAAATTCTACTTGCAGTGTAATAAAACCAAAAATTTTATTGAAGTGCGACATCGCTGCTAAGAGGTCCAGATACAACTTTATTCCTTTATCGTCAGGAAGACCATCCAAAAAGTAGCCAATGTGTGTCAGGGAGCCCAAAAGCACCCCCTTCATTAGGGTTTTTGCAGTGCGATTGCACAGGCCTTGATAGCAGCTGGCTTCGCTATGTTTTTGGATTATCCCCCTGATACTGCGGCACAATGGCACTGCTGCACGAGACCCCGTGTATATACAGGGTTCCTTTAGGAGCCACCAGAGGGTGTGCGCACACCCGCTGCACTGTGGGGGACCCGATGCACATGGTCAGTGGTCGCCACCGGCCACGCGCAATCGCATGCAGGAGCGCGGGGACGGGGGATTTGTGTGTGTAAACACACAAATCCCGGTGCGGTCAGAGGAGAGGAGACATGTTGTTTGTTCCGAGTAAGTAGGAACAGCGAAATGTCTCCTCTCCTACTCAGTCCTATCCCCATACAGTTAGAACACGCTGAGGGAACATACACTTAACCCCTTGATCGTCCCCTAGTGTTAACCTCTTCCCTACCAGTGTCATTTACATTTAATCAGTGCATTTTTATAGCACCTATAGCTGTATAAATGTCCATGGTCCCAAAAATGTGTCAAACGCGTCCAATCTGTCTGACACAATGTCGTAATACTGCTAAAAATCGCAGATCCCCGCCATTACTAGTAAAAAAAAAAAAATAATAATAATAAATATGCCAAAAATCTTTCCCATAGTTTGTAGACGCTATAACTTTTGTGCAAAACTATCAATATACGCTTATTGCGATTTTTTTTTACCAAAAATATGTAGAATAATATATATTGGCCTAAACTGATGAAGACTTTTTTTAAAAAAAAAAACATTTTTGGGGATATTATAGCAAAAATTTTAAATATTTTTTATTCAAACTGGTCGCTCTTTTTTGTTTATAGCGCAAAAAATAAAAACCACAGAGTTGAAATTGTGGGGAAAAAAACCATGCAAATTTAGTTTGGGTACAGCATTGCATGACCACACAATTACCAGTTAAAGCGACGCAGTGCCAAATTGTGAAAAGTGCTCTGGTCAGGAAGGGGGGTAAAACCTTCCAGGGCTGAAGTGGTTAAATAAAGTTGTATCTGGACTCTTAGCAGTAGTGTGGCATTTTTGTTTAAATATTTGTTACTTTACATTGATCCTACAATAGCTTAGACAGCGTTCGGACGTGAAAGCACAATCCATCTTGGGTGTGGAAATATTTTGTCAGAGAACCTTGTCCCAGATTCCTTGACACTGACCATGAGTATTTGCACATTGTGCAGATGTCAGGTCACATTGGGATGTACAGTACTATTTGCATATCACATGAAATTAAAATTAAAAAGTCTCTCTGGAGGATTGTTATGATTATTGTTGAGCGAACACCTGGATGTTCGGGTTCAGCCGAACTTCAGAAAAAAGTTTGAGTTCGGGACCAAACTTGACCCCGAACTTGTTTTTGCAATAGCAGAATACACCCACAGTATGTACAGGGTGCATCTCAAAACATGCAAAACTTCAGAAAATGCTATTAAAAAAATTCACAATTTTTTTTTTTTTTGAATAGCACAATAGAAGAAAAATATATCAATTGAATATGTCACTCCTGCACATATGCACAAAACACATTGCAATAAATGTGTGTTTTTGCAATAGCAGAATACACCCACAGTATTTACAGGGTGTATCTCAAAACCTGCAAAAATGCAGAAAATGCTATTCCCAAAAAGTTTTTTCACTAAAAAATTTTTTTTTTGGAATAGCACTATAGAAGAAAAATAGATCAATTGAATATGTCACTCCTGCACATATGCACAAAACACATTGCAATAAATGTGTGTTTTTGCAATAGCAGAATACACCCACAGTATTTACAGGGTGTATCTCAAAACCTGCAAAAATGCAGAAAATGCTATTCCCAAAAAGTTTTTTCACAAAAATTTTTTTTTTTGGAATAGCACTATAGAAGAAAAATAGATCAATTGAATATGTCACTCCTGCACATATGCACAAAACACTGCAAAATTGTATTTTTTTGCAATGTTTTTGCAATAGCAGAATACACCCACAGTATGTACAGGGTGTATCTCACAGTAACATATGCAGTGCTGGTGCACTGAGTTGGCAGATAAAAGTTATATTTTCTTTGGCACTGGGCTCATGGCAGTGTAAAAAGACTGTGCACTGCAACCCAACCAGGTAAATTTATGTAGATCACTGACTTATTAGAATTGATTTCTGAATCTGGACTCCTATATAGGACTCCTATATAATTCTTGCTCCCTCAAACCTTGCCCTACACTCTCTATCTATGTAGATCGCTGACTAATTAGAAGATATTTCATGAATCTGGACTGACTCCTAGCATGTAATTCTCTCCCTCACAGCAGTCAGGCACCTTTCCCTACACTGTGTAAAGCAGAGTGACGTGCTGTGCTGTGTGCCTCTAGCTTATATAGAGGCTGGGTCACATGCTACACTGGCCAATCACAGCAATGCCATTAGTAGGCATGGCTGTGATGGCTTCTAAGGGCACACCAGTTAAACGAAAGTTGATTGGCTGCCCTGCAGCTTTTAAAAATGCGCCATTACATCGCCAAACACCGGACCCGAACCCGAACATACAGTCAATTGTTCGGGTTCGCTCAGCCCTAGTTATGATCTATTATCCTCCTGGACCAGTGTCAAGCTTCTTCTGCCTGGCTACCCTACCTTCTCTCCTATGAAATACCCATTCTTGTGGACTTCAACATCCTTGTTAATGCTTACACCCAAGATACCTCTAAACTTCTCTAACTAACCTGATCTTTTGACATAACACAATGGATACACACCGCTACTCACTCTGGCAGCAACACTTTTGAGATGTATGCGCTCTTCTCTGCATCCCTTGCAAGCTCTCGACCACTATTCATTCTTCTCTGCAATCACAACCTTATTGGTGTTATGCTCACTCTGTCCTCAGTCTCCTATCTGTTCAACCAGTCAAAAAAAATTCCCACAGAAACCTTCACCACTTCAACCCTTCTCTTCTCTATTCCATAACCCCTACAACAAAAACTCATCTCTGTCCTACCCTGGCCACTTCTGTCTACAACAGCTCACTCATCCAGAACAAGCAGGACTATTTCATCACTCCCATTACATTCTCACATCCAGTCCTCATTCTGCCTTTATCACTCTATTTCATCCCCCACTGCCACCACACACTAACTCATTCACTTCCATGGTAATAGCCAGCCATTTTAAGAATAAGATGCAATTCATGATGAGATTGCTGTAGTCTAGTTATCCCTCCCAATCCACATACCATCTCTATCACCACATTCAGCATTCTTCTCTAACTACAGAGAAGGTTGCAAAACATTTGTCTGAAGCACCACCTCGCCCCTTTGCCCTGTTCTGCTCCCCCTTTTTTCTTCACACATTCCATCTCTCTCTCCCTCTACTAGAATCTTCTGTTCCCCTCTAAAGTATGCACTTGCCTCGCAAAATGTAAAAAGCCGTTACTGGAACCCATCAGTCTAACAGCATAAGATCCATTTCTTGCTTTATTTTACTTCCAAACTCTTAGAACACCTAGTGGTTGATTTACTAAAACTGCAAAATCTGGTGCAGCTCTGCATAGAAACCAGTTAGCTTCCAGTTTTCATTTGTCAAAGCTAAATTGAACAAGCTGAAGTTACAGGCTGATTGGCTACCATGCACAGCTACACCAGATTTTGCACTCTCCAATTTTAGTAAATCAACCCCCTTGTCTACAACCATTTGAGCTACCACTTTACTGATAACAAGCTTCTTGAGAACTTACAGTCCAGCTTTTGCCCACAACACTCTGCAATACTGAAATTTCTTACTAATGATTTACTAACTGCTAAAACCAATAGCTGCTACTTAATACTTTTACTATTAGACCTGTCTGCTCCTTTTTGACAATGGACCACCCACTCTTCCTCAAAAAACTTCACTCCTTTGTCCTCAAAGACTTTTGTCTCTCCTTGTTCTCCTATCCAAACACTTCCACAATGCTACCTCATCATATCCTTTTTTTCCATTCTGTCGGGTCCCCCAACAAGGCACTGACCTTGGGACCCCTTCTGTTCTCTATCTACACCTTTTCCCTTAGTCAGTTAATAATCTTGCACGGCTTCCAAAACCATCTTTATGTGAAACCAACATGTATCTCTCCACTCCTGAGCTTATCCCTTAAAAAGTGGATGTAAACCCTCACATATACCCAGTAAAGTGAACAGCCTCAGATGACACACAGAGATGAAACAAATTTTCCTACATAAGTTTTACATGTATATCGGCTGTCTTCAGCTTTATATACCATTTAAAAAGTGCACATCCTGTTTTAATTTTATATTCCTGATTCTCCTATGGGTGTGCATTCTTGCCATACACTGTGTGAGTTGATTGTAGTAAAGGCAACACACCCCCTCTCCACAGAAAAAGGAAGAAACAATACAGAGCTGTGCTGTGAATAGGCCAGCTGTCTGCTAATCTATTTATGACATCCACCCGACACAAAATTCAGCCTGGTTTTATCACCGTTGACGTAGAACTTGTCAGAAGTTATCATGCTGATAACAGAAGAATGGAGCAGGAGAAAGCCACAGTATTTAGGGTTTTGAAGCGAGATAAGTAAACACTACAGATATATGTGTCCAGGTTAAATTTCATGAATCGGGTTTGCATCCACTTTAAAGTCTCCTAGTGCATCGCTAACTGACATATTAGTATGATTGTCAAACTACTTCCTAAAATGCAGTCTTTTGAAAACTGAGCCCCCTAACCATCTTGTCTTAAATGTATTGTAGCTTTACTGTCCTCTTTTACCTTTTAAAGCTCTGTGCAAACTGTTGGTGTTATAAAAATCCTGTATAATAATATCACAGCAGCCTGCCACAGTAACCCTCTTAAGAGTCCTCAACAATGATGCAAGCAGTGGGCTGGATCTTCAGAGAAGTTAAAAACTTCAATATGCCTTAATGGGTAAATGTCAGTCTGAAGGTGTGTGCATTCCTAGCTAGGCTGCACGTACATATAGACTGCCCTAGGTAATGCCCACATGTGAGGCTGAGCCTCCACCATGATTGAAAGAACTGAAATCTAATAAATAAAAAGGGGTGGGCTAGGGACAGTAAGGCTGGAGAATAAAGGACTAGATTATGCTAGATTCTCTAAGAGGAACCATTATGGAGAAAAAAAAACTCCACATTTATATATATAATAAAGGCAATACACCCCCCCCCCCCCCCAGTACAAAGGGACTTTAAGGGCAAACTTTTAGAAGATACAAATGTTATTCAAAAATATAGAAAAATGTATTAGATAAAAAAACACTGCAGTGATCAGAAACAACAGTCATGTAAAGAATAAATAATGTCCATGTGTAGTGTATAAGCAGAAAAACACTTCTCCTATAGACTGACGCGTTTTCGGGAGATTCAAGATAAATTCCTTCTTCAGGGACATGAAGGAGACAATTGGAGATGCTCAATACTACATTCATAAAATAGAATGTTAAAAGGAGATGGTTCAAGATGGTGCAGAGTGGGGCTCGAGAGATCCCTCACAGGGATCCCCAATCTGCCTGCGGATGCTGCCTGCTGGGGTTGTGTGTGATACAAACACTGCCATTTCTCCACTAAGGATTGATTTTTCTAATAAGTGTAGCTATACGTTATTCTGCACAATTTCGCTGCAAGGATTCACTTTTTTTGGGGACCCTTGTGAGGGATCTCTCAAGCCTTGAGGATTTATTTTCCTTTTTGGGTAACCTCCTCCTCAACCTGGATACCTGTCTCCACAGCCACTCGGCACCATGTTGAACCATCTCCTTTTAACATTGTATTCTATGAGTGTAGTATTGAGCATCTACAATTATTGTCTCCTTCATGCCCCTGAAGGAGGGATTTATCTTGAATCTCCCAAAACGCATCGGGCTATAGGAGAAGTGTTTTTCTGCTTATACACTACACATGGACATTATGTATTTTCCTGTGCATGACTGTTTCTGATCACTACGATGTTTTTTATCTAATACATGGTTCTATCTTTTTGAACAACATTTGTGTCTTCTAAAAGGCTATAGATTATGCTAGATGTCCTTCAGTCAGGAAATGAGGCAGGTTCTTCTGACATGCTGCAGCTTCTAATACACAATGTTAGAAGATTACAGTGTGCAGGGAAATCAGATTAGGCAATTTCAGTACAGGAAAGGATCCTGTACAACTAAGCAAGACTAAAGTTAAGGCTGGAACTCAGCTTTAATGAACAATATGATTTATTTTGCATGCTACATATAACAATGTCATTTGATTTAGTTCTGTAGAATTAGTTTGGACAGCTAGTAGCACTGTATTTATTATTTATCTTTATATCACAAATTACCAAAACTCACCATATTCAGCCACAGTAAAGGTCTGATGGCATTTATTAGGTACAGTAAATTTGTAGTCTCCAAGAGTTAATTCTTTCGATAAATGGTAAGACAAATCAGCAAACCCGTGATTAGTAGTCACATTCAACCACTGTCCAATGTTGTGTCCATCTGGATTCTGTGAAAAAGAAAAAATCTTAAACTGCCAAAATGGCTTAAAGGGGATGTACAGTCTCTTCATTGTTTTTTTTTTTAGGTAAACACATATTGGAAATTAGCTTGATAGTAATAATCTTATCAACATATGTTAAAGGATAAGTTCACCTCTGGAACATGCAACACCTTCCAGCTCCCGGTCCTTCTCCCCCAGTCCCCTCTTCAGTGTGACAGCAGGTGGGAGTTCTTCTCCCCTCACACACTGTCACTTTTAAAAAATAGCATGGTTGTGAATGAATAAACTACAAGAACCATCTTCCACCATGGCAGACGAACTTGTAGTTTGATTGAACTGCAGGCCTGCTGAACAACACGCCCATAGTTCATTCACACTCCCTACATGTGGGAGGGTGCAGCAGCAGTACCTTACACAAAGTCCAGTCACAAAAAGAAAGAACTTGTATTGTAGTCAGAATATAACAATTCACAACAAGCCCGGCAGTAGCCAGCCCAATCGAATGAACTGACAGTGTCTGTATTGAGGGATGGAATGTGGCCTGACCGGTCTGAGCCCAAGCGGGGAAGTTTCCAGGAGAAGTGGTGGATCCCTAGTCTTTCCCTACTCATCTGGAACTTTTCCCTGCCTCTATTACTGTCCCTGACAGATGGGTGACCGGTGCCTACACTATCCACATGCTAAATGCGTGCCAAACTCAGGAGCCAAGGTCTTAAATAGACTCTGCCTGACCCAAGATGGCTGCCAGAGTCACATGGGCTGTTGGAATCCAATCTGATTGCTGCCCCAGTGACCCAGGAAACCATGGAGGAACCATGTTCCTCTTGACTTCCTCTCCCTCTGCACTGCTGTTGAGGTTTAGTGCCCGCAGTCGAGAAAATAGGCTGCACTTGCCTACATACAGCTCTGAATAGGACAGCACTTACAGAGGTATGGACAACAGAGCTGTAGGCAGTGTGTGCAAAAGCCTGGCATTACAATACTTTACAGGCTCCCGTTTTAAATAATAATAATTGCACATTTTTTACCTGCACAAAATATGTGCATTATTTTGTCTGTAAAGTTGAACTTCACCTTTAAAGTTTTAGAAGCTCTGTTACTATGCTTTTGCTATTAAATATAAACTAGACATGTGCAATTCGTTTAGTTGCTAATTCGTTTTTTAACGAATTTTGACAAATTCGTTAATTCCGAATCTCCGAATTTTAGAATTTTTCAATTTCAGAATTTCAGAATTTCCCATTTCCGAATTTCCGAATTTCCCATTTCCGAATTTCCAAATTTCTGATTTTCGAATTTCAGAATTTCCGATTTTCGGATTTCCGAATTTCCGATTTTCGGATTTCCTAATTTTCGGATTTTCGAATTTCCGAATTTCGGATTTTCGGAATTCGGAAATTCAAAAATTAGAAAAAATCGAAAATCTGAAAAAAGAAAGAAAATCTGTTAAAAACAAAAAAATAAGTATTTGAATTCCCTTTCAAATTTGTCTGTTAGTGAACGTAACGAATACAAATTTATCCAAAGTTACGAATTATCTGAAATAACAAATGCCCCATCTAACCAAATGGAACGGAACAAATTAATAATACTAAATAACAATATTAATAATAAAACCTTTTTATTATTATTAATTATTTATTATTAATTTGTTCCGTTACATTTGTTTAGATGCGGCATTCGTTATTTCAGATAATTCGTAACTTCGGATAAATTCATAATAGTTCATTAATAGTTAGTTATTAATTAAACTGATTTTCTCTTTCTTTTTTTTAGATTTTCAAATTTTGGGATTTTCAAATCTTTGAATTCCCGAATTCCGAAAATTAGGAAATTCAAAATTTGTAAATCCGAAAATACGAAATTCGGTAATTCGGAAATACGAAAATACGAAAATTTGAAATTTGGAAATTCGAAAATTCGAAATTTGGAAGTTCGAAAATTCAAAATTTGGAAATTCGGAAATCCGAAAAATGGAAATGTGAAAATTCCCGAAATTTCCGAATCCCGAATTTGCGAATTTCCGAATTCCAGAATTTTCGATTTTCCGAATTTCCGAATTTCCAAATTTCTGAGCTGCTTGATTTGCACTGCTGCAGAATGGTTGTGTGTTTATGCTTTTCCTAAAGTGCAAGATTATGGTTCAGCTGCCACTTGCAAACAATTGACTTCCCTATTTATGTTTCTACTGTCCCGATTTGAAGTGAACAGTTTATTTAAACTACTGTCCAGTTCTTAAATTTAGGAACAAAGCATACATTTATTGGGTAGCCTTTTGTGGAAGTTTTGGCCTACTGCCTGATAATAGTCTGTGCATTTCTCTTCCTTTTAGTTCAGCAGTTAAAATGACAGCAGAGAGAAGCAATCTTGGATAGCAGTTTGAAACATAGAAGAGTGACGGCAGAAAAAAGACCATTTGAGTCTGCCCCATATTTTTTAAAATGTTAAGGCTCCATCCATGGTAGCAGAGGCCAAGACGAACAAGTGTCAGACACAACAGTGTGTGATTGCAAGGCAAGTCAAATACACAAAGTGGCTGATATCTCAACATATGTTAGGAGAGAGAAACAGAGCAATGCACTAAGCAACTGAGAGCTCCCCCTAGTGATTAATTTATAAATCTTAAAATATGCTCAGTGACATACTTTGCCTTTAAAACATGAGCAAAACTTCAGTCCATCATGACAGCATTTTTTTTACTGAAAAGTGAAAACGTTTCTATTTGCATCGTGAATATGGCAAAACATTCACTTTGGAAAGAATACGCAATCACATGCAAGGAAAAAAAATATGCCTTTTTACCTTTAACAAAGTATCCTTGTAGTATGTCTCTCTGCAATCAAAAGCCTCCCCGCTCACATATTGTTTTAAAACAAAGTTTCACTTTCATTCTGGGCAGCTGGTGCATGCTCTCCAAGCCTCCCTTGAAGTGCTCCATGTCTACAACACTGCCATTATTGCTGAGATAATGTATAAGGATTATTGATATGCCTTGCAGAATCAGAGAGGTTAGGTTATCCATAGCTTCCCCACACAGAGCTATTGTCAGACTCTGCATCATATGACTTATGGCCACATGATGACAGGTTGTTACATGACAAGGCGAAATGCAGATCTGCATATAGGACTTTTTCTTAAGGTACTTCAACACAGTGCATTGTGTTTGAAACCCATTTATTTTCTCATGTCCATGTATTTTGCTCCGTTCAAAAATTGCATCAAAATGCATTTTTCCTCTGTGCTCCCACTCTTAGAATTCTCTGATTTAGCCTAATCTTCTCTGTCTGAGGATGATTTTAGGCCAAGTGTAAGAAGTCATCACATGTGGTTGAGCTTCAATCTTCTTGACTCAATGCGGATTACTGTCTCCTGAATGCTCATAACAGTGTCTCATAATGAATCCCAGTAGTAAAGAATATAAATAACTACATCACTCCATGTTTGATGCTCTTTAATGGGACTTTGTTGAAGAATTAGAAATAAAAAAAAAAAAAGCATTCCCTTCAAAAGAAAAATACTGTGCTTTCTATTCCGGGAATCCTTGCACATCATTCACATCTTGCTGGTGGCCTTACATTGCCAGGCAATGAAGATTCCATAATAGCAAAAAGTATTAAAGAGAATAGAAACATAGAAAAGTGATGGCAGAAAAAAGGCCAAATAACCTATTGAGTCTGCCCATTTTTTTTATTTTTATACATGTTTTTTTTAGTTAATTGTTTTGTCTGAGTATAGATCTACAGTTGTGTTTAAAAAAGTGAGTAAAGCTCAAAATCCTTATAATTTCCATACACGCAAGTGCATTGGGAACACTGAAAAGTCTATTCCAAATCAAAACATGAAGAGAAATATTTCAAATTTGTTATTATTTTACAGAAAGTGAAGAAAGGGGAATATTTGGCTTTTCCAAAAAACAGCAGTGTCTGCATTTTTCTTTTCAAACATTTACTGTATAAACTGAAAAATGCTTGAAGATTTACCTTTCCTGTGACTCAATGTACGAATATTTAGTTGTATAACCACTGTTTCTCAGAACTGGACGATCAAACTACATTCCTCAATTCCTCTGCACTTCTTGGTTTAACCTCAGAAACAGCATTTTTGATGTCGCCCCTCAAGTTTTCTATTGGATTAAGGTCCAGGGATTGGGCTGGCCACGCCATACCATTCATCTTGTTGGTCTGGAACAAAGATGCTGCTCCCTTACTGGTGTATTTGGGGTTGTTGTCTTGTTGAAACACCCATTTCAAGGGCATTTCATCTTCAGCATAAGGCAACATAACCTCTTTAAGTATTTGAATGTATTTAAACTGATCGATGATCCCTGGTATGCGATAAATAGGCCCAACACCATAGTATGAGAAACATCCCCATATCATGATGCTTGCGCCACCATGCTTCACTGTCTTCACAGTGTACTGTGGCTTGAATTCAGTGTTTGCGGAGCTTCTGACAAACTGCCCCTAGACCTAAAAAGAACAATCTTGCTTTTATCAGTCCACAAATTGTTGCACCTTTTCTCTTTAGGCTGGTCAAAGTGTTCTTTGGCAAATTGTAACCTCTTCAGTGCATGTTGTTTTTTTTAGCAATGGGACTTTGCGGGGGCTTCTTGCCGATAGCTTGGCTTCACATAGGCATCTTCTAATTGTTACAGTACTCACAGGTAGTTTTAGACCTTGTTTGATCACCCTGGAGCTGATCATTTTGGCTACTCTTCCATCCATTTGAATTGGGAATTTCTCGTTTTCTTCATGTTTCTGGATTTGGTTGCCATTTTAAAGCACTTGAGATCATTTTAGCTAAGTTTCTGTACTTCTTTACATGTTTCTCCTCTCCAATCAACTTTTTAATCAAAGTTTGCTGTTCTTCTGAACAATGTCTGGAACAACCCATTTTACTCTGATTTTCAGAGAGAAATGCACTATACCTGACATGTACATCATTTGCTGCCTTCGTCCTTAAATAAGGACACCTGTTTTTCCACAGACTAAATGACCTCATTAATTGAATTTCACACTGCTATTATTTTGAACATACCCCTTCAATCAATAATTCAATTACACAGAATTATCAGCCTGCATGTCATGACTGTTGGGTCCATTGGTTTTCCATTATTATACTACACCTACTAGTACATTTTTTGTCTAGAAATATAATTTATACAAAGCAGTAACTGGTCTGGTTAGTGATGTTGGACTACTATTATTTTTTAACACAACTGTATGTTTGTCCCAAGCATGTTTTGAAACCATTTACTACTGACCGACTCACTACCTCTGCTGGAACTTTATTCCAAGCATCAACCACCTGTTCAGTAAAATAATAATTTCTAAGATTTCTCCAGTTATTTAGAGGTCACGTCCCCATCTACTGAAAAAAAAATAAAAATAAAAAAAACTGCCTTCTTGAGCCTTATTCACCCCTTTGATGTATTTAAAAGTTTCAATCATGTCTCCCCTTTCCATTCTTTCCTCCAGTCTCTACATATTAAGTTCCTAAAGTCATTCTTAATGTTTTATCCCTCAGACCTTTCACCATTTTTGTTGCCCGTCTCTGGACTTGTTCTCTCTTGTCAACGTCTTTTTGTAAGTGAGGTCTCCAGAACTGAACATAGTATTGTAAATTAGGTCTCACTAAAGACCTATGTAGGAAAATCAGGACCTCCATTTCCTCCTGCTGGTGATCCCTCTAGTGATGCATCCTAGAATTCTATTCACTTTTCCCACTGCCTGGCCACAATTTGCTCATTTTGTAATCATCTGAAATAAGTACCCCCAAATTTTTATTCTCTGTAGACATTGCCACATTGCTCATACAGGGCAAAGTGACAGTGTCCCTGCATAGGAAGTTCCCTGACCAACTTTTACTCACCTTCCCTGAGCTCCCTCACAGTTCCCTGCTCCTTGAAAGACGGCATTAAAGTCAGCTGTGTTGGTGACCTGGGAGAGCAAGGAGATCCTCCCCCAGTCATGTGGCAGTGCCTCAGCCTAAAGATTGTTTACTCGGACTGGGTACTATCACATACTCCCTTATACCTAGTGCAGATAAGGTGAGCATAAGGAGGTCCAGGGGAGCCCCTTTCATAGACACTGTCACTTTGCCCTAAAATGCAAGACTTTTTCTTTGAAGGATTATTGCGGTCAGTAAATGTCTGATCTCAGCGGGCCTCTCGTCTTTGAACCTTAGTGCCACTGCCAGGTGTCATCCTCAACTAAATAAAGCTAAATAAGGGAGGCAAGTATTATTTTTAAAACAAAAGCCTACACAATTATAACAGAAGATAAAATGTTCAGTTCATTACATAAATTCACTTGTACCTGATTCTTTAAGCACCATGGCTAGCTAACATGTTTCTTACAGTGTCACCTGCTAAGACTTAGATGATGTGTTACATGTTATAATACCGATGACATAGTAATGCTATTTCTGTATTTTTATTATAGAATAGGGCTGTTCCCCATCTGACTACACTAAAAAAGAAAAGTGTTAGTTTGAAGATACTGTACAAATAATTCCGTAACATATTTTTAAAAGTACTTACCATCAGCAAGATTTGTTCATACTAAAATGCAAAAGTGAAATAAATAAAATAAAGTTAGCAAATAGCAATACTATAGAAAAAAAAAAAAGGCATTTTCTACATCCCTGCATATAACCATCTAATCTGGCGCTACCTACAAAATAAAAATCCCCTTCCTCCCCACAACACGATTGCAAAAAGATTTCCTGCGATAAAAAAAAAAACATGAAAATACTGCTACGCAGTCAGATAGCAGTAGGTCAGATAGGACAATGAATATAAACGCCATGTATATGATCCCAGGGAATGATACAGACCAAGAACAAACAAATCCTGTCTTAATCATGTCCTTGTAAATTCTGCACAAAGGGAATTACATAAAAAAAAAATCAAAAGAAAGTATGTTGCTGTCAGCCAATAAGTGTATGAAATCAGGATTAATTTGCGCTTGGTCTGTATTATTCCCTGTGATCATATACGGTATCTCACAAAAGTGAGTACACCCGTCACATTTTTGTAAATATTTTATTATATCTTTTCATGTGACAACACTGAAGAAATTACACTTTGCTACAATGTAAAGTAGTGAGTGTACAGCTTGTCTAACAGTGTAAATTTGCTGTCCTCTCAAAATAACTTAACACACAGCCATTAATGTCTAAACCGCTGGCAACAAAAGTGAGTACACCCCTAAGTGAAAATATCCAAACTGGGCCCAAAGTGTCAATATTTTGTGTGGCCACCATTATTTTCCAGCACTGCCTTAACCCTCTTGGGCATGGAGTTCACCAGAGCTTCACAGGTTGATACTGGAGTCATTATGTTGGAATACTGCCCTGCGGCCCAGTCTATGAAGGGAGGGGGATCATGCTCTGCTTCAGTATGTCACAGTTCATGTTGGCATTCATGGTTCCCTTAATGAACTGGAGCTCCCCAGTGCCCGCAGGACTCATGCAGCCCCAGACCATGACACTCCAACCACCATGCTTGACTGTAGGCAAGACACACTCGTCTTAGTACTCCTCACCTGGTTGCCATCACACACGCTTGACACCATCTGAACCAAATAAGTTTATCTTGGTCTCATCAGACCACAGGACTTGGTTCCAGTAATCCATGTCCTTAGTCTGCTTTTCTTCAGCAAACTGTTTGCAGGCTTTCTTGTGCATCATCTTTAGAAGAGGCTTCCTTCTGGGATGTCAGATCAATTTGATGCAGTGTGCGGCGTATGGTCTGAGCACTGACAGGCTGACTTGCTACCCCTTCAACCTCTGAAGCAATGCTGGCAGCACTGATACATTTCCAAAGACAACCTCTGGATAGGACACTGAGCACGTGCACTCAACTTCTTTAGTCGACCATAGCAAGGCCTGTTCTGAGTGGAACCTGTCCTGTTAAACCGCTGTATGGTCTCTCGACCACTGTGCTGCAGCTCAGTGTCAGGAATCAGCGGCTAAGGAGACCAGACAAGTAGCTACACAAGGGAACCAAGATCAAAGTATATATATATATCTTTAAAAGGTGATATTTATTTACAGTGAAAAACAGCAAACCATGAGCACAGCAAACAAGAAACATGAACAACCCCAAAGACAAACAAGAACCAAACCCCCAATGCACAGAATGCAGGGATGCGAGGTAGAGGAGATCAAGGCTGGAAACTTAAGCAGGAGGAGGGGGGCAAGAGCAAGGCAGAGGAGTGCAGGCTGGATCTGGCAATCAGAAACAAACTGGTAGCAAGGAGAGGGGATCAGAATCATGACGCGAAGGGGGAAGGGAGGCGCAGCCTTAAGTAGCCCCCCAGCAGCTGAACACTAATGTACCTGATTACCACAGCCTGCTGGCTCCTGGGAGACACCTGCTGGTGGACACTGGAGCTGCACTAAACAGCCCAGAACAGGATAGTGCCACCAGCAGGTGAACTCAATCCTAACACTCAGTTTCAGGGTCTTGGCAATCTTCTTATAGCCTAGACCATCTTTATGTAGAGCAACAATTCTTTTATTTTTTTTTCAGATCCTCAGAGAGTTCTTTGCCATGAGGTGCCATGTTGAACTTCCAGTGACCAGTATGAGTGAGAGCGATGGCACCAAATTTAACACACCTGCTCCCCATTCACACCTGGAGACCTTGTAACACTAATGAGTCCCATGACACCGGGGAGGAAAAATAGCTAATTGGGCCCAATTTGGACATTTTCACTTAGGGATGTACTTTGGAATGTATTTTGTTGCCAGTGGTTTAGACATGAATGGCTGTGTGTTGAGTTATTTTGAGGGGACAGTAAATTTACACTGTTATACAAGCTGTACACTCAATACTTTACATTGTAGCAAATTGTCATTTCTTCAGTGTTGTCATCACATGAAATGATATAATAAAATATTTACAAAATGTGATGGGTGTACTCACTTTTGTGAGATACTGTACATATACAGTTTATACTGTATACATTGTCCTTAAAGTTTTATCTGACTGGGTAGCAGCATTTCCTTGAAATTATATCCTCTGAGTTTGACAGTCATTTTTAATTGTATTCTTGGGAGGAAGAGGTTTAAGTGTATGATTTTTTTTTTTTTTTTTTGTATAATAAAAGCTTTCACATTTCTAAACTTTTTTGAGTTTTACTTTTTTCCATCTATTTTGTTTACTATTATAATTAAATGTAGGTTACAATTATGTTACACTGAAGTATCCCCATATCTAACCATTTTAATTTGTAAAATATTTTATATATTTGTATGTATCACCTATGAGTCCTTTAGATAGTAGGAGGTAGGTTTTAATCTGGATGCTGCTATTAATGTAAGGTATTTGGATTTCACTAAAAAATATACCGTATATACTCGAATATAAGCCGAGATTTTCAGACCCTTTTTTAGGTCTGAAAGTCCACCCCTCGGCTTATATTCGAGTCACCGCCGTCTGCCTGCATGAACAGCTTGTCATGCAGACAGACGGCAGTGTTCAAAAGCCGCGCCGCCTCCTCCCGCCCGTCGGTGATAGGCGGACACTAATTTTCCCAGCAGTACAGTGTTCCGCCTATCACGGATGGCCTGTCATTCTCATCTCATGGACGAGGATGAGAGAATGTCCGTGATAGGCGGACCACTGCACACTGACTGCTGGGAAAAAAGTGTTCCTCCTATCACGGACGAGGAGGAGGAGGAGGCGCGGCTTTTAAATTGTAATGGCGCCGTATGCCGTACACGCTGTGGGGGGGACAGAGCAGGACTGAGCGGGACCTCATCGGCTGCATGGACCCCGGACACAGGACCCCGGACACAGGACCCCGGACCCACGGATCGGCACAGGTAGGCTGCAATAGGGACACGGGCTGCAATGGGGACACGGGCTGCAATGGGGACACGGGGGTCTGTACAGGGGACATGCAGATGGGCATTGCTGACCCTTTTTCCACTTACAGTAGCTGCTGCATTTTTGCCCCTCGGCTTATACACGGGTCAATACGTTTCCCCATTTTTTTGTGGCGATTTAGGGGCCTCGGCTTATACTCGGGACGGCCTATACTCGAGTATATATACGGTAATACCAGTTTCTTTAATAGCTTTGTATTGAAATTAAGGATACAAAGATTAAGGAAAAACTTTTGTACATGGGTAAAGAACTGGATCGAAGTCACAACAGTACAAGGGGTAGTTATAAATGGAATGTGTTGAACATGGGCTATTAGTAGTGGTATAGCTCAGGGACCAGTGGTGGGCCCAATTTAAAAAAAATATATCATTCTGCAGTATGACATATTACTGAAGGACCTTGACAGAATGGTGGCATGGCAGGTAATTGGCAAACTAAATGGAATGTTGAAAAACATTCACACCTAGTCTGTGGATATGGCCTATAAACATACTCATGGATACTGGGCATGCAGTACACCCCCCCTTAAATCTTCATCAAAGTGCACAGGGCATGTGTAGTATGCTTGTCCATCTGCCCCACTGTCACTCGGCACTACACTTGCTGGCAAATGAACAATGTACTCAATCTGCATATACTCAGTAATCAGTTAAAGCAACCTAAAACCCTTATTTACCCTTTATTAACCCTTACATTACCCTAATCAGCCCTTATTAACTCCTTCTGCCCTTAACTGTTTATTTCTATTTTTCTAACCATAAATATTTAAGCTTTTCTTTTTTTTTTTCAATAGATCAAAAGCTTTAAAAAACGCTGGTGAGCTGCGTTTTTGAGCATTTATCGGCGTTTATCAGCGTTTGACGTTAGAGCAGATGTTAGACGTCTCAGAACCCACTAGTTTTTTTATTTTTTTTTAAGCAAAAAAATGCCCCAGCCAAAAACTGCTAATAACAGCCTATGTGTGCATGGACACATAGGATAACATGATGAGGAGTTTATTGACTGTAGAAAAAAATGTCTGAAGCTAAAAACAGCGGTTGTAAAAATGGCCAAAATCATCCAGTGTGTATGAGGCCTTATGCCATGTACACACGACCGGACTGTGATGGACTGAATTCCGTCTGACTTTGACAGACTTTCGTTAAATCGGACTGGTCTACACACAATCACACCAAAGTCCGACGGATTCGACCGAGATGACGTATGACCGGACTAGAATAAGCAAGTTCATAGCCAGTAGCCAATAGCTGCCCTAGTGTCAGTTTTTATCTGTCAGACTAGCATACAGACGAACAGATTTTTTGAACGGACTCGAGTCCGTCGGAAAGATTTGAAACATGTTCTAAATCTAAAGTCTGTCTGATTTTTCGACAGCAAAGGTCCGATAAAGCCCACACACGGTCGAATTGTCCGACGGATTCGTTCCGTCAGACCTTTGCTGTCGAAAAGTTCGGCCCTGTGTACACGGCATAACTTAATTCTTTATTATATTTGTCAATAACTTTGCAAATATTTACCAGAGTTATATTTTTAGTATAATTTTAATCAAGGCAAAATATGAAATACTATGTATACTGTGCATTTAGTAACAATAATCCTTTTGTTAAGCTAATCCTAATCAAAGTAGAAAAAAACGTTTTTTTAGGTTAAACTTTTTTGTCTATGGCTTGGCTTGCATATATATATATATATATATATATATATATATATATATATATATATATATATATATATATATATATATATATATATATATATTCTACAGTAAAATATATTTCTGGTTAAAGTATCCAGTTGTGTGGCGTACTATTTTTCCCCACCAGGTGGAGCCAGTGGATCCTGAGGGTACAATACAGGTACTTTGCATTTGTATTATATTGTATTGTATTACATTGCACCACAGCTGTGCCAAGGGGATAGAGCCACATTCAGTGGGGTTATTGCTAGAGTGCAGGCCCAAATCAAACCAGCAGCTCCTTCAGGGGTCAGTGCTACATAACCTTGTTATATTAAAGCCAAACCCAGCAACATTTTTTTTTCTATGAGCTTGTTTATTCGGTAATCACTTTGTCATTTCTTAAAGGCCAATATAGCGGTGACACCTTTTCTAGGTGTCCGCTATGTGTAAATTTAGTTATTATTTTTGTCTCAGAACAGTAAAGGGGTTCTGAGAGTTAATTAGATAGGGAAGCATTGGCATCAGCCTGGCTGGGCTGTGTTGGGGTTCTGCCTGATCATGTATGCGGTGAGGTACACATGACAGGCTTACAAAAAGGATTGTTCCCCCTAGGATGGTGGGGTTTTTAGGCAGCGATGAATTTGTAGAAATGTGTATCAAAAATGAGTAATGTTCATTAAGGGACACCAATTTTATCAAAAAAGTTTAAAGTATTTATTCATGTCACATGTATGACAAGTGGAGTAAAAACCATGAGCCCATACAGAAAAAAATAATAATAAAATTACAGCTATACAGTACACACACAGAGAAAGCCAACAAGTAGCTCCCAACACCTCAACTGATGAAACAGAGGGGGTCGGTATGATACAACAAAACTGACGCCACATGACATGCTTAGAATCTGGCCTGGATGGACGTTTTGGGTACCAGCATTCCTCGGAGCCAATCAGTGGGTGCGTTTAGCCCCGCTGAGGAGTCTGGGGAAAAGTTTGAGGAGTCTGGTACCCATGTGCCCCTTGGCACATGGGTACTTAAGGTGCTGGAGTCACATGCTTGGGGTTCGTTCGGCCAGAGCTGCCTGTTCCTGGATCTGGACCTGGGTAGCCCCGCGAGGGGTCCTGGTCACGGGAGCGTGTGCCGCCCCGCAACATGGTTGGTTTGACAAGCCCCACAGACCCGCTTGGTCTGGGGCAAGGATCCATCTGTTCCCGAGTCTCGGAACTGGTTGGTCCGAGGCTCAGTAACAGAGAGGATTCAAGGCGTCCGGGTGCGCTCTCAACTTGGAGGGCCAACAAGCTGGCATCCTGAGAAGTGCCTGGTTGCTGGGTTGTCAAGGACACTAGAGAATCCTCGCTTCCCCAATACTGTCTAGGAGACGGATAACGTTCCAGGTACTGAGGAAAGGTTCCTGTTTGTTTGTGAGTGCTACTTTGATTCAAGGTCAGAGACTTTGCAAATTTCATAATTCAAGTGCTGACTGCCATAATCTCTGGATAGAGATTTGTTCAGCTTTGAGGCGCCCAGCTGCAAATGGCTACTCTCTGTGTTGGCAAATAGAGACTTTCGTATACTTAGCAGTTCAAGGTGCCTTAGTTTTTTTCACCCTTACCCTCTGTTCCTACTTGAGACTGTGTCTGTTGGATGTTACCCCAGCAAATAAAAACCTTTCAAAAGGACATTTATGGTGTCAGCGTGCAAAGTCGTTGGGTACTAACTCTGGAAACCCCTAGACCTGGAGGAACAAGCCAAGCGGAGGTAACCGGTAAGCCCAAAAGTCAAGGCTGCCCCATCGAGGGTTATGGCCACTACACCAACTTTAGGAAAAATCTTAAATTATCCTAATTGTGCATTTAGGTCTAGGAGAACAGTAAAAGGTGATTTACTTCCCCAATCCTCTGCTCCTCTTCACGGTAAGAACCATCCCCACAGTATCTGCACTGCTACACTCCACCTGTCTAGGGTCCTGACATCAAGACCAGAGCAGGGTCCATAGACCTGCAATCAGGGCTGGTGCTTGCCTAGTGGAAGCCTCCTCTCCTCCTCTGTCCCTGGAATCTGTGTGGTGCCGTGTCCAGCTTCCCTGCCAGCTCTCGGCCCGCCTTCCGCCCTGGGCTATGTACAGCTACTACAGGAGCAGGGCAGGACTCATTGTGCACGGAGACAGCAGGCTTGGATCCACCCAGGTCCGGACTGGACACAGAGCGCACGGTGAGTATCTGTCCGGGGCCGCCGTGCCACTTGTCCTGATAGAGCCCAAAGTTAAGCTGCTCCTGCAGCTCACCCCGCTCACCCAGCATCTCTTCTGTCAGAGCCCCGGGGCTCGTAACCCAGAGATCAGCTGACCTGTCATGGGGAGGAGCTGGAGGAGATCCCCCATCTCCTGATCTTGTGATTGGTGACCCTGGCTCCTGCTGCCTTGTGAAGGGAGCCGGAAAAAAGTGCCAGTGTTAACATCCCTCAAGGTAAGAACTCCCCCACCTTCTCCTGTCCACCCAACTTCACCAAGTATCTGGTCTTGCCTAGGGTGCAAAATAGTCTAGCACTGGCCCTGCCTGCAATGGACATTAGGATGCCTGAGGGACAGTCCATTGCTGAATCAAGGGAGAGTGCCACTGCAACCCCACTAGAAGGGGTCATTTAAAATTTTCCTGGAGTTGAGCTTTAAGTAATAACAAGGTTAAGGCCAAAAAAACGGCCCATAGTAGAAATATATATTTAAAAAAAAAACGGAACTTTCAGCCTTTTCGTAAAACACTGGAATATATAACTGTCCCCCGGTGTTCATGAAAATCCGGAAGTTTGTGATTTTCTTTGATTGGTTTGGTTGTGCTTACACCCTATAGCAAGGGCTTTATACAAAGCTGCAAATTTTGTTTTTACAGATTTCCCTTGTCTGCATAGACAGTTTTTTTTTGTAAAGGTGAACTAACCCTTTAAAATGTCTGACAAGTTTATGAAGAAGATCAAAGTCTAATCCATCTTCAGCTTTCTGCACTATGGACTTTATATACAAGTACTACCCAACAATGTGCAAATACATTTATCCAGTGCCCAATGAGGACTCTATTTGGAAGGTTAATGATGGATTGCTCTTTATAGTCTTGGTCCTCACAATTACAGAGTTGCTGGTATCTTGGTGTGAGCATGTTAACTGTAATTCAGTTTTAGCTGACCACACATCTTATTGGCTGATTGTACAATCCCCATTAGATTTAAGTGGATGTAAACCCTCACATATACCCAGTGAAGTGAACAGCCTCAGATACACAGAGATGACACAAATCTCCCTACATGAGTTTTATTTGTATATCTGATGCTGATAACAGAAGAACGGAGCAGCAGAAAGACACAGGACTTGGAGAAAGATAAGTAAACACTACAATATATATATGCCTAGGTCAGAATTCAGAAATGGGGTTTACAACCAACAGGTATACAGAGCAACTGCCTACCAGATTGGCAACACTGTTTTGCCTTCTCTACTTGTATATTCCAAATCAACAGAAATATAATGTTTCTACATAATTTTATCAGTTTATGCTCTGTAAAATAATGACTTACATTTTCATTTGAAATATGGAAATCGTGGTCAACGGACACCAGTCGCAACTTCACTGTAAAAATGAAATAGGTTTCAGTAATTATAATGATAATTAACACTTTGAATTTTGTAGATAAATATGTCCTCTGACAATACAAAGCAATTGAAAATAATAGTCTTCCGTCATCCCCTGCATATCTTTTGATTCAAATCAGATCCAAAATAGAAACATCCACACTCAGGCAGAGGGAGCAATTGATGGGCCTAAAGTAGAACTACACTGTTTTGGTATATATGTTTTCTTTCCCTATTTAATATTTTAATAGCTAAACTATGCATTTTTGTTTTTTTCATGCCATATATATGAAACATTGCAGATGAAAATTTCATATTTATGTTTTCCAATCAATAGACAGCTGCAGATCCCTTTTCACTTTTACCTAGCTATACTTAACTGTAAAAAATGTATGTAAAGGAATATTTTTTAGTTTTGCATTTAGTGGGCAAGGGTTAGACCCTTTGTCAAGTTTTTACTACTGCCCTGCTTTGGGTAGATCCAACTTTTTTTTTCTAGGCAGTGTCCACCGCCCTTTGAAAAGTGACCTGTGGTGGATCACCTTTCAGAGGGCAGTAGAGCACTATCTGCCAGGTATTCAGGGGGAGGTGTCACCTTTTGAAAGTCTTTTTTTTTTCAAGGAGGACTTTGTATTCAACTACTACACAGCGATCTCAAACCAAAATTTTGGATTGCGGTTGGAATGTGTTCCCATTGACTTTTTTGGGTATGTTTGACAGGCGGTGCTGCCTGTCAAACTCTGCAAGCTGAGTTGAAATTGTAAACGTGTACAGCCCATCCAGCAGCAAATACTTAAATTGAGCTGGGTGGTTGCGTTAAAACTGTGGGTAAACTGTCCAAAGTTAGGGGAAATCAGAAAAGACGAGATATACCAGGTTAAGGGGTGAAGGAGCAAATGTTCATATGACAACTCTCTAAGATAAAGGTTTTATTCACTTTGAATACATTTCTTCCCATTGCTAGTTGGAACTCCAGAACAGAAAGTCCATTCCATACTTAAAAAAATAAAAAAAAAGTTTAAGCTTTACATACACATTGCAATAAGCTTTCTAAAAATGACAAACTGAGCCAGAAATCACTTCTCCCTCTCCTCCTCCCTTCTTTGTTCAGAATGTTCTATATGGTCAAAAGAGTCTCAATGCAAACAGCTCCTGCTGGCTTAGAAAATACTCTTTCATCACCAGTCTCATAAGTGCACTCTACATGTTTATTTGTAAAATAAAGATTTTATATAAATAGTAAAAAATATTTACACTTATACATTTAAAAAATAATGAACTTGATCCAAATCCCTCACAGTTTCATGCACAGCAGTGAAAGAAGCAAGGGCTGGCCACGCAGAAAAAATGGCTGCCTAGGATAACCGCTTGAGCTGCTTTATATGGGGTCTTTTCAAAGACAGGACTGCATGGCACAGAAAGTGGAACTTTAGATCAGTCTTACCTATATCATTGGGCTTGTATGTAGATTTGTCTGTCTGGATGACACAGGAATAATGTTTCTCGGCTATTTTAACCTTCCTAGTCTCATCAATTTTCAGGTCCTCTCCTTGCCCAGAGACATGGAATGACCAGTTTTCGCTACTGTGCTCCACTGAAGGAACCTATTCCAAAAAATAGAACAAATTTTATTATTTTCAACATGAGACTTTGTAATTTCGGTCTCCTGTCCACTGTTATTGGGTATTGAGGACATAAATGGTAGTTACATCCCAGAAAGCAAGGATAACTTGTCACACATTTGTGGCAGTGTTGAATTTTAAGTTTGTTAGCTTGCTGTACATTTTCACTGGAGAGTTGTACACTTGCAGAGCACTTGAAGCACAAGTTCTGGTTGACAATTTTCCAATTTGTAGCAAATTTGTGTGGCAAGTCTCTAGCAAGAGCAAAGTTGCAGTTGTGAGTTTACAGTAAGAGCTCTGCAAGTCTACAACATGAAAATTTAGCCACAGTGACCCCTTTGGTGGAATGACTATTGCACAACATAACTGAACCAGGACTTGCAGCAGACCTGCAGAATGTTTGCAAAGAAAGTTGATCTGGAGTCATGCAGACTTGCTGCAATTGTGCAACGAATTTGGGAAGCCTGGCATATCTAGAAAAAGCTTAGCAAGTCATTTTCAAAATTGCAGCACAATTGCTTGCTATCTTGGATGCTGTGTGCCTTATTGTCAATAGAAAAAAGCCTTGTGCCAATAATGACACTTGGAACACAGCACTTAAATCACAATAAGTAGTCCCCGGAAAAAAAAAAAAACAATTAAATACAGGGGGTTACAAACAAGATAGGGACTCTATATTTGTTCTTAAGTTGAATCTGTTTGTAAGTCGTAACAGGTACATTTTTTAAGTGTAGCTCCAGCCAAAAAATCTATTATTACGTTTTTTAGATAACATAGAGAAGGATTATCACCCCTGTAACATTTGTTTTGCTGTCTGTGCCCCTGTTAAAAAGCTTTCACCTCACCTTCTGTCCCAATAACAATTGGATTTTGAAAATTTTGGGTTGTTAGGGAAACATGGACTGGTGATAAAGCATCAGTGGAGGTACCTTTTTCCCATATTAACTCTTATAGGAGTGAATTTCCCTTCCTAGGGGTGGGTTTCCTCTCACTTCCTGTTGTCTCCCTCCGTTTGTAAGTAGGAGTCGTTTGCAAGTCGGATGTTTGTAAGTAGGGGCCCCCTGTAATAGGTTAGGCAGCCTGTGTGCTGTCCAATTTTGCTGGCTGGCTTCACATCGATCCAGACGCTGTGCCCTGTCTAGACATGTGCGGTTCATTTCCTTCCGAATTAATATTCGGAAAAAAAATTCGTTAGTCGGATATATCCGAATGCCCGAAATACAATATAGACAATTTTTACCGAATGCTCCGAATAACGTAACGAAATTCGTCCGAATTTCAGAATCAAATTTTATATTGAACTCCAGTCGAATTCTAACTACACATATTGCTGAAATCAAAGACTGTGTGTGTGTGTTATTAGAGTACCATTTCTAAATAATGCTGTTTTTGTTAAGCCAAAGGTGATATAAAGAGTCATTGTAATCATTTGATGAAGATTTTTCTTTTGTTTGTTCACTTTGCTCAATTCAAATCTAAAATATAACATTTTAGTTTTGACATTCAAAAATGTATCGATTTGAACATTTTGAAACAAAAAAAATCCCGAATACGGCATACAAATAGAAAACATCAACCGAATTTAACTAAACTAAAACTAAATAACTAGATTAATGAATCAAAATGAAACATAATTAATCTTTTCGTCATGCACATGTCTAGCACCGTCTCTTATCCATCCTGTGTTCTGGGACTCTGGTGTGATGCAGCCTCAATCCTTATAGGCTTCATATGCTTCCATGCTTATCCTTGTGAGTAGCTTACATTACTTTTAATAGAGTTCACCGAGTAAAATTACACTATTTGTTGCGTGCTGTTCCTCCTCCTTGCCCAGCTTGTATTCCTCACTGTTCCTATTCTAAATGTATCTGCCATGATTTATAGCACACCTTTTAGAAAAAAAAAATGACTAGTACAGTGGCTGATAATTTTTCTGTTTACCATTGTATGGATGCCACCTGACCTAGGTCTCTGTCTGCTCTATGGCCCTGCCAAGCTGCAGTTTTACCAGATCCATAGAGTTCCAGCATACTGCACTTGTGAGTTAAAATTCTCTCTGAATATCTAATTTTGCATTCCTACACTAAAATACAGTGAAGTCATAGCAAATTATGCTGTTGAGAATCTTAGTGCAGATGCTGGTAAACATAAACCTGCACATTAAAAATAAATGTTTCTCCCTGCCAGCGCCACATGCATTTTTAGTACTGCTCTCTGCTGTGATTATGTGACTCCTGTGCGCCTGTGCAGGAGTGACAACACTGGGGCCTGAAATAGCACACTCCTGGGTAGGTGGCGGTGCTAGGATTAGTGTATTATAGTTTTTGGTTGCTCTGATTAACAGAGAGACAGCTAGGTAAATGTATTTGCTGTCTGCTTAACAGAGCTGGGATCAGCTAGTATAATCTGCTCAGTGTGCTCTGGTGCTGCTGATGCTGTCTTGAAGTTTCACACTTTCGAAGCAGCTATGGTAAGTACTTGACAGTGGGCAGAAACCATGCAGATGGTTTCATAAAGTCCTGGCCAATTAAAAGGGGAGGTGCCCCTAGGCATGCTGGGTGCCTGTATTTATGTTCAAGTAGCACATGGGCTCTGGGTCACTCCTAGCAGAGGATTGAACCAGGCTGGGGGAGAGGTGTTGCTTTCCATAGCACTTGCGGCCATGTGGTCTTAGGTGGGCGACCTGAGGGCTTAAATTGTTGACATGCAGCCTCAGATGGGAGATCAGAGAGCCTGAAGTCTGTGTGTCAACCCTGGTCCTACCCTAGTTTACAGAGGGACAGTCTACAGTGCATCTTGTCTGGTATCACAGAGAGAAGGGTGCCATTGGTGCTTCAGGATCCTTGTACAGACACCCTAAGAATCCTTAGACAGTTATCCCCTCTTGTGCTCAATGTCATCCGAGGGTCCACACAAAAAGAACACTGGCTCATGTTCTTAGAGCTTCGTCCAGGACTGTCCACTATTTTACTAAGGGACATTGGTCAACTCTGCCAACAGTTTGCTGCTGCTGTGAAGAAGTCTGTGTCTGCCTTCTGCAAGGACTTCAGCCAAGTTTCACTAGGAAAGGAAGTTAGAGTCCTCAGTGTGAATAGTTCAATCTGGAGTATCCCACTATATCCCTTCCCTATTCAAGTTCACCTATAAAACAACAAGACAAAACCCCTAGACTGGTCACTGGAGACAATGGGGTTTATTTACTAAAGTCAAATCCAATCTAAATAAAACAGATTGGAAAACAGATAAAAAAAACAGGAATAAAAACACTTGCAAAAGAAATGCATGCAAAGGTACATTTCCTGGATAATGACATCACAGGCTTAGCTCCTCCCACTTATATGCATTGTGCCCTGTGATTGGGCTTCCTCAGTTGGCGGGGAACCGACTCATACTTAGCCCTTAAATACTATTTCTGGTTGCTGTAGTAGAATTTTATAATATATTAATAGTATTGGGCTGTAGATGATTTTAGTAAAAGATATGTGATGATTTTGAGTGGCACTGCACTTGATTATGTTATATTTGATTTTCACTTTAGAGGGCATTGTAAAATCACCTATATAGTGTTAAAGCTGCAACCGCAGAAGATTATATAGGAGGTTATTGAGTCAACATTTATGTGTTCAAACACTTTTACCTACACCAGTGGGTTTTGAGACTGGATCGCACGGATTATTATTATTAGGTTTGTTTGAGTCACTGAAGTATCACAGTAGTCCTGCCGCAACCTATATTGTGTATTTTCCATTTTAGATCACAGGGAGGTGAATTTTGAGGAAGTGCTTTCACTTCCTCCAAATTCCAGGAGTGAATCTGGAACAGGAGACCTGAACCCTGAATCCTTCAAAAAACTGAATCATATTTTTGAGAAGAAAATTAGAACATGGTGGGACACGGTCTCCTTTGAGAGATACATTACCTTCAAAATGGTCCCCAGACTTCTAAGGTGGGATTTCTCACCTAATGATGGCCTTATGGATGATGAATCTATGAAGGAGTGGTTCGAGTTTTTTTTAACTCCAAAGGACTGGAGCTTTTACTGTTTTTACTTAAGAGGAAGCAGAGGAAAATGAGGGCAATGGATACACAGATTAATGAATTAAAGAAACGGGTAGAATCTTTTAAAGATAACCCTGAATTCAGGAGACTATCAGGAGAGTTGAAAACAAAAATTGAGAAATGAGATAAAGAGGTACAAGAGAAAGAGCATAAAAAGTTTGTAAGGGATGTGAAGGATTTAAAAAAAAGCAGAAGTTTTTAAATGGCAGTCTACAGTAAATGATAAAGAGATGTCCTCTAATAACATTGGCCCGAGTGGGCAACAACGTGGGAACATCAGGGCCCTTTCTACCCAAAATGGATACTAGGGGGAACACACAAGGTTAGTTTAGACCTCAAACTTTTTATAAAAAGACCCCAGAGGAACAATGGGCAACATAAGAATGAATGAATGAATAATTTGTATAGCGCTACAATGCGAACCGAATCGCCTCAAGGCGCTGTATTAGTGCTTTGTTGTCAAGCTTCTTAGCTAGACATCTTAGGAGAACATCTAATGGTGGGTTTACAGAAATCAAAATCCCCAGTATCATAATAATAATATTTCTGGGGGAACAGGGAATAAATTACCCCAGAACTACAACCCATATCAGGGAGAGCAGAGGGATAATTAGTATACACCTGAATTACCATAGCTTTATACCAATAGCGTTGCTACCACAAAACATGGCTGTTCAATATACCTAGGGGTCAGTTTATACGTTTGCATAGAAACTGTACAGAGGAAGGAGATTTCATGAAACAGTTAGAGGTTTTAGAAGAAAGATTTGTACAGAAAGGATATAATCAGCAGTTGATCAGAAAGGGGATAGAAGAGGTCAAAAGTATGCACAGGAAAATATTGGTCACAGACAGGTTCAAATGAACAAGGAATAGAATAAATCCATGCTTAGTAAACCTCAATGTAACACAAGCAGCTGAACACCATAACCCAGATACTGGGCACAAAAATTGTAAAGGTTCAAATGAAGAAAGATTTTTTCCGAGATTTTAGGATCATTTTTGATTATAGTGTTCAAAGTAAAAAGGTGGAATTATCAAGAAATATAAAAAAAAAAAAAAAAAAGGTATAGTATTGAGTAATATGTTACCGCCACATCCGAAATTCATCTACAGAAAAGCACCTGCTCTTAAGAGCATATTATCCAAGAGTGTAGTAGATGCTCCTAAAAAGAACACCCTTTTCCCATCCCTGGTTGGATTTCATGCCTGTGGGGAATGCAAATCTTGCAAGACCTCGAGGGTGAATATTAAAAGGAAGAAAGAATTTGTACAACTGATAAGTTGTATATGATCAAGGATTTTATCACCAAAGGGGTTGTGTACATGTTGAAGTGCTTTTGTGGCATCCAATATGTGGGAGGCACAACCAGACAATTATGTGTTGAGTCAGAGAGCATATGTCGAATATAAAGAAAGGTTAAAAAAAAAAAAAAAAAAAACATGGTGTCCCCAAACATTTTAGACAGGCTCATAATAGGAATCCAACTAGATCACAATTTTAGGGGATTGAGAGGGTGATGAAACATTGGAGGGGTGGCAAGTATAACAGACAAATTAGTAAGTGCAAATCCTTTTGGATAGATGAGACTAGGGTGTTGGCACCCCAAGGTATGAATACGGAGTTTGACTTAAATTGCTTCATAAGTGATAGGTAGGATGGGAAGTATTAGTGGGTACTCGCTAGTGGAGAGCACCACATTAGTAGCAATTATTCCATTCTCCCCTTTATATATATGGGTGAATAGTATGCGTGGTACTGGTGGAGGGTTTTTACGTTTAAAAGTTTAACTTTATCCAGTGAGAGGAGGTATCTGAGCTATGCCTTTCCCCCCTATAGATATATACCCCTCAGTGAGAGTCAAATTTTGGTTATCTGGGAGTTTTCTGGGTTTTATGCAGCAGTCTTAAAATATATTATGAGTATATGAATTCAGGTTTTATGTGATCTATATTATCTATCAAGAAGGTTTTATACTTCCGGTTCCGACGCCACATGGAACGGCTGTAGTGAGGCATCGCTCCCGCCATCCGCCACAAGAATCCAGCCAAAAAGCCTGCTAACAGCACCGGGGAAGACCCCCACCCACCTCCGCGACCCTCGCAGACCCCATGGACAGGTTCGTGGAACGCTCATATGCCCGGGCGGTCGCCTCGCCGACACCCCCCGCGGGAGACACAGCTCCGGCCTCAGCCAATATGGCGGCCGCCGTCCCCACAACGGCTTCTCCACCGCCACAGGCCCCAGACGCCCAGACACACAACCCCGCTGTGTCTGCAGGCATAGCACAGGAGGTGGTAGCCCTCCTAGGACCCACTTTGGCGGCCACTGTGGACGCAGCAGTACACAGAGGGCTGGAACAGCTACACATAGAGCTGCAGGCCCAGGGGCACAGAATAACCCAGACAGAGGAGAGAATATCCCTCCTCTAGGATGACACCACGGCCCAATCTGCACTACTAGCACGCATTACAGCAGAAAATAGGGAGCTATGGGAGAAATTGGACAGTTTGGAAAATCGCTCCAGGAGAAATAACCTCCACATAGTAGGCCTCCCTGAGACTGTTCCCAACAACAAATTGGCCAATATATGTGCTAAACTTATCCCAGAGCAGCTAGGCCTACGCCTACCATGCATAGTGGAGAGAGCACATCGCATTGGCCAACAGGCAGACAGCAGGACCAAACCCAGGCAAGTTATTGTCAGGTACCTGAACTATGCTGACAAGGAAGCTATCATGCAAACATTCCGCCGCACGCGCTCCCTGGCGGTGGATGGGGCTAAATTGCTACTTTTTGCTGATTACTCCATCGAGGTGATGAGACAACGAAAGGCCTTTTCCCCAATATGCTCCACACTGTATCACAACCAAGTGAAGTTCTCCCTGACATACCCTGCTGTACTGCGCATTCAAACACGCTCAGGAGAACAACTAACATTCACCTCACCCGAGGAAGCTGAGAGGTATTTTGATTCCACAGGCACTGAAATGGAGCATGCCAGCTCCACCGGGGAACATCCATCACAGCCCACCACCCCTCTCTCTACTCCGCGCAAGCAGCAACCTAGCCCCAACAAACCTCCTTACAAGCGGATCCGCTTCACCCAACACCTGGATCGCTCTGGAAATCGCTGAACTTCACCGCCATCAACACGCTGATCCCAGGCACAATATGGCTAGTATCACTTTATTTACATGCACCTGTTGACCCCCCAGATTGGGATTTCTTATGAGGTAGACACGAGACACTTTATTTTTTTTTCTCCCGTCCCAGCCATGCGAAAGTCTCCTTTGGGTCAAAAAGGCTTGTCCCTCTCATTCTTAGCCATGACACGTGGCCTAAAATTGCAGCTTGACCCACCAGGGCCCTAGGGCACTGAAACGGACCTATAAGTTTTAATGACTGCTCCCGTCAGTTACACAATGGCGAGCAATACAAGACGTTCCTCTACAGCAATATTTTTGTTCCAATACCCAGTTTTTCTCTTTACTCTTGACAATGTTGTTTTATATGGGTACTGAATGCATGTTCCTGCTTCCCACCTCTCCCCCCCTCCCTACCCCCCCCTCCCCCCCCCCTTTTCCTCTGCCCTCAAACCCCCCCCCCCCCCGGGGCTCAAGTACGCACTGGTAATAGGTGCTGGCGAATGGCGGGAAGACTCTTTGTCTGACTTAGCCAAATGTGGAAAAAAGTGAAGTTTTGGATGGTTTATGTTAAGTTATTACCCCAAATTCGTAATATTTTATATGCTCTCTTTTATTTGGTATTGGTTGCACAGTGTTTAACTATACTCTACATGCCTTCAATTATAGGAAACGTACAATGTTTGGGTGACCCCTTGACTGAAGAGGTAATGCCCGTGAAATCCCTAGGTATCCTGTATCCGACACGGATCATCACTGAACGCCGGACATGGCTTCTGCAGTTGACGGGAATCACCTAAAGATTGTATCCTGGAACGTTAAGGGACTTCGTTCTCCAAGTAAGCGCATGATGATTCTTAGACATTTAAAGAGACTGCGGACAGATGTGGCTCTACTACAGGAGAAAAATGTGGGTAGGGGCGGTTTACGGTTCACCTGCAGTGGGACGTAAGGCCGGAGTTACTGCACAGGAACCTGAAGCACACGGTGAAAGACGTTAATGTTGACCAGCTGGGTCGTAAAATAACGGTTCATATGACTGTGACCGGTAGGGACATAGCGATCACCAACATATACGCCCCCAACGCACCTGATTTTACCTTCTATAGGGACATGACCAACTGGATTCAGACAGCACCAGAGACCCTACACCTGGTAGGTGGTGACTTTAATGCAGTAATGTCCAATACGCTGGATCGCTCAAGCAACACAACCAGTAGAGACCCAAGTAGGGAGGCACTATACCCACCTCGGACGATTCTTGCCCAGACGATGGACTCGCTACAATTAACTGACATATGGCGGCTGACGCACCCTACTGACCGAGAATACTCCTTCTACTCCCCCCCCACAATTCGTTTTCACGAATTGACTACTTTTTTGCGACACCTGCTCTCATGCAGCTGCTTCGTAACCTGACAATCTTGGATGCTAGGATCTCCGACCACGGACCCGTTACACGACCTACGTCCCCGGCCAGAACGTGGCATTTCCCTTCATATTTAGCGGATAGAGAAGATTTCCGTAACATGCTAAACACAGCCTGGTCAGACTATGCTTTCACCAATGCAATTCACCTCTCGGACCCGAACTTGTTCTGGGAAGCCGGGAAAGCCTTCCTTAGAGGGAAAATTATTTCCTATACTACACAGTTTAAACGACATGCTAGACAGCGCTACACCAGGGCCAGCGAGACCCTACGTGCAGCACACGAACAACTAACCCTAAATCGCACGCCTGACAACATTAAAAATTGGAGGGAAGCCAAACGCGAGTTTGACTTCTGGTCCGAGCAACAAGAACTAGCCAAAGCATCCTACACTACGCTACACTTCCACAAATTTGGGAACAAAAACGGGCAAACTACTGGCGAGACTATGCTCGGGAACGAAACGCCCCACATACATCTCGGCACTTAAAAACAAAGACGGGACACTACTAACGTCACCCCTGGACATAAGTAGAACACTGGCAGAATACTATACCGACCTATACTCGGCGGACCCCGACCGCCCGATAGAAACAGAAGCCCTTCTGGCAAAGATCAAACTCCCCAGGATCCAAGGATATCTCCTAGACTCCCTCAATGCACCCGTCAGCCTGGAGAACGTCCAAGAGACAATTAAGTCCTTGGCCTCCTCCAAGGCGCCAGGTCCAGACGGCTACACTGCCGAATTTTACAAGGCCACCAAGGACTTTATTCCAGAAACCCTTACACGGGTCTTCTCAGCCATGTGGAAAGGGGGCCCCTATCTCCCCACTGGTAATCAGGCACATATCAGGTTGATAGGCAAAAAAGACAAAGACCCCACACTCCCAGGAACCTATCGACCAATCTCAATAATTAATGTCGACGCTAAAATCCTGTCAAAAATAATCGCATCGCGTTTAGCCCAAATACTCCCGTCTATATTGCACACGGCCCAATCTGGGTTTGTTCAGGGCCGCTCTGCCACCCTGAACATACGCAAAGTCCTCATGGCACTTAAGTACGCTAAATCAAACCCAAAACAGGAAGTGGCCATAATGTCTTTAGATGCCGAAAAGGCTTTCGACAACATTAGCCTCTCCTGGCTGTTCAAGGTAATGTCACACTTCGGTTTCTCGGGCCCAATTCTAATCTTTCTCCAACGAATGTACGAAGCACCCTCGGCACGGCTCATCACCCCTGACTTTACGTCAAATACGATCCCCCTGACCAAAGGAACAAGACAAGGTTGCCCACTGTCCCCACTTCTGTTCAACATTGCGATTGAACCCCTTTCAAGACTACTTAACTCTCCAGACGGCATCAGTGGACTTAACATAGGGGACCAGACCCTACGCTCAGCCCTCTTTGCTGACGACATACTCCTGTTCTCCACAGCTCCCCTAACCGACTTTACTAGACTCAAGGAAATCTTCCATACCTTCCGAGAATGCTCAGGGTTACGTATAAACTTTGACAAGAGTGAAATACTGTCACTGACACCCAAAACGACTTCTGACTGGAAACTACACTCACCACTAACTATCGCCACACACCATATAACTTACTTGGGAATACGCATTGGTCGGGAACCTTCTTCTCTTTACACATTAAATTTTCCGCCATTGATAACTAAGATTGTAAAGGAGTTGGAAGCTTGGGCAGCCCTCCCCCTCTCGCTCAACATAAGGACGTGAATTTAATTCACAAAGCACTATCTAGTTTTCTATGGTCTCGCAAAAAACCACGAGTCTCCCTGCAGAAGATGTCTCTCCCTAACTCTGAAGGGGGGGCGGGCTTGCCCAATATACGTTTTTATAATCTAGCATGTTTACTTAGACAGGGTCTTGAATGGCTATCTGGCAAGTCCAGGTACTCAAACACCGGCCTAGAAGAAACAGCAGTGCTCCCGCACAACCTGTCACCCATCCTACACTCCAACCCCAACAAGCTGCCAATGCATCTCAAATCTAATGTGATTGTCAGAGACACAATTATAGCTTGGAGGGAGACGCGGAAACTCCTGGGCCTTCCCTAGAGCATATCTCGTCACCTACCAATCCAAACCAATGTTCCTTCCATCCACTCTTCACGATGTTTTCGCACAGTGGCATGCTAAAGGACTCAACAAAATCACCTCGCTGTTCCTTACAAGTCCGGGCAAATTCAAACCTTTCCAAGTCTTAGCTAGGGAGTTTTCTCTCCCAGCAACTCATGTCTTCTATTATCATCAACCTGTCAGCTACCTAAGGAACAGCTACAAATCTGGTACCGACCCCCTTCAAAAGTCTTTCATAGACTCGGTATTAGCTAACGGGGACTACTCTATCGCCACCCTTTACTCTCACCTCATTACTCACCAGTCGGATAAATACCATCTCCAACCGGTCCGGAAGTGGGCTGAGGTATTCGGTGAAGATGACCTAGCGGAAAAAATCCTGGAAGGATATCAACAGGTACACAAACTCACTGTCTCAGAAAACTGGCGTGAAACGCAGTTCAAAATCACGCACAGAACATACTACCCATTCCGCACTGACAAAGCTGATCCAACGCAAGAAATCTGCCCATGGTGCGCAACACCACGACCTACACTGCTTCATCGCCTTTGGGAATGCCAGCCCGTCTCTACATACTGGGACTCTATACTCCAATACATATATGACATTACTAAAGTACACATCCCGAAGGGCCATCTGATCTGCTTGTTCGGTCATACTACTTTGCCACCCCCTGAGTCGGAAAATTGCCCCACACCACATTCCCCACTGGGCCCAGTTGTGCCTCCTAGTGGCACGCAGATCGATTATGTTACAGTGGATCAAGACGCCGCCACCAAACCAGCAGATGACCAAAAAAGCCCTCTTTTCGCTCTTCTACCTCGAAAGACTGGACACCATAATGTCAAACTTCCAGACTAGCACACGATTTTTTATTAGATGGCGTAAATTTATGGAGAGTGAATTTCCAGAGGACATTTTGAGCGACATTATGGAACCGTTCCGGTACACCGAGTGGTACCTCAAAAGGGAACTTACTAACTCGCTGGGTAGACTTAAACTACCCAACCCACCAGACCCCCTGCATACCCCCTATGCTTGACCACACAGCCACACATGTAAGTCCCCTGACGTCCATGGAGCAATCACAGACTCCTTACCAAGCTCTGTCTTTCAAGGCCACCCTAAATAGTTTAGTATATGTAGATGTCAATACATACTTAATAACGTTGCTTCCACTTCTGAAGGCTTTGTATGTGATCTATTCTGCAACCGTACCATGTCTCTCCTCTTCTTTTCTGTATAATGCACAGTTTGTATACCAAATATCTTTGTTATGTTTGAAAAACCCAATAAATATTTTTCAAAAAAAAAAAAAGAAGGTTTTATATTGTATATTTTGTATTTTATCATTCATGATTTATTATCTATAATTGTGCAATACATGAATTCTGTGGGGCAGGTTCCAGAAAGGTGATGCTGGACACTGTGTTCACGCCGGCTGTTTCCCACCTCCTCTCTGGTGCTTCAAGTCATTTTGTATATATTTTTTTGCCTGTCTATGTCCGTCCCCCTATTGCAGGGTAATGCGGCGGCGTTGTCCCCAGTGAGGATTCGTTTTTTGTTTTTCCCCATCATGGGTGACTACTAAGATGGCCCCTGACATCACTTTCGGTCCTACGGAGGTCAGTTGTCTCTATGGGAACTGAACCTGATATGGAAACGAGGCTTGGATGTAGCGGAGTTGGGAAGTGTGGCCAACGTCACTTCCGGGTACATACTAGCGGTTTGTTTGGCTGTCCGCATTAGACTGGAGTGCGGATTTGTTTTGACGCTTGATGAGTGGAGGAAGAGTATGGGGGTGGGCAGGAAGGCTGAGCCATTTGTCTCTGGAAGCCGTGGCACAGGATGTTGCTACGGTAACCAGAGAGAGTATTTAAGTGCCAAGTATGAGTCGGCTCCCCGTCTACTGAGGAAGCCCAATCACGGAGTGCAGCACGTAGAGGTGGGAGGAGCTGAGCCCATGACATCATTATCTAGGGCCTTTGTATACATGTCTAATTATCTCTGTAAGTGTTTTTATTCCCGTTTTTTATCAATAAATGTGAAAATAGAGAGCACTATGGGTCTCCTTCTTGTATCGCCCATCATATGGATGTGCTGACTTTGGAGCCCCTTATTGAGAGAGGATATGGTGGAGTTGGTCTGCTATTCTGAGACTCAGAGAGGATGAGAATTGCTGATGCTTATTAGACTCTGTTGTGGGGTCTGAAGTTGGGGTAAACAGGTTTTTTAATTAGAAGTGGTGGTCACTGAATGTGTCACAAGGCCGAAGACTGTCATTTGCCATGAATGCACGGTGGTGTATATATTATTGGGACTTTACAATTGGAACCACACATTCATTTTATAATATATGTTGATAGTATTGGGATGTAGATGCTTTTAGTAATAGATATGTGATGATTTTGATTTCCGCTGTACTTTATTGTGTTATATTTGATTTGCATTTCGGGGAGACATGGACCCAAATCTGAAACATGACCACTCCAAGGGTCCCCCAGGCGCACACCTCCCAAAGAGTAGTGTTCCCTTAAAAGCTAGGGCCCATAGTCAGTAGGCAGGAGGCCATCCGGCAGCCCCCTCCAAAAGCCCCTGCCCTGGTTGGGTCTGTCACAGAATGGAAGGGTGTTATGAGTACAGAACAATGTCCCCTCTTCTCATCTCCTTAGTATAGCGGAGGTGTTCTAGAAATTCACAGAAGTGAGCTGGGCAGGGTTTATAACACTTATTGAGATAACGCTGCAGTGCACACAACATAAGATAGCCCTAGATTTCTTGCAGGGTTGACAGTTATTTCTTGTTTACTTATCAACCAGATATAACAAAATGTGTTCAATTGTATATCAAACAGACCAAAGAGATAAAATAAAAGAAGCTCATTGTTAGAGTTTACATACATTTTCATAACAATATTTTAATGTTTATCAATGAATACCTCCAACACAAACAAATCCATAAAGTGTGTCTTTTCTAATACATTTTTGTGTTTTTTTCGTGTTTAAACTATCTAGGGTCAGTCAGCGAGTCCTACTCAGAAAACCACATGGGGGCCCGAGGTGGAATATACAGCAGGCTAAGACAGTAGACTGCAAGAAAGTGCTGCTGAAAGATGAGAGCATGTTAACCTCCCCCATTGGACACAGCAAGAGGATGCCATGTTTTGACTAGGACAATCTTTGTTTCAACATCCTTATTATACTAAGATTGGTGTCTGTGGACCTTGCCGAGTGAGATGTTCCTGGTCCCACTTGGGAGTGATGGTAATACTCCCCTCTAGTGTGATGTGTTTTTATCAGTTGGATGCCATGTGATCAGTTGGGTTTTGTCTGTACCGTCTCATTTCTCTTAAAGAGAATATCTCAAACGTGTTAAAATATGACATATTGTTACCCAAGTTGTTCTGTGATCACTAGATGTTTTAATAGCTTTGTATAATTTCACTGTTTATACTGTAATGTGACAAACTAATGTGTGTATTTTATGTATAATCTAGTAGTTGAAATGCCTCCAAAGTCCCAATCCAAAATCACTGTTGTGTTGTTTATTTAGTTGGGCGACAAACTATTGTGATTTAAAAAAAATTGCAGGTACACATGCTAAACAATGTGCTTTAGAGTTTTAGTTAATGTCCATGTTTTTTACAGTATTATATATTTCTACTTACCAGGAAAGAGTAGCAGTGGCTAAACTCAGCTGTTTTTATATCTTGCTCGGCTATTTCATGGATGTGATCACCTTTCCGCAGTTCCAGTTTAAGATGAAGCCCATTTTCTAGACCTTGAATGGTGACGCAAGCTTTCTCCTGAGATCCCTCCTCCAAAGTCTGAGGTATAAAGATCACATAGTGGCTGTAGGTAGACAGAAAGGCCAATCACAGAATTATTGCATATTTTACAGGAAAGCTGCTTTGTATTTTTTATTTAAATGGTCAATCTATCCAAGTCCATATTCTGGGCTATGCGGAACTAAATAGGCAAAGTGTAATAATCTATGCCTCAAGAAACATAACTAGCTGGTGGGCTATTTAAACACCCAATATTTGTCCAACTCTGGAATGTGAGTTTATGTTTTTACATTTTGTTATATAATGGAGACAAGTAAAATTATTTGGTATTTCATTAGCCTAAGAATTAAACTGAATTTAGAGAAAGTGCTTTATATCGACCTGCCTGCCTTATCTATAAACCAGAAGAAAACTGCCGAGCAATATATTACAGGAAATTATACTGTACTGTATATTCACATCTTTATCAGATGCATTAATATATTATTCATTCATGCATGCATAACGTCAGGGAAAGTCATTTGGACCATCTGATTAAGGCTGGCCCCACATCTATGCGTTGTTGGTACATGCATTTTGCTGGCACTTACTACAATGCAACTTAGAGCGTCATTATATCCAAATGCAAAAATGTTATATATTGAAGTTTACAAATTCGTAATTGTGGTGGCTGCATTTTTTTCCCCTCTTTATTTTCACCCGTTGATCCTATAATACACCAACACAAAGCCTGGAAGTGATGTCACAGCCTGGCAGAAGGCAGCCAGAATTCCACCAGGCTGTGACATCACTTTTGATTTTCGTACACAGTGTGTGCGGCCGTTGTATACTGGCCCCAACAGTTACTGTGCCTGCAGTTTGGTACTCCCTTCATTTGACCCCTGGCCTTACGGTCCTGGACGCCCCCCCACCAGCGGTGTTCCTGTGTTTGTCCAATGCCTTTGTGCTGGGTTTCCCTAAGCCCCTGTGTCATCCATGCGGCTCCAGCCTCCAGGTACTGTCAGTTTTTTAATCCAAGTCTCTGCATGACCATCAATTAACTGCTATATGCCTTGGTGACCATTTTATAAAGTTTTTAACAATAATAAAAAGTTTTTACTTTGCCTCTGAGGGTCCTATTTATGTCTGCTGAGCAGCGCTGTTCACTCCGTGAACGTGTGAATACATTACGCACATGCCAATTACCAGCTTTTATTTCTGAAAAATATTTTTATGTATATTGTTTTCTAATTTTACTTCACCAACTTAGACTATTGTGTTCTGATCCATCACATATAATTAGATTAAAAAAAACATTGAAATAAAGGCTGTAATGTAACAAAATAGGTAAAAAGCCAAGGGGGGTGAATACTTTTGCAAGGCACTATAGGGTTGTAAAAGTAAAAGAACCAAGCGCCAATGGATATGAAACATAATAAGCACAATACTAGTCCAGCTGCCAAAATGGCAATACAAAATATATTAAACAGTACACTGCGCTAGGTCCAGTAAAAATGATATACACAAATATAGAACAGTCCCAGTAATAGTGATATAAAGTGCTTGTGCTCAAAGTTGATATATCCGTGCTTCAATGTACTCAGACTTGGGTGCCCCACATAGATGTAAACTCACCTCCTGGAAATGACCAACTATCGCTAGTATGGTCCTTTAACCATGTAGGGAGACCCCTGTAGAGATCCGCTGCTGGTGTCTCAAGCAGTGCAGTTCCTCATACAGATAAACAAACCAAAATAATCCTCATTGCACAAAATATCGTTCCAAAACGTATATTAAAAGCATTTAAATGTAAAAAGTATCACTCACATGTTAAGATCCCTGAACATCCTGGCACCCGGCGTGTGTAACAGGTGATTTTTTGGGGGGAAAATCATCCCACAATGGTGGTAATTACCGCTAACGCGGTGCTGCACGATTCCCTGTGTTCGTTTGGGCAGAAGTGTGTCGCAGGGACGCGGTAAATACCTTGACGCATTTCAGCCAATCAGCGGGCCATCATCCGGAAGCTCTAGTTCTGCCATTTTGGGTGAGGGCATTTATACCCGTCACTCAGGATTTCGTAATTGAATATTACAATCACCTGTTAGTACCTTGGCAGTGCGAACAAATATTTACACACATGCAACCATATATACCTTTAGTACTGCAATGTCAAAGTATTTTATTGCGAAAAATAATTTAACAAGTTAATCCGTATGTCATGCAGTTTTACTTGTATGAGGACATCTGGTGGTGGTCATTAATATGTTTAAAAGTTACCTACAGAGTGGTCACTGGGTGAACAAAGGTGATATGCTAATTAGTGGCCATCTAGTGTTCAAAAACAGGTAATGACCTCTAAAATAGTAAATTACATATAAAGTGTTCATGAAGTAAAAGGAATAGTGAATTAAATAAGTGGTCAAAAAACTTGTTTTGTTTTAAATTATATTTTTTTATTTTTCGCATTAAGATACTTTGACACTGCAGTACTAAGGGTATATATGGTTGCATGTGTGTAAATATTAGATAGTACCTTGGCAGTGCAAACAAACAGGTGATTGTAATATTCAATTACGAAATCCTGAGTGAGGGTATAAATGCCCTCACCCAAAATGGCAGAACTAGACCTTCCTGATGATGGACCGCTAATTGGCTGAAATGCGTTGAGGTATTACCGCGTCACACTTCTGCCCAAAACGAACACAGGGAATCAAGCAGAACTGCGTTAGCGGTAATTACCCCATTGCGGGCCGATTTCCCCCCCCCAAAAAAAAATCACCTGTTACACATGCTGTGTGCCAGGATGTTCAGGGAACTTAACATGTGAGTGATACTTTTTACTTTTAAATGCTTTTAATAAAGGTTTTGGAACAATATTTTGCGCAATGAGGATTATTTTGTTTTGTTTATCTGTATGAGAAACTGCACTGCTTGAGACGCCAGCAGCGGTTCTCTACAGGGGTCTCCCCACATGGTTAAAGGACCATACTAGCGATAGTTGGTCAACTCCAGGGGGTGAGTTTACATCCATGTGGGGCACCCAAGTCTGAGCACATTGAAGCACGGATATATCAACTTTGAGCATGAGCACTTTATATCACTATATTACTGGGACTGTTCTAGATCTGTGTATATCATTTTTACAGGACCTAGCGCAGTGGACTGTTTTCCACATGTAGGGTTGCCAGCTTTTCTTCAAGCCGAACTCGAACACTTTTACGGTGCACAGCATTTTTTTTGTAGTATACACTATAGACAATAGGATTGTAAAAGACCTTGGACACCTTTGGGTGGTTTAAAGTGAGTAGTAACACAATGTGCTGTGTACGCCACGGCGAACAGAAGGTGTAGCCACATTGCATTAACCGTGGAAATTAACCCACCCTACCTACAACACCCCTTACTCTCCACTGCACCCCAACCTTCCACTGACAGTTCAAAGTAGCCCATCCTACCTATAGCAACCCTCAGTATCAACTCCACACCAAAGTGGCCCATACTATCTTAACACTCCAAATCAGTCCATCATATCTAAGGCACCCCAAAGTGAACCACCCTAACCACAGCACCCCAAAGAACCCCACACCAGCGGGATGCACAGGGGGAGGGAGTGGGGTGTATGGGGCGGGCTGCAGTGGTCAGGGGGGGCGCAGAGAAGTCAGAGGGGGCGCAGAGTAGTCAGGGGGAGCGCAGAGTAGTCAGGGGGAGCGCAGAGTGGATGGTGGGGGGGGGAGCAGAGTAGTCAGGGGGAGCGCAGAGTGGACGGTGGGGGGGAGCAGAGTAGTCAGGGGGGGGGGCGCAGAGTGGTCAGGGGAGGGCGCAGAGTAGTCAGGGGAGGGCGCAGAGTAGTCAGGGGAGGGCGCAGAGTGGACAGTGGGGGGGGCGCAGAGTGGACAGTGGGGGGGCGCAGAGTGGACAGTGGGGGGGGGCGCAGAGTGGACAGTGGGGGGGGGCGCACAGAGTGGACAGTGGGGGGGCGCGCAGAGTGGACAGTGGGGGGGGGGGGGCGCGCAGAGTGGACAGTGGGGGGGGGCGCGCAGAGTAGTCAGTGGGGGGGGCGCAGAGTAGTCAGTGGGGGGGCGCAGAGTAGTCAGTGGGGGGGGGGCGCAGAGTAGTCAGTGGGGGGGGGGCGCAGAGTAGTCGGGGGCGCAGAGTAGACAGTGGGGGGGGGGGGGCGCAGAGTGGTCAGGGGAGGGCGCAGAGTAGTCAGGGGAGGGCACAGAGTAGTCAGGGGAGGGCGCAGAGTAGACAGTGGGGGGGCGCAAAGTGGACAGTGGGGGGGGCGCAGAGTGGACAGTGGGGGGGCGCAGAGTGGACAGTGGGGGGGGGGCGCGCGCAGAGTAGTCAGTGGGGGGGCGCAGAGTAGTCAGTGGGGGGGCGCAGAGTAGTCAGGGGAGGGCGCAGAGTAGTCAGGGGGGGCGCAGAGTGGACAGTGGGGGGGGGGGCGCAGAGTGGACAGTGGGGGGGCGCAGAGTGGACAGTGGGGGGGCGCAGAGTGGACAGTGGGGGGGCGCAGAGTGGACAGTGGGGGGGCGCAGAGTAGTCAGTGGGGGGGGCGCAGAGTAGTCAGTGGGGGGGGCGCAGAGTGGACTGTGGAATGGACAGGCGGACCGTGGGATGGACAGGCGGAACGTGGTGCTCAGTGGTGGTCTGTATATACCCCTCTCCTACTGTCCTTGCTGTTGACAGGGGCAAGGAGGGGACCGATGGACTAGTCTGTAACTTACCTGTCACAATTTCACAAACAAGACATTAGCGTTGCTGAAGACTGGAGGAGCGGGGGAGAGAGCATGCTGATGGTGGGAGAGAGTGTCCTGCATTTGCTGATCTGCACATTGATGGGGGGGCGGGGGGGTGGGCGATGGGGGACTCAAGAGTGCTGCTCACCATGGAAGGAGGGGGGTGGATGCTGGCGGGAGAGAGCACATCGGAGCCACAGCAGCAGGAAGTGCTGCTGGTGGGACTCTGGAGAGAGAATTCAGCAGGGGGGTGTGGGGGGGCTGCAGGTACTTTCCAGACTGACTGGGACTGGAGCTTATGTTGTTGTGTCCGGGTTACAGGAGGATACAAACCCAGGCACAGCTGTCAAAATCCGGACTGTCCGGGTCATTCCTGTACGAGTGGCAACCCTACCCACATGGAGAATGGGGTGCCCATGTGTGTTGAATGTGCTAGGAGCTTGGAGAAGCCAGATTGGGTTGAGCTGCCATAGAGCCCAAATAAAAGGGACTGTTGAGCTGTTGTGTGCCAGCTGCTTTGCTGAGAGCTGCTGGCTGTGGTGACCAGAAGGAGGAGAGCCATCTGGTGCTGCGAGAGGGGAGTAGCACTTCTATCCAATGCTCACCAAAGACTAAGCTACTGTTTCAGAGACTGAGCGGCTGAGCTACTGTTCCAAAAATGCTATTGTTCCAGAGCTGCTGTTCCATAGTCACCATCATTATGGTGGACATGTTAGGATCTTCACAAGGGTAAGAGGCCCCTTGACCACCTTGAAGTCCTTATTTATTCTTGTTGCTGTTACTATCTGCCTACAAAGAAGACTGTTAAAGCGGAGTTCCACCCAAAAAAATGTAACAGGCTTGTATTTTTTTTGGGGGGAGGAGTAGGTATCCTGTTTTTTACAGGCACCCAGCTCCCATTTCCACCCTGGCGGCAGAAGGAAGATCACCTCTCCCCCCCCTCCCTGCAATCTTTTGGGACATGTCACAGGTTCCAGAAGACTGCCCGGCCAATCACAGTGTGCAGTGCGGCTCACGCATGCGCAGTGCGCGCCTGGCTGTGAAGCCACAGCCAGGCACCCACAGTAACAATGCCGGCGCCGCAGGGAGGAGGGGGGGGGGACTACTTTTTGTAGCTGCTGACTTTTAAATGGGTGAAACTCTGCTTTAACTTAAATTTCTACCCCAAGGTTACAGATAGGCCCTACAGTTGATATTGATCTAAGCCTGTTTCTCACACTGTGCTTTGGCCTGATCTATTTCAATATTTCGTTGCATTACCAACCTTTACTTTACCAAGCATTACTAACCTTTCCTGTTAATAAAGAATATATATATATATATATATATATATATATATATTATATACACTATATACACACACACTATATATACACACAGTTAAAAGGCTATAGGGTATATCTATAAAACACTAAATTCACCGTTAATATTTACTACAGGGTAATCATTGTAATTTAAAAACACATGCACCAGAAAAATTCACCTACACTTACAGATTGGTGATTGTCACATTTACTGTTTTATAAATATACCCCTAAAGTTTTGCTTGACATAGAAAAGATTAATTGCCATAGTAATTGTCTTACGGATCTGTGGCAGATACAAGTGTTGAGCTGCAGATGACGAGGCAGATGGACACCAGGAGAAGCTGCATGTTGGGACACGTCACCTTCAATGAGTCTGGGAAATTGAGCCATTTTTATAGTAATGGCAGACATGGAAAGAGCCAATACCTCCCACTATTACCCTCCCCATCTGGGGGCAAACAAGTCCAATGGCAAATATTAGCTGAATAAAAAGCTTTCATCATTGACTTGTGACCTCTTATCTGTGGACTCTTCTACTGTTTGCAAGTTTAAATATTGGAAATAAGCTAGTGTAAAAACCTGTACTTTTGATGGAAATCTAAATTTGATGGTTCAAAGGGTAAATGCTCAAAAGCATGCAAAACAACATGAGTATCAAGTAAACTAAACTATTAAACTATAAAACATTGGTACCATAACATGGGAGCAGATATACAAAATATATGAATGTGATGACATAAAACCATATTGTTCAGAAATGAGGAGGTGTCAGTAAGGCCAATTCTAAAAAATGGGGACTGCATCCTTTGAAGCTCGACACGTTTCCTTCAATAATCCAACTCATCAGGAGCGGATGGTAGAGTGTCTGTATAAAATATTCAAAATAAGAACCCATGTTATGGGAAAGTGATGTACAAACAATATATAGCTGGTCTAATCCACAAACTTATGTAGCGGCGACACTTTTGGACAAAGTGTCCGCTATGTACAAATTTAGTTTTTCCTCAGAACAGTAAAGGGGTTCTGAGGGTTGATTGTGTAGGTTTAACTTTGGCATCAGTTTGACTGGGCTGTGCTAGGGTTCTTCCTGGTCATGTGTACAGTTAGGTGCACATGACAGGCCCTGAACCAGGCCTGGTTGGACGCTTTGAGTATCAGCATTCCCCGGAGCCAATCAGTGGGTGCGTTTGGCCCCGCAGAGGAGTCTGGGGAAGGATACTTAAGATGCTGGAGTCATGTGTTCGGGGTTCGTTCGGCATTAGCTGCCTGTTCCTGAATCTGGACCGGGGTAGCCCCGCGAGGGGTCCCAGTCACAAGAGTGTGTGCCACCCTGCAACATGGTCAGTTTGCCTTGCCCCACAGACCCGCTTGGTATGGGGCAAGGATCCATCTGTTCTCGAGTCTCGGAACCGGCTGGTCCGAGGCACAGTAACTGAGGGAGGATTCAAGGTGTCCGGGTGCGCTATCAACTTGGGAGGGGCACCACAGCTTGTGTAGGCGACCGGGGGAGGACTCTTCAGAGGAGGGCCAACAAGCAGGGCCGTTTTTAAAGGCAGGGCAAAAGGGGCAGCTGCCCTGGGCCCTGTCATTGTTGTGGGGCCCAAAGAAGCTGCCTCATACTTGCCAACTATCCTGGTTTAAATTCCCTCGTCCCTTGAGGTTTTAGTCCTGTGCCCCAATATCTCAGTGTGAAGTGCTGCTACTAATGCTGCCCAGGTTTTCCCTATTGATGTGTACAGATGACTCACCTGTGTTTACATGTAAATTACCAGAATTCATATGTAAATAGCGGCGGCCGGCGACATTCATATGTATATTATGCCCCCCTGAGGTCATATCCAAAGTAATCTCTAGCAACCAAACAAGCAGAAATCATGTGCTGTAACCTTTAGCAACTAATCAGTGAGCCGTAATGTGTGCTGTAACCTCTAGCAACCAGTCAGTGAGCTGTAATGATACACTGTAACCTCTGGCAACCAATCGCAATAGCTGCCTGATCTGATTCAGTAAACTGATTTTGAGACTAGCTGCTATTTATTGTATGTCTCAGAGCAGGTGGGGAGCAAAACTGCATGGGGGGCCCCAAGAAAAGTTTTGCCCAGGGTTCAATCAATATTAAAGACAGCCCTGCCAACAAGCTGGGCATCCCAAGAAGTGCCTGGTTGCTGGGTTGTCAAGGACACTATCTAATCCATGCTTTCCCAGTACTGTCAAGGAGACAGAGAACATTCCAGGTACTGAGGAAAGGTTCCAGTTCACTTTTGGTTGCAACTTTGTTCAAGATCAGAGACTTTGCAAGTTTCGGATTTAACGTGCTGATTGCCATAAACTCTGGCTCGAGATTTGTTCAGCTTTGAGGTGCCCAGCTGCGAGTGGCTATTCTCTGGGTCTGCATTAGAGACTTTCTAATAACCAGCTGTTCAAGATGCCTGAGTTTATTCACCCTTGCCCTCTGTTCCCATACAAGACTGTTTGTTGTATGTTACCCCTGCAAATAAAAACCTTTTCTAAAGGACTTTTATGGTGTCAGCGTCCAAAGTTGTTGAGTACTAACCCTGGGAACCCCTAGACCTGGAAGAACAAGCCAAGCGGACGTAACCGGTAAGCCCAAAAGTCAAGGCCGCCCCATCGAGGGTTATGGCCGCTACACTTCAATCCCATTAAAAGTTCAACCTGAGGGATACTGTTGTGCAAGAGTCGTCATACAAGTCTCCCCAGGAGCTGAGGTGTTTGGATCCACCAGAGCATAAGGCCCACACATGAACGAAACACTGTCCACTAGGAGTGCATATAAGCCCAAAGATTGGGGTAAATAGAGAAAATTTGGTGATAAAATGTCTAAACAAATATATATAAAAAATAAAAATATTTTATAAAATAAAACAATTTATTTCTTTCTTTTTTTTTTTTTTTAATGCACCCATCCACCCTCACACATACACCATATAAAAATATATTTAACATCACACATGTGAGCTATTGTCGCAAATGTTGGTGTGAGAGCAATAACATTTTTCTTGAAAATACAGTATGTCTTTGATAAAGAACTGTGTGACATAAAATCTGCAACTACCACCCTCTAATTATCCAGGTTCTCTGCTTTCAGAAAATATATGCTTTTTGGAGTGTTTACAGTAATTTATAGCAAAATAAAATGCATTTTAACATGCATGTAAAAAAAATGAAAAAAATTGCCAAGTGGCTAAATGGCAAATGAGTAAAGCCATCTTGAACATCTTCCTGCCCTGCCTATAGCAGAATGACGGCTGGGAAATGGTTCAGTTATCCTGACTGGGCATCATACGACGTCCAGCAGGATAAGCCGTGACCACGCGCCTCGATCAGTGGTGTGGTGTGTCAGTCTGACGGAGGCTCTTTACCACGTCCAATCACGGCTGATCACGATGTAAACAGGAAGAGCCGTTTATCGGCATTTCCTCACTCGCATCTGACAGACGCGAGTAGAGGAGAGCCAATCAGCGGCTCTCCCGATGGAGGGGGGGGGGGTCTGTGCTGATTGTTTATCAGCGCAGCCCCCCGCGGAAGCCCGCCCAGGACCATCAGGGAATCCAGCCAGGGCCACCAGGGATGCCCACGAAGGAATCCCAACAGGTATGCCACCCTAGACCACCAGGAATCAGTGCCCAGGCAGCTGCCAAACAGTGCCCATTAATATTGCCTGCCAGTGCCATCAGTGATGCACATCAGTGCAATCAGTGCCATCTATCAGTGCCCTCTATCAGTGAAGGAAAAAAACTTTTTTACAAAGTTTTAAAGCAGAAACAAAGAAGAAAAATGTTCTCGAAATTAGTTTTTTTATTTGTTTAGCAAAAAATAAAAACCGCAGAGAGTTGATCAAATATCACCAAAACAAAGTTTATGAAAAATTTTGTTTGGGTACAGTGTAGCATGACCACGCAATTGTCATTTAAAAATTGACAGTACTGAAAGCTGAAAATTGGCCTGGGAAGGAACAGGGGTAAGTATTGAAGTGGTTAATTTCATCATCTCAGGTACATAGTTGAATAGCCCTACGCATATGGACAGACAATACTGCCATGCGAGACATCAACTTACACTACTCTAAAAAGCCATCACAGCTGAAGTGGAGGGCTTCGTCCATCTTCTGAAGAAGTTCCAAAATGTAAGAATCTTGTTGTGTTAGATGATTTATTTTCAAAAGATGCGATTCATTGAGACATGATTCGGCAGCAGCTGGGAGACCAGACACATGAAGCTACACGCGGAAACCGAGACAAAACAATGTATATATGTTTTAGGTGAGATTTATTCACAGTGAAACACACACAAGCATTCACACTAAACAATCCCAATGACACAAATTACTAATAAACCTAAAAATCTAAAATAAATAATAAAAAAAATAAACCTAGAAGAAAGAACTGACTATATACAAATATATACAATAAGGACAAGGGTAACAGGGAATACAGGGATGCAAGGAAAGGGGGAACTAAGACCGGGTACTAGGGAAGGGCAAGAGCAAGGCAGCAGGGTACAGGATGGATCGGGATAAGCAGGAACAAGGCTCTAGCAACAAGGAGGCAAGCAAAATAGTGACACACTGAGGAAAGGAGCAGCCTTAAATAGCTACCTGGCAGCTGAACACGGGTGGAACTGATTTTTAAAGCCTGCTGGCCTCTGGGAGACACCTGCTGGTGGACACTGGAACTGCAGCAATCAGCCCAGAGCACCACCGTGCCACCAGCAGATGAACTCAATCCTAACAGAGTTAAATAGGGAGTCTACCTGTCCTGTCATAAAAAGACCAAGTAAAAGAAAATATAACATTTTGCATTGACACCAGCACAGGAATAGAGAGGAATTCTTCTTCAAATAGGGACACAAGGTCTTGTGAGCCTGGTGATACCCCTGGATCCCCTCAGTTTGGAGCAGTGGCAGCTGGTGCTCGCATCGCACTGACCCCCGAAGGAGCAGCTGATTTGATTTGGGCCTGCACCCTGCTAATAATCCCCCTTGACACAGCTGTGGTGCAATACAATACAGTACAATATAATATAACACAATATACCTGTATTGTCACTCCAGGATCCACTGGCTCCACCTGCTGGGAGAAAACAATACTCCACACAATGACAGAACAATGACTTTTCATATAACAATTATAAACAATATGATTACAAGGGAGCTCCCCATGCTTTTGTAGCTATGTGTGAGATCTCACTTAAAGTACTCAGTCTTTAGTCTTCTTGTCTTCGCTAGCAATGATAATTCCTTATAATTTGTAATCCAAGGGTTAAAGTAATTAAAGCTGAGTTAAGGATGATCCTAGTGTTGATTCCGTAACTATAATACAATGCTTGAGAGGCGATAGTAAGTAGGCCTTATGCCTGTCTGGTGTCAGTTGCTATACTCCTCCGTAGGACTATGGATCCCAGCGAGGCCTGTATACAGGTCTTACTAGGTGCAAAGTTTAGTAAACTGTGGGCCGCAGCCCACTCACTAACTGGATCAAAGGCTCGGTATGGTTACTTTGGTCCGGTGTTTGCAGCTTGCTTCTCTGTCTGCCAACTCCGTCACTCCGTTCCGCTGAGTAAATCCGGTTCCCCGATGCTCGAGTGTCCCTGGGTCTCTCCAATCCAGTCACCGTCTCTGGCACCGTCAGGTCACTCACACAATGGATCAGAGATGCGCTCTGTAATGGCCGAAGGCCGCTTCTTCTGGGAGGCCTCCTTACAGATCCTCACAGGCAGGCCACGTGTCTCGAACAGACCTAAGATGGCCGCTCGGGCTCCTTTTATGTCCTACCCAGCATGCACTGTCAGAGAGGGTCTCCATGGGTAGGTCACCCAGCATCCTGGGTAAAAAGGTCAACTCTCCAGTGTAAATAACAATCACTTCCTATAAATAGTTTAGTGTTTTGTGAAAGCAAAAATCATTTAAGTCCACTATCAGTGTTTGGCCGCTAGGTGGCGCCAAACACTAAGCCATAGAAACGTCCATAAACTTTCATTACAAATGTTAATATAATTTAGTAGACAAGGATGCCAGCACTACACTCCATTTTGGGGGGGGGGCAGCAAACAAACCACCCAAAAACCATCCCCCCTGGTCGGTCCACGCAAACACCCCCATCGCTCATTAGTCTGTCCGCACCCCATCCCAGCATTTACTCCATCTAGGTCCGAGGCATTGTCAGATCCTTCCTGCATCGCCTCCTTCTCGGTGACTTCCCCTGTGTCTCCTCCTCAGCGGCTTTCTCCTTGGCGGCCAATATGGGTTTTTAGGACCTGCTTTCGTATTGGCTGGGAGGAGAATCAGGAAGACAATGGCGAGTATTAATTCTTATTTATTTATGAATGCAGTTCTATTGTGGTGTAGCATTGTATAGAACAAGGATAAGCCTTGTATTTATGGTCATCAAAGGATATTTATATACAGCTACTTTTATTTTTATCACCATTAATTATGTTATACATTTTTTTTTCACCTTTTGTTTAGATTGTTGTTACAATTAAGCGGAGTGGGACTACTAATGTTTTTTTTACACGGATAGTTATTTAGGTCTCGAAGAGCATACGCCACCTTAATATTACTGCAAATAATTAACCAGACCCCTTTGCACCGGTGCCACCCAGCCATTTAAGACGTTTTTAGATGCTGAGAAGCAGGGCAGGGTTTATGATCATGTGACCGCCGTGATTGGCTGTTACGGTGATCACATGATCAGAAAGCTCCTGATCGCAAGAACTCTTGGTTTACATAATAGAATCCAGCAACCACTTTAGCAGCTGACTCTGAGGTTCGGTTTATGTTCATCCAAACAAAATAAGAAAGAAATATGTTCTACGCACGTTTTCTGTTGTGCGGGAAATGGTGGTTTTAGCATCTCACAAAGGGACCTTTCACACAGGATGTCTGATCAGGTCCACCTGTCAGTTTTTCAGGTAGACCTGATCAGACATTGCATTGTCCTCTATGGAGCGGTGGATGTCAGCAGGCATATGTTCCTGTCCGCCAAAAATAGATAGATGGTGGTCCTATTTTCCATCAGTCTGGCAGATTGGATGGAAACGTATAAAAGTCAAATACAAGCAGAAACAGAAAGTGATGGTTTGTGATACAATGTGGGCGTAGCTCCAGAGGATAAGGTAAAGGATTTTAACCACTTGACATCCGGCCATAGCCAAATGACGGCTTTGGCGCGGATGTCAATTCCCGGGAAGACGCATATGACGTCCTCCCCTTTCCTCGCTCCCTGTGCGCGCTCACGAGCTCACAGCAGGGAAATTATGTGTTGGCCGTGTCCCTCGGACACGGCAAATCACAGATCGCTGTTACAGCGTGATCGGCGTGTCCAATGGGAGATGATCTCATATGTAAACATATGAGATCATCTCTCAGCGCCGCTCTCCCTCCTCACACAGAGACAGCGTGTGAGGAGGGAGAGATGAGCGGCTGCAGCGGCCGTAAGTGCAAAAAAAAAAAAGAAAGAAATGAATGTGCCATCTGTCCACACTGCCATCTGTCCCCACTGCCATCTGTCCCCACTGCCATCTGTCCCCAGTGCCATGTATAAGTGCCATCTGTGCCACGTGTCATCAATGCTACATAGTGCCATCTGTCATCAGTGCCATATCAGTGTCACGTGTCATCAGTACCACATATTAGTGCCATCTGTCAGTGTCACGTATTAGTGCCATCTGTCATCAGTGCCACCTGTCAGTTCCCGACCACTGGGAACAATGGATCCCTGTCATGTCGCCTGTGTACAAGGCAATCGCGGGTCGTCTGGCGACAGAGACCTCCCAACACGCGGGCACGCTCCCGCAGCGTGCAGCACGCCCGCAACTGAGCCTGCGCAAGCCGGGTACACCTATGGCGATTCGCGCAGGAGAGACATTTTGCCCCTGGGCAAAGTAATGCACTAGGGCCCCCTACCAGGGAGATGGTGACCTGTGGGATGCTATGTGCATGGCAGCAAGGAGAGGGTGTGGCTAAATTATGCTACATGTTGGGCGTGGCTTATGAGTCTGATTTTTTAAACTATCCCCCTCCCTTTACACATTGCCCATCTGTCAGTGCAGGTACTGCATGGCGCAGCACATGACATGGTTGGCGCAACACAGCAAATTACATGGTGGGCACAGCAATTTACATGGTGGGCACAGCATTGCACAGCACATTATGTGGTGGGCACAGCACATGATATGGTGGGCACACCACAACATGGTTTATACTGCACAACACATTACCTGGTGGGTACAACACAGCACATGCACACGGGGAGCACAGCACCTTATATGGCGGGCACAGCTGAGCACATTACCTGGTGGGCACTGCACAGCACATTATATGGTGGGCACAACATGACACCACATGGCATGGTGGTCACTGCACGACACAGCACATTACATAGTGGGCACAGGACATTAAATGGTGGGCACTCCACAGCACGTTCCATTGTGGGTACTGCACAGCACATGACATGGTGGGCAATGCCCAGCACATGGTAGGCACTGCATGGCGCAGCACAGCAAATTACATGGTGGGCACTGCATGGCACAGCACATTACATGGTGGGTACAGCACATGACATGGTGGGCACTGCATGGCACAGCACATGGTGGACACTGCATGAAATAGCACATTACATGGTGGGCAATGCACATGCCATCGTGGGCACTGCACATTACATTGTAGGAACTGCACATGACATAATGGGCACTGCATATGACATAGTGGGCACTTCATGACACAGCACATGACATTAGGGTTGCCCGAACACAGCCATTTTTTTTTAAATAGTATAAACTATACATATTTTGTCCTATTAAATAATATTTCTAATCATTTGAAGTTAACAACAAGAGTCCTCCTTTACATCAGAGTCCACAGAGTTCCCCTTTTACATCTGAACTCACAAAATTCCCTTTCACTGTATGGGGAGACTCTGATGCAAGGGAGAACTCTGGGGACTCTAGCACAAGGGTTTCTCTGAGAACCCTGATTTGGGGGGGGGGGGCACTGAGAATTCTGATGTACGGAGAGGACTCTGATGTAAGGGGGAACACTGAGGCCTCTAGTATAAAGGGGAACTCTGATGCAAGGGGTGCTCTGAGAACCCAGAATTACCTTAGTGTACTCACTTAGAGGCAGGAGAGACAAGGGAGGGAGAATTCAGTCACAGACAGGGATGGATGGTGAGCTCACTCACCCCTTAGCAGTCAGTTCCTCTCTTCAAGTGTATCTGGAAGCCATAGACCTGTCTGAATAATGTGTCCAGGTTTAAGGGCAGTCCGAAACCTGGACGCATGATTTGCAACCTGAACTGTCCGGGTGAATCCTGGACAGGTGGCAACCCTACATGACAAAGGGCACAAGAGAGCACATTACATTGGAGGGGGAGCAGGAGTCTGTCCCCCAACACAATCATTACACCCACCCAGGTAAATTTCTACACAATCCTCCCTCCCTATTAAGTTTATTAACCCCATCTATTCTCAACAGCAAGGCAGATGTCCTTCCTCCTGGGCTCCTGCTGGTTAGGATAACATCAGCGCCCCTCCCCCAGGCAGCTGCCTGCAGCTCCCAGACACTGAGGATCTGTGTGAGTGGAACAGATCCTGGCTGGCACTTGTCTCCTCCATGTGTGCAGAAAACAGAGGGCTCCTCCTCCTTCAAGACATAACTGATAAACCCTATGGGCCTATATTGGGGGAGGGGCCTGGAGCTGCAGCTCCAATAGCCCCTATGTTAATCCGGCCCTGCTGCCAGGAACTCTAGAGCATGCGGCTGGGTGCAGGATGGTGTGCCTCCACCCCGGAAATGAAAAAAAATAGTCCCTCAATTGAACTGATGGGGTCCAAAAAAATATATTCATTCACCCCCTAAGCAAGAAGGAGCTTGGGACGGAGCAGTACATGTTTACAAGGGGACAGGTAAAGTGCAGGGGGCCCCCCGTGTCGCTGGGGCCACTGGGCAGTGCCCAAGGGTGCCCGCTCATTAGGACAACCCTGGTCACACGACGGCGGCTGGTCCTAAAGTGGTTACATTGTAGCAAAGTGTTATTTCTTCAGTGTTGTCACATGAAAAGATATAATAAAATATTTACAAAAATGTGAGGGGTGTACTCACTTTTGTGGGATGTAGCTTTTACAGGTTATTTCACATGATCTTTAGAATGTAATTGTTTTTCGTGTGGTGGTCCATCAAAGCTGTAACATCAGTTGTTATCTCTATAACGGATCTCTGTAATCTTGCGTCACTTTCCTAGTTGTTCTGCCAACCTGACTTTGGCCTGGACCGAGTTGAGAAAGATATTGACAGCGTGGGCTTGGGAGAAGGTCATTGATAGCCTTATCACTGATTACAGTTCTTTTCCAATATAATAAATAAGAATAATGTCATTTCTTGGCATATGCAAGTTGTCAACAGTATATAAAAAAAAGATAAAATATTCAGCGCTAACACACCTATAAGCAAAATATATATGACTGCCAGCAGACACTCAAGGTAAATTCAATCAATCCCTCAGATAATCATAAAAGTAAACAGTGCTGCGCAATACATTAAATGTCCATAAATAAAGAACGATCCGAAATAGTGCAAGTGGAAAGGTAAAAAACACAATGCAGATTGATAGATCCAATAATTAAAGTGGGGTAGCGACCAAAAAAAAAAAAAAAAAATGTGGCTTAAAAATCATAAAAAAAAAAGAATTGGAAAGATTTTTTTTTTTTTACTCACCTCTAAATGCCTGTTGCTAGGGGGTTCCTCGTAGTCTGCCACCTTCATTGCCCGGCTAAACGTCACTTCCTGTAGGCGCCGCACAGTCATCTGGGACCTGTCATGTGTCCCAGATGAGTGAGCGTTGAATCACGGCGCCGCTCGCGCATGCGCAGTGGGTGCCCGGCTGTGAAGCCACAGCCGGGTTCCCACATTAAGAATGCCGGCGCCGTGAGCGGAGCAGGGAACGAGGGGGGGTCTCGTTCCCCCGCATCGCTGGACCTCGGAACAGGTAAGTGTCCGATTATTAAAAGTCAGCAGCTGCAGTATTTGTAGCTGCTGACTTTTAAATTTTTTTTTTTTTTTTGTTGGCACTCCACTTTAAGTGATCCCTCCACCAGATGTATAGATGGCCTCTCACCTCCAGCATTCGACCTGAAATAGGTCACTATACAATAAAGATATGGATGAACACACAGATCCTCGTTCTAAGCAGTATCCAGATCCAACTCCATCAATAGTGTGGTATCATATGTGAAGATAAAAGACATGATCTAGTGCTCTCTGCATTACAGTTTTAATGTTAAAAATAAATAGAATAGCACAAGTCTCGCACTCAGATCCGAGTGCCGGAATACAAGTGACAGTCTGTTTGTATAACCAATGTAATGGCCGCGGGTGATGTCATGCGTGACACCTGACCCCCAACTCCGTACGTGTTACGTCCATAGGCGGGGCTTCCTCAGTGCGGGGCAGGCTCAGGCTGACTTCCTCAGCGCCTGCCCCGCGCTGAGGAAGTCCCACCAAGGGACACACGCGTACGGGGGTCAGGTGTCACGCATGACATCACCCGCGGCCTAAAAAAATGCAATCCAGCAATCAAAAAAAGCAAGACTTGTTCACTGTCCACACAGTGTCCCCCACTGTTTAGCTTCCTACCAGAAGTCTGGCAATTTCACATGTGCTCTATACAAGGTTATAGAGGCCTCAAACACCTGTGACCAATTAACCACTCCCCTTCATTAGTAGGCGGAAGGAAGCAAAGAAAAAACTGTTTAACCACTTCAAGACCAGCCTCGTTTTGGATTTTAGGTATTTACATGTTTAAAACATTTTTTTTGCTAGAAAATTACTTAGAACCCCCAAACATTATATATTGTTTTTTTTCTAATACCCTAGAGAATAAAACGGCAGTCGTTGCAATACTTTTTTTCACACCGTATTTGCACAGCGGTCTTACAAGCGCACTTTTTTTGAAAAAAATTCACTTTTTTGAATAAAAAAATAAGACAACAGTAAAGTTAGTCCAATTTTTTTATATATCGTGAAAGATAATGTTATGCCGAGTAAATTGATACCCAACATGTCACGCTTCAAAATTGCGCCCGCTCGTGGAATGGCGTCAAACTTTTACCCTCAAAAATCTCCATAGGCGACGTTTAAAAAAAATTCTACAGGCTGCATGTTTTGCGTTACAGAGGACGTCTATGGCTATAATTATTGCTCTCGCTCTACCGATCGCAGCGATACCTCACATGTGTGGTTTGACTACCGTTTTCATATGCGGGTGCTACTCACGTATGCGTTCGCTTCTGCACGCGAGCTCGTTGGGACGGGGCGCTTTAAAAATTTTTTTTTTTTTTCTTATTTCTTTTTCTTGATTTTATTTAATTTTACACTGTTTTAAAAAAAAAAAAAAAAAAATTGGCTCACTTTTATTCCTATTACAAGGAATGTAAACATCCCTTGTAATAGAAAAAAAAAGCATGACAGGTCCCCTTAAATATGAGATCTGGGGTCAAAAAGTCCTCAGATCTCATATTTGGACTTAAATGCAAAAAAAAAAAAAAAAAAAAAAAAATGTAATTTAAAAAATGTGCCTTTAAGACGCATTGGCGGAAGTGACGTTTTGACGTCGCTTCCGCCCTGCTATGGTATAGAGACGGGTGCGGGCCATCTTAGTCTCACTAGTCTCTATACCCATCACGCAGCAGGACCCAATCCCCGCTGCCGACGGCTCCGGTAAGCAGCGGGAGGGGTGGGGGCACCTCTTCCTCCACCGATAACAGTGATCTCGCGGCGAATCCGCCGCGATGACCACCATTATCGGAATTACGACCGGCGCCTGAAGAGATGGATATCTCGGTTGTGGCAGCAGCTGCTGCCGTTACCGAGATATCCCTCTTCAAAATCAGGACGTACATAGTCACGCGCTGGTCGTAAAGTGGTTAAAAAGCTACAAGGAAAAGGCCCAGAAAGAACATAAAAAATGCAATCCAGCAATCACCAGCAGTCAAAAAAGCACGACCTGTCCACATAGTGTCCCCCACTGTTTAGCTTCCAACCAGAAGTCTGGCAATTTCACATGTGCTCTATACAAGGTTATAGAGGCCTCAAACACCTGTGACCAATTAACCACTCCCCTACATTAGTAGGCTGAAGAAGGCAAAGAAAAAAAAAAACTGTTTAAAAAGATTCAAAAAAAGGGTATTAAAAAGCTACAAAGGAAAAGGCCCAGAAAGAACCTAAAAAAATGCAATCCAGCAATCACCAGCAGTCAAAAAAGCAAGACTTGTTCACTGTCCACACTGTGTCCCCACTGTTTAGCTAACAACCCGAAGTCTGGAGTTTTGGAGGTGTTTGTATTTTCACTTATCTTAATAAATCACAATATTTTCACTTTACATGTGTTTGGTTTCCTATGTTGCTGTCCAAGTTCTGGTCATCCCTGATTTATGACAGGCGGAGAGCTGTGTGAAGTTAGCACCCCATGTTTGTAAAACCTGAATAAAAATATACCATTCGTTTGTGACGCGTTTGTGCTGATTTGTGCTGCAAAAATTAGCGTTTGTGCCGGTTCTGTTTCTGAGATATTAAAAACATTCAATTTAATGCAAGCCCCGTCCACTTTGCACCCCATATTGCTGAATTTGAAAAACAAATGCGCCATTCGTTTGTGCCGCGTTTGTGCTGATTTGTGCCGCAAAAATAAACGTTTGTGCCGCTTTGGTTGCAGAGATATTGTGCGTTATAGTTGCTGCAACCCGCCCACTTTGCAACCCATATTACTGAATTTGAAAAACAAACGCACCATTCATTTGTGCCACGTTTGTGCTGGTTTGTGCCGCAAAAATAAACGTTTGTGCCATTTTGGTTGCGGAGATATTGTGCGTTATAGTTGCTGCAACCCCGCCCACTTTGCAAGCCATATTACTGAATTTGAAAAACAAACGCACCATTCATTTGTGCCACGTTTGTGCTGGTTTGTGCCGCAAAAATAAACGTTTGTGCCGATTTGGTTGCGGAGATATTGGGCGTTATAGTTGCTGCAACCCCGCCCACTTTGCAACCCATATTGCTGAATTTGAAAAACCAACGCGCCATTCATTTGTGCCGCATTTGTGCTGGTTTGTGCTGCAAAAATAAACGTTTGTGCTGATTTGGTTGGGAAGATATTGTGCGTTATAGTTGCTGCAACCCCGCCCACTTTGCAACCCATATTACTGAATTTGAAAAACAAAAGCACCATTCGTTTGTGCCGCCTATGTGCTGGTTTGTGCCGCAAAAATAAACGTTTGTGCCGCTTTGGTTGCGGAGATATTGTGCTTTATAGTTGCTGCAACCCTGCTCACTTTGCAACTCATATTACTGAATTTGAAAAACAAACGCGCCATTCGTTTGTGCCGCGTATGTGCTGGTTTGTGCCGCAAAAATAAACATTTGTGCCACTTTGGTTGCGAAGATATTGTGCGTTATAGTTGCTGCAACCCCGCCCACTTTGCAACTGCTGCAACCCCGCCCACTTTGCAACCCATATTATTGAATTTGAAAAACAATTGCGCCATTCGTTTGTGCCGGTTTGTGCCGCAAAAATAAACGTTTGTGCCGCTTTGGTTGCGGAGATATTGTGCGTTATAGTTGCTGCAACCCCGCCCACTTTGCAACCAATATTACTGAATTTGAAAAACAAGCGCGCCTTTCGTTTGTGCTGGTTTGTGCCGCAAAAATAATTGTTTGTGCCACTTTGGTTGCGGAGATATTGTGCATTATAGTTGCTGCAACCCCACCCACTTTGCAACCCATATTACTGAATTTGAAAAACAAACGCGCCATTCGTTTGTGCCGTGTTTGTGCTGGTTTGTGCCGCAAAAATAAACGTTTGTGCCGCTTTGGTTGCAGAGATATTGTGCGTTATAGTTGCTGCAACCCCGCCCACTTTGCAACCAATATTACTGAATTTGAAAAACAAATGCACCATTCGTTTGTGCCGCAAAAATAAACGTTTGTGCCGCTTTGGTTGCAGAGATATTGGGGCTGATTTACTAAAGTGAATGCGCTGCGCCGGTTCATACCATAATTGGTGCGCCAGATAAATTATTAAGTGAGCGTATGAACCGGCGCACACATAAGCGCAACACATAATATATCGGCGCACCGCGATAATAGTATGCCATTGATAATAGCGCAAGCTAACAGTCCATTCACACAGGGGCAACACGACTTCCAGCGCGACCTGGGGCAACTTACAACATGACTTGGGGCGGACTTTACAACATGACTTGGGGCGACTTACAACACGACTTGGGCGACTTTAATTTTTTTCAAAAAAGAGAGAGAGCGCCCCCCCTCCTGAACCGTACAAGGCCACATGCCCTGTCCCCCCCAAAGCACTTTGTCCCCATGTTAATGAGGACAAGGGCCTCATCCCCACAACCCTTGCCCGGTGGTTGTGGGTGTCTGCGGTCGGGAGGCTTATCGGAATCTGGAAGCCCCCTTTAACAAGGGGACCCCCAGATGCTGGCCTCCCCCCCTGTGTGAAATGGTAAGGGGGTACAAAGTACCCCTACCATTTCACCAAAAAAGTGACAAAAGTGTTAAAAATGTCAGGAGACGGTCTTTGACAATTCCTTAAAGCGGAGCTCCACCCTATTCTAAGACCTAAATGTAAAATACTATACTCACCTAGCTCGATCCGAAACGGTAGTTTTTTTTTTTTAACTTACCTTTTGTGGATTTCTTGCTGCCATCCATCGCTTCCGGTTCTCCTTCTTTCGGATATGGGCGGGGATATTACGGCTATTTCGTAATATCCCCTAGCCCGCACTGTCTCCTGGGAGCTTGTGTCATAGTTCCCAGGAGTCAGTGCGGCGGCCTGGCCCGAGATAGTGCGAGACTTGGAAACCGAACGTGACGTCATCGCGAGAGTCACGTTCGGTCTCTGCTATCACAACGGGGTGGGACTTTCGACGCCGCTGCCCATTGTGATGGCAACAGGAGCTGCTGACGGCGCTCCTATGCTGTTCATACTGCGCATGCGCGAGATTAGAATGAATGGGCGTCAATCGAATCCCAGAAGAGAATGCCTGTGGGTTTCACATGCCCACAGGCAAGATGGAGAACGAGGCTAGAAATTGTATAAAGTGTTTTTAGAAGCGAAAAAATGAAAGGCACAAGTGCTAGAGACGGGACACGTGAGTTACTCATTTACAAATTAATATCTTTATTAATGACTATTGTAAAAAAAAACGTCAGGGGCAGTGGAGCCCCGCTTTAATTAAAGTCTTCTTTCTTCCGGTCTTCTTCCTTCTTCCTTCGGTTTCTTCATCTTCTTCCTCCATCTTCTTCTTCCTCCATCTTCTTCTTTATCCGCTTCTTCTTGCTCCAGGGTTCTCGTCCGGCATCTTCCTCCACAGCGTCTCTTCTTCATTATCAGGCCGCTCCGCACAATGGGAGGCTCCCGCTGTGTGATGCCTCTCTTCTTCTGACATGTCTTATATAACGGAGGCCGGGGCCACCCGGTGACCCCGCCCCCCCGCCCCCCTCTGATGCATGTAACCGTAACTGTGCACAAATGTTTATTTTTGCGGCACAAACCAGCACAAACACGGCACAAACGAATAGCGCATTTGTTTTTCAAATTCAGTAATATTGGTTGCAAAGTGGGCGGCGTTGCAGCAACTATAACGCATAATATTTCCACAACCAAAGCAGCACAAACGTTTATTTTTGCGGCACAAACCAGCACAAACATGGCACAAACGAATGGCGCATTTGTTTTTCAAATTCAGCAATATGGGTTGCAAAGTGGGCGGCGTTGCAGCAACTATAACGCATAATATCTCCTCAACCAAAGCAGCACAAACGTTTATTTTTGCGGCACAAACCAGCACAAACAAATGGCGCATTTGTTTTTCAAATTCAGCAATATGGGTTGCAAAGTGGGCGGTGTTGCAGCAACTATAACGCACAATATCTCCGCAACCAAAGCGGCACAAACATTTATTTTTGCGGCACAAACCAGCACAAACGGGGCACAAACGAATGGCGCATTTTTTTTTCGAATTCAGTAATATTGGTTGCAAAGTGGGCGCGGTTGCAGGAACTATAACGTACAATATCTCCGCAAACCAAAGCGGCACAAACATTTATTTTTGCGGCACAAACCAGCACAAACGCAGCACAAACGAATGGCGGGTTTGTTTTTCAAATTCAGTAATATTGGTTGCAAAGTGGGCGGGGTTGCAGCAACTATAACGCACAATATCTCCGCAAACCAAAGCGACACAAACGTTTATTTTTGCGGCACAAATTAGCACAAACACGCACAAACGAATGGCGCGTTTGTTTTTCAAATTCAGCAATATGTAGTGCAAAGTGGGCGGGGCTTGCATTAAATTGAATGTTTAATATCTCAGAAACCGAACCGGCACAAACGCTAATTTTTGCGGCACAAATCAGCACAAACCAATGGTATATTTTTTATTCAGGTTTTACAAACATGGGGTGCCAACTTTACACGGCTCAGGCGGAGACTTGGATGACAAGAAATTAATAGCGTACACTAACACACTATTATCTTTACTGACCAGAATTCTTCTGTTCCTAAATGCATAGCCCCAGACCTCAAGGGCAACAACTATAGGAAAAAGCTCTAATAAGACTATGTTCTTTAAGGCTCGATTCACATCAATGCATTTTGCTTTTGAGCGTTTTTGCAGTGCTTTTTGCGGTGCTTGCCGCATTTTTTGACACACGTTTTCACCGCGATTTTGCCGCGATTTGCATTTTTGTATTTTTTTTTACACTGTGGTTGCTTAGCAACCAGCTATATACAGTGTAAAAAAAACGCAAATCGCTGCAAAATCGCAGCAAAAACGCGGTACTTGCGTTTTGGATGCGGGTCAATTGACTTCTATTACATGCAAAACGCTGCATTTTGCATGAAAAAAGTCCCAGACCCTTTCCAAAAACGCAGAGGCACAAAAATGCATTGATGTGAGCATGTTCCATAGGAACCCATGTTAAAAAATTTCCCTGCATTTCTGCAAAATGCAAAATGCACCAAAAAACGCGCTAGTGTGAATGGAGCCTTAGTAACCTCTTACCTGCCATTGACAATTCCAACTGCCTGTGCACCAGTGATTTTGCCAGATGGCTGCAAAACCAATGGAGCCTGCATCATCAGTAATAAGGTTGAAAAAGGAGTCAAGCACAAAATCGGGTTGCCATACTAAAAAAAAAGTCTTCCCTCATGTATGACTAATGTGAAAACTGATTTTAAAATGGGGATTGACATATATTTTCTCCTGGAGAAAATCCTACCCACTGGCATAACCCGTTGTAGCAAAGGCTAATAAGCCTAAAAGGGATTGCATGTCTTTCAAACAAACCTTTTTTCGAATAATTTAATATAACAATATTTTAATTTGTTCTATCTTTGACTCTGGCAACCTAAATTCCATTCTCGCTGTATCTATTGTTATACCTAAAAAAAAAAAATCTAGACAAGTAGAAGGCCAAGAAGTCTTTTCCACTGCTAACAGAACTCCAAATTGGTTACAAACCTCAAAAAATTATTTTAATAGGAAAAGACAATCAGAAGTACCAGGTGGTCCTAAAAATAAAATATCACCCAAGTAATGAATCATTAACCACTTCAGCCCTGGAAGGATTTGCCCCCTTCCTGACCAGAGCAATTTTTGCGACTCGGCACTGCGTCGCTGAAGGGTAATAAATCAAGATTAGGGGTATTGTCTGCTTTGGTTTACTGTTAAATCCGATACCAGATCTGGGAGATTTGCCCTTTGAGATAAAGAGACATATACACAGCAGGTTTCTCTCCGAGCAAATCTAATCTTTATTCTTGGGTGTCGATATAAGAGGGCTTTTCAGAAAGTACCGCCCTTTAACAGATTATTCAATCATATACAGAGACGCACAAGTACAGTCTGACGCCCACAGTGAAACGAATTATTTCTAAAATATCACGTGCTTTACGAGAAATGAAACTCAACAAGATTACAGTATTATGGGAAAAACGAAACTACATTAGCAAGACTTGAGCATACTTCACAAAATGGATGTTAGAGACACACAAAATGGAAGCTGACTATAATACAAAGAAGTAGTTAAACTAAATATCCCTTCAATCCCCTCTTAGATCATATAAGATGATCTCTACATTCTATGTTGTGTTTTAATACTTCTTTGGGGCTGTGGCATAGATTGCCTGATGACTCTTCATGTATGTCATGTGAGATAGAACCTTATCATCAGGAGATCGAAGGTGCGCAATTATGTAAGTGCAACATTTAAAATAGAGGTAAAGAATCAGAGCAAGGATAAGTACCATAACAAGGACAATGTCTTTTAACCATAAAAATATACCTCCAAGCTCAAATCCTACATTGGCAAACGGGCTCCATGTTTTAGCAATGTCCCTAGCTTCCTGCTGGAGCTGGCCTCTAGTGGAAGTCCCCCTTTTATAATCCCCTACCATTCCCATGACAGATAACAAGGATACAAGGTAACACCATCCCTTAACATGGAGGGGCACCCAGGGACAACACACTTTCCTACAACATACATGGATACTTTGTCCCAGTGCAAAAGGTCTCTTAGCGACAAACTCATGAGTGTACTTGTCCTGTGTTGCGATTTATAAATTAGTGTAATATTTCACCTACATTTTTAGAGAAAAAGAAAAATTATGCAAAGTACAGTTTAACCCTGGGTCAGTTACTTGAAACAGTGAGCAGGCAGGGGCAGAGACTCCGGATTCGCACATGGAGATATTAAATATTGACCTGCTGCAGAAAGAGGGGTTAGTCTGTGTCTCATTCCCTAAATTAAAACACCAAACAGGGGAATGACTTCTACCTGCTATTGCAAAGGTAACAATGTTGTTTATGTACAGAGTGGATATGTTAGTCAAGAATACAGGAGGAGTCTCATTGAGAAAGGAGGAAACATTTAAAGGTACAGCCAAAAGGGCAATTCGGGCAGGGCTAGGATGTAATATTATTATTATTATTATTATACAGGAGTTATATAACAGTCCGCGTAGCGCTTAATATGCTACATATTCAACATTCTTCATACCCTGATTTTTAGCATAAGCATACTTAAATTTTAGCAAAAGCATCTTATCAGTAAAACTATCTCCAATCTCTCTCTTGGTTCTAGCTTGTGTCAATATAATGTTCTTGTGTGTGTTTGTGTTCCCATAGATACTTTTAATTGCACCCAAATCTTTAGGGTGGTAGATACAGTTAGTGGTGATCCAGGTGGGTAGGAACACTGTCAGAGAGATCAGGATTAGTGGGCAGAATGCCTTGTCAGAAGTCTGTGGTGAAGTAAGCGAGGTCATCTTCTCTGGCCGGACCTGCTTTCCCAGGAACTCCTTCATCTGCTTGGACTTCTGCTTGAGGGCCTCCTGTATCCAAGATCTCCTTCCTGCTCTTGGGGCTTTGGGCAACCTTTTTCACTCTGTTGGCATGGATCCAGGACTGGCAATTTTCCACTAGGATGGCTGTTCTGGTCACTGCAACCACTGTGGTAGGAGGTCCAAAGGAATACTCTTGCTTCTTATTTCTGTTCAGCTGTTGGACCACCACGGTGTCTCCCAATTTGAAGGGGTGAGTCGTTTCCTGTGAAGAAAAAGAAAAAGGTGCGAGCAACATTTCTCTCAACTGTTTACAATGTTTCAACCAATTACCTAACATATTCTTCCTGTAATAAGTCTAAATCTCCCTTTTCTATCATTAAATGTGCTCTGGCCCATGGGGTGGGGAAAAATTGACCCATCAAGACATCAAAAGGTGAATACACTGTTGTCTTGGAAGGGTCATTCTTATTTCTGCCAGGACTGCTGGGAGGACCTTCTTCCAGTTGGCAAAGGTTCCTCCTGTGGCCTTTCTTATTTTGTCTTTTTATTTGTTCTGTTTATTCTTTCTACTATCCCTGAGCTTTGAGGGTGTTAGGGAATGTGAAACTTCCGTTCTATCTTGAGAGTTTTTACCCAGTCCTGGCAGACCATTGATACAAATGTAGGTCCATTGTCTGTCTGAGTTTATAAGAAGGGGGCATCCCCATCGAGGAATGATTTCCTGAACGAGGATCCTGACTACTGTTTGTGCATCTTCTTTTGTGGTGACAAAAAGTTCAACTCAACTTGAGAACTTGTCCACAATTTCCAAAAGATATTCCTGTCTTTTGCCTAGTTTGGGCATGTGTGTGAAGTCAATCTGCAAATGTGTAAAAGGAATTGTTGGATATATCAGGTGTTCATGTTCGGCCTTGTGTGGGTTGTTCCTGATACATGTGATGCATCTTGCTACATAAAATTGGCAAGGAAAGTTCTGTAATGTAAAAGTCTTTCTCTAATAGTTCACAAGTGGCTTTCCAGCCTCTGTGACCTATTCCATGGAAATGGGAAATAAAAATGATACATAAAAAGTGATGCACTAGCTACAAAAAGTGATGCACTAGCTACTGGTATACATGGCTTCCCCTCTTTGCAGAGAAATCCAGTCTTTGGATCTTTCTGCACACCTATTTTGTCCCAACCTCTGAGATCAGCTTCGTTTGCCATACCTGCAAATCTGAAAGAACCTGATCAAAAAACAAAAAAACAAAAAGAAAACAATTCTGGTGCTAGCATGGGCATTTGGATCTGTGCATTTTGTGAAGTAGCAGCTTGTTTAGCAGCTAATCAGCCAGAGCATTTCCCTTGGCTATCTGTTTGTTGGCCTGTGTATGCTCTGCAGTGTTGTGGAAGATACAGACCTGGGTGATGTGTCTTGGTGAATGAGGTCTATGCAATCATGTTGTGGCACAACCTCATTCTGCTCTCCTTTTATTCCTAAAAGGGCATTTGTATTGGTGCTGGTCCTGAAGTGGGAGAAGCATATTTGATGTGCAATTTTTGATTGGACATCAAGATCAACTCATAGCCGCTCAACCTTTTGAGCAGACATATGCTGCGTATGTACATTTTTCATACATTGTGGGTGGTGTTAAGTGTAGTGTCGTGCCCCAGAGTGAAAGAAGTGGCCATCTCAAAACCATCATCGAATAGGATGCCTCTGAGACACACAGGCATGCCTTGAACCTGCACCGGAACCATCTTTGAAAAAAATAATAGGGCGCAACTTGCCTCCAAGCTCCTGAGCGAGGACACCTGACACGTCCTTACAATTTTCCCTTGCAAACAAATGAAACATTTTTCCTGCAAACTAATTAAACATTTTTCCTAGTTAGGGAGGCCGAGCCCTGGAGCCATTACCATAGCATTTCTCAAATACACAAAAGCATTGCACATTTCATTTGACCATTTTATACAATCTGGCATGTGTAAACCTGTGGCTTGTCTCAGGAGATTGTAGTAGGAACAGTCAGGTACTCATTGGCGGCAGTAACCAATCATAATTACCAAGAAAGGTGAACATGTCTTTCTTAGCAAGTGGGCGGGGCAGACCCACACGAGCCATAGCTCTTCTGTGATTGACTTTCCTTTCTCCTTTTGAGAGTACAAACCAAAATATTCAACCTTTTCTGACACCATTGCAATTTTTCTTTGACACTTTGTGACCACTTTAAAAAATACATTTCAAAAGATCTCTCCCATCCTCCAGGGTGGCCACCCGAGTAGAACTGCAGATGAGGAATTCATCCACATACTGCAGCAGGGATGAACAATGTCCTGGTATCCAAGCTCTGAGAGTAGTTTGGAATAGGCTACAAGGGAGTCTATATATAGCCCTAGGGCATTCTGCACCATGTTAGTTGGCGGTTTTTAAAAAAACATAAAGCAAAGATTGGTTGTGCCTCCTCATCCACAGGGACGGAAATAAAAATGCGTTCAATAAATCAATCACAATAAAATATTCTGCATCGTAATGTATGGCGGTAAATATTGATGGCACATCAGGCACTTTTGGGGCAATCGGTACCACTAGGCCATCGATGGCCCTCAGGTCCTGCACAAACCTACAGTCACAATTGCCTTCTTTACTTTCTTACCTTCTCTTTTGTTAATATAGAACAAGGTAATTTCCCTTTAAGATCCCTTTTATAAAAAGAAATCTTCTTTCTTTTTTTTTTGTTTTTTGTTTTTTTCTTTTGTGTGTGAGCCCTGGTGTTTCAAACTCATTCTGCTTTTTTTCTGTGTCCTTGTGTCTGTGCTGCTCTGTGCTGCTCCTATCTGGTTCTGGAATGTAAGGGGGAGGAAGCGGGTGCCTGATAAAGGCATGGAGAAAGTTAATTTAACCTCTAAATTCACCAACCCATGGCTCTGCTAACCTATCTTGGGCAGCTTTTGGGCTAGGATGCCATAGGGAGCCCCGGGCCAGCCAGAGATCTCCCACAGCATCTTATTTATAGACAAGCTTCATACATTATTATTTACAACCAAACAAATTTTATTTATTTTTTTCTTTCAAATTATTTTTTTTTTTTGGCAGAGTGCCAACAGGTTCAAACAGTACTTGCAAGTTCTGTACTGCCAATGCCGCAAACAATTCTTCACAATATCTATTAGCTTAGTGAGATATAAGTACTTGAACCATGTTGGCAAAAAGCCAAACATCCCAATCTTCACTTTCCCTGCATAGCAGCAAAATGAATCATTACCTTTAAGAAAATATTACTAACACTGCTATTTTTCTGCTAACTTTCTAGTCAAAACATTCATACATAAATCATTAAGAATAAACATCAATACATCACCGGATACTGTAGCACTACTCTGTGTTTCGATCGGGAACTTCCATCAATCACAAAAGAACCCGGAATTCATAGGAAGGCACGTCTGTCGCTCTTAAATCTAAGTCCTATGATAACACGGAGCAGTGGAAGGCGTTGTCTTACCTTACAAACGCTGACAAATTCCACACAGACAGTTTACAAGTTAGCTTATCCTCTACGCAAAGATAAGAAAAGCAAAGAGATCGGTTTTGTCCAGCACACCTTAGCAGACTTCTTGTTTTGTTTTGTAATTACAGTACTGTATTATCATTGACCTATGGTCAATCCTGGCACCCACCCGGGGTCCACATTAACGACTGTCCACCCACGAACAGACGGCTGCGGCAGACTTATAATGAGGACTACACAGAATCCTCCCTGTTCACACTGAACAGATGCTTTTTAATAAAGCATATGCTATTACCCAGAATAGCTCTTATCTAATGGGCTTCCTAAAGCCCATCCAGCCCCCCCAGGGCTGGCGCTATTATCTCAACAGCGCTTGACTTTCTTCAAAGTCTAAAAACTATTTCTACATAAATCACAGGTCCCGTTAAAGGAACGATTTCTAAATAGAGGTCACGGTGAGAGAAGATATATATCAAGTCTACTCACCCGCGACATATAATAATCGATACCGGGACGAGCTCCCAAACTGAAGGGTAATAAATCAAGATTAGGGGTATTGTCTGCTTTGGTTTACTGTTAAATCCGATACCAGATCTGGGAGATTTTCCCTTTGAGATAAAGAAACATATACACAGCAGGTTTCTCTCCGAGCAAATCTAATCTTTATTCTTGGGTGTCGATATAAGAGGGCTTTTCAGAAAGTACCGCCCTTTAACAGATTATCCAATCATATACAGAGACGCACAAGTACAGTCTGACGCCCACAGTGAAACTAATTATTTCTAAAATATCACGTGCTTTACGAGAAATGAAACTCAACAAGATTACAGTATTATGGGAAAAACGAAACTACATTAGCAAGACTTGAGCATACTTCACAAAATGGATGTTAGAGACACACAAAATGGAAGCTGACTATAATACAAAGAAGTAGTTAAACTAAATATCCCTTCAGTCGCTTTAACTGACAGTTGCGCGGTTGTGCAACGTTGTACCCAAACAAAATTGACCTCCTTCTTTCCCCACAAATAGAGCTTTCTTTTGGTGGTATTTGATTGCCTCTGCGTTTTTTTTTGCGCTATAAACAAAAAAAATTAATAAATAAAATGCATTATTGTTTACTTTTTGGTATAATAAATACCCCCCAAAAATATATATAAAAAAAATATTTTTTCCTCAGTTTAGGCAGATATGTATTCTTCTACATTTTTGTTTGTTTTTTTACCAAAAATAAGAATTCCAATAAGCGTATATTTTGCACAAAATGTATAGCGTTTACAAAATAGGGGATCGTTATATGGAATTTTTATTATTCTTTTATTTTTAGTAATGGCGGCGATATGCGATTTTTATCGTGACTGCGACATTTTGGCAGACACATCGGACACTTTTGACACCATTTTGGGACCATTGTCATTTATACAGCGATCAGTGTTATAAAATGCACTGTGCACTGTGTAAATGACACTGGCAGTGAAGGGGTTAACCACTAGGGGATGATGAAGGGGCTAAGTGTGTCCTAGGGAGTGATTCTAACTGGGGGGGGGTGGGCTTCAACACACCGACAGCGATCACTGCTCTTGATGACAGAGAGCAGTGATCTGTCATGACACTGGGCAGAACAGGGAAATGCTTTGTTTGTTTACAAAGGCATCTATCCATTCTTCCTCTCCGTGACACGCTTGCGGGCACTCTGTGGACATCGAGACCGCGGGACCCGTGGTCAAGGTCATGGAGGCCCACAGTGCCACTTCTTAAAGGGGACGTACCTGTATGCCCTTTTGCCCACCCATGCCATTCTGCCGACGTATATCGGAAGCGGTTAAGGAAGAACCAGTTACCGAAGAAACTACCCAAAATAAAAAACACTATAGAGAACAGCCCATTGGCAAACATTTGTCAAAATAAAACTTATCAAAGAAAAAACCCAGAGAACAAAAACAGTCTGGATTGATTGGGAGGAGCTGAAATGCAGATTTAATATCTGCTTTTGCTAACATGGTCCTGAAGCTCCTGAACCCAAAAGCTTAAGTTTACTAAGGCCCCTTTCACACTGGGGCGTTTTTTTCAGGCGGTACAGCGCTAAAAATAGTGCCTGTTCACCGCCTGAAAAAATCCGGCCCCTTTAACTCCAGTGTGAAAGCCGGCGGGCTTTCACACTGGAGCGGTGCGCTAGCAGGACGGCAAAAAAAGTCCTGCTAGCAGCATCTTTGAACACACCGCTCCTATACCGCTCCTTCCCAATGATTTGAATGGGAAACCGCGGTAAAAACCGTGGCAATACCGTCACAAAGCGCCGCTACGGCGGCGCTCTGCGGGGGTGTTTAACCCTTTTTTTCGGCCGCTCGCGGGGGGTAAAACCGAACCGCGAGCGGCCGAATACCGCGGTTAAAACGACGGTAAAGCAGCGCTAAATATATCGCTGCTTTACCGTCACCGCGGCTCCCCGCCCCAGTGTGAAAGGGGCCTAAGAGCATCTTCAAAAGATGCGTTTAACCGTAGTCATTGCTTCCGAATTGTGATCGTTTAAGGAATCACCTGCTGGATATGAAAGGTGATGAATGAATCTAAATTAATTTGGTTCTTTTTTCGGAACTATACCTAAAGGTGAAATCCTAAAATTAACAAATGGCGGTGAATAAAAGGGGGCCCTCAAACCGTCCTAGTAACTCCTTATAAATCTTACCCCTGACCACTTTTTTCATATTTATCCACTGATTGAAAATTTTTAACCAATGTACACCGTTCCCCTGAAAATTTTGGCAAAGTAAAACCATCCTTAAAACCATTAATTAGCATGTTGGCCTTCTGCCTGTTTGGATAAACCAGAAGCCAAGGAAGAATTTTTTTGCAATTTCACTGGGGTGACTGCTTTTGTGAAACGCCTCTCTGCCATGCTGGGTGTTGGCTGAGGACATTTTCTTGAAACCCTTGCTGACTGGGTGGCCTCCTGCACAGAAGGCAATTTGCAAGAATTTGGCCATTTGCAATGTCTTTCGTTAAAGTTAAAGCATATACCTTTTCTGTATGCTGTTGTCGACAAGGGTACCACATTAGTTGTTTAACGAAAGGTGCTCTTTGGGGGAGAAAAAGGTTCAGCCATAAGCCGACATCTTTTGTCCCCCATTTCAAAGTAGGATGGACAGCGAGTTTTTGACAGAAGGACTCGTCATACGAAAAACACGCTGTCCCTCCAAAGCTCTTATATGGTTCTAAGATTATTTCAATGTGCTGGAAAAGACCAGGGCTTTTTTTCTATGCATTTTTCGCATAACACACTGCTATAAATACAAAAAACCTGTAACCAATTATTAAAAGATCTAGCTACTGGTCGTCTCCTGTCCTCCTCTGCTCTATCATCCCTTTTCTCAGCTTTGGACAAAAAGATGGTAAAAGAGTTAAAACATCTATAAACTCCCCTCTCCAAATTTTTTCTTTAATTCTGAGAGCAAGGTGATAGTGCAGCGTAGATACTTCACAAGGCAATGATTCTTTAAGACACGTTTCCGGTAAATTTTGTATTCTAGCATTGTCTATATTAGTGGGTAAGGCTGAACAAACAAATTCAGATCTTAATAAAGACAATTGGGTGCAATTAACTACACGAACAGTAGGTGGTGCCTAAGCAGAAGCAATAGAATTATCTGGATTTAAGGCTACTTTTACACTGGGGCATTGGCGGTAGGCGCCACCATTTTTAGTGGCGGTTTTCGGCCTCCAGCGGGACGCTTTTAACCCCCGTTAGCAGCTGAAAAAGGGTTAAAACCGCCCGCAAAGCACTGCTGCCCATTGATTTCAATGGGCAGGGGCGCTTTAGGAGTGGTGTATACACTCCCACAGCTCTGCAAAGATGCTGCTTGCAGGACTTTTACTGTCCTGCCAGTGCACTGCTCCAGTGTGAAAGTACTCACAGTACGGAAAGTACGGAGTATATGAGCTTCCTGGACAACCCTTTCCAAAACCATGGGCTTAAGGATGCAGCTATAACAGCCACCACTCTTTCCCCAGGAGTTTGATGTGTATGTGGGAATTTGTGCCCCTTTCCAAAGGTGTTAAGTGGGGTTGATGTCAGGACATTTTGAAGGCCACGTAACCACTTCCATACCGGGCCATAGTAAAATGACACCGACGGGAACACTCTGTCATACGACGTCCGCCTGCTCTCGCATGCCCCGAGCGCACAGCATGGCGATCAGGGATGAGGCATCAGGACACAGCCTTTCCCCAATCAGGGTAAAGAGCAAATAAAAATGTCTTTACCACTTGACCAGCGGTGTCCAATCACAGCTGGTCACAGAATGTAAACAGGCTGCGGTAACTAGCTGTTGCGTGGTTCTCCACCTCACACACTGATCGTGTGTGAGGAGGAGAATGCGATAACAGCTAGTTACCTCTTACAATACACACCAATACACACTGATTGCCCTCACTAATAAAGAGTACCTATCTCCAGCCCCATCAGAGTATCCGAGTAGCTGTCTCCAGCCCAGAGTACCCATCTGCAGCCCATCAGGGTACCTGAGTACCTGTCTCCACCCCATCAGAGTACCCGAGTACCTATCTGCAGCCCATCACATTACCCAAGTACCTGTCTCCAGCCCATCACATTACCTGAGTACCTATCTGCAGTCCATCACATTACCTGAGCACCTATCTGCAGACCATGCCTCCTAGAATATACCTTTGGGTGTTTGCTTTTCAAAATGGGGTCATTTTGTGGGCAATTCCCCTGTCCTGGTGCTCCACGACCTTCTAATTTCATTCCTACCTATCACACTTTTGATGAGTAATTTATGCTCCTTGAATGCCTGATGGTGCCCCCTGCATGTTGGGCCTCTATATGTGGCCAGGCTGTGTAAAAGTCTCACACATGTGGTATCGCCATACTCAAGACGAGTATCAGAATGTATTTTGGGGTGTAATTTTTTGCTATGTACATGCTATGTGTTAGAAAAATCTTATGAATTGACAACTTTGTGTAAAAAAAAATATATATATGTTTTAATTTTCTTTCCACATTTTACAAAAACTTGTGGGAAAAAAAAAAATGACATGTTTAAAAGACTCATTATGCCTCAAACTATACCTTGGGGTGTTTGCTTTCCAAAACGGGGTAATTCCACTGACCTGGTGCTCCAGGGCCTTCAAAAGTGTGATAGGAAGTTATACAGTATGTGTAATTTATGCTCCTAGAACGCCTGATGGTGCTCCCTTGTTGGGGCTGGGTTAAGCCTTTCCTTCTCAGAGCTGGCCGCTCAGCTGTCGGCTAATTGCCAGCTCCTATCTCTCCACAGGTACTCAGCTGTTGATGATATCCTGCTCGTCACTCCTGCCTACTTAAGCTGTGCAGCCCAGTGGATCTTTGCCTTCGCCTTGGTCAACATCACAGAGACATCTCCTGCGTTCCTGTTTAAAGACTTGGCGTGGCTGTGTGTGGCACCACACTGATCGCTGCTCCCGATGACAGGGAGCAGACCATCAGTTTGGTGTCATTAGGCAGAATGGGAAGATGCTGTTTACATTGGCATTTCCCCACTCTTGAGCTCCGTGACACGATCGCGGGTATCCCCGCGGCGATAGAGTGTGCGCGGGACCCGCAGGCACGGTCACGGAGTTTGCGGAAGGCGCGAAGGCACGGCGGGAAACTCAAAGTTACTTTGCCCAGCCATGCCATTCTGCCGACGTATAAGTACAGGAGCCGGTCGGGAACCGGTTAAATATCGTGCCGGGGGGGGGGGTGTCTATAGTATGCCTGTAAAGTGGCGCAGTTTTCACATGTTTAGAACAATACCACAGCAAAATTACATTTCTAAAGGGAAAAAAAAAAAAAGTAATTTAACACTGCTTGCAGCTGTAATTTATTGTCAGGATTCGACAATCCGACTTTGTATGCCTGTAAAGTGGCGCAGTTTTCACATGTTTAGAACAATACCACAGCAAAATTACATTTCTATAGGGAAAAAATAAAAAAGTAATTTAACACTGCTTGCGGCTGTAATTTATTGTCGGGATCCGACAATAAATTACAGCCGCAAGCAGTGTTAAATTACTTTTATTTTTTCCCTTTAGAAATGTAATTTTGCTGTGGTATTGTGCTAAACATGTGAAAACTGCGCCACTTTACAGGCATACATTGAGAAAATGGCATGGGTTCCCCCCACCCATGGACCCATTACCAGGCTCTTTGGGTCTGGTATGGATATTAAGGGGAACCCCGCACCCAAATTTAAAAAGAAAAAATGACGTGGGTCCCCCCCCAGGCACTATATACTTTGAATAGAAGTATATACAGTATACTATATGGCCTGCCCTATATACTCTGCAGAAAATTGGGTCTTAGGTGTTGGGGTGCCAGAACACTGTAACCCCTCACAATTACTCTTGTTGGGTGCAGGAACAGGCCCTGCTGTTAAATATTATTATTTAAAAAAATTGTAATTACATGCCCCTGTTAAACAGGGGCAGAAAAATTGGGCCTTGGGTGGTGAAGGTGCCGCCACAACACTGTAACCCCTCATAGTTACTCTTGTTGGGCACAGGAATGGGCCCTGCTATGAAATATGTGATCAAAAATTTTAATTACATGCCCCTGTTAAACAGGGGCAGAAAAATTGGGCCTTAGGCAGTGGTGCCCTAAAAAAATAAAAAAATATATTGTTGGAAGCTATATAGGATGGTCACTCAGCATAGGCAGTCTTCAAGGGATCCCACATCCATAGAAAAAAAACAATCAGTTACATCAGCATCAGGTGTTTGATAGCTGCTGCTGATCCAAGACTGATTCATTTTTATGAATGTGAGCCACTAGGTTGGTGCCATTGTCGCATACAACCATTCCTGGCTGAAGCTGGTGTGGCATCAACCACCTCGGAGCCTGCCCCTGCAGAGCTGACAGAATCTCTGCCCCAGTGTGGCTCCTGTCCCCTAAGCAGACCAAATCAAGCACCACATGGAGTCTTGAGTGCTTCTGTAGGCCCTTGAATGCTTACGGAGCACCGCTGGTTCAGAGGACAAATCTGAAGAAGAGGCCATAGAGGAAGAAGAAGAGGGGGGGTGGAGGAGAGAGCTGTGGCAGAATCACCACAAACATTTTGAAGACATGGTGGCGGAACAAGCTCTAACAATACTGAACCCTGTCCTGCATCCTTCCCAGCTGCCAGCAGAGTTACCCAGTGCGCCGCAAAGGAAAGGTAACGTCCCTGGCCATGCCTGCTAGACCATCAGTCAGCGGTAATATGCACCTTACTGCTGACTGCCCTGTCCAACAAGGCCAAAACATTGCCTTCCACATGCTGGTAGATAGCCGGAATGGCCTTCCATGGAAATAAATGGCGTTTTGGAACTTGCCACTGAGGTACAGCACATTCCACAAATTCACGAAAGGGGGCAGAGTTTACCAGCTGAAAAGGCAGCAGTTCTAGCAATTTGGCCAAGCTAGCATTCAGATGCTGAGCATGCGGATGGCTGGGACCAAATTTTTGCTATACCTTCCGCAGGTTTTTGAGAGGACTGGAGGTATAGTGGGGTTGAAGATCCTAGATGAGGAGCAAGGAGAAGTCTGCCTTTTTCTTTGATGTGGGCCTTTCAAATGCTGTTGCCAACGGACTGCATGGGAGGTCGTCATATGTCTGGTAAAGCATGTGGTGCCCAATCGGCTGTTCTGGCCATGCTTGACCCGCTTCAGACATGGGGTGCAGCAACAGTGCAATCTGCTGCACACGTGTCAAAAAAGGCCCACACCAAGGAACTTTTCAAAATCAGCGGGTAGTCAGCAGTGCCCTGCACCTGCAGAGCTCTGTGGTGTGATGCAGTAGGGTGGCTGCCCTTAAGCTGCCCCCTAGAGGACAACCTGCCTCATTGGAGTTGTGCCTCCTCCTCCTTCTACTCCTCTTCTATCAGGCACCCAAGTAGAGTCAGTGACCTCATCATCCCCTCCCTCCTCATTACTGGAGAGAACTTGGCAGTATGCTGCGGCTGGGGGGGGAACATGACTGCCAGTTTCTTGTCCTTTTTGGGCACCCCCTCTCTCTAGGCTCACGTTACTCCCTTCCTCAAGCTGGAAACCAAGATCGGAGCCTTCTAATCGATGCGCATCCTCCAGCAGCATCTACCCGACACCGTGTTTGAATAGTTCAAGGGACTCCGTGCATGATGGTGGGGCGACGGAAGGAGTGACTGTGGACAAGGAGCTGGTGGAATAGGCCATTTTGGCAGCTGCATTGGAACGCAAAACTACTCTGAGCCTGGGTGACAGGAGGGTGAGGACGGCTTTGTTATCCACTCCACCAACTCTTCTGCACATTCTAGCTCAATAACAGTTCCAGCAGCAGAAAAAAAAAGGACAAGCATGCCCCACGGCCACCTGCAGAGGATGCACCACAGTTACTCAGCTGTTGATGATTTCCTGCTCGTCAGTCCTGCCTACTTAAGCCATCCAGTCCAGAGGATATCTGCCTTCGCCTTGGTCAACATCACAGAGACATTCGTCTGCATTCCTGTTTAAAGATTTGCTTTGCTGACATCCCTTCTGGCTCCAGATCCTGCTTGCTGCTCCACTACATTGATCCCCGACTTCTGGCTTGGGTGACTATCCATTCCGGTTACTGAACTTTGGCTATGTTTTGACTACATTTGTTCTTTTTACTTTTATTATTAAACAAGTGTGATTTAACTGTACTTCTGTCTCGGTCTGATTTTATGGTTTCTGACAGGGAGTGGCCACATTGGATTCTGTAGGGGTACCTCTTTCACGTCCGAAACACTACGTGATCCCTGTGGACGACACCTATTCCTGATGAGGCAGCCTGGGTAATATGCTGTGTACTCTAGCTAATATATACACCTCTAACCATGATCAAGCAGGTTTCATTGCAGCCGTTCTTACCAAATTGCAGGACTTCGCTGGCGGATGCATTCTCCTTGCAGTGGATTTTAACACCCCCCTGGAACCCGCCACAAACATCTCCCTGGGTAGATCTAGCATCTCCCACAAATGTTTGACCTATATCCGTAAACGTCTATATGATGCTCAACTCATGGATATTTGGAGGGTGATGCATCCGCGAGCGAAAGATTACACGCATTACTCACACCTACACCAATCCTATTCGAGAAAAGATCATTTCTTTATTGACCATCACCACTTAGCCTTATCACACCGCTCTGACATTGAAACCGCAACAATATCTGATCATGCCCCCATTAGTCTCAAACTGAAAATCCCCTCCTTACCCCTGAAAACTACATACTGGAAACTTAATGATACCCTTATCTCCGAAGACATTGATAAAAAAACTGATTGGGGATGAACTCTCTCTTTATTTCAAAGACAATACGACCCCAGATGTTTCACCTGGTGAACTCTGGGAGGCTCACAAGGCACATATAAGTGGAAAGCTCATAGAACTAGGTTCTAGGAAAAAAGAGAACACATCTACAATCAGAGCTCATCCGGGAAATAAGTTCCTTGGAGAGAAGACACAAAACTTTACAATCCCAGACACTATTTCACTCACTGACTTTAAAGAGAGCAGAGTTAAAGGCCATCTTCCACTCGGAACAGAAAAAGCTATTTTGCATAGTCTCCCAACGCTTGTACGAATTGGGGTAATAAGCCCAGCCAACTTCTTGCTCATTCGTTACAACAGAAAAAAAAAAATCAGCATAATTTATAGCTAAAATTAAGACTCCTTCACAACACTCTGGTACATGAGACCTCTGCCATAGCAATAATTGTGTTCCTTTATCAGCAACTCTATCACATGCAGCACACTACAGCATAGTATATGGAAACTAGGGATGCCCTCATCCAAGAGTATCTTGCACAAGTTAAACTATCAAAACTATCCACTTCCACTCTTGAAGCTCTGGAAGGGGAATTCACTGCCTCAGAATTAAGAGTGGCGCTCAAGGCCATGGCTAATGGCAAAGCTTAAGGACCAGATGGCATAACCACAGCCTAAAATTTGCACCTTTGCGGATATATTACTCCCTCGTTTAACTTCATATGCTAACGCCATCACAAATAGACTCCTTCCCCTAATACCTCAATGGATATCTAGAGACCAAACCAAATTCATCCCAGGGAGGGAGGCTCGTGATAACTCCCTAAGAACCCTTGCCATAATAACTCACGCTTGCGGATCTTCCCAGCCCACTCTAGCCACAGATGCTGAAAAAGTGTTTGATAGGGTGGACTGGGACTATCTGATGGTGACATTAACCCACCGGGGCATTGGCCCATCTCTGCTATCCCAGATCTCAGCACTTTATCATTTTCCCACCGCACAACTACGAATTAATGGTACCTTAAGCAAACCTTTCACTTTACATAATGGCACTCATTAAGGCTGTCCCATCTCTCCCATTTTATTGGCCCTCTCACTAGAACCTTTCCTTTGACGATACGACAACCTAACATCCACAGAATTAAAGTAGGCAACATACCACGTCACCTGTCACCAGATGCAGCTTGTCACTTGCCACTAGATGCCGATTGTCACTTGCCACTAGATGCCGATTGTCACTTGCCACGCCGTCTGCCACCAGAGCGGATTGTCACTATCCCGCCATCTGCTGCCACTTTAATTGTAATCTCCAAAAATGACCTCTGCAATTTTGTTTCACTTTTCTAGTTCTATTGCAAATCTCACTTTGGCCTGGACAAAGTTGGGAAAGAAATTGAAAGTGTGTGCTGTGGAGAGGTAATTCATGTACAGATTTGAGTACGCTAAAGTAACATAGATTTTAGTGGTTGTTTCACATGATCTTCATAATGTAATTCGTTTTTTGGCATGGTCAAGGCTGCTGTTGGAAATCACAGGTCTCCAGCATCCTCCAGGACTGTGATATCATAAGGGGGCGGAGTCAAAATGTGACTTGAGCCGGTGACCCGCCCCTTGTCCCTATATAACTGGCAGCGCAACACGTCTGAGCCATTAGAAGAGGAGACAGCGCCGAGTCAACATCTGAAGAAGAAAGAAGAAGAACAAGAAGCAGAAGGCGACAGCGACGGTGACAGAAGCCCGGGCCCCACACATGGTCAGATTGTCCGGTGGACTCTAAGTCCAATCGTGTGTACGTAATACTTACCTGGGCCCCATCTCTATCCAGCGATGTCCACGAGTGCCTTGGTCATCCACGACTCTCCTCCTGATTGGCTGAGACATAGCAGCGGCACCTTCTGCTGCTGTCAATTACCAAATCAGGAGAGAGAAGGGGCGGGCCGAAATGGGCACTGTGTCTGAATGGACACATGAAGCTGTGACTCAGCTCGGGTGTCCCCATAGCAAGCTGCTTGCTGTGGGGGCACTGGACAGGAGGGAGACTGCCCTGTGCAAAACTATTTTACAGAGCAGGTAAGTATAACATGTGTGTTATTTTTAGAGAGAAAAAAAAACTAGACTTTACAATCACTTTAAGATAAATGAGGCAATAAGACAGAGGCTCCTGTTCATTCATAAACAGAAGCATAGTAAACACTGTTTATTACTATTCTTTAGTTATTAATAGACACAGGAGTGATTGGTGCAGATCACCTACTGTGCTCTCCATCCCCCTGTGTACCTGCAGCAGCTGGCAGGTGGTATGCAAAGGAAGGGGCATGGTTTGCATATGAATCCCGGCAAGTTTTTAAACGGCGACCCAAATTACCTACAAATTCCTGTGAGATTTACATATAAATACCGACCTTTTTACATACAAATGCTGGCAGGATTTGTATATGAGCGATTTGTACACTGCACACAGTAGGAGGGCAATACCAGGAACAATGCCCTGTGTGTCTCTCCCTCCAGCATCTGAAAGCCGGAGAGAGAGAGTTGGCTTTCAGCTGCTACAGAGAGCTGAACAGTGCATTTTTCTGTAATTAACTGCTGCACCGATCCCTCTCCCTGTCCAGGCCCTCCTGTGTGTTGGGAAGACAGGAGGACTGGTGGTACCCCCCTATCGACAGCCCTGGGTATGATGGTCCATTAAAGAGACCCAGCTGCAACATCAATTGTAATCGGTAAAACTGACCTCTGCAATCTTGCTTCACTTACCTAGTTCTACTGCAAACCTGACTTTTGCCTTTAATAAGTTGGGAAAGATATTGACAGTGTGGGCTGGGGAGAGGTCATTGATCGCCATGTCACTGATTGCAGTCCTTTTGCTATATGTTCTCAACCACAGGAGAAAGATTCACCAGAAGTATTGTATTTTATCAGAAATTGCAATGCTTGGGATATGAGAGTTTCCAACAGTGTATAAACAGGATGTTGCTGGAGGGACGGTAGAGATCCTGCAGCCAGAAATATGGGACCACAATAGAAAGTGCAAACAGGTTATATCAAGGAACAACAACAAGCAACTCATGGTTAGTGAGTTCAGGAGCCAGGCAGAAGGAAGGGCTATCCAAAAACGATCCAAGTCAGTGAACCAAGGCAGCAGTCCACAGGGTATACCAGGAGGTGGCCTCGAGAACAGATCGAGGCGGCAACAAAGATTAGTGTAATCCAAAGGCGTAGTCCAGTAGGCGAAGTCGGGAACAAGCAGAACCAAGAATACAGTATGTTAAACACCAACAGCTTAAAACAGAACCTATACTGGGGGAAGGACAGGAAGGGGAAGTGATGATTTATAGGTCACTGGATAAGGTGACTGCCTACAGCTGGCCACTGGGTGGAGCCAGGGTCCATAATCAAGAAGCATGGAATAACAAGGGCTCTACACAGATGGTAGTTCCCCAGTGGCTCCGGCAGTAGGGAACCTTCCAAAGAACACCAATGTCCCAGGATCAAATCCTGGATAGGGTGTGACAGTGAGCAGAGCACTGAGTGTGGGGGTGGGAACAAGCTGTGTGTGTTTATGGACACACAGAGGTGGATCAGGAGCAAGCCTGCACATCAGCCCCCATAGCAAGCACTTGATTCGGGAGAAGACACTAAAGAGGAGAAGCAAAGAGTGGCGACAGGGGACCCCAGAAGAGGGTGATCAATGCTGCTCTGCAAAATGTTTGTTATTTTAAAAAAAAGGAAATTAACATTTAATTTAGGCACATTTTTGGCTGCATTGGTGTGGCCAGGCTTCCAAAACAACTTCTGTATCCTGGCAATTAAAACAAATAGTAACATCTTAGGAGCTGGGGTATATTGAAAATGAATCTTGGCTGTCAACCTCAAAGCCAATGAAATAGATAAATTTGCTGAGACATGTGGACAAAATCAAATGTTAATTGTATAGTCTCAGTTTAAAGCAGGGGCCGGCAAGCCATCGATTGCGATCGACCGGTCGACCGTAGAGAGCCGACAGATGGATTGTGAACACAGCTCTACCTCTCCCCAGCCTCTGCCGCTCTCATGTTTACTGGAGGGCGGGAGGTGCCTCAGTGATTGGTTGCTAGGTGGTCCTAGCTGCTAAAACAATTTAGTGCAGTTCAGATATGTGTGACGTGTTTTATTTGCTTTGTGTTTCTGGCACAACACCATTTAACTCTATAACACGTGCATTTTCATGCAAGTGTAACTAACGCACTGCACCTAAAATGCACAAGTGTGAAGAGGGCTTTAAAGCTTAATGCCAGGTGTGGCAGACCGAACCAAAATAGGGGCTTTTGGAGAGCACTAGGAGCAAGCCTCTTACCCACTGACTATGGCCCAGGGAGGGAGCAGATCATTCTCTAATGATGGACCACCACTTAATGGATGGTGAGACTGAGGTATGGATTACTTCTCTGAATAAGGACAACAAAACTTCCCTTCTGGAGTGGATTGAAAGGTGTAATATTAATTGTGGGACAGTATATTTATCCACAATATCCCTCAAGAAACCTATGGTACGTTAATCCCACTGTATCATAATGGTATGTAACATTGTATGAGCTTTGCCTCATCGACTATTGTAGGTAGGAGCCGGACAGTCTGCTACTGGGGTCTCCTGCTATTATCTGCAGGTGTTCTGTGTTTATACTTATGTTAATGTGTATTGTACCTTCTGAGCTTGAAGTCAGTAAGTCTGACCTGCAATGAGACCTCTGAGTCATCCTGGTGGCTAATTAACGTAATTTTTATAGTATATGTCGGTTGTTGTAATTATGTTTCTGGTTACAGTTTGTATTGTTAGGGTAATATGATCAGAATGGGATGTCCTCCTGTGGGATATAAAAGTATGTGTCTGAGTTTCAAATAAAGTGTGTTCCAGTTTTGTAAATGAGCTAGTCTCTCCTGGTTCTTGGTTGCAATATGTGGCTGTAATATCTGATATCGATGTTCCGATTGAAGGAAGCAGTGTACTGACAGAAGCACTCAAGCGGAGTGTAGGAAGCAGTTCCGTGACATTGTTGGAAAGTAGTGGGATGCTTCCTGCAGTCTGGGACATCCAAACCTCCACCAGGATCCAAGGTCCAGATAGCATAAGAGGAGAGATACACATACCAGCCGCCATGGAAGAGGAATTCGGAAGGAGGTTACAAGAGATGAAAATACAGCACAGAGGTTCAGTGCCAACGCAGGTCCTGCTGGGATGGTATGATTCTGTCCGCTACGAATTCTGGAAGGAAACGCTTGCCCGTGAGCAGCACCACCAGGGAAAAATTCTCTCCTCCATCCAGGAAAGGAACTGGTCGCATTATGGATTGCGGGTGCTGTTTTTGGAAGAAAAACCACACAAGGAGCAGGCAGCCGAGTTAAGCAGGCTGGTCTGGGCAGAGATGTGGTTGGACGAGAGCTACAGAGCCCTACGATGGCATGTATCCCAAGCATGCCCTTGGATAACGCATGACAGCCCAACGGAAAGCTTTGGCTACGGCGGCCTGAGACTTGTATGGGAAGCTGTCAAGGAACCCTGACTTTGAAAGTGATCTGGAGTGGCGGTTGGAAGAAATCATGGTTTACAGAGAAGAGATGCTGAACATCTCAGAAGTGCTCTGGGCACTGGAAGATACAGAGTTTCTGGCCGTTCAGGAATGAGAGCTGGAGATCGTTTGCAGGCGGCTGCTAGACTCTGCTCAGCAGCACAGCAGGGCTCCCTTTGCCTGGACTATTAGTAAGTACAAGCCAACAGCTCTGAAATTCTGGCTGAAGTGTCAGCAATAGGGCAAATAACAGTGTGCTTTTCCCACCACCACCTGCAGCTATGGAAGCGGAACTCTTATGGTGGATGCAGCAGGTGTTGACTGACCTTGACTAATCTGTTTCTGCACAGGATGAGTGTGGGTGGAGAAATGCGTCTATCCAATGGCCGGATAAGGGTATGGGAGATGGAGCAGCCCAGCCACAAATCACAGAAAACAGGGATTTAATAGACTTTTCTGTAGAGGAGGAACCACCTAGCGAACCTCCAAAAGAAGAGCTGGCATCAGGGCCTAACATCTCTGAGCTCTCTCCAGCACCAACAGCAGCTTCTGAGAGAAAAGGCAGATGACCTTTCTCCTACACCACTGTCAGGGACATGGGATTTCCTGCCAGCAGCAATGACCTCTGTCCCACACCTACTGACGGTAACCCTTTTCTGTGGCCAAGAATGGAAATCAGGTCTGGTCTGGGACCTTATTAGTCGACTTTTGATGGGGGAGAAATGTGACAGACCTAACCATGTTAGGGGCTTTTGGAGAGGACTAGGAGCAAGCCTCTTACCCACTGACTAAGGCCCGGGGAGAGCAGATATCTAATGATGGGCCACTACTTAATGGATGATGAAAACAAGGTTTGGATAACTTCTCTGAATAAGGACAATAAAGCTTCCCTTCTGGAGTGGATTGAAAGGTGTAATATTAATCGTGAAAAAATGTCGGCCAGGTATGCAAGTTTTGCACACCATTGCGTGTCTTCCATCAATTCTGCATAAGCAGAGCACTGTCCTATTAGAAATGTTCTGATTTCTTCTCTTAACTCGTATACTCTGTCCAAGACTTTTCCTTGTGAAAGCCAGCGGACTGTAGTGTGTAACAACAAGTTATGATGCTCTGCTTCCATTTCTGCGCACAGAATTGAAAACAGAAGTGTCTTTAAGGGCCGCATTTTGATATAATTTACAATGTTCACTGCTCCATCCAGTACATCTGACATTTCTTTTGGCAGGGTCTTTGCAACTAGGGCCTCCCTGTGAAGAAAGCAGTGAGTGTTTTGCACACTTAGGTTCCGAACTCTGACTCTGCTGATGAAGCACTTTGCACTACCCATGATGGCAGCATCACTGATACAGTTCTTCCAGCTTAATCTGCCCTGTTCAAGATACTCCGTTGTCACACAATAAATCTCCTCTCCACTTGTTTTCTCAGGTATTGGTTTGCAAAAAAAAAAAAAGTCTCCCTGATATGGTCCTCATCTATAAATCGAACATTTGCCAAGCTTTGTAAGTGGATTCATCAACTTGTAAGGAAAATGTCCCAGATTTTTTCAAAAACAAGGTTTTTAATATCTGCAGACATGTCATTGCTTCGCCTTCCAATCGTTGAATTTGTGGGTATTTTCCTCTAGAATAAGGACGTACCAGTCTCTATTGATGAAGTCCATTACATCAGTTGGATACTTTTTAAATCATAATGAAAACAGAAATCTCCCAAATGGTCCTTTTTGTAGTCTGGGAGGGTATGCAGTGACGACACCACGCTACAACCAAGGAGGACGGGCTCCTGTATTTGCCGGCCGGCAGTTTGTTTTTAAGCGCTCCACAAGGAGATTTTATGTAAGTGTATTATATACTTTTATTCAATAAATCTGTACAAAGGGAATTATGCTATGGGCGGCTTTTTTCTCCTCTCTCAAATGTGATGCCAATGAGTACACGGAGGTTTAAACACCCCTTAATCGGCGCATGCGCGGAGCTCCCAAGATGGCCGCCGGCGTCTAGAGCTCCGCTCCCTCACGGCCCACCACTAGCCACCGGAGCCTACAGAGCGCTCGCACACCCGCACACCGGGTGTTCTAGGCAGGGGAGACCACAAGGAACAAGCGGATGTCATCCCCGCTAGCCAAGTGGGACCTATCACGCCAGATGACGGCGGCTCCCGGCCCCCTCAGCTATGCCAAAATGGCGGCGGCGTCACGAGGCACACAGGACACGGAGCTGCAGGATTCCTCCATAGCAGACCAGGACCAGGCACAGCTACCTTTCTCAGGTACCGATTACCCCCCACTACAGCCTGCTCACTCCCCCTCCTCCACAGAATCCCTGCTGAACGGCCTGTGCACTGGCTATCCCACTACCCCAATGATGGATCCCCACACAGGCCTACTTCTCACCGTCAGTGAGGCACAGGAGGAAATCACAACCCCCACTGACTTTCCCTCTATGATGGCTGCTTTCTCACAGATGCTGTCCAAAGGCCTGGCAATGAATGCTGCACAGATTACTAGCTCTTTACATGCTGATCTGCAGCAAATTGGTATGAGGATGGACACTATTGAGCAAAAAGCTAACCAGGCTGCAACTCAGATTAATCAGAATACTAATAGATTACAAGAAGTGCAGTAGCAACTGGAAACTGCGTTTGCTAAGATCGATGACCTCGAGAATAGGTCACGCAGGTATAACTTCAGAATCAGAGGTATTCCAGAATCCGAAAAGGAGGTACAGAAAGCAGTGAAAGCACTAATAAAAAATCGAATCCCTGACATCCCGGAGCACCGTATGGAGCTGGATAGGGCCCACAGAGCACTACAAGCACCCCGCTCGGATGGTCTGCCCCGTGACATCATCACTTTCCAGGGCCACAAAATCCAGATTTTTGCTGACCTATCACCATATACGGTACAAAAAAGACGCTCTCTCAAGCCATTACTGCAAGTCCTTTTGGATAAAGCAATCACATACCGTTGGTCATTCCCTCTGCGCCTGAACTTTTCCTACAAAAACAAAAGTTTCGGCTTTTCCTCCTTTCCAGAAGGGAAACGTCTCCTAACGCATCTCGGTTTGATACACCTGGAGCCTCATGCCTCTCAAGCCACCAGGGGAACTCCAACCTCCACGAAACGACCTCCGCCAGCAAGCCCTCTGCAACACTCCTGGCTGAAGCAAGGACCTAAGTGACCAAAGGAAAATTTACCACCTTGAAATCCTGACGGCACAGCACCTGTTACTTGTTTTCTTTTGTTCTCTGGCACACCCTTTTGGGGTAGGGTGACAGTTGTGGGCTCTCAGTCCCCCCCTCTTTGTTCTGAGGGTTGGATTGGGACAGCCCCCCCTTGCCCCAATTGAGATGTTGGCTATTTTATTCAGCCTCATGCATGAGACTCGACTACCGTAAGTCTGTCAGGTGATACTGGACTGGCAGTTTTGGACGGGACTCCTTTATCCCCCCCTTTTTTTTATTTTTTATTAGTGGATCTGATGTGTCGCCGAGGAGAGCAGGGCCACTCCTGCTTTGGTCGGCGACATGGTAGACCGATTGCATTACCTTGCAGGTTCTCTATATGTTACTCCTGCCTGTGTTAGCATTGCTATGTATTGGTCTAATATTCTGGGGTTCTAGCACTAGTTAGATCTGGGGAACACTCTAGAAGTTGACACTCCATAATAACGTTGGTTCCTGGCAGTTTGCTGTTATGCTTTAGCTCTCGCTCTTACCGCCTAGAAGGCGCTCTGTATTTAGAAGATGATAGGTCCCCTGGGACTTACAGGTTTGACTGATCTAGGGTGGGGGGCCGTGGTGGTTTCAATGTGCCTCACCTGGACCAGAGGCTCTCCGGCGCATCTGGATCCTAACCCGGATTACCTTTTGAAGGTTTTTCCGGATACTCAGGTTTTGGCAGCGAATACGGCGAGTCCGTTCTGCTCCAGGGGCGCGGTAGGGTCTGGGGACCCTCATGATTGTTTACTGTATATAAATATTACAGGTCTACAACATCTGATATCTAATGTTTTTGTCTCTCTCCCTTTTCTCTTATTTCCTTTCATCTCTTCTCTTTCCCCCCTCTCGATCGCTTCTCCTCGAGTCATCCGGCTCCTCAGCTCGTCCCAGTATTCTTACCCAGGCTCCAGGACCATCCAGGGCTTCCGGGAACGTGACCCTCACAGTCGACCTTCTTGGTGGGGTAAGTCTCAGTTTCTTGTTATAGAACTCTTCCTTCTGAGCCATGACTGACACACCTGTTCCTTTGCCCACATTGAAAATTATCTCACACAATACACAAGGACTCAATTCCCCTATCAAACGTAGAAAACTCCTTCAACAGTACCATTCACTACACACTGACGTCCTTTTACTGCAAGAAACACATTTTCCCTCTACATATAAACCCACGTTTCTACATCAACATTATCCTCAATTCTTTCTGGCTTCGGCGGCCAACAAAACGAAAGGGGTAGCTATCGGTTTTGCCAGACACATTAACATATCTCAAACTGAAACGATCGTTGACCCACATGGCAGGTACATTTTAGTCTCTGGTTGTGTAGACGGAGAAACTTACACTTTTGTCTCCTACTATACACCCAACAAGGGCCAAAGGGCTTTTTTCGAATCCCTAATCCGTAAGTTACAATCTCACCTTAAGGGTACTGTTTTTCTTTGGTGGGGATTCGAATGTAGCCTTTGATTTCTCGCTCGACAAATCTTCTAATGGCTCGACCAGACCCAAACGACCTTCTAAACAAAGCGTTAAAATAGCCAAGATCCTGAATACCGCAGGTTTAATAGATACCTGGAGGTAAGTGAACCCCCATATGAAGGATTACACACACTTCTCAGCTCCTCACAATTCCTATGCAAGGATAGACCACATTTTCACACAGCCTTCTACGATCCCCCTGATCAGATCTTCCAAAATTATTGACTCTTCCCTTTCTGACCATTCAATGATGACATTAATAGCTCTACGGCCAATAGGGAATGGGATGCGACATCGCTGGCGACTTCGGGAGTCGCTACTATCTAATCCTGTACATTGTTCATTATTGGAGGCAGATATCAAGGAATACTTTCTCCTCAACACTTCTGAGGAAGTATCCCCCTCCACTATCTGGGCTGCTCACAAGTCTGTTATTAGGGGGAAATTGATACAGTTGGCTTCTAAACTTAAAGCGGCCCACAAAGCGGACACATTGAAGCTTTCGGAGGACTTTCACATGAAAGTGAAAGCGCACAAACGCAACCCCACATCTGCTTCCCTCGCAAAGCTTGACTCGGCCCGTGCTCTTCTGAACTTATCTCTGACCACAGCTGCAGCACAACATCTTCATTGAACGGGGGCTAAATTTTATGCTCAAAAAGATAGAATTGGGTCCCGACTAGCAACCAAACTAAACCCCAAACAGCGTACGCATGCTTTCACCTAAACTCAAGGTAGCCTCTGGGGATCTCTCGCAGAACCCGTCCAAGATCATGCAAGCCTTCCTACACTTTTACTCAGATTTATATAAAAAGAACTCTAACCCTACACCTGCTCACAGGGAAAAGTTTCTCAATGGCCTCCCTTTGGCATTTTAAAGTAAAGAACACAGTGACCTTTTGGAGACTCCGTTCACCCAAACTGAAGTCCTCGATACCATTAAGCGTCTTAAATTGGGCTCCTCACCGGGCCCGGACGGATTCTCCACTGGGTACTATAAAAAATTTGGACACTGTCTGGCCCCTCACCTCACTAAACTGTTCAACTCTCTCAGGAATGGAGCCCCGTTAGATCCGGACTTAAATTCAGCATATATTTTGGTCATTCCAAAACCGGGAAAGGACACTAGTGAGGTTTGCAACTACCGGCCCATCTTGCTTATAAACAACTATATAAAAATTATGACTAAAATTATGGCTAACAGGATGTCAGGTTTCATCTCCTTGTATATTCATAAAGATCAGGTGGGCTTCATTCCTGGAAGACAAGGAACAGACCAAATTAGGAGGGCTATTGACATAATTTCGCTACTCAACTCGCAATGGGACGGCAACCCACCCCAGAAAGGATTCCTCCTTTCAATCGACCGCGTTCGATTCCATCGATTGGGCATACCTGTCTGATATCCTGCAGAGATGGGATTGTGGTTCACATTTTCTTAACATTATCAATTCACTCTATTCTAGCCCCTCTGCACAAGTACGCCTGATGGGCCGATACTCCGAATCTTTCCCCATAGGTAAGGGAACCAGACAGGGATGCCCACTTTCGCCTCTCCTTTTTGCGATAGCAATCGAAACACTGGCAATCGCACTGAGATCTAACCCGGACATCAAGGGGGTTTTCTGCGGTTCGCAAGAACATAAATGCACGCTCTATGCAGACAACCTCCTTCTCTTTGTCTCCTCTCCCCTGACTTCTATGCCCCTGATTCTGCGTACCCTTTCTGAGTTTAGTGGGGTCTCCGGCCTCCGAGTCAATATGTCCAAGTCGATAGCATTAAACATAACATTCCCCCCAGACCTCCTTAAACAAATCTCCTCCAATTTTACCTTCTCCTGGGCCCCTTCGATGATCCCATATCTAGGCGTACAACTAACATCAGATGTGAACAGTCTGTTTAGGGCAAACTACCCTGCTATGATAAATAAATGCAAAAGTGATATGAATGGGTGGTCCAAATGTGGTCTATCCTGGCTGGGCAGGCTTCACGCGGTCAAAATGACCCTTCTCCCGAGGTTGCTATATCTTTTCCGCTCCCTACCGATCCCGGTCCCTAAACAATTTCTCGACAAAATGCAATCAGATATCCTCCGCTTCATCTGGGGGAAGAGGGGTTACAGATGCCCGGCTGAGATACTCTACCGCTTGAGATCGCAGGGTGGCCTTGGTCTCCCCAATCTTTGGGGGTATTATAGGGCATCTCAACTAGCCCAAATCTCTATGGCATACTCTCGGACTACTCAGCCGGACTGGATTTCTATGGAACGAAAGGCTGTACCCTCGAACACCATAGATTACCTGTTGGGTTGTTCTCCTGATCGCAGACCGGCCATTATGGCTCCCACTCTATCCCACTCCCTTGCTCTCTGCTCCAAACTCTACAACGTTCAATCCATAATATCACCCATGAGACCCCTATCACACCTGTTCCACAATCCGGATTTCAGCCCGGGGATGGAAATCAAAGTTTTCAAATGGTGGACAGATAAGGGTCTCTATCGGATTGGGCACTTTCCCTTCGGGTCCCATCACTCAAGCACACTGTAGGAAGAAACTAGATATGCCTGACTCTGAATTTTTACGCTTCTCACAGATTTCACACTTTCTCCACTCCATCTGGCCCACTAAACCCTTACCCCCTTCTATAACCCCATATGAACACTGGTGTGTCAACCTCATGGATCAGAAGGGAGGAATTTCATTGATCTATGCAGCGATTATGCATAAAGAGACCAAACCCTCCTATGCCCGAGCCTGAGAAGAAGACGTGGACAACACCTGGGACTCTGCAATATGGTTCCGCGCTGCCAATAGAGCTTTCAAAGGTATCCTCAATGTATCCCTCGTTGAAGCTAGTCTTAAAGTATTGATCAGGTGGTATTATGTTCCCTCCAGGCTTGCCAGAATGTTCCCAGGCACATCACTGGACTGTTTCAGGGGCTGTGAAATGGAGGGCTCCATGCTTCACACATGGTGGACCTGTCCTCGTACCCGTCCGTTTTGGCGGAAGGTATTTTGTACTATTAGCAAAGTAACTGGTACTACTGTAGCACCACACCCTAGCTCAGCCCTTTTCAATCACCTCATACCGGGACTTTCTAAATCATTACAGACCTTATCATTTTTTCTCTTATTGGGTGCCAAAATAACGATATCCAAAGCCTGGAAGAAACATATTGTCTCCTTTCACATGTTTAAGACGAAAGTCACATGGATCATGGTTCAAGAACAGACAGTAGCCAAACTTAATGACAAACTAGAGAAATTTCAGTTTACATGGGAACCATGGGCCACGTTCTGTAATATTTCTCTCATCCCTGGAATACAACCTGGTGCACTGAACTCCGGATTGACTCACTGATTACCCTTACCTATTCCCCTCCCTCTGCCTTACCTCTCTACTACGCCTCTCTTGGTGAGACTGGTAAGGGCACACGTTGATAGTCTACTTAACTCTTAACTCGTGCAGATTCCTCTCTTGGTTTATTAATATTTTTTCTCACTGGTTCCAATTTACTGGCAAATTGGGCCTCGGGCAGACCCTGTTAGGCATTTCTAGGGGTTCCCTCTCGTGGGTGGCAGCAAGATCCCTAACGGGGCACTCAGGAACTTGGGAACTTTTGGACTTATACTGATATTGAAGCTAGTGGATATTAGACAGAACCGTGTACTATCTTGCTCCTTAGCTTGCCCTCCCACATCTATGTTTAATAACTGGAACTTTTCTAATGCATTACATAATGCTATGTTCTGTTACTTTCACTGTTTGGCCTTGTAAGTACCTGCGTGTATTTACGAGCCTGTCTCTACTTTGTTATTGCAAAAAAATTTTCAATAAAAATGTTTTAAACTAAACACCCCTTAATCCTAATTGGTGGAGCTGTGGATCGGGAGTGAGGAAAGCCATGGGCATCCATATCATCTTGCAGATCGGTTTTATTACTCTATTCTGTGATGGAAGTGTGACATCTTATAACCATAACTGGTGGAGGCTGTGGATCCGGAGAGGGAGAAACCAGGGACACCCTTTCCAGCTTGCTAAATGATTCATCATAAAGCTACATATGCTTTACCCTCTGGTAAGCGCATAGGGATCTATAGTGTCGGGCACTTTGCACTAATTGTGTATACAAGTCACGAGGTGCACAATTTCAAGTCACGTCTGGATGGGCGCAGTGCCATTTTCTTCTTTTTCCTTCCTTGTACCGTCATAGGACTTTTTTATTTAGCATTTAGTCAGTATTATCACTATACAAACTATAATACTCTGTTCATATGCGTATGATTCTATGTCACAGTTGGTTCATAATTCAATTAATTGTGTGTGTATACAATTTGATGTATTTGGATAGGGACACAGTGTTATAATGTTCTAGTGTAATTTGGCGCTGCTCTTTTGTACAAGTATTATTATCAGTGTGTGTATCCCACCTTGGGCAGCAGCCTTTGTAATTGTTAGGGGTCCAAATATTGAATAGCGCGGTCTTATTTTCCTTTATATCCACTAGATTTTAGTTAGAGGTATCAAAGTAAAGGGGGATGAATACAAATGTACTTAAAATGTAAAACCATTTATAATTTTCCTTCAATTTCACAATTATGTGCCACTTTGTGTTTGTCTATCACATAAAATCCCAATAAAATACATTTACGTTTTTGGTTGTGACAAAATGTGGAAAATTTCAAGGGGTGTGAATACTTTTTCTAGGCGGTGTATGTCACTGGAGGAGAGCAATTTGTAGCAGTGAATGCTAACAAAATGATGTAGCACAAGTATGGCCCGTAACTGAAAAAAACCTGTTTGAGGCTCGGTTCACACTTGTGCAATGTGAACCGGTGTGATTGCAATGCAAATTTTTGCTTTTTGTGAGTGCAAATATGCATTGCTTTTTTGCTTAATTACACCACGATTACAATGCAAATTTAAAGCGTTTACAATTTCTATCAGGTTCAGATGTGATTTGTGCTCAGGTCAATCGAATGGCATGTAAAAAATGGGTGTTACCTTCCTGTGCACTTCCTGTGCACTTCCTGTTTTTTTGTGGAGAGAGTACGGTCGGTGAGGAGTGTGGTTTGTGTTGTGTAGTGTGGTGTTTGCAGGATGTTTCATATGTCCTTGGTCTTGGCAACAGTTGTTACTGCTGCACTCCTGATCGAGAAGGACCAGGCCAGGAGGAGGAGGAGACTGACAAGAAGCCGAAGATTCTGTCCATCCAATAATTTCAAATAGTGAAGAGAGGCCAGTTCAGGATCCTCTATAATGATCTCTGTCAACATGAAGAGAAGTTCTTCAACTATTCCCGGATGTCAGTAAATAGGTTAGTATGTGAGAGGGAGTCTTTTACTTTCAATAATTGTTTATTAATTTTTACAGGTCATATAGAATATAGGCGTGACAGATGTATCGCCCAAGGTAGATCATGTAACAGCGAAAAACAGAAGTAAAAACAATGCAATAATGTAAGAGTCTTCAACTTAACATGAGCCCAGATGGGTTGAGCTAGCAGCACAATACAGTTATGTTCTCTTCCCCTAAGTATAGGGTGTAATGTAAAGGAGGAGGTCTACTTGACGGTATTCATTCTGGGGGCTGGAGCCTGCCCCGGGCACCCCTAATGGGTGCTTTCTGGTTCCCGAGCAGGCCCCCCCATGATTCCTCTACCCATATTTGTTTACGTCCTGGGGAAGGAAGGACCTAGGCAGACACCCCGTCAGCTTGGAGGAGTTGCCTTTTGGTGGGTTAGGTTTCGAGTGCTGTCACCTGGGCTTTATAACTTAAAGCAAGCTTTGAGATGAGCTGAATCTACCTGGGGAAGGGAAGGAAAGGGATGGAGGGGGGTGCGTTGCCAGCTGGATATTGGGGAGCTATCTGGGGGAACCCCAGGAATAAGGGAAATTCTGCAGTGAGCTGTCCATGGTTCCCATACGGATTCAAACTTATGAGAGGTGTCTTGTAGTATACTGGCTAGTTTCTTGTGGGTCATTATCCAAGAGATTTTGCGTTTTATAGCTATGAGAGGGAGTCTTATTCTCCCCCTCATCCTCCCTGCCTGTACCCATCTTCCCTCTCATCCTTCCCTCTCCTCCTCCCTCTCATCATCATCCTCCTTCCCTCTATCTCTCTTATCTTTCCTCCTCTCTCTCTGCCTTTATTTTCACTACTCTCATTCTTTGAACACCCCCCCCCTCTGCCCCCACACCCTTTTACCTGCCACTTTTGTTTGTGTTGTGTTTTTATTTCTTAGTTTTGATGAATTACTTGGACTACTTGGTACCCGTTTGGAGCATCAGAACACCATTTTACGGAATGGTGTGGAGCCAGCTGAAAGATTGTTTGTTACATTAAAGTGGATGCAAACCCATTTTTTTTTTTAATTAAGGCTTCTACCTGGTACAGTAGAGGATGTCATGTCATCTATGCCCAGTCTTGCCATGACGAGTTAATCCAGCTCTGAGCAATCCTTTTTTCAGTAAGGTTGAAAACGACACACATATAAATGTGTGCCGGTTTCTTCCCCTGTGCTGTGAGTGACAGCTCATTTCTCATGTACGAACAGACCCAGCTTCACATCCCGTCACATTTCCTCCTTTCTTCTCCAGCTCTCACAGGATTGGCTCCTTTTGGGTTAAAATTATTATCTCTTACAGCGTCTCACAGCTATCCCAAAATCTCCACTACAGCCTGTGTTCTGACAATGTAGCACATGGGCAGGAATCACAGGGGGCCGTGAGCGTGCTCTGCTTCTGGCCAGAATGCACTCTGTGTCCCCTGTGTGCGCACTTCTCCCATAACAAGCGCAAGGTTCATCCTCGCGATGCAGCCTGGCCAAGGGGAGTATAGAGGTGGACGGGGAGTCTAGTGATATCAGGACTCCACCCACTGAGCGCCAGAACATAGACCCGCCCATCGTTTCTGGAGATTTGCGGAGCTCTGTGTGCAGAAGGGGGTGACTTTTAACAGGTAGGGATACATGCCGTAACACATGTTTTGCTATACACATTTATTCCCTTTGTGTGTATTGGAACAAAACAAAAGAAGGGAGGAAAAAAAGCAAATTGGACAAAATGTCACACAAAACTCCAAAAATGGGCTGGTCAAAATTCTTGGTACCCTTAACTTAATATTTGGTTGCACACCCTTTGGAAAAAATAACTGAAATCAGTCGCTACCTATAACCATCAATAAGCTTCTTACGCCTCTCATCCGGAATTTTGGACCACTCTTCCTTTGCAAACTGCTCCAGGTCTCTCTTATCGGAAGGGCAACTTTTCCCAACAGCAATTTTAAGACCTCTCCACGGGTGGTCAATGGGATTTAGATCTGGACTCATTGCTGGCCACTTTAGAACTCTCCAGCGCTGTGTTGCCATCCATTTCTGGGTGCTTTTTGACGTATGTTTGGGGTCATTGTCTTGCTGGAAGACCAAAGATCTCGGACGCAAACCCAGCATTTTGAAACTGGGCTCTACAGTGCGACCCAAAATCCTTTGGTAATCCTCAGATGTCATGATGCCTAGCACACATTCAAGGTACCCAGTGCCAGAGGCAGCAAAACAACCCCAAAATATCATTCAACCTCCACCGTATTTCACTGTAGATACTGTGTTCTTTTCTTTGTAGGCCTCATTCTGTTTTCGGGAAACAGTAGAATGATGTGCTTTACCAAAAAGCTCTATCTTGGTCTCATCTGTCCACAAGACGTTTTCCCAGAAGGATTTTGGCTTACTCAAGTACATTTTGTCAAATTGTAGTCTTGCTTTTTTATGTCTCTGTGTCAGCAGTGGGGTCCTCCTGGATTTCCTGCCATAGTGTTTCATTTCATTTAAATGTCGACGGATAGTTTGCGCTGACACTGATGTTCCCTGAGCCTGCAGGACAGCTTGAATTTCTTTGGAACTTGTTTGGGGCTGCTTATCCACCATATGCACTATCCTGCATTGCAACCTTTCATAGATGTTTCTCTTCCATCCACGTCCAGAGAGATTAGCTACAGTGCCATGGGTTGGACAAAGGCGAATCTAGATTTCTGGAGATGGACTTGTAACCTTGAGATTGTTGATATTTTTCCACAATTTTGGTTCTCAAGTCCTCAGACTTGTCCATGCTTAGTATGCTTTTCTGCTTTCAGGGGGGATTTTTATATTGCCCACACCTGTTACTTGCCCCAGGTGAGTTTAAAGGAGCATTACATGCTTGAAACAATCTTATTTATCCACAATTTTGAAAGAATGCCAAGAATTTTGACCACCCCATTTGTGGAATTTTGTGTAAAATTATGTCCAATTTGCTTTTTTTCCCTCCCTTTTTTTTGTTTTGTTCCAATACACACAAAGGAAATAAACAGGTGTATAGCAAAACGTGTTACTGCAATACTTTTCTGTGAGAAATACTTGATTTTCTGGAAAAATTTCTGGGGTGCCAACAATTTCAGCCATGACTTTATGTACTTATTCTAAATATTGTGGAAACAATAACAATTCTTACATAACAAGAACAACGTTATAAGGAGACAATTCCTCTCCTTTTATCTTTCCCTTTCTCTCTCACTCTTCATGCTCTTCCTCCCTCTCTCTCTCTCTTCAACCCTCTCTGTCTTTTTACCTCTGTCTTTCTCCCTCCCTCTCTTCCTCTGTCTCTCTCCCTCCCCATATATCTGTCTCTTCCCCTTTACCTTTAACCCACATGTACATTGTGGTCATTTTGGAGAATTTGTCCAAAAAAAAAAAAAAAATGTACAGTTAGATTAAAAGAACATAACTGTAATAAGTCTCTATCTCGCCCCCTCATCCTCCCACTCTCTCTCCCTCCCCCTATATCCGTCTATTCCACTGTAACATAATCCACATGTACATGAAAAGTGGTCCTGGAAACATTTTCCGATCTGCGGCTGCACAGATCGGGAAATGCCTCAGCACTTTGTCCTGGCCTGAAAATTGGACTGATAGTGATGAGGAACAGCCTTTTGATGTGGAAGACGATTATAATCTCTCAGTTAAGGCCTCCAGTGTCAAAATTGAATTGTCTACTGATGTAGTACTGCACCTTTGCCTTGAGAACTCCTTTGAGGAAGAGCGGTGGGCCAACCAGGCCCAAATTCCTAAAACTGCTAAATCTAAGCCATTTTGGTCAGTCGGACTACCCTGTAAACCTGATACCCTTGCTGGGCATCGGGTTAAAAGTGCAGCGGACACGCAGGTTCTACCTGGTTGTGAAGATCCCAAAGCACTGCCTAGGCTGTCCAAGGTACAGGGACTTGTCATAAAGAATATGGCTATATATAGCTGTATGTACCTGCTTGTCTGGAAAATCAGATTCAAGAAAAGAGAATGCCAGTGTGGAGGCTGTCGGGTCCACGGGGAGCTCCCCAGTCTGGGGGGGGGGTGACCCTGGGCTGGATCTCGGGTGCATCCAGGAGGAGTGATGAGATCCTGGAAGGAGAGGCACGTGAGAGAACAAGTAGAGGACAGCGGGAGAGAACACTTCTAATAGTCTCCAGGGAGGACTACTCGCAGCCAGGAGGTCTGGTGAGTGAGCACAGTCGGGAGGACTGGGAAGGCACGCCTGTGAGAACTAGGAGATTGCAGTTTGAGATGGGTGCAGAACCAGGTGTGAGGACTGAGAGAAGGGCAGTGGAGAGAGGTCATTGCAGACAGGCTGGCTGGCAGGACCAGAAGAGCGCTATCTGGGAGTAGTAGCTGAATAGAGGACAGCTAGCACCTATTTCTACACCACAGGGGCCCGAGGTCCCTGCCCACAAAAGGCAGTTCATTGAGGCCTGGCTGAAGCAGTGTCAGGCCTACCCATGCGGTGCTAGCTAGTCTGGAGGAGGAACAATCTGCAGCAAGGGAAGTGCTGGTGGAGTAACAGTCTGCAGCAAGTGTTTGTGCTGGAGAGAAGATTGAGATGTATACTAGTTTGTATATAGGAGTCCCAAGCAAGTTTGCATTGAAAATTCCTGGGCATCCCATAATTCCCAAATTCCCATCCAAGTTTAATCCCCCCAAATAAAATAACAAAACTATGGACTGGTTAATGTCTGAGTGACTGAAAGATGGATGTCTGGCTGGGCAGAGTGACACTACATTCAGCAACCCCTACGGGAGCATGGCTACACCTCAAGTTTTTTCACTGGAAATCTCTTTCATAATACCACAGGAAAATCTCACGGTAACCAGTTTAACACACACTACAAGTGAACTATTGACAAAGATAACCACACAAGGGCAAAGGTAAATGTAACCACACAGATAAAAAACTGAAATGAGATGTGTTAATGACCTCCAAATGAATACACAACGTCTGGGTAGAGTGTCTGTAGTTTTATTAAGATTTCCATTACAGATAAGAAACAGAAATGAAATATTAGATGCTTGTTTAAGATTTCCTTCACTGTTTTCTACTGACAAAGATGTCAAGAAAAGAGAATTATTGTTCTGTATGTTCTTTATAGACACTATTTTGTGATTAGTGAGCTTCTTGTGTTTGCTGGGTTTCCTGGCTATGGTGATCTTCTTTGACCTCTATGGTAGTGTATTCTGTTGAAAAAAAGAGAATGTGCATTGGATATAGTGAAGAGCTTAATTGGTAAGCTAATAAAACCTGATCAATGAAAAGTAATAAATTAGCCACTAACAGAAGAGATATATATCCAAACACTTTAAAGACAGGTATATAGTATCTCACAAAAGTGAGTACATCCCTCACATTTTTGTAAATATTTTATCATATCTTTTCATGTGACAACACTGAATAAATTACACTTTGCTACAATGTAAAGTAGTGAGTGTACAGCTTGTATAACGTGTAAATTTGCTGTCCCCTCAAAATAACACAGATATTAATGTCTAAACCACTGGCAACAAAAGTAAGTACACCCCTAAGTGAAAATGACCAAATTGGGTCCAATTAGCCATTTTCCCTCCCCGGTGTCATGTGACTCGTTAGTGTTACATGGTGTGAATGGGGATCAGGTGTGTTAAATTTGGTGTTATTGCTCTCATACTGATCACTGGAAGTTCAACATGGCACCTCATGGCAAAGAACTCTCTGAGGATGTGAAAAAAAAGAACTGGTGCACTACATACAAATGGCCTAGGCTATAAGAAGATTGCCAAGACACTGAAACTGAGCTGCAGCACGGTGGCCAAGACCATACAGTGGTTTAACAGGACAGGTTCCACTCAGAACAGGCCTCACCATGGTCGACCAAAGGAGTTGAGTGCACGTGCTCAGCCTTATATCCAGAGGTTGTCTTTGGGAAATAGATGTATGAGTGCTGCCAACATTTCTGCAGAGGTTGAAGGGGTGGGGGGGGGATTAGCCTGTCAGTGCTCAGACCATACGCCGTACACTGCATAAAATTGGTCTGCATGGCTGTCTTCCCAAAAGGAAGCCTCTTCTAAAGATGATTCACAAGAAAGCCCACAAACAGTTTACTGAAGACAAGCAGACTAAGGACATGAATTACTGGAACCATGTCCTGTGGTCTGATGAGACCAAGATAAACTTATTTGGCTCAGATGGTGTCAAGCGTGTGTTTCGGCAACCAGGTGAGGAGTACAAAGACAAGTATGTCTTGCCTACAGTCAAGCATGGAGGTTGGAGTGTCATGGTCTGGGGCTGCATTAGTGCTGCCGTCACTGGGGAGCTACAATTCATTGAGGGAACCATGAATGCCAACATGTACTGTGACATACTGAAGCAGAGCATGATCCCCTTTCTTTGGAGACTGGACCGCAGGGCAGTATTCCAACATGATAACGAGCCGAAAGACACCTCCAAGACGACTGCTGCCTTGCTAAAGAAGCTGAGGGTAAAGATGATGGACTGGCCAAGCATGTCTCCAGACCTAAACCCTATTGAGCATCTGTGGGGCATCCTCAAAACAGAAAATGGAGGAGGGCAAGGTCTCTAACATCCACCAGCTCCATGATGTCATCATGGACGAGGGAAGGGGACTCCAGTGGCAACCTGTGAAGCTCTGGTGAACACTGCACCCAAGAGGGTTAAGGCAGTGCTGGAAAATAATGGTGGCCACACAAAATATTAACATTTTGGGCCCAATTTGGACATTTTCACTTAGGGGTGTACTCACTTTTGTTGCTAGTGGTTTAGACATTAATAGCTGTGTGTTGAATTATTTTGAGGGAACAGCAAATTTACACTGTTCTACAAGCTGTACACTCACTACTTTACATTGTAGCAAAGTGTAATTTCTTCAGTGTTGTCACATGAAAAGGTATAGTAAATTATTTACAAAAATGTGAGGGGTGTACTCACTTTTGTGAGATACTGTACATCTGGCATTCATTCTATCTGCCTCCTTTTGCCACTCTTCCTGTGCGGTACATTACATGGCCAAATGTTAACACATCTACAGTATATGAGCTTTTTGTACATCCCTTTCCAAAACCATGGGCTTCAGGATTCAGCAATAACAGCCGCCACTCTTTGCCCTAGAGTGGCGTGTATGCGAGAATTTGTGCTCATTCCGCCAAAAGAATATATGTGAGGTCAGGTACTGATATTGGATAAAAAGACCTAACTTGGAAACTACACTCCATTTCATTCCAAAGGAATTAAGTGGGGTTGAGGTCAGGACACTATGCAGGCCACTTAAATACCTCCACACCAGATTAAATCTAGGTTTTTATGGCCTCCCCTGCTTAAATGCTAATTAACTGGTTCATGAAGCTCAGGGCAGGAAATTATGCTACAGTATATAGGGGGGGGGGGGGGTGAAGACTTGAACAATCCATTTGATCAAGACAAAAGAGCACTAGAAAAAGCTGTTCTGGATGACTTTGGAGAAGCAAGCAGTTTGGAAGATCCTGGAAGGTGACTCCATCAAAAGGAAAAAGCAAGTTAAATAGTGGTATACATGTTGTATACTTTGCCCATGCTAATTTGGTGGGAAGGATGGATAGGTTGGGCGTTAGACATGTGCGATTAGTTTCGTACGAATCGGAAATTCGTACAAATTTTTCGAAATTAGTACATTTGTACGAATCCAAATTACAAATTTTTACGAATACGAATTCAGTACGAAATTTCGTTTACGAATTTCGGATCCAAATTATCCGAATCCAAACTACCAAATGACGAATTTCAACTAATATGAAAGAAATTATAGCAGATATAACAAATGATTCGAATGAATTTGAGATTCAGTATAACGAATATCGACACTACGAATAATAACGAATTATCCGAAAAAGTATTAACGTTACATAACACAAGTCTATTGTTCACCAATCACTCAGAGGAAGTACGAAATACGAAATTTCGTATTCGTAAACGAAATTTCGTATTTCCTCTGAGTGATTGGTGAACAATAGACAATAGACTTGTGTTATGTTACGTTAATACGTTTTCGGATAATTCGTCATTATTCGTAGAGTGTCGATATTCGTAACGATTCATAAAGATTCGTAACGATATTAACTATTCGTAACGATTTGTAAGAAATTCGTATTTCATACAAATCCGAATTCAATTTTATACACGAAATACGAATTAAGTATTTTTTTTTTTACGAAACGGAATAGAACGAAACAAAACACATTTTTTGACGGCTCCCATGTCTATTGGGCGTGTGTACATTGTAGGCATATATTGTAATATCTGTCAGTCTTATAATTTATTTCTATAATTGGAATTGTTATTACCAAGTAAATCAGCTAATGTGCTTATTGAGAAAAATATATTTTCTGCCTGCTAACTGAAAGCTTACAGCAAACATGTCAGCCATTTTTAAAACGTATAAAGTTCTTAAAACTTGATCTACAAATTGTCAATTATTTTCTGCTAGCCGGAAATGTTTCTTTATGCCCTTCAGATTCGGTTTCATTTTTAAACTGAGGGTTTAACTGCCCTGACTTCAACTGCCCTCATAGGAGGAGGTATTCCTGACTGAAAGTTATAGAAGGGACCATTCCTTTAAAGTGTTTAGACGAGGCTTTCATGCACAGCGCTGGAGGAAAATCGGTCTCAGGTAAGTATTGGGGGGCTGCTGCACAGAGAAAGTTTATTTTAACTTCATGCATAGTACGCATGGAGGTAAAAAACCTTGAGCCTTTAGAACCACTTTAATTTCACATGCCTTTATATTTTTCTTTACAACTTTGGCAAAAATAAGACATTTGTTATCTCTGTATGTAGATTTTTTTAATCTAATTTAAAAGTCCTAAATACCAGATACACAATTTGTCATGTCCTGTCAAAAAGTGACAACCAAATTAAGAGCCATTATTATATTTTTCAGGTTTGGTGAAGCCAATAATCACCAGATAAAACAATATTACTCATATTGTATTTGTATTAAAGCTGAAATGTAATCTGGTAATCTTCCCTGGTTCCTTCTTACCCCTCATTTACATGCTAATGAAAATTTTAAATAAAACCCTTCTATTTTCTTTACATACATTACTTTAGATCCAGTGACATCATCCAGTTTCTGTGCTTCTCTGGCAGATCATGACTGGTGGGAGGGGAAAGAAGGGTTCTACACATAGCTTCCTGAACACATTTCAGCACCTTGCTTTACTACACCTTCCAAGGGCCTTTAGCCCTGAAGCAAGCCATAGGCCCGGCTCTAGGGGGGACTTATGCAAGTATGAACTGAATGTCTGTCTGGGGTAGTGGGCTTTTCTTAGGAAGGCTGCATTTACATGGAGGCTGCTCTGAGTAACACTGAGCCTCCACATTTGAAATGACTGAAATCCAAAGAATAAAATGATAGATATCATTCATCCCAATCAGGCTTGGGAGGAAAGTGCTAGATAGGGCATGGTGTCTTCCAGCCAAGAGATTAAACAGGCTCTATTGGCTTGCTCTAATGAAAAGCTCCCAGTGTGCAGTAAAATCTATTTCAGTACAGGAGAGGAGCCTCTACAACTGAGCAAGACTGCAGGTAAAGCTGGGATTCAGCTTTACTTAATAAGAAATATTGGACTATTTACTGATTATTAGGGATAGGCCCGGTGTTCGATTCGAACCCATGTTCGAATCGAACATCGGTCGTTCGTCTGCTCGTCGAAACCAGAACTCTGAGGGCCGTTCGCATCAAATTCGTGTGATGCAAACAGTCCACAATGCACTGCGCCAGTCGCAGTGCATTGCTGGCTGATGATTGGCCAAGCATGCACTGTGACCCCGCATGCTTGGCCAATCATAGAGCCAGCGGCAAGAAGAGCAATAATTGGCCACAGGCAGGGTGCCTGTGGCCAATTATAGCTCAGGGGGTTTAGTACACGCCCCACACTATATAAGGCCGCCGCGCCGGCGGCCTCGTGTAGTGTGTTCCGGCGTTAGGAACAGTGACAGACTGTACTGTACAGTGTACACACTATATGAGCTTGTGATTCATTTTTGTGTGGGGAATAGTGTAGGGAAAGAGGAAAAATAGGCAGGAATAGTTTATTCTTCTCAGTGCTGTTCTCCAATCTCTACCAATCCAGCCATCTGCAGGAGTTAGTGTGTGTGCGTGCTGTGTGAGTATAGCACAGCAGTAACACACTAAACCACCTTACCCTGTATCTGCCCTTCTGCCCTGTTGTCATCTAATCCAGCCTTCTGCGACATGACATTAAAGCCGCAAGCAGTTTTAAATGGCTTATTTTTTTCCTTTACAAATGTCATTTTGTGCAGGGACAGTTCTAAACACGGGAAACACATGCCACTTCACAGGCATACTTTAGACACCCCCAGATACCATATTTAAAGGAACATTTCACTTTTTTTTTTTTCACTTCATGCATCATTAAAATGACTGCTCCCGAAAAAACTTCAGTTTTTAAAACTTCTTTTTGCATTGATACATGTCCCCTGGGGCAGGACCCGGGTCCCCAAACCTGTTTTATGACAATAACATGCATATTGGCCGTTATAATTAGCACTTTAGATTTCGAACGTTCGCATCCATTGTAACTAGTAGGGTTCTAACGTTCACGTAAACTTTAGGTCCGTTCGCAGGTTCTGGTGGAACCGAACCCGAGGGTGTTCGTTTCATCCCTACTGATTATACTCACCATGGAAGAAGCACCATTTGGCATTCACAACGCTGGTATCATAGCAGCAATTGTTCTGCTCACACTCTTCCTTGGTGACTCCTGGTTTACCACAGTCCCTCCTCTCAGAGGCACGTACATTACAGTGAGCTATTAACAGAGAGAAAAATGTATTGGTCACCAACAAGGTTAAGGTTGGGATCTCCTAAAGGTCAATATTATATGAAGATTTAGCTGTGACCACTATGCAGATCAGACTAACACAAACAATATAAGAAAAAAAAACTCCTTACCTTGACTGCAAGGGGTATTATATGTAGCATGAGTTTTGATCACTGGGGAAAAAAAGAACATTAGATTAGGGCAACAGGAGAGACATGGTAAACATTGACATTTCCGATGGCCAACCTTTCCTCGTAAAAAATATCCAGATTTTAAAACTGTTAGAGGGTGGTAGTGAGGGGAGGAGTGGGTAAGAAGTAATACGAGTAGGTGGGATGGGGGTTAGGCATATAACTATATGATGAGGAGGGAAGTGAAGCAGTGAATGGGGGAAGAAGGGAAGAAAATGAGAAGGAGTAAAAGCAAGGAAAAGGTAAGGATCTCAGCCACGATAAGTGACCAGTAAAATGGAGATAATGGGAACAGCAGGGAAAGAAAGGGGGTGGGGTAAATATTAAGGGATATCCAATCACAGGAATGATGATTATTTTGAAGAGTATTGAAGCCCTTATATTTCTATTTCGACAGGTTTCCTTTCAAATTTATAATTTTTTATTATTTATTTATTACAGGATTTATATAGCGCCAACAGTTTACGCAGCGCTTTACAATATTAAAAGGGAGACAATACAGTTATAATACAATAAAATACAAGAGGATTAAGGGGGCCCTGCTCAGAAGAGCTTACAATCTAATAGGGTGGGGGAGGTGATACAAAAGGTTGTAACTGTGGGGAATGAGCTGATGGAAGTGGTAAAAGATTAGTTGGAGACATGATAGGCTTCCCTGAAGAGATGAGTTTTCAGGGATCGCCTGAAGGTAGCTAGAGTAGGGGATAGCCGGACAGGTTGAGGTAGCGAGTTCCAGAGGATGGGAGAGGCTCTGGAGAAATCCTGGAGACGAGCATGGGAGGAGGAAACAAGAGAGCTTGACAGGAGGAGATCTTGAGAAGAGCGGAGAGGACGGTTTGGGATATGTTTGGAGACAAGATTGGTGATGTAGCTCGGGGCAGAGTTGTGGATGGCTTTGTAAGTTGTGGTTAGTATTTTGAATTTAATTCGCTGGGCGATTGGGAGCCAGTGTAGGGATTGGAGGAGAGGGTTGGCAGACACTGAACGGTTGGTAAGGTGGATAAGTCTTGCAGCAGCATTCATGATAGACTGAAGAGGGTAGAGCCTATGGAGAGGCAGGCCAATGAGAAGGGAGTTGCAATAGTCAAGGCGAGAGATAACAAGGGAGTGAATGAGGAGCTTGGTGGTGTCATTTGTTAAAAAGGGGCGAATTTTAGAGATGTTACGGAGGTGAAGTCTACAAACTTTTGACAGCGATTGGACTTGAGGCTGAAATGACAAGTCCGAGTCTAGGATTACACCGAGTAATAATGAGTATAGAATTGTAATTGTGTTTTTAACTGACAATGAGTTCCAGCATAATGCCAAGGATAAGAAAGAAAATATTATGGAGCCCTGACCGAAATATAGAGAGAGTTTTAACTAAGCTTCAGCTTAAAACAATTTATAACAGTTTTTTTCCCATAGGTAAGGCTAAAAGAATACGAGGTGACGGACAAAGCTGTGCAACAATATACAAGTAGACATTAATGACCAATGCAGACATCTCTAGCCTAAAACCTAAATCTTGATTTTCTGAAAAGAAATTTTGTTCCATAAATACTTTATACCAGTTAGATACTAAATATCAGTTCTATTAAAACGTTGTACTGTATTTATCAGAGCTCAGCAACAATAGGTTTAGTATATGGGTACTTGGACACCATGTTAGCTTTTGTGTAGCTGTCTTCACGATGAACGCAGCAATATTCCTGTAAATAATCATTTATGACCGGATAACATTTTCCTGTATATTCTCACGTACCTGGAACATAGTAATCAATCACCGCAATATTGGCAGGATGCAGGTTCTCCACATGTGTTTCTCGTTCAATGGTGAAAACAAACTCTGTGGCATCATGATCAAGCTTTAGGAGAAACAATAGTGACAGTGATTAAGAATAAAGTAACAACCTGTGGTCAGCATCAGTATCTATAATTAAGAAACAAAAGAACAGGGGGGTATTGGGAGCAGGCTGAGTTCTTAAAGTAAAGCAGCATGCAAATATTTTGAAATTCAATCCAGTTATCTATACATTAAGGGTCCCTTCACACCTTTGCATTTTGGTAACAGCATGTACTCATTATAGCCTTGTGGTGCCACTCATTCTGACTCATTCTGGGGCATTCTGGTGCCCCAACGCTGAGTGGCCAAAAGAGGTAATTACTGATTTAGTTGAGTTGAGGTCCACTGGCAGCCCATTGAAAATTATGGTTTAAATTAATACAAAGGACATTAACATGCATGTAGAAATGCACCAGAATACTCCCCAAAGGTGTGAAGGGTCCTTCTTTAAATTGTTTTGGGAAAGTATAAAGGCTCCCACAACTTACCTTTTCTTTTGATATGTTTCCTGACAGCACTGATGTGCGCAGCCTAATGCATTAGGGTGTGCACCCCAAAGCTCATACACACATGTGTGTGTGTATATATAGATATATATATATACAGTATATATATATATATATATATATATATATAGATATAGATCTATCTATATCCATCTAGATATAGATAGATATACACACACACACACACACACACGTGTGTTTATACATAAATGTAAACACCAATTTTAACCACTTCCAGCACTGGCACTCCTCACCTACATGTAAAAATCATAATTTTTTTTTTACAAAAATACAATGATGGTCGTTGCAACTTTTTATGTCACACAGTATTTGCGCAGCAATTATTCAAACACGTTAAAAAAAAAAATTCATGAATTAATAAAAAAAAAAAAAGAAACATCAACGTTAGCCCAATGTTACTCTGAGTAAATAGATACCCAACATGTCATGCTTTAAAATTGTGCACACTCGTGGAATGGCACCAAACTTTGGTACTTAAAAATCTCCATAGGCAATGTTTTAACATTTTTTTACAGTTTACCTGTTTAGAGTTAGAGGAGTACTTGGGCTAGAATTATTACTCTCGCTGTTAGGCCCATTTCACATGGGATGGACCTGTAATGATCCGCCCCGTGAACATCTGCTTGGTCAGTGGGGATGGCTCCGTTGATCCCCGATGAGCCGGCGGATGACAGGGCAGTCTCTGCACACTGTCAGATATCTGCTCTCCTCTATGGGGGATTGCATGAACACGGACCGCCTGTCTGTTTTCATCCGATCCGCTCTGCAGACGGATAGAAAAATAGGATTTTCCTCTGTCTGCAGAATCGGACCATAGCGGAAACGGATGATATCAGGCGTCAGTGGGTCTTCATCCGCTGACACCCGCTATCCCATAGGGATGCATGTATGTCTGTATTTCATCCGAAAATGGATGGATGAAATACGGACAATGCATGGGGGGGGGTAGGGGAATGTCCCCTCCTGCCGGCTGTACCTGTATAAACAATTAAGTGGCTGAACAGTCGCTGTGATTGTTTTTACATGACAGGGAATCACTGGCAGAAAAAGAAGATATCCGAATGATGCCTGCAGCTCTCTCTACTGCCAGCCCCCCTGTCGAATTAACCAGACAGAGAAAAACATAAAAAAGGTTTCAAAATATTTCAAGGCGCAGAAGAACTTTCATTGGAAAAACAAACATACACAATAATGTAATGGGCAGGTATTGTGACTACAATATAACATACAAATTAAAAAAAATGATATAGCTCTTACATGATCCAAGTAGATTTGGACCTCTCCAGGTAAGATATCTACTCTTCTAACATCATAATGCCTCTTCAGCTAGAATAAAAAGCATATTACAAGCATGAGTTACTGTCAAAGATCTGTAAGAGCAATTGTAACCTAGAGGGCATCATTTAATTAAAGTATAATGGAAGAGCAGTTCCAATTGCTCATAGCATACTTACTTTCATTCTCTAATACTGCTTTATAAACATGAAATTTAGAATCTGAATGGCTGTTAAAAATAGTTCTTCCTTCTGACTCTTTCATAACGTAAGCCTACATTGTGGTTGGCAGCTTCCTAGCCTTACCCACTTAAAGGATCGGTAAGGTGAAATACACTGTAGAACTAAAATTAAATAATATATGCATCACATGTTTTGAGTGAGGCCGTTGAGTGCCCCTGTGCAACTGATACAAACCTCCTCTGAATGGGCACACTAATGCGGTGCAGGAAATTATCTGTGTGCGTTTCCTGCACCGCATTCAAATTGCACTGCCCTTGTGATCCACAACGGGTGTCAGTGCAATCTAAACACCACCCCAAACGCAGGTCGCAAACACAGTGTGCTTGCCAGCACCTGATCGCATTTTACAAAACTACCATGCAATCCATTTGCAGGGAGGTGCCAAAATGGCTGCATGCAAGGCTTTGGTGCAATGCAGTACAATTTGAGTCCATTCAAAATGAATGGGATCAAACTGCATCGCACTGAATCGCATGTGGTGAATTAAACAGGAATGCTCTGTGGTTCCTGTGTGGTTCACATGTGGTTCATAGTGTAAACCGAGGCTCAGGAACACTGTTTGTAGTCTCTACCTAATGCTCTGATGAGGGATATCAAATGATGCAGAGATGTTGGAGGAGGTTAGAAGTCTTACTCTGCATGAAGTATTCATTCTGCAAGAAGGTGTGAGCAAACAGTGTTCTGCCTGCTTAGCTTACACATAACACATTCTATGTTTTTTTAAACCTATCCTCAAACCCCATCAACATTTCATTTTTTGCATAAATCCACATAGCTACATAAACTGCATTACTTGGACACTACTTCAACAGTGCAAGAGGGAAATTACCTACAGAATATGTATTATTTGTGAAACTTGAGAACAATATTAGGAAAAATTGCCAGGCGTCGCTGCATACTCTGATAACACAACCCATGCCTTGACAGTGACCAACATAGTATTACTGAATAGATAGTTATAAAGCTTTAAACATTGAGATAGGCTTTTTGTACTAAAAAAAACCCTTAAATTCATTGAGGGACACAGGAAGTCTTAAGCCCCATACACACGGTAGGATTTTCGCATGGATTCTGTCCGATCGGACAATGTTGTTAAAAAATCCGACCGTGTGTATGCACCATCGGACAGTGTACGTCGGATTGTCCGACGGACAAAGTCCTATCTCCTGCTGGATAGATTTTCCGACAACACGGTCCGATCACACCAAATCCGATCGTGTGTACCGTTGTCCGACGGACAAAGTGCTACGCATGCTCAGATCACATTACAAGACCAAAGCTATTGGCTACTAGCCTCTACGTAGTTCCGTCGTAGGCAACAAACGTCACCACGTTCAGAATGATCGGATTTTCCGACAACTTTATCCGACCGTGTGTACGCAAAACCAACATCGGACAAAGTATGACGGACATGATCCGACGGACCTGGTCCTCGGATAATCCGAGCGTGTGTATGGGGCTTAAAACCTTCCTGTTATACTGCCACCTTATGTATAAGAGATTTGGAGACCGATAAAAAAATAAAACTGTAGGCCATCCAAGGGTAAAACCCCTGCTGCTACCAGCATTCCTCAGTTTTGTAGCAAAGCAAGCACCATCCGGTCTACTCACTAAGAAAATAATCAGAGAGAGATAGCATGGGGCAATGCCAGCAGTTCTGGACCTGGAAAATTTACCACATGGAACCCAGTGCCCAGGGGTCACTTTCAGGCTCACCCTGCAAACTCCAAACCAGCAGTGTCTGGATGAAGTAAGGTTAAAGCCAGGCTGAGGACAACCACAGAGGAGAGGTGCAAATCAGAGGACAAACCATACAAAAGTAGTGTAGAGAACAGCCTTGATGGGGAAAAAAAAAGTGAAGAAGAAACATCACAACAGTCTTTAAAACAGCATAGCTGATGAAAAGACATCCATGTTCTTAGGACACCAACAAAAAACTGGGACATGGCGGTAACAGGAGGCATTATACCCTAGAGTGGTCTACATTTTTGTGTGTGTTGAAATCCAATCCTTCTGTAATTGGCAGTAGAACCTGCATGTATAGGATTTCATGTATCCCTCAATGTATGAGAAAGAAAGCACATCTATTGCTTTTTTTTTTTTTTATTTGCTGCAGCTTTAAATAGCCTAAACAAGAGCCATGGGCAGAAAACATACAGACACAAAAAAACTAATATTAGAAAGTATATACCACAAACATCTTAATAGCTTTAAGGGGACCTTCACCCATGGAAATCATTTTTTGCCCTCTGACGCTTTATTTGTATAGCTTTTACTTCTGACATCTTTACAATGGTGAGGATGACATATGCTGTGCAATAACCCTGGATATCTCATGCATGTGCAGACACTCTATGGGTACAAAGGACCTAGCAGAGGCCAATGGCATGTCTGCACATTTACTAAACCAGCTACAGTAACTTCCTTGCACATGCACAGACATTCATCAAGTCTTTAAGGGCCCATAGAATGTCAGAGACCATAATATATCTCTGCATACACATCATTTAGCAGGATTATGTCTCTGCCATGTCTTATACATACTCAGAATATGGATCCAAAATGGTGGCTCTACAGAAGAACTTTGGGTTGGAAGAAGACAACGCTGGACACCGAGAACCAGTAAGCATCTATTTTTTCATTTACATACAGGAACAATTACCAAGGAATATAAAAAGTTTTTTCTTTGGAATGGCGAAGTCCCTCTTTAATATCTCAAGCTGTATGTAAACCAGATGCACATAAGGTATACTGTATTTTACAGTCACCCAAGTAGAACATCTTCTCTTCCCTACAAAAGACAATGTTTATTTCCTTTTCCTGACCTTGGTCTACCAACAAATCATAATGATTGCCCACCTTGATCTTGGCATGCTTCTCATCTATTAAATACTGCAGGTGAAGACTCCGAGTCCTTACATCAATCCTTCTACGAGTATCCACCTACCTTTCTAATGCTGCTAACTACTGGAACAAATCCTGATAAAAGTTCTGCTTCAATCATAATCATGTTGGTTTTAGATCGTTTTCCTAAGTATCTACAAAAGAACAAATTAATTTAAGATCAGCTCTAGGTTCTTATTTAACATCATCTAATCAGAAACAAGAATCAATAATACAACTCAATCACATTACCGGTGTCATTACAATGTATTAGTTATTTTTGTAGCTTGCTTCTTTTTGAGCAATGTACAGGATGTATGGTAATCATATATGACTTATGCCGCGTACACACGTGCAGACTTTTCCCGGCGGACCTAGTCCAGTGGACAATCCGCCGGGCTTTCCAGCTGGCTTCGCCGGACTTTCCGAGCGTGTGGCCACACACGCCCGGACTTCTCCGGAGGACAATCCGCTGGACAAAGTCTGCGGGACTTTTGAAAATGAACGGACTTGCCCACACACGGAGCAGTCCGTTCATTTAGAACGTAACTTCAGGTACGTAGCTAGCGTAGGCAGTAAATGCCGGCGCGCTAGCTCCGTCACCTGGCATGGATTTAAAGGGAGTCCCCACGCCGAAAAACGGCGTGGGGGTCCCCCTCAAATCCATCTCAGACCCTTATCCGAGCACGCAGCCCGGCAGGCCAGGAAAGGGGTGGGGACAAGCGGGCGCCCCCCCCCCCCCCCTCCTGAGCCGTACCAGGCTGCGTGCCCTCACCATGGGGGGTGCCCTGGGGAAAGGGGGGCGCTCGCTCGTCCCCACCCCTTTCCTGGCCTGCCGGGCTGCGTGCTCGGATAAGGGTCTGAGATGGATTTGGGGGGGACCCCCACGCCGTTTTTCGGCGTGTGGATTACCTTTAAATCCATGCCAGGTGACGGAGCTAGCGCGCTGGCATTTACTGCCTACGCTAGCTACGTACCTGAAGTCACGTTCGAAATGAACGGACTTTCCGATGAGCGGCAAGTCCGTTCATTTCAAAAGTCCGGCGGACTAGCCTACTAACGGCGGGATTGTCCGCTGGACTGCCAAGTCCAGCGGATAATTTTAAAACAAAAAACTTTAGTCCGCCGGACTTTTTGAAAAAAAGTCTTTCGGAGGCCCACACACGAGGGGATTATCCCCTGGACTGGAGTCCAGGGGATAATCCCGCAGGATAGTCCCTTTGTGTGTACGGGGCATTAGAAGCACGTAAAGCCTGGGCTTAGGATCAAAGGAACTCCAGAGGAACATGGGGGCTGATTTCAAAACTAACACAGATAACCTGATGCCTGCACATCAGCACTGTTGTTACAGAAGGCATGCTTTAGTCAACTTCGTCTTCGAGTACACATTGGATGTTTGATCTCACTTGGCTTCTATGTGGACATCAAACTTTGTCTGTGCATCCCGGGTGCAGACAGCTGGCTCGGTGGTTACTTTAACAGCAAAGTGAACTTCATGTTCGTCAGGAACCTCAGCATAATGTAGATGTGCCTACCGAGAGAAATGCAATCAAGACATTCACATTTGTGTTTTTTATTTCAATATTACAGTTATTTCTTTTTCTAACAAATAGAGCTTTCTTTTGCTAAAAAAAACAAAACAAAGACAGAAAATTTTGAAAAAAATTTTGAAAACAAAAACACGTTTTTCGAAGTTTCTGTATATAAACAACATTTTGCATTTTTTTTTTATTTTTAAATTTCCAAAAAATCGTGGAAAAAAAAAAAAAAAACTTCAAAAAACTTGCCATTCCTCTTACTTAATACCCTGGACTATCTATTTTCCAAAAAGGGGTCATTTGGGGTTATCTGTATTGTCCTGGAGTTTTCGGGCCTCAAGAAATTACAGTGGGTGTACAAAAGAATCACCCCCTTTAAAATAATCACATTTTGTGTCTTTGAAGCCTGAAATTAAGACAGACACAGTTTTTGTTGCATCCATCTGTTTTTACTTGCAACTTATAACATCTAAGTAAAATGTATGTAAACAAGGCAGATTGCCGTTCTGATAGGAGGGAAGGCATGGAACCTGTGTCTCTGCAAAGTAGGGACAAGGAACCATGTCTTTGCCTAGTAAAAGCACCTCCCACACTGTAATAAAACACCGGCTAGGCACACAGTTAACCCTTTGATCGCCCCTGATGTTAACCCCTTCCTAGTCAGTGTCATTAGTACAGTGACAGTGCATATTTTTAGCACTGATCACTGTATTGGTGTCACTGGTTCCCAAAAAGTGTCAGCATGTCCACCGCAACATCGCAGTCTCGCTATAAGTCGCTGATCGCTGCCAATACCACTAGTAAAATAAATAAATAAAAATATCCCATAGTTTGCAGACGCTAAAACTTTTGCACAAACCAATCAATATACACTTATTGGTATTTTTTATACCGAAAATATATAAACAGAATATATATTGGCCTGAATTGATGAAGAAATTCCATTTAAAAAAAAATAAAAAATTATTGGATATGTTTTATAGCAGAAAAGTAAAAAATATATATATTTTTTTTCCCCTAAAATTGTTTTTTTTGTTTGTAGCGCAAAAAAACAAAACAAAAAAAAAACACAGAGGTGATCAAAAACCACCAAAAGAAAGCCATTTGTGGGAAATAAAGGACATACATTTTATTTGGGTACAGTCTCGCACAAACGGGCAATTATTAAAGTAAATTTTCCAGAGGTCAAGTGGCTAATGTTTTATTGGTACATCGGGGAGCTGAAAATCCGAAAAAAAAAGCGAACTTAGCGTTTAAGTAATATAGTTTAGTTCAAGTAATATAACGTCAACTTATTTTTCCTTTTTGTCTCTTTACTCGCATTTGGGGAGCCACAGGTTTATAGGTGATCTTTCTGCCCCCCTAAAAGGTGCAACAAGATCTACCATCTGCACATTCTGGAAACATTAGACAGCTCAAGGCAGTTGAAATAACAGCATTCTACTCACTTGTGTGTAAACACAGCCATCTCCTTTGATAGAGGCGGTGTAAGTTCCTGGGACTTTAGGCAGATCCACTGTTTGGACAAGGAGGCTGTTCTGCTTGGTTACGTGAACCTCTCTGTGAAATCCTGAATCATCTTCAATAATAACAGTTGAGTCTCCCTTCTTGTGGTTGGTGGCCTTGGCATATTTAGCAAGAGCATGAAGAGCTAATGTAGTGTCCTGTAACATATAAAATCAATAATAAACAATGTCACTTAATTCCATATTTTTCCATTTACACAACTTTGTATATCATATGCATTCGCAATCAGGAATGCAACTAAAGTTGTACAGAAAAAAAAATATATTTTTTTTTACAAACAACATTCTTTATTTGAGAAGAGTGTATGTTTACAAGATAATCACAATTATATTGCAAGTATTGTACAGATTTGGAAGAAAAATAAAGTAAAGAAAATGTATATAAATAAGAAACCAGACATATTTGAATACAAACATTGGACTATGACATGACACGCCTTGCATCTGCTAAATTGAAATGGTGTCTGATAGTCCCATACACAGTGTTTGGAGGGTAAAAAAAAAAGAAAAAAACCTGTCAACTCTGTAACCTCCATATTAAACACAACCCGCTTCCATCTCGGTACATGTAGAGGCCTTTTCTAACCAAGTACTGTATACCAAATTTTACCATACTTAGCTGGACACCCCCTGTGAGTATATAACTCTTTCTTGTAAGGTAGAACAGCATTAACTGCAGCCATCCAATCTTTGACAGTGGGAGGTAGTGCCCTAAGCCATGTTCGTGAGATATGCAGTCTTGCCATGAATAATGTTTCTTGCAGAAAAGTATAAAGAAATGCATCAGAATCTGGGTCTGGGAACATTCCCAGTATATATTAAGTCACAACGAAATGGGGTCCCCCCTCACACTCTGCTTAGGGCAGAGTGTGAGGGGGGACCCCATTTCATCGTGACTTAATTTTACTATTTGGGACCAGTAGTCCTGAATCATAGGGCAGGACCATATAATGTGAAAAAAGCTACCAACAGAACCTCCACATCTAGGGCATAGTGGACTGTAGTTGGGTCTGTATTTGGCCATGCGTGGGGGGGTCAAATAAGATTTGTGTAGTATATCCCCTAGTAATCCATAGACTATGGTTGGGTATCTGTAGTAGCTTGGCCAGACAGGAATTGTCCCACAGGGTTGTATGACTATGCATGGAGGGAGTCCTGAGTCTGCGCCTCACCACTTTCCACAACTTACAATGATGATACAACAATCCCTTTTGATTTCCCAGAGCCTATGGGTCACCAGGGTCTCTGAAGAGGAGATGAAAAGGATGTGTGTCAATTTGGAAAAAGGGGGAGCACACCAGTTTCAGATAGAGCGCCCTATCCCCCTTGTCTAAATAGAAAAAAAATGGGACAGTTGTGCTGCCAGGTAGTACAAGTTAAAGTCAGGGAGCACAGTGCCCCCTAGATCTGTGGGTTTTTTCAGTGCTTGCCAGGACAATTTGTGGCGGGTGTTCCCCCCTACACAAAGGAGTTCAGAATTGCTTCCAAAGATTTAAAAATCTGCATGTTATATACGTTGGGGCGTGCCATAAGACGTACAGAAATTTAGGTAGCAGAACCATTTTAATTAGGTTTACACGGCCCATAACCCCCAAAGGAAGTCTAGTCCACATCTGCGTTTTAGCTTTTAAGGTTAAAAAATTGAATTTAACATAGGCTTCTGGAGAACAGGTAACTATTATGCCAAGGTATTTCATGGAGCTGACACGAACTAAGGGGAGGAGGCTTGCATATCAGTTGGGGCCCCTATATCCAAGGGAAGGATCTGGGATTTGTCCCAATTGATCCTGAGACCTGAGTAACGTCCGAATTGTTCTATTATATTTAGTGGTGCTGTTAAATAGGGGCCGGCATCCTCCAAATAAAGGAGCATGTTGTCCGCATACAAGCTAACCGTCTCCACTAATTGACCACTACACAGGCCCTTAATCCCAGGATGCGTTCAGAGCGACATTGCTAGAGGTTCCATCGTAAGGGCATATAATAAAGGGGATAGGGGACACCCTTGGCGTTTGCCCCTGGCTAGAGGGAAAGCAACCCTGCCATTGACCAAGATCCTGGCAACTGAAGCCTGATAGAGAAGCTCAATCCACTTAATGAAATTTGGTCCAAACCCAAACCGGATGTATAAGACTCAGGATCACTTTGTTTACCCGTAATGCCAGGACCTTGGCCAATATTTTATTATCAAGCTGAAGGAGGGAAATTGGGCGATAAGATTCTGGGGGTTTAAATTACTTTTTTTCCTTTTGAAATTTCATTTTGTGCAGGCACTGTTCTAACCTCGGGAAACATGCACCACTTTACAGGCATACTATAGACACCCCCCAGGTACGAAATTTAAAGGAATATTTCACTTTTATTGTTTCACTTTAAGCATTATTAAAATCACTGCTCCCGAAAAAACTGAAGTTTTTAAATCTTTTTTTTGCATTGATACATGTCCCCTGGGGACCCGGGTCCCCAAACACTTTTTATAACAATACCATGCATATAAGCCTTTAAAATTAGCACTTTTGATTTCTCCTATAGACTTTTAAAGGGTGTTCCGCGGCTTTCGAATTTGCCGGGAACACCCCAAATTGTTTGCTATTTGGCGAACAGGCGAACACCCGATGTACTATTTACTATAATACATCAGGCTCATCCCTATTAAACATGAACTACACAGCATTTTCAGATAATGGTGCTCCAGTTCTGCTTTAACAAGGAGAAAGGTTTCTTAATCCTCAAGGTGCACTTATGTGCTAAAGTAACAGTTATAATCAGAAGAAATAGAGAATTGTAAAGCAAATATATAACCTGAGAAGAGTAGAAGCCACCCCATGGATTTTGTTGTGATGCAAGCCAATGGATAGAATAAGAACTTTGTTCAAGATCTTTGTGGGTGGTTATCTTGTCAGAAAGCAGAGCCAAGATGGCGTATGAGGATATTTCGATATCTCCATGACGATAGCTAGAACCTGGCCAGTGCTTGGTTTCACCTAAATTAAAATGTACAGTACAAATTAAAATATCTGCTTCAAGCAATACATTCACGTACATATGTTATGAGAGACATGTATAGGCTGCTATTGCTGACCTCTCTGCTTATGAATGCTAGTTCCCTGGTTGTCATTCCAATAGTCAGGCCACAAAATATTCTGATTCACTGATCTGGAACAGGTATAGTGGCATAGCATGGGTGGATCATAGGGGCAGTTGTCCTGGGCGAAAAAAATTCTTAGGGGTGAAAAATTTCCCCAGTGATTATTGGACATAGGATGATGATGATTAAAGGAGTATGCGTGGAGCATGTCTCTACCTTTAAGTTTTTGGGAACATGCATTTCTGAAAACTTATCATGGACAATCAATGTCAAAGCCATTATTAAGAAATCGTAACAATGTTTATATTTTTTGCTCCTTAGGAAGAATGGCCTGGGAAGGAAGGTACAAGAGACCTTCTATCGTTCTGTCATTGAGAGTGCATTAATGTACTGTATGCTCTGGTTGGGGTGGTTCGAACAGCGCAAAAACTGTAGGGTGTTAACTTGCTTCTCTAGAAGAAATACATGAAACTCGTTGCCTTTGTAAAGCAGGAAACAGAGAGAGAGACCAGACTCATCCTGGTTTTCATTTCTTTGAATTATTGCCATCTAGGAGACAATTTAGGGACAATTGTCCTTGTTTAGTAAAACAAGGACAAATAGATTTAAAGAGAGCTTCTTTCCCAGGGCTATTAAGGCTACCATTGCAGGAATGAAATGAAAGAGGTCACATAGTCTTATTTTATTGTCTTGTCTAGTTTTTAATATGGGAACACTTTTTATATTTTTGGTATAATTAAATCCTCTGTGGTAAATGCATGGTTGATAATTTTGATGCATGAACAATGTGTGGAGTAGAAATGTAATTTCATTTTTGAATTTGAATTTGTTTTCTACAATGACAATAAATCTTATCTCTATCATTGGGTGAATTCCCCTCTCCTACTTTTTTGTCTTGACACCCTTCAAATACTCAGGAGCTGCCCAACAGATATTCAGATACACATAGATTTTAACTCCCCCCCCCCCCCCCCCCCCCCCCCCCCCCCCCCCCCCCTATCAAACACAAACGGAAAAGAGTTGGCTATTGCTGGGCTTTAATAACTTGTGCAGTTTAAATTCTGTTCTTCGCTCAATACTGAAAATGAAAAGTGTAGCGCTGTATGAAAGGACAAATGTACCAATGACAATTCTACAAAGGATGATTGATAAAATGGTGGGTGTCAATATGTGAAGTGACACCATGTGAACAAAGATAATGAAGATAATAAATGTACACAAATGAGAAATAATATGAGTGAACAGTAATGAAGTGCCAGCATGCTGGTACTACATGTTGAATGACCAAATCGTGTACAAAAATCACTTATGAAAACAATATATGGATCAAAATATGTGACAATAAAAAATATGTATATATGTGACAATGAAAAAGTTCATCAGTATCCAAGCATGGTATTACACCCGCTGGGGTGAAAATATGGATGTTTAAGATAATGAGTCTATAAGTGAAGACAGTTGTGGATCATCATCTGTTAGCAGATCACCAAAGACGGGCGTCCATCACCCAGGGAGGGGGGTAGATTCTCTTACCGGAAGGTGTGGACTCTAATGCCAGCAGCAGAGAGTCAAACACGCAAAGAAGCCAGAAATCCATCCTTGCAAAAAGCAATGAATGAATGACTTGTATAGCACTGCAAATGCGAACTGAATCGCCTCAAGGCAATATGTAGGGCTTACTATAAAACAGTTTTCAGTCAGGTTTAATGAACATATAGCAAGTATAAAGAAATGCGGACTAACCATAGTGTCCCTAAACACTATTTACAATACCATAATAAAGATCCATTTGGTACCCAGTTTCAGATTATTGACAATGCATTCCCTATTGCAGAGGAGTATCTCGTCTAGAAACTTTCTGGACTTATGAGCTTAAATCCTATTCACCTTTTGGCATGAGTGTTGAATGGGACATTAATGCTTTTATTAATCGAGCATAATTTCCCTTTCTTATACTTATTTATATGCCTTTTTTTTTCTTTTTCCCTAATTCAGATTTACCTCATTTAATATTTTCAATTTTTCATTCTATATACACCCTCTTGGGCCCTTTGATAATCCATATTCACATTGGGTTGGTACTTGTTTGTTTGAGCCAACAACATTGATTATTGTGATTTTTATACATCCTTTAGTGGTCTGATCGGCCATGTTATCGCGAGATCGCGGCCGTAGGGTAAATAATGCACTCACAATGAGGCTTGGTTAATATCCTATAGATAAGATCACGGCCGTAAATTCAGATTGAGGTTTGGTTAACATCCCAGAGACGACATGGGCGCCTATGAGCCCAATGATATTGAGGCTTGGGCTGCACATGTGATGTCACATTTTAGGTATTCGTCCTGTTTTCCAGTGCTGAACACAAGGCGTGGAACGCACGCCGATGGTCATGAGTGATCTGACTCAGCGCTGGAAATACACCAGCGAAAAACAAATTATACCATCTGTAAAATGATTGGTATAAAATGTATATACATATGAGCTGGCCCATACACCAGTCCCATTGGACAAAACTCGTCGGTTTTAGCGGGTCAGCTTGCCACACATTGTTCTTTTGTATTCATTCATGTGATTACATCGATTTTATTATTACATACTTAGAACACATCAGCATTGGTGTTTGCACTTATTTTAAATAAATATCCAGTCATTTTTGATCTATACTATGGAGAGCCATTCCTTTGTTAAATCATTCCATGAACATCCATGGTGATTGACACGTTAGTATATCATCTTGGAGTTCCAGTGATGGTCGATCGGAGTTCTGGCTTTCATGTTCGTTCCTCTGCTTGGAGTATTTGAGTTTGTGTTTCCATGACTGCCACGTGAATTTCTAGCTTCCATGCGTGTTTGACTCTCTGCCGCTGGCATTAGAGTCCACACATTCTGGTAAGAGTATCTACCCCCCTCCCTGGGTGATGGTGATCTTCTAACAGATGATGATCCACAACTATGCTCACATATAGACTCATTATCTTAGACATCCATTTTTTTTTCACCCCAGCGGGGTGTAATACCGTGCTTGGATGCTGATGAACTTTTTCATTGTCACATATATACATATTTTTTATTGTCACATATTTTGATCCATATATTGTTTTCATAAGTGATTTTTGTACACAATTTGGTCATTCAACATGTAGTACCAGCATGCTGGTACTTCATTACTGTTCACTTACTTTATTTCTAATTTGTGTACATTTATTATCTTCATTATGTTTGTTCACATGGTGTCACTTTACATATTGACACCCACCATTTTATCAATCATCCTTTGTAGGATTGTCATTGGTACATTTGTCTTTTCATACAACGCTACACTTTTCATCTTCAATATCTGCCCAATTTAGTCACATTGCAGTGTCAGCAGCTCTTTCTTCCTTTTTTGCAGCACAGTAATTCCACTTATATACACTTCGCTCAGTACTACTTACCTTCTATCTTAGCATGTTCATCCAGACGTTTTAGCATGAGCGCTCTCATCTCACTGTCTCCTAACAAGGTGAAGGCATATGCCAGTAGAGCCAATTCATGTGGTGATTTTGCAGTTTCTGCTCCTTTCGTAATGCAGGATTTGGCCTTCTCCACAATACTTTTCTAGACACAAAAAGTGGGCCATAAGCATAGAATTAATAAAAAATTCTAGGTAAAACTGGAGTATAAAGTCTCATATCTGCAGAATACTTCAGGTGGTATAGTGAATCAAGGTGGGGGGTTTGTCAGAATTAGGATAGTTTTAAATTGCTCCAAAATGTTTAGGCCTTTTGCACGCTGGTCATCATAAAAACAACAGTAGCGTTAGCTGTAGCGTGAGTTTTGCAGCGTTTTTGCAGTAGCGCTTTTAAGCGTTTAGCTGTAGCTTTTTTTAGCTTTTATTTTTAGCAAAATTATACTCCCACAAAAGCTTATGGCTGAAAAAGGCTGATAAACGCTGAATGCCTGCTTTTTTTAGCGTTTTTAAGCTTTTATCAGAATTGGAGCATTTTTACAGCTGAAAAACTCTTAAAACCCACTAGTTCTGGGTGTTTTTTTTCCAGCAAGAAAATGCTCCTGCCAAAAAACGCTGATAACAGCCTATGTGTGCATGGACACATAGGATTACAAAAACACCTGTGCAGTGTGCATGAGGCCTTAAAGCTGAACTCCAGGCAAAAAGCTAAATACACAGATGAAATACACACTTGAAAGTTGTTTTAACTGCCAAATTATTTGTATTTCTGCTCATCTATTTAATTTCTTTTTAACAGAAAAGACATGACTTGGGCTATGTTCCCACCAGCGATTAAGGTCAGTGTGAATTGTAGTAGCAGCAGTCTTCTGTTTACAGCTGCAGATGAGAGCAGATAGGTAGCCACCGGCATCATTCACTATAATGACAGGTGGCCAGCAGCCACAGCTATTCGCATCTCTCTGCACAGCCAGTGACTATTTGCTGTGATCGCTGCTGGGTGCACTGTGTATGCGTCCAGCAGCGATCATCGCAGGTTGGCTGTGCGGAGAGCCGGGAATAGCTGCAACCGCCAGCAACCTGCCATTATGGTGAATGGGACGGGCAGATGAACCTAGCCGCTGTCACTGCTCTGTGTCTGAAATCTGCAACTGGTGTCAGTGTAAAGTTAATGACCCCCTAATTGCAGATAGCAAACGCAGGGCATTTGCCTGCACTGGATCTCATGGTACCACAGTACCATGCAGTTCAGTTGTAGTGCATGCGCTACTTTTGTTGCAAAGCAGTGCAATTTCAGCCAATTTGAATGAATGGGCAGAAAATGCACTGAACTCAAATAACACAGGAATCACACAGGATCATGAGCGCGTTCCTGTGCGATTCCCTGGTGTGAACCAGACCCAAGACATTTGTGTAATCCATTTTTTTAGTCCTGAACAGAATTAAGAATTAAAGCAGTAGTAAACCGCTGTTTTTGTTTTTTTGCATCGCATACTAGCAAATTATGTGAAACTTACCTTAAAACGAGGCCCTACAGCGACACACTGTCACCGCTAGAAGACACTTCCATCTTCACCTGGCCTTCCTTCTGGGTTTGCAGACTCCAGCTGTGTGAGTGGCTGGAGCTGCGATGATGTTGCTCCTGCACATGGACTGCGCATCAGGACTCAGACTCTATAGGTAAATATCTCCTAAATGTGCACCGTTTTTAGATATTTACTTTTGATGCAGCCGGTGACGTCACCGATGCATGCGCTCTGAAGGAACGGCATTCCGTGACATCACTGGCTGCATCCAAAGTAATCATGAATGGTGCACATTTAGGAGATATTTACTGTACCTATAGATAAGCCTTACTATAGACTTACCTATAGGTAATAGTCATGCATGGGAGTTTATTCCCGCTTTAAGATTTTCTTTCATGTCACTTTTTGTGCTGTTTTTGGTTGTCTGACTTGTCAAGAAAATATGAAGACTGATAAGATCAAAGAACTTACATCATGGACAGTCTGGTGTTCCAGTAGAGCGATGAGAATAAAAGCAGTCTGTGTGAGCTCATCATCCTAAAAAAAAAAAATACATTTAAAGGGTCAGCATTTCAACAGTTTTATACCAGTTATGGAGACAAGAGATTCCCACATTTCATGGGTCTCTAAAGGCGAGATCTCCCCATCATAATTCCCAGCTCTATTTGCATCCTCCATGGAGTCTCACTCCTCCTGCTAAAAGGCAGCAGCAAAGTAAAGACAATACAACTCCTGTCAGATTTTAATGCTGCCCATGTCCCCATTAGGGGTTGGATTATAACTTTATAAATAGTTTTATGCTTGTCCTATTGTGGGTATAGATGATTTTAAATAAAATATGTCCTGTGTAATGTAATAACATGTATTAGGTTGTGCTTTCCATTTTTACTTGAACATTTTTCATTGGTTTTTGGATTCTGTGTTGTTTGCAAGGGGAGAACACCTTTATCTTTGTAGCCTGTGCCAGTATTTGTAAGTTTGTATGTTTCTATGAGGGAAAAATCCAAAAATGTGAGTTGTCGCTAGGTGTGAGCTAAGTAGCTCTGAATGTTTTTTGAACGCCAAACTTTGAGGACATTCAGCATCGATGAACAAGACAGATTCCGGTCATCAATGGTTGCTAATGAAACACCGGGTTTTACACTGTGGGACATTTTTGGGGATTTTTATTTTTTTTAATAAAGGACTTGTCAAATGTCTGGGTGTTGTAAGCCATGTTTACCCTTTACATATCTCCCAACTTTTTGAGAAGGGAACAAGGGACACCTATTAGCAAAAGTATGTAGGCATAGGCAGAGGACACCCTCCCTGCTGGGTTACAATATTTACAAGGTTCTGTAGGTTTGTTCTTAAGTTGAATTTGTATGCAAGTTGGAACATTTTTTTAAGTGTAACTCCAGCCAAATGTTTTAAGTTTTTTGGATAGCATAGGGAAGGGGTAACACCACTGTAATGTTTGTTTTGTTTTCTGTTCCCCAGTTCAGAATATTTCACCTCACTTTCTGTCCCTGTGACGATTGGGTTTTGGAAATTTTGGGTTGTCGTGGAAACAAGGATTGGTGAATGAATGGATGAATGATTTGTATAGCGCTGCAAATGCGAACTGAATCGCCTCAAGGCTTGGTGATAAAGCCTCAGTGGAGACACCTTTTTCCCATGATAATACAGGAGTCAATTTCCCTTTCCTAGGGGTAGATTTCCTCTTACTTCCTGTAGTATTCCCTCCGTTTGTAAGTATGAGTCTTATGTAAGTCAGATGTATGTAACTCGGGAACTGCCTGCATTTCTTTATAATGGCTTGTAAAATGTACCAATGCAGAAATTTAGAAACTGAATGAAAGGTTTAGCACTGGTAAACACTTTTTGAAAGATAAATATTGCATTTTATATTTAACTATATAGATCAGACCAAAATGAGGGACAAATGAGGAGGAAAAAGACTTTGTTTCAAATCAGGGACAATTGGGAGCTATGCCTTAATACTTCTAACTTGCTTCTCACATCTTTTAGCAGATCATTGACATTTACTAACAGAAAGTTAAAGGGGTTGCAAAGGTATTTTTTTTTGGCCTGATCCTCCTCTTCTGGGGTCCCCCAACAGTGCTCCTGGCTCGTCCTGTTCTCCATTGCCCCCACAGAGACCTGCATTCCCTGGGGGCACTCACGCGGGCCCGAATCTTGCTGCTGTGTCCATTGACACAGAAAGCACGACTCGGCCCCGCCCCCGGCTCCCGTGTCACTGCCTTTGATTGACAGCAGCGGGAGCCAATGCTTGTGCTGTTATCAATCCAGCCAATGAGGACCCGAGACAGCAACTGGAGCTGCTCTTCTCATCCCTATCGCTTGAACGATCGGGTTTAGGTAAGTAAAAGGGAGGCTCTGGGGGGCTGCTGCTTTACAGAAGGTTTTTCACCTTAATGCAATAGCATGCATTAAGGTGAAAAACCTTGAGGGTTTATAACCCCTGTAATATACATATTGCAGGCAGGAAGGATTTAAAAAACCTGTAATGACAGAAATATGGAGGCTGCTATCACTAATTTCTACTCCTGAAGCCTTAGCCTAGTTGTTTCGATGTCAATCTATTGGGTTCAGTACTTCATGACTTTAAAAAAGTATGGGAATTAGGTGCTCTGGTTTTGACTTTGCTGGTTGCATATTTATTACTTATCAGTGAAAGGAATTTATAGACACCAGAGACAGCCAGGCAAATGGAAGCGATTGGCTGTAAGTGCGTACATATTTCCCAAATGGTGAGAGAATTACAGATTTATAAAGGTACAGTATGTGTCAATATATTAGTATAGAAGATCTGAATTACTCACCTCCAAGTCATTGTAGAAATAGGAATCAGAATCATTAAAACATCCATTGGACAACTGTATACTTTCCAGCCAGTGGGTAGCTTTCTGAATGTCCTGCTCATCTACATGGATAAACTGCTTGGCACAATTAAGAGCCTTAATTACCAAGGCTGTGATCCTGCAGGAGAATAATGATTAAGAGAGGCTCCATTTAAAAATAAAATAATTTCTAAAAAACAGTTACAATTTCCATAGCCAGTCCTTGGTTTTGCCAGGGCACTAAGCGTATTCGAGAAAAGACACAGAGGGGGCACACCCATCTAAATGCAAACTTTTTAATGAAGGAAAGCGATACAAATTGTATAAAATGCACTTATTGCATGATTAGGATTAAAGGTACATCAGTGATAAGGAGAAGTTCTGGTGCTCTAGCCTCGCTATGCAGAGTCTGTCAGGCAGCAGATGGCCTTGGTGCAGGGATCATATGATGTGCCGCTGTAGTCACTGCAGAGATTGTCAGGGAAGCTAGAGTGCTGGGCCAGAATGTGTGCCAACTGTCAGGCTGGCATGGAATGCAAGCCACCCTCTGCGGTGGAGCAGCTTCCTGGAGCCCTCTGCAATCTTTGGGAGCAAGCCAATGCTTTGTTTGCCATATAATATATACAGCTGTGACCAAAAGTTTTGAGAATGAAACAAATATTAATTTTCACAAAGTCTGCTGCCTCAGTTTTTATTATGCCAACGTGCATATACTCCAGAATGTTATGAAGAGTGATCAGTTGAATTGCAGGTAATAGCAAAGCCCCTCTTTGCCAAAAAAAAGAACTTAATCCCATAAAAAACTTGCCAAAAGAAAAACTGATGACCTGGTGCACTTGACCCATCCAAACACTACAAATGGCCATATGACCGCTCCCTGAATTCTCATCAACTACTGTATATAAAGGAAATTGTGGGTGATGCCATCGCCATTGCCAATGACATCAGTGGTCCATAGGGACACCACAGGTTCAAGCATCCTTGATCTCATTAAAAAAGCAAAAATTCTAAGCCAACATTTGCTATTAAAAAAAAAAAAAAAAAAAAAAAGAAAACCATAAGGGTGATATCCAATTCAATGTAAATGACTATTGTAAATATTATAATTTAATACATATACAGTATGTATTCTTCTTCAAAATAGAACAAAAGATGCAATTTCTGTCTTTAGTTGCTCAATTCATACCATTGGTCAGAAGAACCGCCAGAAAAGGTAGCATATCCCCCACTCTCATTTTTGAATGTTAGTTGTTTTTGGTAACCTGCAGAGAGAAAGTGATATGTTTTATATTGTTGTCTATACAAAATTTTATGTTGACAAGTCATAGATAACACAGCACTCAATTAAATTCTTAACGCACATATTCCTCCTATATCACAAACTTTTTTGCATTTTGGATAAAGTAACGGAGGGTTATATTATCCCTGTTTTTTTTTTTGCCATCTATGTTGATTGAGGGGAAATTTCCCTCTCCACTCTTTCCAAAAGTCAGAAAGTTATGCCTTTAGTTATACTTTAAGCCACAAGCTTGAACTCTCAAATGAATCTAGATCCTGCCCTTTTATACACCTTTTTTGCAAGTGTCACTATTTTATGCTCAAATTTTTTTTATCACAGAGCTGATTTAGTAAAAAAATAAAAAATAAATAATAATTAATTATTTAATAAATATATATATATATATATATATATATATATATATATATATATATATATATATATATATATATATATATATATATATATATATATATATATATATATATATATATATATATATATATATTATATTAATATTGTAGCAGGGCGGTACCGTGCCAGGATCCAGGTCTAATAAACAAGCCATTAGTCAGCTGTGTTCTGGGCTTTAAGTAATCACCAGACCAAGGCTCTAGGCTCCCAGTTGGAGACGACTCCACCCTGCAGACAGGAGTTCTGGGCATGGGAGTCAGTAGGGCTTCACCTAGGAGAGAGAGGTGGGAGCCAACATAGCACGAGGCTACTTGCTTTACACACGGAGGCGCTGAGCGTCCGGTCAGTGGGAGACAGACCAAGGCCCTAAAGTGTCAGGCCTAAGCTGGAGAGCTGCGTTTACAAGCCAGTATGGCTGAAAACCATTTACTTTGAAAGCAGGACTGAAATACTGAATACCCCTGCGAGGGAATCTTCTGTGTTTGTTTTGAACTTTCTTTTAAATAAAAGTGTGCAAAACCAGCCCTGAAACATGTAAAAGCAAGTGGTGGTGTCCTTAAAGAGCTACATTTGGAGTGAACCCCTAATTATATATATATATATATATATATATATATATATATATATATATATAAAAATTTAAAAAGACAAAGTGTTTCTCCTAGTAGTCAATAAAGTGTTTGTTGATCCCCCCCAAAAAAATACAGATCCTGGTCCCTTAAAGCAGATTTTAACAGCACAGTGCTTGTGCCAAGTAATCTGCCCACCTCTAAACTGTAAAAAAAAAAAAACCCTCTCTGAACCTGTCACTTCCTGTATCCCCTCTCTATACTGACCACGGAAATCAGGGCTGCTGAGCTCTGACCACCGTGGTCAGAGTACGTCCCTCCGTCATACGCTGCTGTCCCCTCTGCTCTCTTTTTCTCCCCCTCACCCCCTCCTTCCTGCCTGTCAGCTCTCTCTCTGTGTCCATCTCCGCTCCCCCCCCCCCCCCCCATCACTATTATTGCAAAAAAAAACTAATCATCATCACTGCCAGCCCCTGGCATAGCACACAATGCAAGTCATTTAAAAAAAAAAAAGAATGTTGTAAATACCGATATCGAGATGTCTTCAGGCTGGTCACGTGACTCGCAGCCGCTTTATAACTCCGATGGATGTCTTCTGCGGGAGGAGCCGAGTGGCTGGCGTCAGAGGGAGATCATGGCCCTTCCAGCAGAAACCATTCATCAGAGCTGTAAAGCAGCCGCGAGTCACGTGACCGGCCTGAAGACAGCTCAATATCGGTATTTACAATGCTTGATTTTTTTAAATGACTTGCATAGTGTGCTATGCCAGCCTCTAATAGAGGGGCTGGCATAGACTTAAAAAAATGGGTTAACAAACACTTTAAAGCGGAAATATACTTCATCTGAACATCATAAACCAAAAAAGCTATTTTTAACCACATGCCGACCGCGCTATTGTCAAAAGACGTCTACAGCGTGGTCGGGTTTCCCTGAGTGGACGTCCTACGGACGTCCTCGGGAAGTCTCGCTCCCAGCGCGCTCTGTAGAGCGCGTGCACGGAGTTGTCAGTGCTCGCCGGGTTCACGGGACCCGTCGCAACAAGGATCGCGGTGAAGGGCCAATGACAGCGGCCCTTCACCACGTGATCGCCCCCTCCAATGAGGGAGCGATCATAATATCAACAAAGCAGGGTCATGTAAAGGTCCCAGCTCTCTTCTCTCCTCACACCGATACAGCGTGAGAGGAGAGAAGAGAGAGTGCCCAGTGCCCAGCAGTGCCCAGCAGTACCACACAAGTGCACATCTGTGCCATACAGTGCCCCTACACTAACCACCAGTGCCACTACAGTACCCATCTGTGCCACCAGTGCCACTACACTAACCATCAGTGCCACTACAGTACCCATCTGTGCCACCAGTGCCACTACAGTACCCATCAGTGCCACCAGTGCCACTACAGTACCCATCTGTGCCACTAAAGTGTCCATCAGTGCCACTAAAGTGCTCATCTGTGCCATCAGTGCCACTATAGTGCTCATCAGTGCCAGATCAGTGCCACTATAGTGCTCATCAGTGCCACCTCTGCCACTTCAGTGCCCATCTTTGCCGCCAGTGCCACGTCAGTGCCACGAAAGTGCCACTACAGTGTTCATCAGTGCCACCAGTGCCACATCGGTGCCAGTGCCCATCAGTGCCACCTGTGCCACTACAGTGCCCATCAGTGCCACGTCAGTGCTCCATCCATGCCACGTCAGTGCTCCATCCGTGCCACGTCAGTGCTCCATCCGTGCCACGTCAGTGCTCCATCTGTGCCACGTCAGTGCTCCATCTGTGCCACTTCAGTGCCACTACAGTGCCCAGTGCCACATTAGTGCCAATACAGTGCCATCAGTACCACATCAGCGTCACAGTGCTCATCTGCACCACTAGAGCACTCAACAGTGCCACAACAGCGCTCATCTGTGCCACTACAGTACCCAATAGTGCACATCAGTGCCCATAAGTGACTGCTCATCAGTGCCACCATATCAGTGGATCCTCATCAGCGCCCACCAGTGCTACCTTTATAAGCGCACATCAGTGCCAGATAATCAGTGCATCCTCAGTGTGGTGCAATAGTGTACATCAGTGCACCCTCATCAGCACCCAGCAGTGCACCCTCATCAGCACCCAGCAGTGCACCCTCATCAGCACCCAGCAGTGCACCCTCATTAGACCAGCCTCATCAGCACCCATAACTTTTCAAGTGTCCCTACAACAGCTAGTTTGTCACCACAGCCCACAGTCACCAGTATGGCAAGAAAATTTTTTTCCGCTGAGGAGGCCTACCAACAGCTAAGCTTGACCGACGAGAGCAGCGGGGAGCTCTCCGCGGGTGCATCCGATTCTGGTTCAGAATATGAACCTGTTGTAAGCAGTGGGACTGGTATAGAATCAGAGGAAGAGCAAAGTCCGCCTGTGAAACGAAGGCGTTCTGGCCTGGAGCAGCAGGCTACCACAAGTAGTGCTGTGGCATCAACCAGTAGCTCAGTGCCATCCACCAGAAATACAGTGGCATCAACTAGAAGCTCAGTGCCATCCACCAGAAGAAATGAAGTACCCCTGCAGCAAAGGCCAAGACCTAGCAGGGTGTCAACTCTGCCCCAAAGCGTTAGGACCCATGCCGACTTCCCTATGCCCTTGAAAACCCTCTGTGGCTTCCCGCTAATTCAGCAGCAGCAAACATCCCCCCTTTCACAGCCCAGCCAGGTGTTCAGGTGAACACAGAGAATTTTGCCCCTATTGATTTTTTTAATTTAATTTTTACCCAAGACCTATTATCCTCCATCGTGGCCCAGTGCAACCTCTATGCACAACAATTCATAACAAGCAACCCTGGTTCAAGTAATGCCCGTCCCTATGTGTGGAAATCATTGACAGTGGAGGAATTTAATTATTTTTAGGCCTAACATTTAACATGGGTCTCACAAAAAAAAATGAACTATACTCCTACTGGTCCACCAACCCGATCCACCACATGCCACTCTTTTCATCCATCATGCCAAGGACAAGATACCTCATGATAATGCGCTTCCTCCATTACAATGACAACACCCAGTGCCCTCCCCGAAATGACCCATCACATGACAAATTATTCAAAATTCGGCCACTTCGAAATTTTTTCTCAGAGAAATTCCCCCAACTATTTATCCCTGACCAAAATATCTCCGTGGATGAGTCATTGGTCCACTTAACAGGCAGGCTTGGCTTCAAGCAGTTTATCCCCAGCAAAAGGGCCCGATATGGGGTTAAGCTCTACAAGCTATGCGACAGAGAAACAGGGTATATCTATGCCTTCCGGGTGTACGAAGGGAAGGACACCCAACTGCATCCCCCAGAATGTCCAGAATATATCGGAGCCAGCGGAAAGGTTGTTTGGGAGCTTGTATATCCACTACTTGGAAAGGGTTACCACCTTTATGTGGATAATTATTATACAAACTTGCCCCTCTTCCGCAATCTTTACCGCAAGGACACACCAGCGTGTGGTACAGTGCGAGCCAATAGGAAGGGCTTCCCGCAAAGGCTCGTTACGGAAAGACTAAGACAAGGGGAGACGGCGTCTTTGCGCAATGAAGAGATATTGGCTCTCAGGTGGAGGGACCGACGCAATGTCCACATGCTTACAACGATTCACGACGACACCTACGTGGAAATCCCCAGACGAAACGGCCCAATCCAGAAACCAAAATGTATATATGACTATAATTTGTTCATGGGGGAGTCGACTTCAATGATCAGATGATCGAACCCTATCTTCCCACAAGAAAAAGCCACTTTTGGTATAAAAAAGTCTCCATATATCTTTTCAGTTTGGCCATTTACAATAGTTTTGTTATTTACCGTAAATCTAAAGAGAGCCCCGTATCTTATCTTCAGTACCAAGAAGAAATTATCTCCACCCTTTTGTACCCTGAAGGCCCACCAGAAAGTATTCGCTCGGATTCAGTGAGCAGACTCCATGAACGCCACTTTCCTGAGAAACTCCCTTACCATGACAACGGCCGGAAACGCCAGAAAAAATGCCGGGTGTGCGCCAAAGGAGGAGTTAGAAAAGACACTGTGTTTTATTGTCCTGATTGTCCTTCCCAACCAGGCCTTTGTATTGAGGGATGTTTCCGCCGTTACCATACTTCTCTACATTATTAGGAAAGTATGGTAAACGTAATTGTCATTTACCGCCACACCCCTTTATGCCACTGTACATACCGCTGCCTTCTCCGGAACTGACCCTGGCCTGCTAAACGACCACGCTTCTGCCTAACGCTAAACTGTACCTACCTCTGCCTGCTCTGGAACTGACCCTGGCCTGCTAAACAACCACGCTTCTGCCTAATGCTAAACTGTACCTACCTCTGCCTTCTCTGGAACTGACCCTGGCCTCCTAAACGACCACTCTTCTGCCTAATGCTAAACTGTACCTACCTCTGCCTGCTCTGGAACTGACCCTGGACTGTTTGACCACGTTTTTTGCCTGCCTCTTGGATTGATCTTTTACCCTGCTATGCTAGTGGGAACACAGGGGTCTCACATATGTGAGGGGCTCCAGAATAGTTTTTCTGGATGAAGAAAAATAATTTTTTAGTTTTCTCATTCCCGGATTAGGGTCTGGAGGCTCGGAGGCTTCAAAGAGATTTGGGTGGGAGAAGCCTCTACCCCTGTCCCCATTCTTTCCTGGCCTGCTACTTGGACTATGTTCCTGCTTACTACCAGGACCAATATTTTGGCACTGCAGGCAATGTCTCTACTTGCACTGACCCTGGGCTGTATATGGACAGTATCCCTGCCTGTACTGACTATGGACAATATTCCTGCCTGCTGCCTGGACATTTCCATTCACTGTCGCTGACCCCGGCCCTGCCTGCTGCCTGGATCAGGGCTCTTCTCCTGTGGACAACTGCACTACTAAAACCACAGGTAATCTTTTGTTTACCCTTTGCTCAGCAGAATGTATTTTAGGGTGTAATTCTTGGTATGTTCATGCTATGTGTTAGAAATATGAAGGGCCTTCAAAAATGTGATAGATTGTATGGAAATTAGATGTGTAATTTATGCTCCTAGAACGCCTGAATGTGCTACTTCAATGTTGGGCTTCTGTATGTGGCCAGGGTGTGTAAAAGTCTCACACATTTGGTATTGCCATACTCAGGAGGAGTAACAGAATATATTTTGGGGTGTCATTTTTGCTATGTACATGCTATGTGTTGGAAATATCTTAGAAATTGACAACTTTGTGTAAAAAAAAATGCGTTTTCATTTTTTTCCCACATTTTCCAAAAACTTCTGGAAAAAAAATGAACCATTCAAAAGACTCATTATGCCTCATAGATTATACGTTGGGGTGTTAGCTTTCCAAAATGGGGTCACTTTGTGGGCGTTTCCATTGTTCTGGTGCTCCAGGGCCTTCAAAAGTGTAATAGGTGGTTGAGAGATTAGATATGTAATTTATGCTCCTAGAACGCCTGAATGTGCTACTTCAATGTTAGGCCTCTGTTGAAAATATCTTAGAAATTGACAACTTTGTGTAAAAAAAAATGCGTTTTCATTTTTTTCCCACATATTCCAAAAACTTCTGGAAAAAAATGAACCATTCAAAAGACTCATTATGTACATGCCATACGAGAGAAATAACCTGTTATAATGACAATTTGGTGTGAAAAAAAAAAAAAAAAGAAAAAAATCTTAATTTTGCAAAGAATTGTGGGAAAAAATGACAACTTCAAAAAACTCACCATGCCTCTTACTAAATACCTTGGAATGTCTACTTTCCAAAAAGGGGTAATTTTGTGGGTATTTGTACTTTCCTGTCTTGTTAGGGTCTCAAGAAATGAGATAGGCCTCAGTACATCAGGTGTGATCAGATGTGATACATTTTCAGTGATTGGCACAATAGCTTGTAGACTCTATAACTTTCCCACAGACAAAATAATATCCACTAATTTGTTTTTGTTTTACCAAAGATGTGTAGCAGTATAAATTTTGGCCCAAATTTATGAAGAAAAATTACTTATTTGCAAAATTTTATAATAGAAATGAAGAAAAATTTATTTTTTTTACAAAATTTTCAGTCTTTTTTCATTTATAGCACAAAAAATTAAAAACCCAGAGGTGATCAAATACCACCAAAAGAAAGCTCTATTTGTGTGAAAAAAAGGACGAAAATTTCATATGGGTACAGTGTTGCATGACTGAGTAATTGTCATTCAAAGTGTGAGAGCACCGAAAGCTGAAAATTGGTCTGGTTAGGAAGGGTGTTTAAGTGCCCAGTTGTCAAGTGGTTAATTCATTGTTAATATTCAAAGCAAACTCCCCCATCCCACCCATGTCTCAAAGCTTTCGTTTTCTGAGAAATCACTTTAAAAAATACCCCCTACAATTTCAGGCTGTGATCATCTTGAATAAGTGCAGATGATTCATGTAGTTCATGTAACCTTTACTTCCTGGAATCTATCTGCCCTTAGCTCAGGCATGTAGGCAGTGGTGGCAATTTCATCAATGAAAATATTTTTATTGACTAAAGTCATATGATTTTAGTCAACTCAAACAATTCAGATGACTAAAATACGACTAAAAATAAAATGGCATTTTAGTCAAAAGATTATGACTAAAACTAAATCAAAATTGGACGTCAATATTAATACTGCACTACCGCATAAGAATAAGTAGGGGTCTACTAAGCTGCTGAAAGAAAAAAATATAATATTTGCAATGGCATTAGAGCCCATGGAGTTTACTGTTTTTCATATTTTTTTTTATAATATAAAGTTGCACTTCTGTTTGTCAAAGAGCGATATTTTTGTTTATAAAACTTGGTTTTATTTATGAAGATGTTATATATTGCAACGGCTAAATCTGGGTCTGTAGTGCATGTTCAAACCTTAATACCATAAATAATAACGTTATTCGATTTTTACTCCAGGAGTATATAATGAGTTTGGAAAGTCTAGAGAAATGCTTAACTACTTGCGGACCGCCTGCCATCATTGTACGTCGGCTGTTTGCAGTGGAATGCCGTTGTTACGGAAGCAAATAGCTGCCATAACCCTGGTAGCCACTTCAACAGCGGGTGGTCCACTTTCAGATACAAATGGTCTCTGCGGCTGATTCGCCGCAAGATCACTTTTATCGGGGGGCAGGAGAGGGCCACCCCACGCTCCGGTCATCTCCGCCGCTTACCGACGCCATCGGTAGCGGCGGAGACGATCGCGTCCTCTCCCCTCAACAGCCTGTAGCCAAGTGAGGCAAAGATGGCCCCTACTCAGCTCCATAAAATTGGATGGCGGAAGCAAAGTCAAACATCCCTTTTGCCCAATAGTCTTAAAGGAGAATTCTTTTTTTTTTTTTTTTTTTTTTGCAAAAAAAATAATATATATTTTTTTTATTGCATTTTTGTGTAAATGAGACTCTCATTTTAGTCTTTTTGACCCCAGATCTCACATTAAGGAGGTCCTGTGATGTTTTTTTTCTATTACAAGGGATGTTACATTCCTTGTAATACGAATAAAAGTGACCTACATTTTTTTTTTTTTAACGGACAGTGTAAAAATAAAAACTAAAATAAATAAGAATAAATAAAGCGCCCCGTCCCGCCAAGCTTGCGCGCAGAAGCAAACACACATGTAAGTAGTGCCCGCATATGAAAACGGTGTCCAAATCACACATTTGAGGTTTCTCCGCGATCGTTCGAGCGAGAGCAATAATTCTAGCACTAGACCTCCTCTGTAACTCAAAACTGGTAACCTGTAGACATTTTTAAACGTCCCCTTTGGAGATTTTTAAGGGTCAAAGTTTGTCACCATTCCATGAGCAGGCGTAATTTTGAACCGGGGGAAGTTGGGTTTCAATTTACTCGGCAGAACATTAGCTTTCACAATATAAAAAAAAAAATTGGCCTAACTTTACTGTTGTCTTATCTTTTAATTAAAAAAAATTTATTTTTTCCCAAAAAGATTGTAAGACTGCTGCGCAAATACGGTGTGACAAAGTATTGCAATGACTGCCATTTAATTCTCTAGCGTGTCTGAAAAAATATATATATAATGTTTGGGGGTTCTAAGTAATTTTCTAGCAAAACAAAAAACTAAACACCAAGTCTGAAAAAAAGTGCCACCTGTCAGTGCCCATCAGTGTCACTTGTCAGTGCCGCCTATCAGTGCCCATCAATTCTACATATCAGTGCCGCCTCATCAGTGCCCATCAGTGCCAACTCATCAGTGCCCATCAGTGAAGGAGAAAACAAATCTTTATAACAAAACATTTTTTTTTAAATGTCGGTCTTTTGTAGTTTGTTTAGCAAAAAATAAAAACCGCAGAGGTGATCAAATACCACCAAAAGAAAGCTCTATTTGTGGGAGGAAAATTATAAAAAATGTATTTTGCGGTGTACACACGGTCGGAATATCCGATGGAAACAGTCCGATGGGAGCTTTTCATCGGATTTTCCGACCGTGTGTATGGTCAACGGTCTTTTTCTGTCGAAACCTGTTCTCAATTTTTCCGACGGAAAACCTTTCTATCGGATTTTCCGATCGTGTGTAGGCAATTCCGACACGCAAAATCCTGACGCATGCTCGGAAACAATTCGACGCATGCTCGGAAGCATTAAACTTCCCTTTTATAGTGCTGTCGAACGTGTGTTATGCCGCTGTGTTATTGTCGGAATTTGGTGTGATCGTGTGTAGGCAACACAGCTTGAGCGGAATTCCGTTGGAAAAACCGTCAGAGTTTTTTCTGACGAGAATTCCGATCGTGTGCACGCGGCATTTGGGTACAGTGTTACAAGACCACGCAATTGTCATTCAAAGTGTGACAGCGCTGAAAGCTCAAAATTGTCCTGGGCAGGAAAGGGTGAAAGTGCCTGGTATTGAAGTGGTTAAATAATGCATTACAATTTACCTAAACCCATTCGATTTTAGTCAAATACAATATACTGGAGATTTTAGTTGACTAAAATACAACTAAAACAATTCAGATGACTAAAATACAACTAAAACGTAATTTTAGTCAAAAGACTATGACTAATGCCGCATACACACGGTCAGAATTTCTGATGGAAACAGTCCGATGGGAGCTTTTCATCGGATTTTCTGACCGTGTGTATGCCCATCGGTCTTTTTCTGTCGGCATTTCCGAGGGACTTTGGATTGAGAGCCTGTTCTTAATTTTTCAGACGGAAAACCTTTCTATCGGATTTTTCGATCGTGTGTAAGCAATTCCGACACGCAAACAATTGGACGCATTAAACTTCACTTTTATAGTGCCGTCGAACATGTTGTATGTCGTGGTGTTATTGACCGTCAGAATTTGGGGAGTGGGCCAATTGTTTCCTTGCTATTCATATACGTCTCATTTGGGGAGTGATCTCCCAGTTAGAGGGCTATTGTCTATGCTCTTGGTCCCACGGAGCATAGGTGGCCACACTTTAAAAGGGTATTTGACTGTATTGTATTGTTACTGTGCTGACTCACTGTGTTTCACAACTGTTGCATTGCCTTACCATTCCATTTCTACCAATATAACCTGTTTATTCTATCACAGCTGATGTGTATACTTCTTGTGTGACTGCCGGGAGACCCCCCAGCCAAGGTATTCTGGGGGTGTCAGTAGGGATGGGGCTGTTAGGGCCAAGGAAAGAGTAGAGGACCCAAATACATCAGTGGTAAGTTTGGAGGTATAGTTACACTTGATATTTGGCCATTTTCTCCTGAATTGGGTGTGAGGTTTGTGCCATCTAGCTTTGTGCTCTGCCCCAATCATCTTGGATAGACCACTCACATGTCTGTCTTTTGAAGAACCTTCTCTGCCATCTTGGATCCGCCATGTTGTGTTATATTTTTCCTGGCCTGAAGCCCGCAAACTATATCCCAGGCCTAAGGCCATATTAAATAAAGTTATGTCCAGATTATTGCATTTTCATAACTGCTTTACTCCACTCCAGCACAGTTCTTAAAGTTACGAACATTACTCAGTACACAACAGTACATTGCTCACTGTAAGAGGTCCACTGTGCAGAGCACTTTGACTTGATAAGAACTTCTAAACAGTAACTCTTCAAATGCAGAATACCCTATTGTTATTACAGCCATCTACCCCTTTGTCACAAGAGAGACAAGAGAGATCCTATGGTTCAGGCTCTGAGGCCTTGATGGACCATGCCACAAATCAACAATAGAGAGTCAGGGGTGGCAAGGTCCACAAGCTGCATTCTTTTGAAACTATTTAGGAATCCCTCTCAAAAATCCTGCCCAGGCTCTCCGATTCTCATTTACTGGACACTGAGCTACATCATGCAGTTAAGAGTCACCAGTTCCCATTTCCCATTCTACTGGGCTCCACTTACAGATGTCATAAATATGGGCACTAGCTCCACCCATGAAATCACTACAGTAATGGCAAAACTAAAAGGGCAATAACAAGGATAAAGGCAATTGTATTGTGATTTACTATAGTCCCTATGAAGGTGCTTATTTTGGCTTTCCAGTGTTTTGCATTTCTTTTTTGTAAGTTCTTGTTTTTTCAAGTCCAACTTACCTGCAACTATGTGATCCAAAAATGTCTCTTTGGTTTCAGGTGTGAGTTCATTGACACTCTGCAGATATTCAAGGGAATAGCAATATCTGGAAAGTTTGGATACGCTCTGCTCCCCACATCCATCTGGTAAATGAATTAAATTCTCCAAATTAACGATGATGTTGCCCATGATATCACCTGCCAAAACATGATTGTATTAGTGAGAGAAAATAAAATAAAATAAATGTCCTTGCAAAATAATATTACAGTATTTAGTCCTTACCTACAACAATGATGTGGGCACGTTCAGTTCCTGGAATCAGCCTGTCTGGAATATTTAAGGTATATGATACTTTTTCGGTGTCATCTGGTATGAAATGAGAGAAAGGGAAATAGGGTGAACAAAGGAATACAATAAAACACTAGAAGACATTTTGAAAGCAGATAGATTGGTGATTTTGAGTTACAAACACATCTAGAAAATAGCATTGATGTCTAATGCCCGTACACACGGTCGGAAATTCCGACCACAAAATCCGTCTGACTTTTTCCAACGGATTTTGTCCGACACTGGTGTTGCATACACATGGTCGGACAAAGTTGTCGGAAAATCTGATCATTCTGAACGTGGTGACGTTCGTTGCGTACGACGGAACTACGTAGAGGCTATTAGCCAATAGGTTTGGTCTCGTAATTTGATCTGAGCATGCGTGGCACTTTGTCTGTCGGCATTCTCTACGCACGATCGGAAAAAGTCAGATCGGATTTTGTTGTCGGAAAATTTGAGAGCAAGAAAAAGTCCGATGGAGCCCACACATGGTCGGATTTTCTGACAACATGGTCCGATCGGACATTTTCCATCGGAATTTCCGACCGTGTGTACGGGGCATTACACTACATAAGAGCAGACGATATATGTTAAAGGTAAACTTCAGACAAATAGCTAAGTACAGTACACAGATAAAATGCATATATAGGAGCGTTTTTTTTTTATTGAAGTTCATTAACACCTACAGGATTTTTTCCTCCCCCCAACTTGTTATGGCACAAGCAAAGGAAAAGCAGCACACTGATTAGCTCATCTCTCGGTCACTTAATTTTCCTCCTATCAGCATGTTCCTTGTTAACATATAAGCACTGCAGCATACCTGAATGGCTCCTTGTTTTGCTTCTACCTTTCCCAACACAAGCTCTATTGCACAGAGATTTTAAGACAGTAATGCCAAGTAGCATTTAAAAAAATATATGTAACTATGTATTAATGAATTTAGAGCTGTGTCACCCTCAGAGGCGGCTCTAGGCTTTGTGAGGCCTTAGGCAAACCTTAGACATGAGGCCCCACTCACTCCCATTATGGAAAAAATTATTTAAGCAATAGAAATTACCGCAGAAAAGAATGCAGACGTGATACAGGGGATGGTCAGAGACAGCAGACATGATACAAGAGATTGGCTAGCTGAATTTGATTGACAGCAGCGTGAGCCAATGGCATCACTGCTGAGTCTCAGCCAATAAGGAAGGAGAATCAGGACAGCTAAGACACTCGTGGACATCGAGGGACCTCAGGTAAATATTAGGGAGGCTGAGGGGGTCTGCTGCACACAGAAGGCGTTTTATCTTAATGCATTAAGATAAAAAAAAACCTTCTGCCTTTACAACCCCTTTAAAGGTTTCGAGGGCACCGACCAGGGAACGTTCACCCAAACACACGGTAGGCAAATTAGGTGACCGCGAGGCCCCTAGGAGTGTGAGGCCTTTAGGCGACCGCCTAATTTGCCTAATTAGAGAGCCGCCTCTGGTCACCCTACCAAGAGTCAATTTATGGTGTTAGATTGTCGCACTCAGTCTTTTTTATATCCTTTAAAATAGAGTACAATTCGGTAAACTGGTGCAAGAGAGTTTCTACTCCCCGCATAGCTTTCTATGCTGTGCTATGTAGCTATGTACATACACATCTGTGACACAAAGTTTTTTTAATACTGAGGTGATGCTTACAAGAAAACTACTATTTAATGTCTGTAGCACCCTGCTGTTTAGGCAGGGTTGCTAATAAATTTAGTTTGCCAGGTGGTAATTTTCCTGGCTAATTGATAGAAGTTCAATTCATTCCCCTCTAATTCTGGAATTGCTGCACCTTTTCTCTCCTGTCACTAGGTGGCACTGTGGCTGATGACATTGGAATGACAAGGGGTTTCGCAAGGTCAAAGTATGACTGGATGGGGTGTCTCAGTCAATTGGCAGGGGTTTCTTTAGTCCCTTGGCCTGCTATGAGAGCCTATTTATTTGGGTGGAGTCAGGTGATCGGGGTTCTGTGCCACCTGTATGGCTGCCTGGGTGGAAGTGTGTGTTGTCTCCCAGGCCTGCTAGGCCAGAAGCCCAAGGCCTGTCCCGGGGACACCTGGCTTCTAGGCTGCCTGAGGCCTATCCAGGAGCAGGAGACGCAGCATAGGGTTGGGACTGCAGGATTGGAGTACAACCAAGTTGAGAAGGTTCAGCCGGACGGGGAACCAGTCGTGGTCGGAGGTAGAAGGGAAGCTGTCGCCACTAAGGGACCAAACATCTTACTACCGGAGACTACAGTGAGTAAGCTTGAGCAAGTACCAGATCAGTCTTTTCACCACCCGGGGACGGTGAAGAAGTGGGAAAGCTTCAGCAAGTGCCAAGCCAGGGACCCAGCAGGATAGCGGGGGTTAGTTCCCACTGTGTCCAATCACAGGAAGAGACAACAACATACGGGTACGTTGGTTCGTGCAGCCGGGCCGCCCTGCCTCAGTAAATGTGCGGTGGGCGGTCCAGGAGCGGTTAACCAGTTAAGGACCGCCCTATAGCAGATTTACTGCTATAAGGCGGCCCTCTTGTGCAGAATTATATATATATATATATATATATATATATATATATATATATATATATATATATATATATATATATATATATATATATATATATATATACACATACATACACACACACACACACACACCCACACACACATACACACACGTAGTACTAACCCCCAAAAGAGCAGCTGGTTTTATTGGGCTTACCATTACCTTCTTCACCTCGTCTCTGTCTAGGGTTTCCCGTGGTAGATGGCCCAAAGGAATGCAGTAACTGACACTAGATACTCTTATTGGGTTATTTATTTGAAAGATAAAACAGTCTATTAATGGAGGGTAGAGGGTTAGGAAGAAGGTTCAGGTACTTTTGGACTGCAAAAATAGAAAGTGTCTCACTATAGAAATCCAGAGAATTACCGTTTCACAGCTGGATACTTACAACCACCGGACAGACCTCCTCTCACTAGGCCTAGCAGCTGGTAAAGTGTTAGGTAAAGCAAAGTCTCTGCCCCAGACTTGGATATAGAACACTTGAGAAAAGTCTCTGCCACAGAGTTGGATGTAACTGAGGGGCTTAGACAAATTTAGAGAGCTATCATACAGTACCAGTATCTCTCAGCTGGTCCGGCGATACCTTATGAGTGTAGATCCATTTAGTGTCCTTCAACTGAGCCTTCAGGCTCCTTCAGAGAAGCTAGCCTTATGCATGGCCTTCTCCCAAAGAGTCCTCCTCTGGATGCTTCTCCAGTTGCTGGGCCTCTCCTTAGACGAGACGGCAACGGACCACTTTTGAATCCTCAGGCCTCGATATCCATTCGAGCCTGTCCCTGCAGTTGATTTGCCTCGGGCTATCCAGCCCCGAGACTCGGAATTGCATGGATCCGCACCCCAGACCAGGAGGGCCATGGGGGCTGGTCAGAAGGACCAGGACCAAACAGACAGAAAATATCTTCTGGACTGGAACCCTGAAGCACGTGATCTCAGTACCTTAAATACCACCTCCCAGAATTTACAGCAGAATGACACTCCCACTGGGCTGGTCCAAAAAAAAGAATGGTACCCAATACGCCCAGCCAAACTGCATTCTCATACCTGCCGGCGGTGACAGCGACACCTACGGCCAAGGATAACTCATAGCACATTGCACATGCTCGTCAGGAGCCAGCGCTACACATATTTATATATATATATATATATATATATATATATATATATATATATATTCTGCACGCTGCCAGCGGGTCGCTTTTGCTGTGATGATTACTCACAGCATTAGCCGATCTTCGTGTGCCGGGTACTGGATATCCGCCGGCACCTGCTGATTGGCTTGTAATCATGTGACAGTTTCACCATCTATGTCTAAGGAAGTATAGAGATAGATAACCTTGATTCAGAAGGCAGATATCACATAGTAGATCCAATCGGTGAAAAAACATACAGTAGTGATTTGTTTTGTGGTTGGCTAGGAATAAACCAGTGACCCATGCAACAAATAGCACATAAGTAAGAAATGTCTTCAGAGTCTGATCATTTAGAAAAGAAAGAACTTGTCTCCTATATTTAGCTCTGTTCATAAATATCCTGTGCCCACTATCTTTCCTTTACCTTTAGCATATAGAAGATGTGTCTCCGTGATTTGCTCTTCATGTCCCATGGGCTGAAAAGAAAAAACATGATTAAAGTGTTGAAATAATAGGATTACTGAAAGCTGATATTGAGACAGAAACATGTAATTTGGTCAATTGAATGTAAAAAAGGCAATTGTGATTTTTATGCACCTAATACTACATTCAATGGTGAGATTATATATCAGCCTGGAGTTTAATAGTAATGTGGAACTTAAGAGAATTTGACTTTTTTTTTTTTTCAAAACTCTTTATTCCAAATTTTTCATTACATAATAATTTACATTATACATTTTTATATACTTTTCCATTTCTTTATATAATACAAATTATAATTACATTTACTCTTCCTTTCATTCCTTCCTCTCTCACCCTCTGTGGTCACTTAATACAATATTTTCAGATATTCCTCTATCCACTGTTAACCATGTTCTATTCCATTTTGCCCATATTTTTTCATACCTTCGCCCATTTCCCCTTTGTTCATACATTATTTTTTCATAGGGTAGGACCTGGTTTACTGCTCTCACCCATTGGGTTACTGTCGGGGGATATGGCTGAATCCATTTTTCTATTATTTGTTTTCTTGCCAAGAACAGTACCTCCCTTAAGAAGGTATTATTATCTCTATTATCTCTCTCTTCCCTCAATATCCCCAACAAACATATTTCCATCGTAGCTATAAAAGGTTTATTCAGGACTTTTCCTATTTTCCTAGCTACTTGTTGCCAATATTTTCCTATTTTACCACAATACCACATTACATGAAGGAAGTCTGCTCCCCCCTGCCCACATCTAGTACATCTTGGTTCAGTCATCCTCCCCATTTTATACAATCTATTTGGAGCCAAGTATGTCTGATGTATTATATTCATCTGTATTATCCTGTTATTCATTGCAGGGGATACCTTCCAATGGGAGTTGCAGGCTTCATCCCATTCATGATCGCTCATGTCTGGGATAGCCTCCTGCCACTTATCCCTTATTTTCAGTGGTTCGCCTTCTATTTTCTTCTGTAACAGGTGTGTGTAAATCTTTGCTATCAATCCCTTAGGTCCCTGTGATTTCAGGATACCTATAAGGGGGTATTTAGATATCTTTAATTCCTCTCTTCTAAACTGTGTTTGTAGCACCTGCCTCAGTTGAAGGTATCTGTAGAACTGTTTACTCAATAAATTATATTGTTTACATAGGTTTTCATAGGTTAGTATCACATTCTTGTCATATAGCTGACCAAAAGTTGTTATCTTATTCTGCTTCCAAAATTTACTGTCCTCAAAAGCTTCCAGTTGTTCAAATTTTGGGTTGTTCCACAGCGCAGTTTCTGTTGGGATTCCAACAAATCCCGTCAGTTTCTTAGCCTCTCTCCATACTGTCCTTGCCACTTTCAAAAGGGGAATTTTTACTCCCACTCTCCTCAAGTCTTTTAATTCTAATCCCGTCATTAAGTCCTCTATTTGCATTTTACTAAGGAGATATTCCTCTATCCTTGTTATTTTTTCCTGTCCTACCCATGATCTTAGGTGTTTCAATTGCCCTGCCAAATAATATAAATATAAGTCCGGGAGGGCCAGTCCAGCTTCTGTCTTTGGTCTTTGTAATTTATTAAATTTTAATTTACATCTTCCATATGCCCAAATGAACCGAGTCATCTGCGAGTTTAATTTTTTAAATATCTGTTTTGGTATTTTTACTGGGGAGTGTGCAAATACATATAGACACTTGGGTAGTATAATAGATTTTATCAGGTGAATTCTGCCTGCCATTGATATTGGTAGCTTTATCCATATTTCCAATTTTTTCTTCACATGTTCTATTAGTGGGAGTATATTAGCTTCCATCTCATCTTCGTGTTTCAACGTAATATTTACTCCTAAATATTTAAATACTTCAACTATTTTTAGTGGGGTCTGAGCTCTTCTTGTATTACCTGTTCCCAGGGGCATCAGTGCGGATTTTTGCCAGTTTATTTTTAACCCTGAGAACCTCCCATATATTTCTATTATTCTCATTGCTCCCGTCAGAGATGCTTGCGCATCTCCCATATATAATATAATATCGTCCGCATATAAGCCTATGTGTTCAATTTTTTTCTCCTACTCTAATCCCTTTATATTTATCTGATTGTCTGAATCTGTTTGCCATAGCCTCGATTGCCAGGGCAAACAACTGCGGTGACATTGGGCAGCCCTGTCTTGTTCCTCTGTATAGTTTTATTGTAGGAGATAATATACCGTTTATTAGCAAATTGGAGCATGGTTGTTTATAGATTATTCTCACCCATTTCCTAAATTTTTCCCCAAATCCATTCCTTTCCAGGACTGTCTGCAGAAATTCCCATTCTATAGAATCAAATGCCTTGGCTGTATCCAATGATGCCAAGGCACTTGTTTCCGGAATAAACTCTCTCATTTGTGTCATATATTGCGTCCTTCTAATATTAATTGATGTAGATTTCCCTGGCATGAATCCAGTTTGGTCCTCCGCTATTATAGACAAAATTACCTGATTGAGCCTTTTGGCAAGCACTTTTGCCAATACTTTATAATCTATATTTAATAATGATATTGGCCTATACGACCCACACTCAGTTCTGTCTTTGTCTGGTTTTGGTATCAGTATGACTGTGGCGTCATACATGGAAGCAGACATTTCTCCCCTTTGGAACGCCTCTCCATACATTTTGGTCATGACTGGTACCATAATTTCTGCATATCGCTGGTACATTTCCAGTGGACTTACCCTTTCCCAGAGAGAAGATAGCTTCTCGTACTTCCTCTTCCTCTATATCCCTCTCTTTGCCTGCACCTTGTTAATTTCTGAGAAAACCTGTGTTCGTTTTAATTGCGTTCCCATACCTCTCACATTCCATGATAAAAATGTGTGCTGATTACTCATATTTGATGTATTTTATTTTAGCCATTGTTCCCCCGAAAAATAAAAGAAGAGGAAAAATAAATCCTATGTCCCTTTTTCCTTTCCGTGACCATTCTCTTTTCTACCTCACTCCTCTCATTCATCCATTCCATTTCATTCATCCTTAACATTTTTAGGGCATTACCAACATATTGCATTTTTGCTCTTATATAGGTAATTTATTTCAATTTCAGCCTGTCTGCTCCTGCCCTTTTTCCGCTTAATCGGGGATATAAAGGGCGAGGGGGGGGGGCCGTCTACTAGGTGGGGGGAGGAGAATGCGTCCCCTCCTTTCACCCTCTCCCTCCATTAAAAAAAGGAAAAAAAAAAAAAAGGGAAAAACACTGCACAAAAAAAAAAAATTTTAAATAGAAAAGGAAAAAAAAAAATATGTTTTCCTTGCTCTCTCCCCTCCCACACCTCCCTCCCTCCCCCTCCCCTCCCCTCCTCCTTCCCCCCTTGTGCGCATTCACTCCCCATCCCTCCCCCTTTCCCCATTTGTTTGTATTTATAGTGTTTATAATGTGTCTCTTTACCTTAGCCTAACCTTCCCTTATTATTGTATGTAAAAAGAAAAAAAAAAAGAAAAAAAAGGGGGGTCAAGAGAGATTTCCTCTCACTCTTCCCTCTCTTCCCCTTGTGACATGTGCTTTATTTCAATGTGTTTCTCTGTGATTTTAGCTCCATTTCCCTATTTCCCTATTTATACACACCCCATCACCCTCAACTTTACCCCCCCCCCCTCCTCCCTATCCCTCCCGCTCCCTTATAAAAAAAAAAAAAAAACCCACAAATAAACATTTATATTTTACCTTTTCCCATTTTTCCCCTCAAAAAAAAAAAAAAGGAAAAGCGGAGAAGGGAAGGGGGAGAGAAAGAAAAGACAGAAAGGGCAAAGGGCAAGAAAAAAAAAACCCAAAACACACCAAGAAAGAAAGAAAAAAACAAACTTATAAACTATTAAAACTTCTTCCTTTAACCCCAAGAGAAAAAAAAAAAAAAAGGGGGACATAAAAAAAAACAGATATAAAGTAGGGAGAGTGTCCCTCATCCCCCCCCCCCCCCCCCCCCCCAAGTTCCAATCTTCTTGGTGTCTCTTATCCTTTCAGGACTTCTCTGTTTCTCCTATTGAGGCATAGGCCTAGTTGTTTCCAGCCAGTCTTTAGCTTGTTCAGGTGTACTGAAGAACAAAGTCTTTCCCCCTTCCTCCACTCTCAATCGGGCTGGGTATGCCATAGAATATTCAATTCCTGCCTCTCTCATTTTTCGTTTTATTTCATAAAATGTTGCCCGTTGTTTTTGCAGCTCCAGAGAGAAGTCTGGAAATATTGATATTTTGCTGTTTTCATAGCGAATCTCCCCTTTCTGTCTTGCTTTTCGCAGAATTGTGTCTCTATCTCTGCAATTTAATAGTCGTGCCAACAGGGGTCTAGGGGGAAACCCTGGTTTAGGTGTTGCTGCCGGGACCCTATGCGCTCTCTCCACTGCATATGCTGCTGATACTTCCATATCTGGGAACACATTTTTCAGCCATTTTTCTATAAAGTCACCGGGATTAAACCCTTCTGCCTTCTCTGGTAAACCAACTATTCTTAAATTATTGCGGCGCATACGGTTCTCAAAATCATCAGATTTTTGATGCCACAGGGTAATCTGTTTTTCAATCGTGACTATCTTTTTAGACATAGGGGTAACAATATCTTCCAATAAAGCAGTCCTATTTTCCACTTCCGTCATTCTCTCTCTTATACTCTGCATATCATGCCTGATCATTCCTATATCATTTAAAATCTCATCCATTTTACCTGTTAGTGCTGTATTGCTCGAGTGGATGGCCTCCATTATCTGGGAGTTCATCTGTTCCAGGGTCAATTTGGAATATTTCTCCTGTTTCTCTGCTGCTTTCCCGGACTGCGGCTGGGTCGTATTAAGCTTCTGGATTTCCAGCGCTGATGGTCCACCACTCCGTGTCTGTGGGGGGCTACGACCGCCGTCTTGCTTATCTGTTTGAGCAAATTCTTTAAGACGGTCGGCCGCCGACTGCTTACTATTGCTCATCGCACCAAGCGATCGTTTTCACGTGTTTCGCGAAATTAAGGTCTCGATAGCATAGGCCGATCAAGGTTCCGTAGGAGACTCAGGCACCACCAAGCGTTCGTTTTCGCGGACTTAGGGTCTCGGTAACAGGGTCTATTCAGGATACTTGTCGGAGACTCAGGCTGATCTCAAACCTCCCGCAGTTCACATCCGAACGCCGCGTCCGACCGTCACATCCAGTCGCGTCTGCGGAAGCGGAAGTCAGGCCCCGGATGATTGAGAATTTGACATTTAAAAAAACATTTTGATAGAGTGGGAAAGGTTGGTTGGTAACACTCTTACATCTTTATTGCTGTTTGTGTGCCAGTGTGTAGATTTTGCACCAATTCCTGTCCTACTATAGTAATACAAAAGCCTGTATTGCTAATTGTGTTCTTGTTGAAGATATTTTCCTTATTCCTATTCCAGTGACAAAACATGCAGTGAAAGATAAAGCTTCTGTGTGAATCACTAAACATTTAAAATACCATTTATGGTCCCCTTCTGCCAGGGCTGGGCTCAGCCCTTCCTTCTCTGAGCTGGCCGCTCAGCTGTCGGCTAATTGCCAGCTCCCATCTCGCTCCACAGTTACTCAGCTGTTGATGATCCTGCTCGTCAGTCCTGCCTACTTAAGCCGTCCAGTCCAGAGGAGCTCTGCCTTCGCCTTGGTCATATCACAAGAAACTATCTTCTGCGTTCCTGTTTAAAAACTGGCTTTGCTGACATCCCTTCTGGCTCCAGATGCTGCTTGCTGTTCCACTACTTTGATCCCTGACTTCTGGCTTGGTTGACTATCCGTTCCGGTTACTGAACTTTGGCTATGTTTTGACTACGTTTGTTCTTTTTACTTTTATTATTAAACCAGTGTGATTTAACTGTACTTCTGTCTCGGTCTGATTTCATGGTTTCTGACACCTTCTAAGTGTCACGGGTGCCGCGGATTCCCTCCCGCTAGCTTCACCACTGGGAGAATGACAGCAGTGGACTTGGGTAGGAAGGACCATGCCTTTTCTCCCTTTCCTTTTTTTCCCTGCCCAGGCCACCACGGCCACTGCACTAGAGAGACGGAGCAGATGTGTATACTCTGGCCGCCGCTCAGTGTCCTTCTCCCCTCCTTCTACCAACAGATGAGATGAGGGTCAAAAGAGGATAAAATATAGTAGAAAACATCCGTAGTAGTTACCCGAGGTGGTAAGCCTTTGTCCTTTGACAAATCTTGGAAAATATGGACTGAAAATTGTTTGAGCCCATAGACATAAGCATCTTATCTCGCTGACATTGTTGTTAATACAGTCACTACTTACTCCTAATCTTGCATATCTTGCTTATGTGTACTATCATGCATTCCGACGCTAAGCATGTGGTCACAATTGTGTTTTTATTGTTTTGTTACTCCTTGAAAAATAATAAAAATCTATTGAAAAAAAAAGTTAATATAAAAGAAAATCTCTAATTTTGGGTTGTCTCCAGAACAGTAAGAGAGGGGAAATAAATCCAAAGGGGATATTAGTTCTGGCAACCCTGGTAACAATCAGGGATTCCTTCACTTTGGGGGGGACTTGTTCTGAGTTCCTGTTTTATAAAAATGGTTTTGCCTATAGTTCTACTTTAACCTTCATGTTGACTCCTCACCTTGACCACTATGGTTTTTTCAATGGAATCCACTTTGTGTTCCTTTGTTATCAGAAGATGGTCTTCCTTGCAGTCCCCTTCAATTTCCAGAGATCCACTTTTTATATGAATCTGGATTTCATCTGAAAAATAAAATAGGATGGCTTTATCATCCAACCAGATCCCTCATTATTAAATACAAATATTTTAATTTCTATATTTGTGGCTATTACTTTTTAATCACACAGCATCAGTGAATAGTAGTTTAATTGTTAATGTTCGTAGCTAAAGCTATATCAGATCATGTGAATGGATGGGGTGGGGTTCAACAACATAAGAGGCACAGCACAGTCTGGCAGCTTATTTTTTTTCAAGTAAACCATATAAAACAACAACTTCTTAAAAAATGACATATGTATAAACAGTACATATGTTTTGCTTACAGCCCACAGAAAAACATTTTCCTTCCTGGGTGTCAGGAAGTATGTTGAATTTTATATCCATGCTAACTGAGCTTAAAGCTGGCCATACGTTTTACAATTTTCTTATTCAATTACCTTTAGATTTACCTTCAACTATGTAGTGCAAGGGCCTGCCTGACAGCATACAAATTGAAAGTGTTTAGGTTTGACCTCCATATTATATGGTTTTGAAAAAAATCTAAAGGATTATGGTGGCACATAACTGTTGTTTAACAGTAGCAGACTTGCAGATTCAGTTCATTGCATTTCAAAAGACAAAACGTTCAGTTTTTTACTGAGTTTGGGTTAAGTATAGTGGGCGGAGCTATGCACACCTTTTATCCAGAACTCCGGTATATACAGGATGATCATTGCTTTCTAAATTCTACACCATACAAGCCATTCGGGTTGATTTACTAAAAGCAATTAGGCTGTTCACTTAGCAAAGTACATTTTCACATTGCAATGACATTTTCCCTTGGCTTAGTGCATAAAGTGAAGCTCTGATGACTTATATAATTTATTTATATTCAAGCAAAAAACATGCTGCTTCATTTTTATTTTGCACGTGATTGGGTATTCTTTGCAAAGTTAATTCTTACCACATTTACTAAGCTAAGGATAAATTACCATGACAAGTGAAGGTACTCTATTCATTAAAGTGGTTGTAAACCCTTACAAACCACTTTGGCCTACAGGTAAGCCTAGATTAAGGCTTACCTGTAGGTCCAATAAATATCCCCTAAACCTACATGGTTTAGGAGATATTTAGAAAAAAACAGGCATCGCTGTCTACGGCGCATGCGCCGTAGACAGCGGCGGGCAGGCGCACTGCGCATGCCGAGTTCACGGCGATATGCCGATTTTGTGCGCATGCTCGGGAGTGACGTCATCGCCGATCCAGCGAATGACAGCGCTGGAGCAGCGAGACCCAGAAGTCACTCCGGGATTGATGGCGCCGGAGAAGGTCGTGGATGAGGACCGCTTCGGGGGCTTCGTTCTCAGGTAAGTCATTCATTCCGTTTTTTTTTTTTTTTTGGAGGCGGCTTTACTTCCTCTTTAAGTACATCAACCACATGGCATTCATGTCGTGCACAGATATAGGTCTGTATTTTAGGCTTCAGATTTTAGTCTTTAGCTTACTTAGCGATAAATTCTCAGCCCTCATCTCCTTAAAGGAGAAGTTCAACTTTTGAAAAAAATAATAACTGCACATTTTTTTTTGCATGTTTTTAAGGAGCCTGTACAGCATAACACCTGTGAGCAGCAGATCAGGGGTGCAATGTCAGGCTCTTGCAGACTCTCAGGACAGCTGTCTGCCCATACCTCCCTTACAGACAAGAGAGAAAGAAGATCACCAGCGCCCTTATTTCATTGAGAACTACAAACCATCAACCACAATGGCTGACTTGCAGTCTATTCATTAAAAGGAAACGGTCAATGAATGATGTGGCCAAATAGGCGGAGGCCCACATGGCCATGCTGATTTCAAATTGTGACAGTGGGTGCGGGGAGAAGATCCTTTGACCCCTGTCACCAGAGGTGCATGCTGAACATGTTACATGTCACACCCCAAATATGAGTGTAACATATAACATGTTCAGAAAGGTGAACTTAGGCTTTAAGTTTCATGCTAAAGCTGACCACATGAATTCTGAGCCTTTATATAAAATCAGCCTTCCATCCTGAGTTTCTTTCACGGATACCTATACAATACTATTAGTATATGTGTTAGGATCTAACCCATCATCCAATTTTACCTAGTACAGCTTTAATCAAAAGTAGATGAGAGCTATAAATCAATGAATTACAGAATGCTGGCAGAGCAGCCAACTTCCCTTCCTGGGTAAAAGGAAAACATATTGTAATACATTTTTGAACAGTACTTAGTTTTGTAGCTGTGGCATCCCAGCTGAAGTGGCTGACATGACCATCACAGACACATCGGGCTTGATCTTTGCCTTGGACTGTATGGATACCATCAACTTCAGATAGAGACACTGCCACCTGTGAGAATGAGATAGCACTTTAGAAAGAGAGATTTGACAAACTTACAGTATATGTGGAATTGTTTAATTTAAATTATTGATTAAAATAGCAGCATCAAAAAAAATTTCTTCCCACTGTAGGCTGTTGAAACTGAAGCCGTCTATAGATGGTTCGAATCTCAGCCAGTTCAGCAGGGACTTCGGCTGATATGCAAACCTTCAATGGGCAGGCTAATTGTACCCGAGTTGATCAATCAATCAACTTGGGTACATCAGCCTGTTGGATTTTTTATGCAAATATTGCCAGCTGTTATAGCTGGGAAAACACAATAGCTTCACGGGAGGGATTCCCCCATCAACACTGACTGTGCTGATGGGCAAATTGAGTGATTGCAGGAAAGAAAATTGCCCTCTCTATGGCCAGCTTGAGTTCCAAATTATGTTGACTACACACCACTGAGTTGTTACAGGAACAGTAAGTGAAGGAAAATCTTTCAATGAGCAAATTTTTCCTGGTGACAACTCTCTAAGAGGGGATATCCTCTCACTTTGCAGAGATCTCCTCTTGCTTTCAGCTCTCTCTACACTGGGACAGGTGGTGAGGGGGAAATCTTTTATGGGCATAAGGAGGAAAATAAAAAAGGAAAGGAGTCTTAACCACCCCCTACTCCACACACATTTAAAAGCAAAAACATTTTGTCTTTATGTACACTTATTTGTTAATTTTATGTCTTTTAAAGCTCTGTACTGGAGCTAAAATATCGACCCCCTAGTATAAAATACACCAGTATCATCTGTGCATTTTCTCATTGCCTTGACTGACAATTGGTTATAGTACTGAAGGTCAAGTGCAGAATGTATGCAGGCTACAAAAAAATTCAGGGCTTGACTCCCCATAGGAGCTTATACCAGCCTTACTTTCTCTGTTTTCTGAGACATACAAGCTCTTCTGGCACATCTCAATGCTGTTTGATTTAGGCCCATGCTTACTAGGCTTGAAGTTTGAATAAAAACTATGATTTAACTGTGAGTTTCTATACATGAAGCACTTTTACATTACTAATGTTGTATTTGTGCAAAGTGCTGCTCAAAGTCCAAAGTAGACATTAACAACAAAGCAGATGTTCCATGGTACCTCTTTTCTAAGCTGCTAAAATAGTATTTTTGATTGATCGCTATGGGTTACTGCAAGATACTACTTATTCTAGTATGTGATTAGATGGAGCTACTGACTAATTGGTCTTACCATAATACATTTCTTCTCATAGCTGAAGATATGGGCATCAATTTTAAATTTCTCTCCTTGTACCACAGAGTAAGGTGTAACTAGGTCAATGAAATAAGTCTGGAAGGTGACGAGCCCAACATTTCGTATCTCCCCAATACCAGATTTTCCCAAGCACACGGCATCCGTCTCCCATTTGGTGATACTGTCTGGTGTATTCAGGTTTAGCACAGTGTGCCCTTCTGGGCTGTGAGGGAAAAGAAGGAACTGATGAAGCCAAACTGCTTAACACATAATTGAAACAATTTTATTTGGAACCGTTTTATCTGCCAATAAATGACTAAAGTTGCATAAATACTTGTACGGTCCACCTTCACCTGCTGTGCTACAAAGAGGGTGACAACATATTTCAAAACCTGCAAGTTTGCAGTTGCTGCCACTAAGGTCTTCTTTCTGCAAGTTGAGATATAATGAACATATGATGGGCACATTAGTGATGGATTTCCACCCATGGAGCCTGTAGGCACAACACTTTTGGTACCGAAAGTTACACCTGTCTGCAAATAACTTTTTGTTTGTTGAATCCTTTCACTGCCAGAGCCATTTTTGCATTGTTTTCCCCACCTGTTTAAGGCATGGTTCACACCTATGCATTTTTTAGTGCGTTGTCAGCTTTGCAGAAACACACTGCAGTCCATTTAATATGGTTTCCTATGGGTTACGTTCACATCTGTGAATTTTATGGAAAGGGCCAGCGACCAGTAGGTTGTGTTTTTGGTTCCATAGACTTCAATGGATCAAAAAATGTGTATTGAAAAATGCAAAATGCACCTGGAATGTGCAAACTGCAACCTGCATAGGTGTGAACCAGGCCTTAAGGAAAAGCTCATCTTTCTAGAAAAAAAATGCACATATTTTTGCAGAAAAACTGTGCACTTATTTATTTTACCTTCAGGAGCCTGGAAAGCACAGCACCCACGATCAGTAGATCATGAGTGCAATGTCAGGCTTCTGCAGACAAGCACTGCAGCTTTCAGCCCGTACCTCCAAACAGGTTGTCAGTTTAAAAACCGCAGGGATTGTGAATGAACTACAGTGCCATCACCCTCAGAACTACAAGCCATCTGCCGGCACTTGTAGCTCATTAATTCACAGGAAACTGATGCAGCTGTGTGGGTGAAGCCCCGAACAGCTAAGCTCTTTTCAAATGACAGCGGGTGATTCAGAGGTGATGCAATGTAAATCCCTATGCCTGTTAAATCTATACAGGCAGAGGGGAGGGAGACCAGAGAAGTCAATTTGCTGATCTCCACTTCCTTTGACTGATCTGGAAGCAATGTCTAAAAACTGCGACTAAGGCTCTCGCCGAAATGCGTCAGTTTTTATTTTATTATCACTCTTATGTAATCAATAAAATTAGCAATTTGGAATACAGGGTTGCCTGCTCCATCTATTCGTTTATCCTGTTCCGGTGTGTGAGGACACTGAGCCTGGGCACCTGTGTGTGGATCTTGCATTTGCATCAGGCTTTACCTCGCAGTGAGCGCTGCACCTACTAGACTTTTTGACTTTTTATACATTGCTTTTAGGTCAGTCAAAGGAAGTGGAGATCAGCAAATTGACTTCTCTGTTCTCCCTCCCCTCTACCTGGAGGCACCTGCCTTGCTCATCCCAGGTCCACCAATAGGCATGCAGAGCCTAGGAAACATGGCAGGGGCCCACACAGGGGGACCAGGGTAATGGGGGTATGTGGAAGTGGTCCAGTGGATGCACAGCCCCCAGATTGCTTATTTTATTATCACTCTTATGTAGTCAAATTTGCATTTCTGAATACAGAGTTGCTGGTTCCATCTATTCATATAAAAAGTCACTTCTGGGTCTTGGTGTCAATGTCCCTCACCAGTACGGCTGGGAAACAATGTAATGGAGTGTGATCTGCACTTCATTACATTCATTGGAGGACAGGTGAATCATCATTGGGCTTTTAGACCCTTGATGGTTTATTAAAGAGAACCTGTCACTAAAAATACATCACAGAGGGGGCTTTTTGTGCTCTGTGATTAAAAAAGTATAGCACAAAAATTTTAAAAAGTGTAAAAAATTACACCTAAGCACTTATAAAAATCCCCCCATGTGCGATGCACATTACATATCATCAGTGAGAGTAATAATTCTAAGTCCATTATTCATAGTTAAAGTGATTGTAAAGGTTTAAAAAAAAAAAAAAAACAACATGTCATACTTACCTCCTCTGTGCAAGGGTTTTGCACAGAGCAGTACCAATCCTCCTCTTCTAGGGTTCTTGGGCAGCCCTCCTGGTTCCTCCTCCTCATTGAGTGCCCCCACGGACAGCCGCTCGGGCATGCTTCCGAGTTTTGCTGCTGCGTCCATTGACACATACAGCAGGATTCGGCCCCGCCCCGGCTCCCCTATCACTGGATTTGATTGACAGCAGTGGGAGCCAATGAGGACCCGAGACAGCGGCTGGAGCTGCTGGGCTCGTGCTCGTCGCTGGAATGATTGGGTTCAGGTAAGAAAAAGGGCTAATACAAGTAATAGGCGCAAAAGACTAAAACAATGATCCACAATTTTTTCAAAAGAAAACACAACATAATGCTGAATAAAAAAAGGCAATATGCTCAAGATGAGCCATGAGCCTGCTTATATATATATATATATATATATATATATATATATATATATATATATATATATATATATATATATATATATATATATATATGCACAATGGCAATAATTAAAAAGCGGGATGGGGGAGGGAGAGGAGGAGGGGGGGGGAGTGGGAGAAGAGGGAGGGGCAGGTAAAGTCCACAATCATGGCAGTCGTCCGGTGGAAACAGAAACCTTGTTCCCAAGACACTAGAAAAACAAGAAAGAGGCGCCTCTGGGTGCAGACTGTATAACAATTTTTAATAATCAGTAGTTAGTTGTAGCAGCACTCACATTTTTATGATGAATGACAGGCATATAAAGGTCCCATACAACGAGGGGTATCTGGGCAGTATGTCCTTGGGATGGATATGCAGTAAAGTTCCTTGTCTCCAGCAACGCTGAATGGTTGTCCGGCCGACCGCGGTGTGTGGGTGGTGAAGCGAGGCTTGGAACGCAAGTAGAGATCCAGGCCCGGGGTGATGACGTCACAGACGATGCAGCGCGTTTGAGCCGGTTGGCCGTGAATGGCGTGACAGCCACGCTCCTTTGTCAAGCTCTTTGTGAGCTTGACAAAAGAGCGCAGCCGTCACGCCATTCACGGCCAGCCGGCTCAAGAAACGCGTTGCATCGTCTGTTTTAAGAAAAAGGGGGGCTCTGGGGGGAAGATGCATAGAATGCATTAAGGTGAAAAACCTTGAGACTTTACAACTCCTTCAACTCTAAACTGATGACCGGCAGGGGCTTTTTTGGGGCTATGGAAAATATAGGGTGCTGAAGCTTGTCTCTTTTTCGTGGATGCATACAATTTTAAAGTTTTACATATTGAGTATCTATTTAATCAGGGCAACCTTATATTTTATTTATTTTTTTAATTGCCAATTTATTGCATTTGTGTGCCCTAAAATGTACATTAGTGTATTTTTTACTGAATGTTTGCACCTCATAAACCTTTGCGCTAACCTTGTCGGACATAAAAAAATTCAAAAAATATATAATAATGTGTTGGAGTCTTATGTAATATTCAGGCCTAAAATGATTTTTAAAACATTTACACAAAAAAATGCAAAACTGCCTATGGCAGTGAAGCAACTCCAAAAAAAATGCAACTACAAATAACATTTTATAAAACAAACTAAACCAAACTACCATAAATACACCCCTCCCTCCCACAAAACACTGTCTAAATTAGGAAATAAAATAAGGATGTTTTCTTTCAAGCACATTTCACCCAAGCAGCTCATTGAGCGAGATGTCACTTTGGTGACAACTTGCAGAAATCAATTTGCTCATCCCTACTGAGCAATAATGTACTTACCCAACTACCACTAATTCAAACAGCCAGGTAACTGGGAAGGAAGTTCTTGGGGAATGGTGCTTGACCTCATCTTCTTTGGCTTTAGGATACAAAATAGAATCATAAAGTAATAGTGATACAGTACAAGAAGCTGCTATGGAATTAAATAAAATCTGTCAGAAAACAAAATATAGAAGGCCTACACATTGGGATTGATTAACTAAAGACAAATAGGCCATTAACTTTGCAAAGGAATTTTCTCTTAGTTTAGTAAATGAGGTGGAGTTATACTGAATTTTATTATTCAATCATGTGCAAGCAAACTTACAGATTTTTTCCTTGCATGTGATTGGGTATTCTTTACAAAGTAAATGTTTTGGAAAATTCTCTTGCAAAGTAAAAATTAGATGTTTGTACTCATCGTAAAATCATTGAGTTCATTGAAGGCCAGATTATTAGCATGACCATAGGGTATTGCACCACTTAGGACAGGCGGATCCTGCTCCTGCCCAAATCTTACTTGTAGAACACACATATTCAATTAGTAACCAGCAGTATAGAGACATATAATACCAAGACAGAACTCAGTAAACAGGGTGGGTGCTGTGTCCTTCAATGAACCCAGAGAAAAGGATTTTATGGTGAAAAAAAATCCAATTTTCTCTTACATTGGAACTTGAGAAGCAGAGGCAGAATGATGAAAATGTGTAGGTACCGCACTAATCAACCAATAAATACTGTATATAAATCACACTGAATCCTTGGCTGCTTCTGCCAATATCAACTTGTGTCCTACACAATGAAATTTAAATGACATGGCACTGCCTGCCTGTGATCTAAAAAACTAACAAAGCAATAAAATATTACAATAAACACCCCAAAGTGCGTACTTGGATATCACCATATAAAATTATATACAAGTAAACAAATTCATATACTTATATGCAATAACATAAAGTGCACATTAGGTATCGAAATTAACAGTGTACATAAATTAATCTTTATATACAAAATCCCAATATTGCATTTGTGCCCACAAATCTAGCACTGTAAACGCACTGATTAATCGCACCCCCCCCCCCCTTTTTTTTCTTCACCTGTTCTGTTTGCTTTGTCATTCACTCATGTATATGCATGTGTGTGTGTACATGTTTTCTAATTGATTCTGAGTTGTTTTAATGCAAAAAAACTAAAAAAATAATAAATAAAACAAGTTTGCCTTTCAAACTGCCTTTCAACAAGTGAAAAGGTGCAACCCTACCCAAGACGTCAGGAAGGGGTCCTGCTGCAGGACCATAATCAAGGGCCCCGTGATGGGAGAAAAGGGCCCCAGGATCATTGGAAAAGGCCTCGGGACCAAAAGTCAGGAGGGCCCTTAATGGTTCCTTGCACCGGGTCCCTGAAGGTTCTAATTATGCCTTTGTGGCAGTGCTTTGTAATTCTCAGGACTGGATAGTTGTTTTTCTTTAGTTGGAAAACAACTCCCGTAAAAGTATTTCAACTGTGTATTAGCTTTTTTTAATCTAGTTTTCAGCTATTAGGAGACTTTTAAAAAATGATGCCTTTTTAGACAGTGACGCAATAAAAGCGCAAGCTATGGAGGGAGGGGGAGAGGGAGAAGGGAAGGGGTGAGTGGTTGTGCAGAGGCATCGGTGAACTGCGAACCGCAGTGGGGGTTAATTTGTGAGAAGAGGTGAGAGCTGGAAAGGGGAAGGAGTTGTGCAAAGTGAGAGCTGAGTAGTGGGAAAGGTGGGGGGCAGGTGGTACAGCGGCACCAACCACACCAAGAATTGACAGGTTGTTTAGAGGTAGCAGGGGGTAAAGAGGTGAAAGTTGGATAGTTGAAGAGATGAGATCTGTGAATTGGGGTGTAGAAGTGAAATGTGGAAGGGGGGTAGAGACAAGCTGTACTTGTGGACTTGGGGTGTAAACTGTGGATGGGAGGGGCCAGGTGGGGGAATGCAGACTTGAGTTGTTGACAGGGGGTACAAGGGTGAGTTGTGGGGGTGCCAAGATGAACAGTGGAGGTGTAGAATTAAGATCTGGGCAGAGGTACAGAGGTGTGTTGCAGATGGGGAGAAAAAGAGGTGTGCTGTGGAGGGGGGAGAAGTGGTGTGCTTCAGACGGTTGAAAGAAGTGGCGTGCTGCGAACAGGCGAAAAAGGTGTGTGCTGCGGAGGGGGGAAAGAAGTAGTAAGCTGCGGATGAGGGAAGAAGTGGTGTGCTGCGGATGGGTGAACAAGGTGTGTGCTGCGGAGGGGGGAAAGAATTGGAGCGCTTCGGATGGGGGAAAGAAGTGGTGTGCTGCGGACGGGCGAACAAGGTGTGTGCTGCGTGGCGTAACAGAGGTGTGGTGCTGATGGAGGGGGGAATGAAGTGGTGTGCTGCGGGAGGGGGGGAAAGAAGTGGTATGCTGCTGGAGGGGGGAAAGAAGGGGGGAAAGAAGTGGTGTGCTGCAGAGGGGGGAAAGAAGTGGTGTGCTGCAGAGGGGGGAAAGAAGTGGTGTGCTGCGGAGGGGGGAAAGAAGTGGTAAGCTGTGGATGATGGAAAGAAGTGGTGTGCTGCGGATGATGGAAAGAAGTAGTAAGCTGCGGAATGTGGAAAGAAGTGGTGTGCTGCAGAGGGGGGGAAAGAAGTGGTGTGCTGCGGACGGGGGAAAAGAAGTGGTGTGCTGCGGACGGGGGGAAAGAAGTGGTGTGCTGCGGAGGGGGGAAAGAAGTGGTGTGCTGAGGAGGGGGGGAAAGAAGTGGTGTGCTGCGGAGGGGGGAAAGAAGTGGTGTGCTGCAGAGGGGGGAAAGAAGTGGTGTGCTGCAGAGGGGGGGAAAGAAGTGGTGTGCTGCGGAGGGGGGAAAGAAGTGGTAAGCTGTGGATGATGGAAAGAAGTGGTGTGCTGCGGATGATGGAAAGAAGTAGTAAGCTGCGGAGTGTGGAAAGAAGTGGTGTGCTGCAGAGGGGGGAAAGAAGTGGTGTGCTGCGGACGGGGGAAAGAAGTGGTGTGCTGCGGACGGGGGAAAGAAGTGGTGTGCTGCGGAGGGGGGGAAAGAAGTGGTGTGCTGCGGAGGGGGGAAAGAAGTGGTGTGCTGCGGAGGGGGGAAAGAAGTGGTGTGCTGCGGAGGGGGGGAAAGAAGTGGTGTGCTGAGGAGGGGGGGAAAGAAGTGGTGTGCTGAGGAGGGGGGGAAAGAAGTGGTGTGCTGAGGAGGGGGGGAAAGAAGTGGTGTGCTGCGGAGGGGGGAAAGAAGTGGTGTGCTGCGGAGGGGGGAAAGAAGTGGTGTGCTGCGGAGGGGGGAAAGAAGTGGTGTGCTGCGGAGGGGGAAAGAAGTGGTGTGCTGCGGAGGGGGGAAAGAAGTGGTGTGCTGCGGAGGGGGGAAAGAAGTGGTGTGCTGCGGAGGGGGGAAAGAAGTGGTGTGCTGCGGATGGGCGAACAAGGTGTGTGCTGCGGAGGTGGGAAAGAAGTGGTGTGCTGCGGAGGTGGGAAAGAAGTGGTGTGCTGCGGAGGGGGGAAAGAAGTGGTGTGCTGCGGAGGGGGGAAAGAAGTGGTGTGCTGCGGAGGGGGGAAAGAAGTGGTGTGCTGCGGAGGGGGGAAAGAAGTGGTGTGCTGCGGAGGGGGGCAAAGAAGTGGTGTGCTGCGGAGGGGGGAAAGAAGTGGTGTGCTGCGGAGGGGGGAAAGAAGTGGTGTGCTGCGGAGGGGGGAAAGAAGTGGTGTGCTGCGGAGGGGGGAAAGAAGTGGTATGCTGCAGAGGGGGGAAAGAAGTGGTAAACTGCGGATGATGGAAAGAAGTGGTGTGCTGCGGAGGGGGAAAGAAGTGGTGTGCTGCGGAGGAGGGAAAGAAGTGGTAAGCTGCGGATGATGGAAAGAAGTGGTGTGCTGCGGAGGGGGAAAGAAGTGGTGTGCTGCGGAGGGGGGAAAGAAGTGGTAAGCTGCGGATGATGGAAAGAAGTGGTGTGCTGCGGAGGGGGAAAGAAGTGGTGTGCTGCGGAGGGGGGAAAGAAGTGGTAAGCTGCGGATGATGGAAAGAAGTGGTGTGCTGCGGAGGGGGAAAGAAGTGGTGTGCTGCGGAGGGGGGAAAGAAGTGGTAAGCTGCGGATGATGGAAAGAAGTGGTGTGCTGCGGATGATGGAAAGAAGTGGTAAGCTGCGGAGGGTAGAAAGAAGTGGTGTGCTGCGGAGGGGGAAAGAAGTGGTAACCTGCGGATGATGGAAAGAAGTGGTATGCTGCGGAGGGGGAAAGAAGTGGTAACCTGCGGATGATGGAAAGAAGTGGTATGCTGCGGAGGGGGAAAGAAGTGGTAACCTGCGGATGATGGAAAGAAGTGGTATGCTGCGGGTGGGAAAGAAGTAGTAAGCTGCGGATTGGGGAAAGAAGTGGCGTGCTGCAGACAGTGGTAAGAAGTGGTGTGCTGCAGATGGGGGAGAGAAGTGGTAAGCTGTGGATGGGGGGGTGGGGGGGAGAAGTAAGAAGCTGTGGATGGGGATAGAGAAGAGGTGAACTGTGAATAGGGGGCATAACTGAGCTTCGGACAAGGTTTGCAGAGGTAAAATTTGAATGGGGGCAGAGAGGTGAGCAATGGATGGTTACATTGGGGGAGATATGCAAATACTGTCCCTGGTGCTGATTTTTTTCTCTGTACCCTGTGTGATACACACACCTCATCGCTGCACAGTACACTTTCCTGAGCTCTGTGTTATGCACTCCTAAGTGTGGTACTCTGTGCCTTTTCGGGCCTTGAGCAATATGCAGATTTGGCACCGCTTTACTTCTCATGGAACGGCGGGGTTGGGGGCTGATAGTTGGCTGGGGAGGGTGAGTTTCTGCTCCTATTCTCTGAGAAAAAAAACCCTGGTAGGAAGAATTACCTGAATAATGTACATTATTTATGCTGTAGCTTACATTTTAAGTTAACATGAAGTAGAGGACTTAATGTACCTTTCTGGCCATGTTTCTTCTTGATTCCTTGACGAGGAGCGACCAAATTATCAACACATTCCACTGGCTTCTTGACATGAGTGTTGGTGATTAACCTCACTTGGCTTGCCTAGGTAGTCAAAGGTAGTTATTACGTTTCATGAATAACTATGACAGTTTGTCATTTAAAAAGAGGAAGTAAACCTTCCTGTATACTTTGTACCTATAGGTAAGCCTAGAATAAGGCTTACCTATAGGTACTGTAAATATCTCCTCAACGTGCGCCATTTAGGAGTTATTTACTGTATACTGCGCATGTGCTCTAAAGGAACGGCCGCCCGTGCTGTTTCTTCAGAAGCGTGTGCCGTGACCGGAGGCTCCGCGGCTCCGGCCAGTCACACAGCCGGAGTCCGCGGCCCCGGAAAGGTAGACATGCGAAGATGGATGTGGCCTCCAGCGGGGATGACGCGGGCTTCATTTGCAGGCAAGTGTCACATAATGTGCTAGTTTGTATCGCATATGCCTTTACTTTGCAGAGAAGAAAAAACAAAAAAAAACAATCAGAGTTTACTTCCTCTTTAATAATAGGTTCTGTTCAGGTGAACCTCTTGTTTTATTTTGAAAAACATCTCCTATACACTTATTGCAAGGGCTTCAGCAAACATATTCTGAATATAATTTGCATGGGCTATGGCAGTTGCTAAATGTAAAGAAAAAATACATTCTGGGATCTTCATAATGAATAGCACTGTTAAAATACATTACACCAGAGATTAATTTCCCACTGCATTATACATTTATAAAGAACCTGGCCAAATAAAGTTTTAATAACTGGGTTAAAGGGGGTGGAATACATAGGCTTCCATTGTTAACTTTATCTATAGGTTGCTAGTTCATCAGCTTCACTGCTTGGTAAGTGACTGATGCTGAGCAAGTTTGCAGATTAGGAGACCGGGAACCATAAACTGCATACCGGTAATTGGCATCAGGTTATTAAATCACTAAGTACTAAAGCTAGAGGACAACCAGAGAACTAGCATATTCTGAAGAAATTCAGTATTGTAGGCATCAGGGGTGGAATGACAAGTCGGTGACTCGGGCACCGCCCGAGGGCCCGGGGCCATTAGGGGCCCGGACTCGGCCACATGAGGGGCCACTTGAAACGGCTGTATTAAATGCCGCGATGCCGCTAACAATACTGCTAACGGTGCGCGGCTTCCCGCCGGCCCCTCCTTCCCTCCCGTCTGTCCCAGGTGCTTGTATTGTATGCAGCACCTGGGATGGATGGGAGGGAAGGAGGGGCCAGCGGGGAGTCGCGCGCAGTTAGCAGTATTCGCGGCATGTAATACAGCCGCTTCAACCGGCCGAGTCCGGGCCCCTAATGGAAGAGAAGAGTGGAGGGGCCGGCGGGGAGCATCGGCATGACGGCATCGGTGAGTAAATTACCAGGACCGCCACAAGTGATGGGGGGGGGGGGTGGTACAGAGTCCCGGGTCCCCCCATCCCACAGTGTCCCCCTAGCCCACAGTGTCCCCCCACCCCACAGTGTCCCCCCTACCCCACAGTGTCCCCCCTACCCCACAGTGTCCCCCCTCCCTACCCCACAGTGTCCCCCTGTGTGCATGTCCCCCCCCGTGTGTGCGCTCTCTCCCTCCAGTGTCCCCCTGTGTGTGTGTGCCCCCCCTGCGTGTGCGCTCTCCCTCCAGTGTCCCCCTGTGTGTGCGTGTCCCCCCCGTGTGCGCTCTCCCTCCAGTGTCCCCCTGTGTGTGCGTGTCCCCCCCTGTGTGTGTGTCTCCCTCCAGTGTCCCCCTGTGTGTGTGTGTGTGTGTGTGTGTGTGTGTGTGTCTGTCTCCCTCCAGTGTCCCCCTGTGTGTGCCCCCCCCGTGTGTGCGCTCTCCCTCCAGTGTCCCCCTGTGTGTGTGTGCCCCCCCCAGTGTGCGCTCTCCCTCCAGTGTCCCCCTGTGTGTGTGTGCCCCCCTGTGTGTGCGCTCTCCCTCCAGTGTCCCCCTGTGTGTGTGTGCCCCCCCTGCGTGTGCGCTCTCCCTCCAGTGTCCCCTGTGTGTGTGTGTGTGTGCGTTCTCCCTCCAGTGTCCCCCTGTGTGTGTGTGTGTGTGTGTGTGTGTGTGTGTGCGCGTTCTCCCTCCAGTGTCCCCCATTGTGCTCTCCCTCCCCAGTGTGCTCCCCCCCCCCAGTGTCCACCTGTGTGCTTCCCCCCCCCCCCCCCACCGCCACACACACACACACACACACACACCCACACACACACACACACACACACACACACACACACACAGTGTCCCCCTGTTTTCTTTCCTTCATGATCTTCTATTGCCCGGGGGCCCCATGAGTTGTCAGTCCGCCCCTGGTAGGCATAACTGTTTTTGCAAGAAAGTGAACCTGAGACGGCCTTAAAGCAGAACTTTTTTCCTAAAATGTGCTGGATAACAACTAGTTAAATCCCATGAGGTGTATTTCACCTCCAGCATCAGTGTTGTTTTGTATTTAAGGATTCACTGATGTCAGATAGAATAGCTATTAATATACTTCTGAGGCTGTGGCTCTCATAGACAGAAGCAACACTGCCATTTGTCCGTGCCCCTCTCCCCTTGCCTATTCGCAGAATGCATTGTGTTTTATTAACTGTCCACAAAATACAAAGAATTCTGTGAATGGACAAGGGGAGAGGAGGGGTGGACACTGCAGCTTCTGTGTATGGGACCTTTCCTGTTGCTGCAAAGTATTATGCAAAGTATTACGATAGCTATATATTCTTCTATGGGTGAAACTAAATAATACAGAAATGGCAGTGATCCTTGAGATGGTATACATCTCATGGAACTGAACTAGCTGTTACCCAGCACATTGTCAGTAGACATGTGCATTTGTTTTCGTCCGAATGCATTTTCGTCCGAATTTCGGGTATTTTCGTTATCGTTTTAACAAACGATAACGAACGTGCAGAATCCGAAAACCGAAAGATCCGACATAAACAAATGCTTTATCTTCGTTTTCGTTGCGACAACAGTTTCGATATAGATAGGAGATTCGACATGACGCTGACAATAGCAATCTGTGTCCATTGAACCTGTGGTTGAATGTGCCTAACCTTAACTCTATTAGTCAAAGATTATTCTACATAGAGAAAAAAGATTTGACATAGAGAGAAAAGATTCGACATAGAGAGAAAAGATTCGACATAGAGAGAAAAGATTCGACATAGAGAGAAAAGATTCAACATTATAGCAAAAAAGGTTGAATGTACCTAACCTAACTAATAGTCCAAGATTATTCGACATAGAGAGAAAAGATTCGACATGAAGATTCGACAAAGCAGTCGCTGCGAGTGGACATTTATGGTCAAATGCTCCGCCCATAGGCTATAGAAGAATTCTAATGTTGGCTGACTGATTAATAAATATAATTATTACTAGTGTCATACAACATTAGAATTCTACTATAGCTTGTAGGCGGAACATTCGACCAGAAATGTACTATTGCAGCTTCGTACAGTTTAGCTGCTCCGTCGAATCTTCCACCTACAAGCTATTCTGTCGAATCTTCTTAGAACATTCGACAGACACCATAAGCCTTCAATGACAGATTCAACCTTATTTCGGACAAATGCATTTTTTAACGAAACAAAATAAATAAAAACGAATTTCGGGAGTAACTAAATAAATTCATTTTTTGGACGAAAACAAAATTCTGAAACTAAATATTTCAGTGTGCATGTCTAATTGTCAGTATTTATTTTACATTTTTTGCCTGAAGTTCATTAAAGTAGAACTAAATGGCATGTTTTGCATTTTGAATATGAGTTTGGTTTTTTTGGTTAAGAGAAGGTTATAACCCCTGTCAGTTTTTTTTTGTGTACCATCTGCATCCCATTGATAAAATTTGCCTTCACCCTGTTCCATTTCCAAAACAGGAAGTGATAGGAAATCCCACCAAAGTGAGGAAATCTCTAGTTTCACCAGGTTCCCACAGTGTTCCTACTGGAAGATTTCCTCTATATGCCTGTTCTGGTGACAACTCTAAATTTGGGATTTTCTTTTACTTGCACTGTTGGTGATAATGGTAAACTGGACAAATAGAGAGGGGGAATCTCCCTAATGAAGGCACAGACAGTAGAGTTGCACAGATACTGATACTAAACATTTGCACGAGTACTTGTACGTGTGCAAATACTCCGATACCCAAAACTGATACCTTTATGGTGCGATTTGACACTATACAAAATGAATGCACTGCAAGGAATCACATGTGATTTGAACAGCAATGCGGTGCGATTCCTGTCCTAATCACATGTGGTTTCCTGCTCTGCAAGAGAGGAGAGGGAGGGGGAGAGAGTGGGGCCAAGCCGCCAATAGTTTAGCAATATTTATTCAATAAAAGGGCTAAAATGAAACAGTATTTCACACACAGACATCGCTGATGACAGGCATAAAACAAGCTCAGTGTGGAGTCCCCAGTCCAAAGTTCAGTCCTCACTAGAACCGCTTGAGTACTCAATCTGTCTGTGAATTCCAATCAAAGTCGCATTTTGAAGGCCAAATCACACCTTCTTCATCTGCCTTGATTGGCCACAGCATTCTGGACATCTGACAGCTCATTCGACAGATTGAGTCTCCCGTGGCATATATCCAGATACCTGGTACCTGGTATATCCCGATACCTGGTATGGATATTTAGAGGGAGTCATTCAGTAGGTGGCTGGGGACGTGACAAAAATCTTTAGGCCTGAGAAGTGTGTTCTTTCCTCTCTAGGGAGGGTTCCAGTTCTCTTGGGGATGATGCCTAAGAGAGAGTTACTGAGGCAAGAGATTGCCATCTGGGCCTCAGTGGGAAATGGGCCTGGAGGCGATTGCTAATAGACATTTTGCAAGGGCACTGTCCTGAAGTCCTAGTCTGGAGAAGGATCTTTAATTTCCCTACTGATTCTGCATGACAGACAACTCTTGGGACATTGTGAGTATGACCTGGTTTGGTACTGTAGCGTGTGCTGCTCATGTAAGGATTTTCTACAAAAAATAAAAAAATCTGTCCTCTCATTGATATTAAAATTTTTGAGCATACTGTGACCCCAATCCCCTCTCCTATACTAGTTATTCAGCAATAGATTTTAAACTGAGCCTGAATTGTCAGAGTGCATGGAACTATGCCTCATGCCTGTGACTGGAAGCAAGGGAGACCTGGGTATATTCTCAGCGTCCCTCCAGGGGTGAGCACTACACATGGAATTTATATACATAAAATGAACATATACTGTACGCAGCATAAATTACAGATGAACATTTATAATTCAAGTGAAAAAAATGCATGCGTTTAAATAGACATACCTGAAACAAGAATGAAGTATCAAACACAGGTTCCCATCTAAGGATGGCTGTCTGATTTTCAGGGCAATGGTGATCTTCCTGTTCAAAATCAGCACTTTGAAATCCATAGGGCCTTGATAGACTGTTTTGCTGAAGTAACATAAAGCAGATTACACATATATAAGTACTTGCAGTTCCAGTTAAAAAAGTAAACTCAGAAAGGAAACTTCTGATAGGATCCAGGAAATACTGCTAATGAGTGTATGAATAAATAGATTGTGTTTATTCATAGGCCTGATTTTTTTTCCCCCTTTGAAACAGTCCCTGCCAACTGATGATTTTACAGTAGCTCCCACATGAAAAACTTTCACCCTAAATAGTGATGGGCAGTTTTGGGGGCCAACAAGAAGCTATCAGAGGACACTCAAGAAGACATTGATACATACCTCCCAACTGTCCCTGATTTGGAGGGACTGTCCCTGATTTGGAGCAATGTCTTTCTGTCCCTCATTTTGGTCTTATCTATATAGATGTATATACAATGCACTTTTTATCTATCAAAAAGTGTTTCCCAGTGCTAAACCTTTCATCTGATTTCTAAATTGCTGCATTCGTAAATTCCAAAAGCCAATATGAAGGAATAGTGGTGGTAAAAATAGCACTTGTGGGTTTAACCAATCTTGTTTTTTTGTATAATTTTCCTTTAAGGGGGCGTGGCAAAGGGTGTGTCCTATGCCTGCATACTTTTGCTGATAGGTGTCCCTAAGGCTGCTTTCACACTGGGGCGGTTTTCAGGCGGTACAGCGCTAAAAATAGCGCCTGTTCACCGCCTGAAAAAAAACGGCCCCATTCACTCCAGTGTGAAAGCCGGCGGGCTTTCACACTGGAGCGGTGCGCTAGCAGGACCGCAACAAAAGTCCTGCTAGCAGCATCTTTGGAGCGGTGAAGGAGCGGTGTATTTACCGCTCCTATACCGCTCCTTCCAATTGAAATCAATGGGAAACCGCGGGGATACCGCCCGCAAACCGCCGCTGCAGCGGCGCTTTGCGGAGGTTTTTAACCCTTTTGCGGCCGCTAGCGGGGGATAAAACCACCCCGCTAGCGGCCGCATACCGCGGGTAAAACGATGGTAAAGCAGCGCTAAATATAGCGCTGCTTTACCGTCTCCGCCCCGCACCGCCCCAGTGTGAAAGCAGCCTTATTCCCATCTCAAAAAGTTGGGAGGTATGATTGAGTGCATGTCAAACTGGATGATGGATTTCTTGATAATCGAGTAGCAGCTGTAGGTTAGTGTTGAAAAGTATAAGCATTATAAACTACATCCATCCCAACAAAATACACTTTGCCTGTTACCCACCCAGATAAAAGTACTGCATGGTTGTGGTTAGAAGGTCACATCTTTGTTGACTTCTACTTCACTACCTGCTCTTAATCACCTGATAGGGAACTAGTGTCTCTGAATCCCCATCAGGCTCTGCCCACTTAGCTACAAAACTCGTATCTGTGTGACAGCTGCAGAACAGAAAAGGAGCTCAGTTGCACAGAGGATGGAGATTCCTTGTGTACAAGCTGGTCTCAGTGCGCCTATGCATGTGGTGCTTGCCATAAATAAATGCTGCTGTTTAAACAGGTACATGAATCGGTCACCTCCACTGACATTTTTCATGCAGCATGAGGCACAATGGAATTCTAAAGAGTGTTATAGACATCCTTTATGAATTCCCCAGATTGTCACTAAGACCTTTTTGCACTCCAAATCTACAAGATATCCTGTGTTATTTCCAGAGGCCCTCTCTGAGCTCCTTCAATGTAGCATTTAATTGATTGGTAGCCACTTATGTAGTAACAGGTACAACTGTGGGACTCACATAAAATGTAATTTATTCATCAGACTTAAAGTGACAGTTGTCCATACAGGACAAACATATATTTACACTTACAACTCGAGTTGCAAATGAGACATCATCTTGTGGATATTGAAGTAAGTATCCTTTATCCACAGAGCGCACACTGCATAGTGACCCAGCCTCTGCCGACACGTCCAGATTCACCTTTCCTCCAGGGTGGACTTGTTCTTCAGAGAATTTGAGCTGAACCTGAATAAAAAAAAATTGCATAAAAAAGTTGCAGAACAGAAATATAAATTTTCTGAATTCCCCTCCACTGGTCATAAGTAGTATGTCACCAGCTTAAAACCTCCTTTTTTTGTGCAGTGTATTGAAATCATGGGTTGGAAGCTTCTTGCATACAGCAGAACACCTTCAAGTTTGTGGAGGATATCTTTATCATGGCTTTACATCATGTAGACAGAAACAGGAACAAAGAGCATACAACTACATACACCAAGACCCCTTTCACATGACTGGGGCATTTTTCAGGTGCTTTTGGGCTAAAAAAAAGCACCCGTAAAGCGCCTGAAAAACACCTCCCCTGCAGCCCCAATGTGAGAGCCCGAGTGCTTTCACACTGGGGCGGTGCACTTGCAGGACATTAGAAAGTGCTGCAAGCCGCATCTTTGGGGCGGTGGAGGAGCGGTGTATACACTGCTCCTCCACCGCCCCTGCCCATTGAAATGAATGGGCAGCACTGCTGAAGCGCCTCGCTAGCAGCCGAAAAGGCCCCCATAAAACGACAGTAAAGCGCAGCTAAAACTAGCAGCCAGTGTGAAAGGGCTCTTAGAGAGATAACACTTCCTCTAAATACATTACCATAGATACACACTACAGTGCCACCTGCTGGATAGATGGGTATAATGCATACACTATAAATAGTTCACAGTACTATTACATGTTGTTCTTCCAACACCTTTGACATGGACTAAGATGTGAATTTTGAAGTGAAAAAAACACTAAACAATCTTTCACTAATTGCAAAAACGTTATACATTAATTTACAGGGATATATGGGCAAACCAGGCTTTACGCTAGGGTTGCATCTTATGATTTTTTATGCTGATAATATTTTATGCTGATAATATACAAAGGGTGACTGTCGCCATTGGGATGAGCAGATTTTTATTTTGGAGAAATTGGTTTTGTCACAAATTTACTGATTCTATCTTTAGAGAATTTTCACCAGGCAGAAACTCTCACTTTTGGTCAGATAGCTGCTTAGACAAAATCTGCTTTAAAAAAAAATATATATATATTTATTTTTAATATTCAGAGTGGAGGGGGGTATTTAAGGTAATTAATTTATTTTATCTAGGGGTCAATTCATAAGTATGATTATATTAAATATTAAAAATGCACACAAGATGCACAAAACTTTAACTCCGGATTCATATAATTTTTACAACTGAATCAGAAAAATGTGTGAAAACATTTATAAATTAACCCCTATGTTTTTTTTTGTAAAAAGAAAACTAATAGGGACTAATAATGGGGCAATTTGTTTGGTACAAGAACAGATCTAGAATAGTTGAAAGATGCCTCTGTAACCCTCAGAAACGATATAACACCCACTGCACCCTTATAAAACCCATTAAGAAAAACACTTTCATTTCACCTTTCCTGTTGACTCCAATGTATTTTGACAAAATTTTATCTAAATCTCTTGAATTTCATAAAAAAAAATAAGGAAATGAGACCTCATAATTTGGCCAAATTCACCACTAATAGTTTAGATAATTCAGTATTTGCTTTACAGTCATCACATTATGCCTTCAGTGCTAAAACCACCAAAGATGCAGAGAATGTAATCACAGCCAGGTATTTGAGGGTACAGGAGACCCAATTGGCTGCCCTCACTTGTATTACTGGAGAGGACCTCTTGGGGTCCTTTCACACAGGCTTTCTGCCCAGGGGAACTCCGTTTTGCTCAGCATGGGATCACTCCACTGATCCCCGCTGAGCAGGCGGATGACAGGTCCATCTCCACTCACTGTGCTTAGACCAACCTGTCAGAGCCCTGCTCTCCTCTATGGGAGATCGGATAAAAACGGACCACCTGTCCATTTTCATCCAATCCAATCTGATCCTCCAAGTGAATGGATGGTCCGATCAGGTCCGCCTGAAAAATTGACAGACGGACCTGATTGGAGCGCCAGTATGAAAGGGGTCTTATTGGTAATGATGTGCTTTTTCTGATAACCCCTTGTATAAATGCAGCACCATGGCTCTAAATGTATGTGTGTTACAATATTACTGGGAAAGAATTAGAACTTTATTGCTGCTGGTCCGTGAAAATCCCTTCAGGGTGAATGTCCCAACAGGTCAAAGGAATATTCCTGTATAGTTACATTAAAGCTTAAAATATATGTACACCTAAAACTTTTATTTCAGTTTTGAATAGAGTAAGGAAGGGTTAAATTCATTGCACGTTTATTTTTTGATGTCTGTGTTACATTGGGGAGATTTCTCTTCACTTATGGAGACAGAACGGAAGTGAATCTCTACAAGGTGGGGGAATTCCTCTCTTACACCATTGTTTCAAGAACATACGGAAGATTTCCCCTCTATTCCTCTTCTGGGGACAACTGTAAATTTTTGGTTTTCCTATCTTTCTATTTCTATGACAATAGATAACAAGACAAATCAAGAGATGAAGTCTCTAGTGGGGTCACAAGGTCACAGACAGCACTAAAATCATGACAGGAATTCTAACCCTTCCACCGCTCCCCCCAAAATGTTATGAAAAATGTGGGCTTTAAGTATTGTAATACTGGATATTAAAGAGGAAGTAAACCCTGATGGGTTTTACTTCCTCTTTGTTTCCCTGCAAAGGTAAAGCATAATGGGCTACTATGCATTGCATAGTAGCCCATTATGTGTCACTTACTAGACACAGGAGCCTGTGATGTCACCACTGTCCCCTCTTCCACGAAGCGTCCATCTTCCTTCGGGGTATCGCGGCTCCGGCATTGTGATTGGCTGGAGCTGCGATAACGTCACTAACGTAACAATCTCCGCTAGCAACGGCACGCTCAGTGCGCCTGCGCGCAGCTGTATACGATGTTGTAGGTTTAGATTAAGTAATATAGGCTTACCTGTAGGTAAAAGTGGTCTGTAAGGGTTTACAACTGCTTTAATGCACATGGGACATGAGAACAATATGTCTGGTACAACAAAGCTTTGAAAGGACTTTGATGTGAGGCAAATTACAGTGTCTACAGCCAGCCTGCAGTAAACATGGCTAGAACAAGGCATAATGTCATTATTATCTAACCATCGGGACTCTTGAGGATATTCAACCTCCCCCTCACACCAGGCCAGCATAGTGCCTGAAGGGTGATGAATTGGATGGACATCCTGTGTGATAACCTGCTCAACGAAACTGAAAGTTGAGCCTGGGAGAGGAACAAACTTTTTATGATCTTTGGTTCAACTGCCTTCAATGGCTGTGATGACCAACATCCCCCCCCCCCCAGCTGGGGTGTGGGTCTCAAGTCTGGATAAAAAGGACCCTGGCCTGAGATATTCAGAGAGAATGCGAGTGTGTGTGTTAGACCTGTAAGACCCCTATCTTCCCTCTCCTTATTTATAACTGTAATGTATTGATATCCCTATCGTAAGTGAATCCAACCCTTTTTCTAAGAATTAGTCATCTTTTTATTGGAAGTCAGACACCCCAAACAAAGCACATTTTACAAGTATCTTTTTGGAATGTAAACATGCAGACATTGCAAGTTACAAATTCTGCATAATGAATTACCATTTTTGCATGATCCATATTGCTTTTTGCCTAGTCTGTTAATTTAGTGGGAGGTGATGAAAGGGCACCAATATCTGAGGTAAGCGATGTAACCATTCCCTCAAAGGAAGTTCTCTGTAGGGCAGGGCATGTGATAGGACAGTTTTATCCCCACTCCTAACGAGCATGCGCTATTGTTTTTTCAAATTCAAGTTGCCTGAAGCCACAGTTGGGCTTCAGGCTAATTTCTCTGGGTCGCACTGGGTTCTCCTTGACCGTAGGCGTCTCTGTTGCCGCCAGCAAGAGTAGAAACACAGTCTAGCTGGATGTATTGAATGCCATTTATCTCTCGGAACCAGCCCAGTGGGAGTGTTTTCCTGCTGTGCATTCTGGGGGGTGGTATTTAAGGTACCGACTCCATGTTGGCAGGGGATTATTTTCTGTCTTTTTGGTCCTCCTGACCCAGTCCCATGGCCCTCCTGGCCTGGGGTGCGGGACTATTCATCCTGTGTCTCAGGGCTGGCTGGCTCCCTCCAGAGGGCTGACTCCGTCCAGAGGTGGTTCTGGCTAACTCAGTAGATTGCTTTAAGAAAGGCCTGGATACTTTCCTAAATGTACATAATATAACTGGGTACTAACATTTATAGGTAAAGTTGATCCAGGGAAAATCCGATTGCCTCTTGGGGGATCAGGAAGGGATTTTTTCCCCTGCTGGACCATGCTCTGTTGGGGTTTTTTTTTTTTGCCTTCCTCTGGATTAACTGTGGGTATACAATTGGGTATATTGGATTGTACGATATTTTTTATTTTTATTTATTATTTATGGTTGAACTGGATGGACTTGTGTTTTTTTTCAGCCTATGTAACTATGTAACGCAACTGAGAGGATAGGCCCAAGCGGATCTTGCAGCCTATTGATCCAGGGATGGTCCGGTGCCGTCTCATCTGAAGGGAGAGGCCCAGCAACTGGAGGATCCAGGGGTGGACTCTTTCAGGAGAAGACCGTGCGCAAGGCTGGTTTCTCTGGAGGAGCCTGGAGACTTAGTTGAAGGACGCAACCCAGATCACATTACCTACAGTACTGCCGGTTCGGCTGAAAGAGACTGGTATGGTATGGAATTATTCCTCAATCTCTTAGTGACGCTAAAGTTTAAATTCACATGTCTGTGGCAGAGACTGTGTTAAATACCCCACCGGCTGCTAGGTCCAGTGAGAGGGACTTATCCGGTGGTGGCTGGATCTAGCGAGAGGAACTATTGTCTTCTAGATCTTAAAAGAGAACTTGAACCCGTAGTACCATGTGCCTGAACTCACTCCTACCCCTCTTTCCGTTATTGAGAGATTTTGTCTTTGTTCTAAATAGATAACCCAAAAGAGGATTCAGTGTCAGTTTTCACATTCTTCTGGCCACTTTCCACGGGATCCCCAAGACGAAGCTAGAAGCAGGTGAGGTAACGGTAAGCCCAAATCAAACCAGCAGCTCCTTCGGGGGTTAGTGCTACAATTTATAACATGAGACAACACAGCACAGGGCTTATATCATCCCCCTAGACAGTTTGATATTTGCATAGCTCCGCCCAAAAACAGGCAACTGCTTGCATCAGAAATGAGGGCTTTTGAGGCATGTAATAGAGCAGTTTTATCCCCACCGAATCCTCCCTGTCTCCTGCTCTTCTTGTATTACCATGCCAGGTAATAAAAATGCACCAATTACACGAGACAGGAGAACATAGGATAGGGCTTAAATCATGCTCCAAGGCATTTTAATATTTACATAACTGCTTCCAAAAACCAGACCACTGCTTGCATCAGAGATGAAGGCTCTTGAGTGGAGTACTGAGGCAGGATGCTGCAATGTTTTTAGGAAACATATTTACAGCACTCTTGCCGGTCACCCCTAACCATGATCTGCCTGCATTGCATAGAAAACACACATTGAAGATATCACTGCGGCTAAAATAAGGTATGTAATGAAAATGGAAAATATTTAGATAAAAGGTAATTAATATGTTGATGGGGGGAGAAAAGAGGAACGAGGCAAAATATAAGCAGCTTTAATTATCCCTTTGATTGGCAGGCTTTAATATAGGACACATCCTTGGCAGTCAAAGGGTTAACGGAAACCTGTGCTAACATAACATATGGAAGCGCTAACATTACTGCCCTTCTTAAAATGCTAATTGCCTGGCAGGCTTGGTAATTCTCTTACTTTATTTAGAACTCCTCTATTACATGTTCATAGGAAAGGACTGCAGAAAGGTCTTAATCCTTTCACATAAAGAAAAATATAAAATATCTGATGCTAGGTCAAATCTTAACTGAGGTGGTAACAAAATAAATCAGGGAATACATGCCTAGGGCGCCCAACCACTGGTGTTCCTACTCTCTTCTCTCTGCAGCAAGCAACTAAGTCAGCATTAGCAGGCAGCCGCCGCTCCGTTCTCAAATAGTGTGAGAGGCGCAGAGCTGGCGGAGGACTGTGTTGGTGTCCCGACTCCCGAATGAATGGAAGCAAGCAAACATTCTTGGATGAATGCTGGTGAGGCTGCATTTGATGGGCGCTGGTGAGGCTGCATTTGATGTGCGCTGGTGAGGCTGCATTTGATGGGCGCTTTATTAAAAAGGTGGGTTATACATGGGCAGGGCAAAGGGGATGGAGCCGGGGGGGGGGGGGGGGGGCAAAATGAGGTTTCGCCTAGGGTGTCAAATATCCTTGCACCAGCCCTGTGTATCTGACACAGGTTATTTACAGTAATTGCATTTTATTGCATTAAATATGACAATTTTTACTCACCTTGTTTCCAAAGCATGCCGAGACTTCTAAAAAGGTGATGCCGCCGAGGGTTTCGCCTTTTGGCAGAATAGTATAGACAGACAAAATAAAATGTGGGGATAATTTGGCATCTAGATGAACCTTTACAGTGAAAGATCCTTGGAGAGCTAGAGAGAAAACATACATATTGTAAATGAGGGAAAATGGTTAACATCTAGTTACATCTCATAACAGGAGACAAAATACTACATGTACATTGTCCCATAGGGGACAGAAAAATAAAAATAATAATAATAATTCTTCTTTAACCACTTAACCCCCGGAAGAATTGGCCCCTCAATGACCAGAGCACTTTTTACAATTTGGCACTGCGCTGCTTTAACTGGTAGTTGCCCGGTTATGCAATGCTGTACCCAAATGAAATTTGCGTCCTTATTTTCCCACAAATAGAGCTTTCTTTTGGTGGTATTTGATTGCCTCTGCGATTTGTATTTTTTGCAATATAAACGGAAAAGACAGATTAAAAAAAAAAAAAAAAATGATATTTTCTAATTGTTATTCTAAAATAAATCCAATAAACTAAGTTTTAGTCATACATTTAGGCCAAAATGTATTCAGTCACATGTCTTTGGTAAAAAAAAATGTCAATAAGCGTATATTTATTGGTTTGCGCAAAAAAGTTATATCTACAAACTATGGTACACTTTCTGGAATTTACACAGCTTTTAGTTTATGACTGCCTATCTCATTTTTGAGGTGATAAAATGGCAGGGCAGTACAACCCCCCCCCCCCCCCCCCCCAAATGACCCCATTTTGGAAAGTAGACACCCCATGGAAATTGCTAAGAGGCATGTTGAGACCATTGAATATTTTAAGTGATTGAAAAATTACCAAAAAAAATAAAAATTACACAAAGTTGTCCCTAAATGATATATTGCTCACACATGCCATGGTTATATGTGAATACATTCTGCTGCTTCTCCTGAGTATGGGGATACCACACGTGTGAGACTTTTTGTCAGTCTGCCACTGCTGTCTACCGGTTCGTATTCTGAGCCTGAATCTGACAGATGGGTGACTTCCTCTTCACTCTCATCTGTCAGGCTCAGAAACGTGTAGGCTTATTCACTAGTGTACCTTCGATTGGACATTGTGGCCTCTAAATTTACTGGTACACTAGTGCGACTCACAGGAAAAAAAGAGCACCTGACTGTCAGCGACTGCCCCAATCACTAACAAAAAACTTTTAGTGTTCGCAGAGATCAGGCCTGACTCTGCGAACGCTGCAGTTATGTTTTTAGTGTTTTGTAAGTGACAGTGATCGATTGATACTGCGCTTGGGTGGGCAGGGCTGGGCGGAGGGGCTTAACGCAGGTGCTAGTAGGTATCGGAACTGATCCCGCTAGCGCTGCATTTTTGGGAACCCTAAACTATTGGGGATGCTAATATAGTTCTGATCAGATCAAAGATATCGATCCGTTCAGACACTATACTACTAAGGGAGGTGTATGGTGTGTGCGTGGGTGTTAGCGCTACTGGCATTAATCTGACGCTGCCTGGGGCGACGCAGACCCTAACTGACGCTAAAATCTAACTGATTTACCCACCGGGTGATCAGAAGGTTAAACCTTTTTATTAGGTAAAATACGGCGGATGCCCTGACGCTATTAAAAAATTAACGAACTAACCAGCGTCACCCGTGACACTAATACAGTGATCACTGGTGACAGAGGGTGAATAGGGGGTTAAACCTTTATTAGGGGGGGTTTAGGGGGGTCCCTAACACTGATTATTGTCACAAATGACACCAGTACAGTGATCAAAGAAAAATATGAACACTGCACTGGGTGACACTGTGACAGGGAGTGAAGGGGTTAACTGGGGGGGGGGGGGGCGATCGGAGGGTGACAACTGTACCTACATGTACTGGTGTTAGTGCAACTTACTGTGAGATGTCTTTTCTCCTCTCTCTGGAACGAAAAGAGTTCCACGAGGGGAGATTACATAACTTCCCCTGCCTGTGCTTACACTTACACAGGCAGGGGGAAGGACTTAATTCGCCAGAACCGATCACCAAGTCCAGGCCAAAAATCATTGGCCTGGGCCTGGAGACTAATCGGTTTTGAAGCGAATCCGATCATCGCGGCCGACGTAGAGTAACGTTGCTTCGCCCAGCCGAGCTAACCTGCCGCAGTACAATTGCGGTGGCTGGTCCGGAACTGGTTAAAGACAGTCATGACTTTGTTCGGGTTTCTGGCCAGCCAGCAGACGCGCCTCAGGTGTCACCCGGTGGTCTCCCTGTGGAATGGGAGAGCCCGGGAGGGTGGCAGGAGGGGGGGGGGGACACGTCCCCACCCGCTGCTTGTTATAACAGTTGTGCGGCTGATTAGCCGACCGTCGGCTCTAAAAAACGGTACCAGGGTGATGCCTACATACAGTCACTTGAGCAAAATCACGTACAGGTATGTGACTTTGCGACAAGTGGCTAATCTATGGGCTGCCTTAGTCTAAAATAATGTTTTGCTCTTAAATTAAACCCAAGTTGCTCTATCCATTTATTCCATGCTAAGGGCCATTTACAATATAAAGGACTAAATTCAATCCTGTTTATGTTATATTTTAGCTGCTATACCTACTTGAACCGCTTGATTGCTCTGTGATATCCACTTTATGTTCTTCATGAGAATAAATTCCATCTTCGTTGGTTGTCTATAAAACAGGATATAAAATAATATTAATATCAGTAATATGACATACTCAATAGCAAAAGACACACAGACACTAGAAATGTCATACAAACTGCTATCAAGGTGGTACGTAACCCCCCAGAAAGCACATGAACTCAGGGGAGATATTGCTCCAACCTGCTGGAGGGGCTGCTCCGTAGTGGGTTCTTTCGCACACCTATGGTGGGAGTGCCCAAAGATACAAGTTTACTGGGACAAAATAATAGAAACCATCTTTGACATAACGGGGAAAAGGATAAAAAAAGAACCATGGGTATGCCTGTTACACGACACGGACAAGAGATTATCCCAGTACAATTTAGATGTAACGCCGTATCTCCTGAATGCGGCCAAGGCCCTCATCCCATGCCTTTGGAAAATCCCGGAAGCCCCGAGCATGAAAGAATGGATAGGACGGGTAGAATGGACTAAGAGTATAGAGCAGGCCATACATACAACCAGTGGCGAAACTACCAGGGTCGCAACAGTCGCACTTGCGACTGGGCCCTGGTGTTCTGCCACTGTGGGGGGGGCCCCAGACAAGCACACAAGACTTCCGGTCCGGCGCCTGATGTAACGGCTGCAAGGAGAGTGAGCTGGCACCGCTGGTAATGACTTCAGGCACTTGGCTCCAGTAAATGGCTCCCAGCTTGTGTGAGAAGTTTCAGGTCCCACATGCTACGATTACTGACAGCTGCATCTCTCCCTCGTCCTGCCTCACACATGGACTGAACCCCCCTCCACCTTGGCTCAGATGTCACAGACAAGAGAAGAAGGGGGAGGAGAATGGACACAGTATCGACGGGACGTGCTAAGGTTTGTACTGACTCTGAATGCTCGGCAGTGCACTTGCAGGGAAGGAAGGAAGGGGGGGGGGTCAGAGAAGGAGTTGTCAAAGATGGATAGTTGCTGGGTGCTTTGTGAAGTTTGCACTGGATGGGTACTGCTGTGCAACAAGCAGCATGCGCTGGATTTGTGTGTGTGACATGCAGTGAACATTGGATCAGTTCAGTGTGCACTGGAGTAGTATAGTGCAACATGTGTGCTGTGCGATGTGCAGTGTGCACTTGATGGGTGCCGTGTAATGTGCAGTGCGCACTGGATTTGTGCAGTGGATATGCCATGTGCACTAGTGGGGCAATGTGCAGTGTGCTCTGGATTTGTGCAAGTTGTCAGAGAAGGATACCTGCAGTGATTTTTTTTTTTTGGGGGGGGATAAGAGGATGCTGTATGTGCAAGGGGGCACTTTGGGAGCAGAGAGAACTTGTGCAGGGGGGTTGAATAAAAAAATATGACCCCCCCAGTACAAGTTCTCTCTGCTTCCAAAGTGTCCCCTTGCACATACAGCATCCCCCCCCCCAAATCACTGCAAGTATCCTTCTCTGACAACTTGCTCCCTCCCCCCCCCCCCCTTCAAAAAGAGGCTGGCTGCTATTGAGAGGACAATCATGGTTTCTGGGATCCCGGGTACATCGCTAAAGATTTGGTGTAATCACTCCTGGACTCAAGGCCAGTTCACACCATGAATCACAAAGGAACGCACTGTGCATTCTTAAGCGATACACATGCCTTCCAGGTGCTGTGCGATTTCAGCCCTTTCATTTGAATGGGCTGAAATTGTGTTGGTCTGCACCAAAAGCTGTACATTTGCTACTTTACAAAACGCACTGCAACTGGATTGAATGGTACTGCTGATCATACAATCTGGTGCAGGCAAACACTGCATTTGCAACCTGAATTTGGGGAGTTATTAAGTTGACACCTGCTGCAGATCGCTTTGGCAGTGCATTTTGAATGCAGTGTGGGAAAGGCACACAAAACGCAGGTTTCCCTCAAGGCATTCTGGTGTGAACAGACCCTTAGTCCAGATACACAGGATTTAATTTTTATCTCAGGAAGGTCTCACCAAAACTGGGACAGTTGAGAAGTATGGATTTGTATTAGAAGGGGAGTGGATTTGTGTTTTGGGGGGTTTGTACTGGGAAGGGGGATTTGGGTAGTAGGATTTTAACAGAACAGGGGAGAATACTTATGCTGGCATGGGGGAAGAATTCATGCTGGGGGGGGGGGGGGGGGGGGTTGACCCAGGGTGGGGGGGGGGGGGTTGTACTGGAAGGGAGGACCTAAGGGAGAGGATCTGTGCTAGAAATGGCAAGAAGATTTTTGCAGAGAGGGGGATTGGGTGGGAGTGGATTAGTAGAGACGTCCTACACGTTGCACCCCATTACAAATACGGACGTAATGTTAAGGTGGTTCCAGCGTGGCTGTAGACAGTGAGGGTACCTTCGCCTGTGTAGCCAAAATTTCTTCCATTGGCCCAGCTGGTACTGATAACCGCTGCCCCCGCCACTTCCCACCACTGCTAGCCTAATGCTGCCACTCTGACCTTCCATCCTCCATCAGTGTCCCAATGTGAGCCACTTGCTGTCAGAGCTCTCCTCCTGCACCACTGCGGGGTTCTATTTCTGGGGTCAGCAATGGATATGCTGGTTCTCCTGTCATGGGTGATCTGCTCAAGGTCCGCTCACTGAGCCTGTCAGTAACATCCTTTTTTAAAAAGTCTTTCAGATGCTGGGAGTGCAGGTCTTACATGCCAGTAACATTTTATGGCAGTATCTAAATACAGGTGGAACACAGTGACGGAACTACCAGGGTCACAAAGGTTGCACTTGCGATTGGACCCTGGTGTTCTGCCATGGTGGGGGTGGGCCCAAGATGGCAGGAAGGAAGGGACCGTAATAAAGGGCCTCGGGACTGGAGGTCGGGGGGGGGGGGGCCCTTCATGGTTTCTTGCACCGGGGCCCTGAAGGTTGTAGTTACGCCTCTGCATACAACTCAAGATACTGAGGCGAAATTCCAAAGGATATGGGGGCAATGGCTGGCATTCAGGGAGACGGAGAGATTTCAAAGGTTGATAGAGGGATGAAGTTAAAAGAAGGGGAAGGAGACGAGCGAGGAGGGGCGAGAGAATTGTTTATTGTCTTTTTCTTTTTTTTTTTTGGGTGGGGGGAGGGAGTAGGGGGAGGGAAATGTTGTAACTAATAAAATGCTGGAGTATTTGGAAAAATGCATGGATCAAAATGCAATGTGTTGTACAACGATAAAATATGACGAAAATAAAGAATATATAAAAAAAAATGAATAGTCCCAGTCAAGTCTAAAGGGAGTAGTGAGGTACCAGATGACTGTATGGTCAGTTCCTAAAGGCTCAGTCTCTTTCTTTAGCAGCAGATAGTAAATCTCCACAGAAGAAGCTAACTAATCATCCCAGAGATGTGCACTCTCAATCTCTTCACAGCAGGAGGAAGTTGTGTCCTATGCAGCTTGAGAAAATGCAGCTCTTTCCCCTCCTCCTGGCAATTTCCCTCTGAGAAATGCAGTTCGAAATCTCTTGATTACAATAGAGTCTCTGTCATCTGGACAACAGTTCCAACAGTGCAGTGCTGCCTGACTCAGTCTATTAGGCTGCATTCACACCTGAGCGTTTTGTCGCCCTAAGCCGCCCTACGCCTGAAGCTACAAAACGTTCGAGGGGATATATTACATTATTCTCTATGGAGATGGTTCACATCTCCACTCTATGTCGCCTGAAGCCGAACGCCTGAAGCTCAAACAAGTTCCGGACCCTTTTTTGTTGCGCGAATCGGGCAGATTTGGGCGTTTGTATCCCCATAGAACATAGCAACAAATGATGACAGTGATGATCATTTTTCCTATTGGCTATCAAGAAAAACGCCGAAGTTGAAAAACGCCTGTTACGCCGTATGCAAATGTGCAAAAAACGACGGTATTCGCGCGACAAAACGTCGGTAAAACCGCTGGTAAAAACGCTTGTTCCGCTACGCTCAGGTGTGAATGCAGCCTAATCTCTTCCTGCTCAGAAGCTCTAGCTCCTCTAGCTGTTAACCAGTTCAGCACTGCAGAGCAGCAGCAACCGAGAGCAGATGCAGCCAGTGTATCTGTCATTCTCCATTCTTAGCCAAGCACCTGGCTATACCCTGAAACGATGAGTGCCTGAACAAAGACTTTGATGGAAGGATCACCAGGTATTATTTTAATAAAAGCTGTAGGTTTCAAAATATTGAAAAAAAATATTGAAATAAATGTATTAATGTATTTATGGGGTTTTAGTGGTTGGGTTTTGATTTACTTTTCATGGCAGTTCATGACAGTTTATGTTGTTGAAATTATCCTAATGCTGCTTTGAGTTTGTAATCAGCTTTTTGTTTGCTTTTCATGTGAAATGAAGGGAGCTTGTGCTTCTCTTTAGAAGAGTTTGCACATTTTGTAGTAAATGTTTGTAATCTGACTCTTCAAATAGTCCTCAAGGGCACTAGGAAGGGTCACAATGTTTCACTGTCTGTTTTGTTTAGACTGCACATGAAAAAGTATAACTTCAAAGTGAACCTTGTCAAAGAAACAATCAGATAAAACAAAATGCAATCATATTCTCCTAATACTCTTTCTATAACTATTGATTTTTGTTGCAAGAATTATGCTGCATACACACGATCAGACATTCCGACAACAAAAAACAAAATAAAACAAAAAAAATATCAGTATTATCAATAGATAACAGGATTACTGTCCTGATATTTTTGTAAAATTTGAAAAAAGTGAAGTAACATTTTATAAGCTCAGCCTAATGAAGACACAATGTCCATGCTGTAGCTAATGCTGAAAAGATTGTGGCAATGATTTCCCATGTTGCTCAGTGGTAAGCATTAAACAAGGAGATCTGACTTTTTTTGTTGGATTTGAAGTTGAATGCCAGAATGCCAGACAAGCAGCTGACCTGATATTATGGAGACTATCCTCAAGTCTGCAGACCAGGATAGAAAACATGGAAGTTGGGGATCCATCAATAAATAAATTTTGTTTTCTGTCATTTCAGAGAGGGACGGACCGAATGGACCGCAGGGCAATGTAGGGGAGGGCCGGGCATGACTGTGTGCAGAGTCATACACCAAGGGGGAGAGGTGGGGGTGGCCGAGCGGGCTAGGCCAATCAGATCAAGGGGAGCGGCAATATAAAAAGGGGGCGTGGCTTAACGGAGCCACGCAGTCTGTAGGAAACACGAGAGGAGGCAGTTTTATCACTGCTCCTCTCGCTCTCTTTTCCAAGATGGCGTACGCGCGTGACCTAATCGGTGGGCTGCGGGCAGCGGCAGAGAAAAACGGACCGGACTGGCTGGGAGTGCAGGTGGCGACCGCGCTGGCCGAGCAGATGGACCGGGACATCCAGGTACTCCCCTACCCCAGGTGCAGGCCCATCCAGACATACCAGGAGCCCTAGGGGGGAACCGCCAACACCACCGGCAAAACGGGCCCAGACAGAGCCTCCTGGGGGGCCCAGACGGAGCACACGCCGTGGGCGCCGTGCGGGGGGCGGGGCCACAGGCCTGCAAGGCCCAGCAGCATCCCCGGGGTTTGGTGGCAGAGAATCCCTTAGGACAGCAGCCCCTGCAGCTCTGTACGAGCGGGGGGGGGGTGATTGGGGGGAGGAAAAGTCACAGCGGGCTGGAGCTAGCAAGGACAGAAGGATGGATGGCTCAGCAGGCCCTTCTACAGCATTCCTAGGGCCGATTAGCAGAGGATCCCTTGGCACAACAGCCCCTGCAGCTCTGAACGAGCAGGGGGGTAACCGGGTGGAACGGGGGTCACAGCGGGCTGGAGCTAGCGGGGACAGCAGGATGGATGGATCAGCAGGCCCTTCCACAGCGTTTCCCCCCCCAGCAGCTCTGCACGAGCAGAGGGGAGGGAAGTCAGCTTACAAATCAGGCACAGCCAAGAGGGGGGTTCCTAGGCCCCGGAGGATTGCGCTAGCAGTACCCCCAGCAGCTCTGTACGAGCCGAGGGGAGAGGACAGATGGATCTCTAGGTCTGCGGCTACACAAAGACGGGCAGCCAGGGGGGCAAACACCGCAAAGGGTGGGCTGACGCCACAAGGCGGGGCTGGGGAGGGATCGCACGGCGGGAGTAGTGCCGGGTACGGCCCAACTGCACGGGACTTGGGGGGTCAAGGGAGCGGGGGGGTCGGGAGGGGGACATCATTGGCGGCGCGCGAACGGGGTCGATCGAATTCCAGGAGTCCTTCCCCGGAAGGGCGGCCGTTTTTGTCTCAGCAGGGAGATGCGAGCAGATCGGAGGGTGAATTATCGGAGGACGAGGAAGAGCCCACAGTCCCGGGAGCAAGGGCGGTGGTCAGATCTGAAGTGGCGGAGGCGGTGCCCAGACGGCCCAGTAAGTCAACTGATAATAGTTCTTTTACTGCTGCATTGAAAAGCGTATTGGGGATTGTGCCTGTGGGGGGGGAAGGGGTAGCTCCTTTTCAAGGGGGGGCCGGAGGTAGCCACTCCTCGGGATCACCGGCCGGGAGGACATTGGGAGTGTGCTGGCAGTACAACGAGGGATCATGCAAGTTTGGAAACACATGTAAGTTCAAACACGAATGTTCAGGCTGTGGGGGAGCCCATACGTTTTCCAGGTGTTTTAAGAAGGGGAAGCGTACCGGAGAGCCTGTTAACAAGAGGGACGACGCCGGTGATGTGGGTAAGGATGCAGCCTTTTCTAAATAGGTATCCTGATAGGGAGGCGGCGAGGTTGATTAGTGCAGGTTTCCAAGAAGGTTTTAGGATTCCGTGCACCTTGTAGGTTATTCCCCTTTTCGCCAAAAAATCTAAGGTCGGCGTTGCAGCATCCGGGCGTAGTGTCAGAAAAATTGGCCAAGGAAGTGGCTTTGGGTCGTATGGTGGGGACAAACCAAAATTCGGTGCTCGCCTTAGAGCTGTGGGGACAGTCTTGCAAGAATTTGAAGTCACGCTTGAACTGCAATATGTGGGGTAGTCCAGGTCATAAATAGCATGTCAGCGTCGTCATTACCTGTCATTCGGCGGTTGCGACAGTTGGTTTTGCGCTGTTTACGTTTGAATGTGTTTATCTAGGCTGTGCACATTCCGGGGGTAAAGAAAAGACAGTGGCTGGCTTTTTGTCTCGGTTCCAGTGGGACAAATTCAGGGCATTGGCTCCGGAAGCTCAGGAGAAGGGCGTCCCATGCCCAAGTTGGATATGGGATTTGGCACTAGGTTCGCCGCAGGATGGTTTCAACGACCGGTAAGTAAGTCCTCTTGGTCAACTTACCAAAAAGTTTGGGAAGAATGGGGTGCGTTGCTGCATGAGGCTGAGGCAGGCCGGGAGGAGGCTCAGGTGTGGCTCTTGATGCTGTATTTGGTGTCCAGGAATATGGAAGCGGGCAAGTCGGGGTCGGCTATAAGGAAGGAGTTGGCGGGATTGGCCTTTTTTGTTTAAGCTACAGAATAGGGCGGATTGGACGAAGGACTTTTGGGTGAAACAGGCAGTCAAGGGTTACAGGAGGGAGCACAGGACCAAGGATACCAGGCGGCCTATTACATTTGCCAATTTGGTACCATTATGTCAACAAGTGGTGGTGGTAGGTAGGGATGGTTATAAGGAGTCGTTTTTTGCGGCGGCTTTTGCATTAGCTTTTTTCGGTGCGTTTCGCATAGGGGGAGTTGGTTAGTCCGTCTAAAGAAGAAGATGGGTGGTTTAATGTTGGGGGACGTCACGGTATTGCAAAAAATCTAAGACTGACCAAAAAGGTGTTGGGGTACAGATTTCATTGTTGGGGTTACAGGGTTGTACTGCGTGCCCGGTCAGGGCTGTTGGAGAGTTGGCGGAAGCAAGGCCGGGAGTAGGCCCCCCCCCTTTTTTTCAGTGCATAGAGACGATTGACTCTGTTCAGATTCCAGTTTGGGACAGTTCTTCGAAAATGTTTACAGGGTATGGGGTTGGACAGCTCCGCCTACGCCTCACACTCCTTCCGCATCGGGGCAGCCACAGAGGCCGCCAGGTGTGGGCTGGATGAGGCGGATGTGCGACGAATGGGGAGATGGGAATCTAAGAGATTCCGTTCTTATACTCGGCCTCAGTTGATTTGGAATGAGGAGATATAAAAAATAAATAAATGAATAAAAAAAGGGGGGGATTTTGAGGTTGATGGTTACAGTTGCTGGTTTGTTTAGTCGTGGTAGATTTTACGGGGCTGGGGTTGATGGTGCTTGTCAATTACACTATGTTTGTCAGTTCAGATGGAGGGCTCCCACGCCTCGTCTGGATCCTCGGACATTCATATGTGTGTTGGGGAGCAAGGAGAGGGGATGCCAGAACAGGTGGGAGGCAGTTGGGGATTTCGAGCATCACAGGGAGCTTGAGTCGAATGTGGGCTTTTATCTAGAAGGGATGGGGTCCATTTGACCAATGCGGGTATCGACCTGTGGTCGTTGGGTTTACAGGAAGGTATTCAGGCGGCCCTGCGGGTGTGGAGGTGCCTTCAAGGGTGAGGTGTCAACCTTTCAGGCTGTGGCGGTGTTTTATTGTGGGTCAGTGACGGTGGCTGTTTGGTAGTTGGTAAGTGTGTGGGGGGCTCGTCAGTAGATGGCCCCTCCTGTGGGGGGCTCGTCAGTAGATGGCCCCTCCGGTTGTAGTACATCAAAGTAATTTGATGATACTCTTTGTTGCACTGCGGGATAGGTATTTGTCTCCGGGCGGTTTAAGTGGAGGCCTAGTTTGGTTTCGGTAAAATCCCGCAGTGCCCCCTGGTGTTATATATATATATATATATATATATATTTATATATATATGTACGGTGTTATGTTTGGTTATGGTACAATACTCTGCCCCGTCACTGACCAACAATAGTGGGTGTAACCGAGGGTTACTGATGTTCAGTGTTTATGTTATGGTTAGTTATATGGTATTTAATTGGTTATTCATATTTTGAATAAAATGGAGTTTTATGTTAATAAAGGCTGTTGTGGCCATTTACTCCACAAGAACGGTGTGGTCTGTTATTTTAAGGGTAAGCAATAGTGGTGAGTAAGGGGTTACAACAGAAGGGGTGTATTATCTAGGCTACACTAGTAATGTAACTGGCTGCCTGAAAACGCATTGGGATGGAAGATGGACAGGTTGTTTAGCTAATTGTTTGAAGTGAGATCTTTTTGTCCTGTCTAGTCATTACACAAATCAAGTTTCAATATAGCAAATCAGACATAGGTGTTGATGTACCTAAGACAAATAAGCTGTACACTTTGCATTTGCTTTTATAACAGGGAGATGCTCACTCCTGTAATAGTGGAGGTGAGTGTCCAGCATCTACAGCATCCAGGAACTATCCAGGATGGGAATGTACACAAAAGATGAGAGTATTTTAGAGCTTTCCTTCAGCCCTGGTTCACATTGTAGCGAATCGGCGCTACAATCGGCAGCAATTGCACAGATGTCTCTGAAATCACCCCTGAAGTCAGGGCTGACATGCGGGAATGAAATTGTGCGAGTTCAGCTGAACTCGCACAATTTAATTCCCGCTCTCAGTGTGAACCTGGGCTTAGTCTGCATTCACACCTGAGCGTAGTTTTTCAGGCAGAAAATCACGCGAATTGCAGCGTTTTTTGCGGCGTTTTTTAACCGCGATTCGCATCGTTTTTTACCACGTTTTGCCGCAAATTTTGTGCAGAGCAAAAGGTCACCAATGTAAAAGGAATAAAAACGCCCAAATCTGCCGGATTCGTGCGACAAAAAAAGGTCCGGAACTTGTTTGAGCTTCAGGCGTAGGGCTTCAGGCGTTTTGGAGTGGACATGTGAACCATCTCCATAGAGAATAATGTATTTTTTCCCCTCTAGCGTTTTGTAGCTTCAGGCTTCAAGCTACAAAACGCTCAGGTGTGAATGCAGCCTTAGGGTGACAGAAAATGGCCTGCAGGTGTGGCAACTTCAGTAATCAATATTTTTAAACGTGCATCAGTTTGTTTTACCCACGAGGGACCATTGTGTGAAAAGGTGTGTGAAAGGTGAACATAGCCTTTAACCCTTTCCATGCCATGGATGTAAGGCATACAGAGACACAGAATATTTTATTTGCCAAGATTCACAACAAACAAAGCAGCCGCTGTATAATACATAAACCCTCACATGCCCTCCCTATGTTGACGAGGACTCTTTCCGACAACCCTGGCTGTTGGTTGTCGGGGTCTGTGGTCGGGTGGCTTATCGGAATCTGGAAGCCCCTATTAACAAGGGGGCCCCCAGATCCTAGCCCCCCACCCTATGTGAATGAGTATGTGGTACATTGTACCCCTACCCATTCACCTGAAAAAAAAGTGTCAAAAATAAAAACACAGAACACTGTACGAGGGCGGCTTCAGAGTTGGACGAGAGTTGGGCGAAACCTCCCCTGTGTGAACCAGCACTTATAGACTTATGCCCCGTACACACGGTCGGAAATTCCGACCACAAAATCCACCGGATTTTTTCCGACGGATTTTGTCCGACACTGGTGTTGCATACACACGGTCGGACAAAGTTGTCGGAAAATCCGATCATCCTGAACGTGGTGACGTTCGTTGCGTACGACGGGACTACGTAGAGGCTAGTAGCCAATAGCTTTGGTCTTGTAATGTGATCAGAGCATGCGTGGCACTTTGTCCGTCGGAATTCGCTACACACGATCGGAAAAAGTCCGATAGGACTTTGTTGTCGGAAAATTTGAGAGCAGGAGATAAAACTTTGTCCGTCGGAAAATCCGACGGAAAAAGTCCGATGGAGCCTACACACGGTCGGAATTTCCAACAACATTGTCCGATAGGACATTTTCCGTCGGAAAATCCGACCGTGTGTATGGGGCATTACACCGTAGACTTTTGTTTACGCAATATTGGATTTTATTTTGGTTATTTTAGGAAAAATATTGATTTTTTTTCTTTCTACATTAGGTGTCTGTGTGCATTTCCAGCTGCATAAACAAACCACCCATTATGATGTACAAGCCACAGCACCCATCTGATGGAGCCACAAGACCTCAATTAAATACAGAGCACATATCTGATCAGAGGAGTCACAAGTGTTTGCGTACAGCCACAGGCAACACCAGCATGTGCAAGTCAATGACAGGCTAAAGGCCCGTACACACGATCGGACTTTGTACAAACTTTCCCGTGGATTTTTGTACAAAGGGCGTTGGCCCCAAGTTTGTATTGCATACACACGATCTGACTTTTTAGGCAACAAACATGAACGTAGTGACGTTTAAACGTACTGACACTTCAAAAGAGGACGTTCAAATACTCCAGCGCCACCTTTGGTCAACTTCTGTATTGTTGTCAGATCTTTTGCATTGGTTCGGAGCATGCGTGTTTGTACTTTGTACAAAAGTCTGATGGTTTTGTGTACACACGGTCGGACTTTGCTCCATCGGACTTTTGTTGACAGAAAGTTTGTCCGTTCGCACCGCCAACAAAAGTCAGATGAAAACTGAAAAAGTTGGTCCGATGCAGCGTACACACGGTCGGATGATGCTCCAAAACAGCTAATTTGCATGTTTTTGTCAAAAAGTCAGATCGTGTGTACGGGGCCTTTAGAGATACTGCAGCTGTACACATGTAATTTCACATCCTGGATGCAAATTGTGCTTCTCATAAATCCCTATATGCACGTAACCAGGGCTGTCTTTAATATTGATTGGACCCTGGGCAAAATTTTTCTTGCCAGTGGATTTCGCCGGAATGCTGTACGTTTTGCTATGTTTGATTATATGCATTTTTAGCGAAAATATCACTTTGATAAACATTTCCACAACTATCGTGGAACCGAACAAGACCAGTGGCCACTTCTTTGTATTCTACCAGTACTTTGCTTTCAGAAAATGTATAGTTTGGTTTACAAACCAAAAGTTGTAAGGAAAAAATTAAAAATAAATAAAGAAAATTCACAAAAAATGGTCTGGCCATATTTGGGCAGCACAGTGGTGTAGTGGTTAGCACTTTCACCTAGCAGCAAAAAGGGTCACTGGTTCAAATCCCGACCATGACACCATCTGCCTGGAGTTTGCATGTTCTCCCTGTGCCTGCGTGGGTTTCCTCAGGGTTCTCCGGTTTCCTCCCACACTCTAAAGACATGCTGGTAGGTTAATCAGTTCCTGTCTAAATTGGCCCCAGTATAGGTATCAATGTGTGTTAGGGACCTTAGGTTATAAGCTCCTTGAGGGTAGGAACTGATGTGAATGTACAATGTATATGTAAAGCGCTGCATAAATTGACAGCGCTATATAAGTACCTGAAATAAATAATAAATCAATTTCAGTATGGCTGTTTATATGAAAACCGACATGCACGGAAGGTTCACCAATCTCTGTACATGGATATACTTTTATCAGCTTTATAAAACAAAAATGCTACAAGAAAAATTAAACTTACAAAGTAGAAGAATGAGATATGGTCTGTTTTACTATCCAGCTGATCCTTATTGATGTGATAATCCACATTCACTGACAGATCAGAGTCACATGGCAGTTGGTCTCTTCCTCTAGATTCCAAATTCAGGAAGCTTTGACTTTCAGAGTAGTGGGGATGAACCCAAATCGTAGCATCTGAAAACATTAGGCTTACGTAATCCAGGTCTGCATCTTCTTTCGTTAGATATAGTGCCTATGATAGTAAATAAATAGATTTAGACTTTGAATCAGTAACTAGGGTAAAGTATTTGTAATGTTTATTAGTCCTGGGAACTTTCTGACATTTTCCCATTGACGGAAGACAATCAATATTTACACATCATGTATGGTCAGTCATTTGTCACTTTTTCGATCAGAGGTGGCTTATCAGAATGGGTGACATGAGGCCAAGGAGGAGAGAACTAGGAGGACAGTAAGTAAAATAGCGCCTGTACACCGCCTGAAAAAAACAGCCCCATTCACTCCATTGTGAAAGCCGGCGGGCTTTCACACTGGAGCGGTGCGCTAGCAGGACGGTAAAAAAAAGTCCTGCTAGCAGCGCTACCCATTGATTTCAAATGGGACACCGCGGTAATACCGCAGCAAAGCGCCGCTGCGGCGGCGCTTTGCGGGGGATTTTAACCCTTTTTCGGCCGCTCGCGGGGGTAAAACCGCCCAGCGAGCGGCCGAATACCGCGGCTAAAACAACGGTAAAGCATCTCTAAATATAGCGCTGCTTTACCGTCGCCGCGGCTCCCGCCCCGTGTGAAAGGGGCCTAAAGGACTGTACTCTCTCCCGGCAATAATAAGGTTAATAATCTGCATACTTTAACACGGGGCAGTCACCTGTGATTTTTAGTAGGGATGAGCGAATCCAATTCCTCCAGAATGACATCCTCCCATCAAGGCATTTTTATATTTACACAACTCAATAGCCAGCCTACTGCTTGTTTTCAGGAAGCTATGTATGCACCCTGCTGATGTCCCTCAGCAGCCATGATCTGCCTGCATTGCACAGAGAAGCACAGAGGACCAGCGAAAACATCTTCACTAATTTAAAAGCAGACGATATACAAATGAAGAGCTATTGAAACATGTAAACCAGTTACCCTACTTCCATTCCAGGGGCAATTTTGACATCCTTCTCCTACATGTAAAAAAAAATTTTTTTTGCTAGAAAACTACTTAGAACCCACAAATATTACATTTTTTTTAAGCAGAGGCCCTAGAGAATAAAATTGTGGGTGTTGCACATTTTTATGTTTCACCCGATACTTGCTGAGCTTTTTTTTTTTAAAATGTACATTTAAAAAAAAAAAATGCTTTAATGAATTTTAATGCACAAAAACTCAATATAATACCCATTTTTTCTAAAATATAAAAGATGATGTTACACCAAGTAAATAGATACCTAACATGTCACGCTTTAAAATTGTGTACACTTGTGGAATGCCAAACTACGGTACCTAAAAATCTCCATAGGCGACACTTTAACCAGGTCCCGTCCATTGACGGCTACAGCACAGACCTACATTGCCTGGAGGCCATCAATAGACTTCCTCCCCTTTCCTCGCTCCCCGTGCACCCTCTCGACTCCCATCTGGGAAAATCTGTACTGGCCGTGTCCCTTGGACACAGCCAATCACAGATCACGATAAATGGCCAATCACAGCGGCCATTTACTACGCGATCGGTGTGATTGTGTAGAAAAAGAAAACAAAATCTTAATTTTGCAAAGAATTGTGGGGAAAAAATGACAACTTCAAAAACTCACCATGCCTCTTACTAAACACATTAGAATATCTACTTTCAAAAAAGGGGTAATTTGGGGGTTATTTGTACTTTCCTGGCTTGTTAGGGTCTCAAGAAATGAGATAGGCCGCTAGTACATCAGATGTGATCAATTTTTAATGATTTGCACCATAGCTTGTAGACTCTAACTTTCACACAGACCACATAATATCCACCAATTTGGGTTATTTTTACCAAAGATCTGTATCAGTATAAATTCTGGCCAAAATTTATGAAGAAAAATTACTAAATTTGCAAAATTTTATCACAGAAACAAAGAAAAATTTGTTATTTTTCAAACTTTTCAGTCTTTTTTCATTTATAGTGCAAAAAATAAAAAACCCAGAGGGGGTCAAATACCACCAAAAGAAATCTCTATTTGTATGGAAAAAAAAATGATTTGGGTACAATGTTGCATGACTGAGTAATTGTCATTCAAAGTGTGAGAGCACTGAAAGCTGAAAATTGGTCTTGGCAGGAGGGGGGTTAAGTGCCCAATAAGCAAGTGGTTAAAAGCCTTTACAGGTTACCAGTTTACAGTTACCAAGAGGTCTGGAGCTAGAATCATTGCTCTCATGCCGACCTTTGCGGTGATACCTCTCATTCGTGGCGCAATCGCAATTTACATATGCATGCAGGACCGATGCATGCATATGCATATGCACATGAGCATGGGAGGACGTGTTTTTTTTGTCACTTTTATTGCTATCCCAAGGGATAAACAGCATTCCTTGTGATAGCATAGGCTGTGACAGGTCCTATTTATGGAAAGATCTGGGGTGTTTTATAACCCAGATCTCTCCTCTGGCCTCCAATGCAGCCCATCAGACACAGATCGGTCTGACCAGCTGCTACACTGGCTAATGGCCCGGTAAACAAAAAAAACAAAAGTTCTTGTCGCTTCCGGTTTCTGAAGTCACACAGCAGGAGGAACAACATAAGTTCCTCTCACTGTGTCCCAGGAACTGGATGCTGCCAGTCGCATCCTCATCAGTCTCACTGACCGCTCGAGAGAGCCAGGTAGGGGGGGGGGGGGATAGGACCACGGGACCCCCTTCCACCACCTGTAAAAGTCATCCAGTGGCTTCATAGTCGCCTAGGATTACTTATACAGTGAAGGGAATCACCAGCTCTAAAAAATTATCTTTGTCATCAATGCAGCTGCAGCGGTTACCAAGAGATCCCCCTTACTGTCCAGCAACGTACAGGTATGTCGCTGGACGGGAAGCAGTTAAAGCTTTTTCCTATTTTACCTGCATACCGCTCAATCGTCAAAGATTCTGTGGGATTGTTTGAGGATTTAAACACATTACTACCACTGTATGTCTAATGGTAGATGGTTATTTACACAGTGCAAAATAATCCAAATGGCAGTGGAGTATGAAATATATCTAACTTCAGACTCCCAAGGGCATCATCCCGGTGACGTCATGCAAAATCAAAAAGTATGTCAATACACTAGTACGCCAATGTCCCATACATAACACCTGAAGTCTATCAGCTTCAGAAGAAACCCTTGCAAGTATACAAGGAGCTTTTTTAAAGAAATTGGGGTTTTCTTCAAATGCTGTGCTTCCAATGAACACCACACCAAAAACTGTACGGGCATAGAATGCGACAGTGATGATCACGTGCAAGTGCTTCACTTATTTCTAGACAGTCCCACACTGTCTACAGGCAATCCTCCTGAGGCAAAGCATGGTGGGGGAAGCACACACCCAACGGTTCCTCATAATCCCGTTTTGTCTACGTGTACAGATGTCTATGGAAAAGGACAAATCCTGTGACAAAATATGGTTAGTTCCTAGCTAAAGTCAACCAGAGAAAGCTGTAAGACTATATGCCATTCCAGATGATCATAATAAACAGGTCTCTTGCAAGAGTATAATCTCTTGCATAATCAAAGCTTTTTCACCAGTTAAACATACAAGAAGATGCCTTACAATACACTCTGGATACCTCTGCTGGCATTACAGACATTTTAGGCATGAGAGCCATTGGTCTAGTAGTAGCTCCCTTGAATGGCAGTGTAGAAATACCATTGCCCATTTTCATTGAATGCAACCAGATTCCACCCAACAGAGAGGTGATCCCTACACCTGCAGCTGCCTCTCACCACCACTTTCACTTGAGGGGCATAGTTGACTACATAGCAGCTCTTGACAGAAATGCTGATATTCTTCTCAATTAAATATTCATCTGTTATGATCTGCACAAGTTTTGGATTAAAAAGCTTTCTACTCAAAGGCCTTTGCTCAATGGTCATCCTCCGGCCTAACAACCTTCTCTAAAGTCATCGATCCTGCCCAAGGTACTTTTAGACCCTTTTCGGAACAGACTAAACAGTACTCCCTCACACCATCCCAGGTGTTTCACTATCATCAACTAACCAGCTACCTCAGATCCTGCTTCAGCCCACGCCAAAACCCTTGTAAATGCACTTTTATTGATACTCCTGACTCCTCTCTCTCTCCACATGCCCTTGGTGCACTACTCCCTGACCATCCCTTTTCCACAGATTATGGGTGTATCTCCCGTTTCGAAACAGCAAAATTGACTCCTCTCTCTCCACATGCCCTTGGTGCACTACTCCCTGACCATCCCTTTTCCACAGATTATGGACCTGTCAAGCAATCTCCACCTTTTGGGACCAGGTGTTGAAATTCATTGATAAGTCTTAGCAATTACTTTTACCTAAGGACCCTTTGCTATGCCTTTTCAGCTGCGATGCCTCGCAGGCTTCCTCGTCAACGCCTACCTGTGACTCTCCTCCTCAATGGGTCCATATCTGCCTTCTGACAGCTCGTGGGGCAATAATGCAAGCTTGTATCCACCCTTCCCCACCTCAAATTGCATCAGTAAAACAAGCACCCTTAACCCTATTTCACATTGATAAATTAGACAATATCGCCCAACATTCTACATCACTGAAACGCTTTATTGCAAGATGGCGTTGCTTCATGGAACACTCTTTCTGTCCAGAAGAAATCTCTTTTCACATGACTCCTATCCACTTTACGGACAGGTACCTGTGTGCAGACCTTGCTAATACACTGGGAAACTTAGGATCCAGGACACCTCCAACGCCTTAACCCCTCATATCCCCTCCCCTAGGGATTGTTCACCTTATTCCACTCTTTTGGCCACCACTTTGGCAGAACCACCAGTTAGTTACTCTTGTCGGACCAGATACTGTGTTATTAGTTATCTCATTAATGTTTGTAGGCTCCAAACCACGCAGTTTTATCCTGCTTACTATGCAGTATCATGTCTTTTACTTTGTTGCCTTTGCTGGCAGACTACTCCTGCTTCAACATATCTTGTACTTTTATATGAAAATGGAATATATATATATATATATATATATATATATATATATATATATATATATATATATATATATATAAAGAAGAAAAAAAAAAAAAGCTTTATACATTCTGCAAGCTGTCATTTGGATCGAGGTACTGCCTGCCAAGCCACTAGACTATAAGTTAAGCTATCTTACTGCAACTGGATCAGTTATAGAAATCATACATTTTGGAGTGTTTGTACTGTCCTGGCATTTTTATTTTAAAAGAAAGTTAAGGAAACTTTTTTTTTTTTTTTTTCAAAATGTTTGGTCTTTTTTTCCTTTTATATAGTGAAAATTTTAAAATGAATTACTAAATACCACCAAAATAAAGCTCTGTCTGTCTCAAAAAAAAAAGATTAAAACATTGGGTACAATGTTGCATGACCATGTAATTGTCAAAGTATCACAGCATTGGAAATTGAAACTAGCCTGGTCATGAAGGGGTATTACAGGCTGGTACTTTAGAGGTTAAACACAATCCCAACATCCCATGGATCCAGACTGTGTCCCGGAGCCAGTGCACAAACACTTGTTCCAACATCTGGCTCCTGCTCCATGCAGAAACTATGGAAGTTAGCTCGAATAGGGACCCATTCACATCTGGACATTTTGTAGCTCAAAGCTCGAAAATTCTCAACATCTCAATATATTTCAAAGATGGCTGTTCACATATGAAGACTGAGATGCCTCTAGCTCAACACCTAACACTCCAAAAGCTACTTGAATTATTTTGAGGCAGATTTGGCCCAGATTTGTTTTTGGCCCCATATAATTTAATAGAAAAACAACTATAAGTTATGAAATTAACAGGTTTCACAGGCATATTGCAGGTTTTTGTTTTTTTTTTGTAAGAACTGGTCTTTTATCTCTAGCGCTTTCCATAGGCTAAACAAAAATGCTTAAAGCTTGAATACATGCTGGTATTACGCTTCTAAAATTTTTGTATACACTTCAAATAAAATGCCTAAAAATCACTCTGTGAATGCAGCCTAAAGATCTGCTTATGAATACAATATACTGTAAACTGTAAAAATGTGCATGACTGTAGTAGTAACTTACAGTTAATCCAAAGCTTTCACTCCATGAATCAGTGTTAAGTGAAAAATGAGCCAGTCCATCTTTGTCGGTCTCTAGTTTTGTAAGCTTTTTAAAATCATGATGTGATATTATTGCCACAGCCACATTAGCCAAGGGTTGATTATCCTGATCAGTCACTTTAATCTGTGGGAGAGAGAAGGACATTTTTGATCAGAAAGTTGACAAACATCCAAACTTACTCTGGAGCCAAACCTTTTTCAGTTTTGACTTGAGTAGGGAAGGGTTAAAACCTCTCATGTTTTTACAGCTATCTGAGACACTGTTACAGAGATTTTCCCTCACTTCCTGTCCTACTGACATTTTACTAGAAGGCAAATCAAGGGGATTTTTCCAATAGCAATACAGACAGAAATATTATAGAGTAGAGGAAGGCGGAAACCCCTTTTAAACTTTTTTCTGTCTGTCATTGTTGCAGAATGTTTCTCACTTCCTCTAATAAAACGATTGTTGGAGTGACAGAAAATTAGTAAAATGAGAAATTATTTCTGTAACCGGGGTCTGGATACCAGTGAAAACATGACAAGGATTCTAACCAATTGTTCAGAATAACCATGGTTCTGTTAAGCAGGAACATATGAGGAGGCCACAGGGTATGCAAACAGTGCAATGGCTAGCATGATGAGCAATGTAATTCTGTATGCGCCTACAAAACTACTGTCAAGGAAAGCTAAAGCTGACCATACACAATGTTCTTCTTTCCTTTCCTTTCGATTTACCATCAACTATGTAGTGGGCCTGCCTGATTGCAAAAAATTTGAAAGTGTTTAGGTTTGACCACTTTGAAGTTCGAGGTTATCTAATTAAAGTGTAACACTCCCCAGTGAGTACAGTCCACGCCAGAATTTGTCATTTCAGGGCTTGTTGGCCCACTTTTATTTAAAAGAATGTTCAAAAACAGAACATGAGTTTCCCTAACAGGGGTATTAAAGTGGTTGTAAACCCTTACAGACCACTTTGACCTACACGTAAGCCTAGATTAAGGCTTACCTATAGGTGCAAGAAATATCTCCTTAAATCGGAGCTCCACCCTAAAGTGGAACTTCTGCTCATCGGAACCCTCCCCCCCCTTCGGTGCCACAGTTGGCACCTTTCAGGGAGAGGGGGGGTGCAGATACCTGTATAATACAAGTATCTGCACCCACTTCCGGGAATAGACTCCCGTGGGAGTCAAGCCCCTTCGGGTCACCCCCGCTGTCTCCTGGGAAACACACAGGTCCCAGGAGATATCGGGGACCACTTACGACACGTAGCGTGACTCGAGCATGCGCACTAGGGAACCGGGAAGTGAAGCCACAATGCTTCACTTCCTGATTCCCTCAAAGAGAATGGTGGTGGCAGCAGCTGGAAACCGATCGATTTCTCGGCTTCGGCTGCCAACATCGCTGGACCCTGGGACAGGTAAGTGTCCATTTATTAAAAGTCAGCAGCTGCAGTATTTGTAGCTGCTGGCTTTTAATATTTTTTTTACACAGTTAAGGAGATATTTGCCATAAAGACGGCACCGCATTTGCGCCATAGACAATGGCGCAGGCGCACTGAGCGTGCATTTAATGAATGGGATTGTGCCATCACTGACGGCTCCCGCGCGCATGTGCGGGAGTGGCGTCATTGCGGCTCTGGCCAGTCACAGCACCGGAGCCTCGATTCACGGAAGTCACTCCAGGTATCATGGCGGCGACGGAGGAGGTGACGGAGGACCGCTGCAGGGGCTTCGATCTCAGGTAAGTAATTAATAATGAGCTAGTATGCTATGCATACTAGCTCATTATGCCTTTGTCTTGCGGGAAGTTTTTTTTTTTTAGAGAGGGTTTAGAGAGGGTTTACTTCCTCTATAAGCTTTGCTCTTCCATTCAAACAAAATGACATTGAGCATCCACAGCTCTGTGGTTCTCCCCTTACTCTTAAAGCTCTTGTCTGTTTCCTACAGACTGTCATCGCACAGACAAGCTTTGTCCATACAGCTAGCAGCCCCTTGCTTCTCTGGCTCGCAGGCTTGGGTCTCTGTCTTTTCTAGTGCACACATGCACCTCTCTGGCTTCTCCCTTGCACACACCTAGACTCCTCGGGAGGGTGGAGTGCAGAACCATGGTCAGGTCTCTACAAGCCCAGCACACTTAGTATGACCAATTTGTGTGTTGGTAGCCTTATAGTATATTTGGGCTTGGTTTGTTATTGTAATAGAGAGAGGGAGAGTGCTGCAATCATAAGATATTCTTTCAATGAGAAGTAAGGCACTACAGAGGCTATATTGTATTGTCAAATAGTTTTTTGAATAATAATAATGGTATGTTTTATTGTGCATCCCTGTTTTTGCAGCTATAGTCTAGTTCTAGCTATGACATTCCTAAAGGTACCATGTTGCCGGGCAGTTTTAGCCAATCATGCAGAAAAATGTTACAATACTGCACTGGATTCTATTTCTGTGTCTTCTTGGCTTGCTTTACAAATTATTATAGAGCCTTATGAAAGAGCTCCCTCTGGGGAGGCTCATTCACTAGGGATGGGCCTAATGGACCCCTGTTTGGTTTGCACCAGAACTTTCGAACATCGCGAAAGTTCGGACCCGAATAGCGAACCCCATTAAAGTCAATGGGATCCGAACGCCAAAAATCAAAAGTGCCCATTTTGAAGGCTTATCTGCAAGTAATTGGGCATACAATGGTTATAGGGGTCCGGGTCCTGCCCTAGGGGACATGTATCAATAAAAAAAAAACTATTTGTGAAAAAACTTCATTTTTAAATGAGCAGTGATTTTTAAAGTGAAAGCATAAAAATGAAAAATTCCTTCCAATATAGTGCCTGGGGGGGTCTCCCCTTAGTCTACCTGTAAAGTGGCAGATCTGTACCTTGTCTAGAATCTGCTGCAGCAATAATTGAATTTATAAAGCCAGAAATTTAATTTTCCCTGCAAGCTGCCTTTATTTTGCTCAGCAACAGCTGGGGAGCCAATGTGTGTGATGAGGCCACAATGTAGTGCACTGGGGACAAGATTTTTTGGATACATTCTGGTGTCACTTTGACTTTGGATAGAAGTAACGGGTGCGCAAAAATTGGTCTTTGGGTGTCGGTGGCGCCTTCCCACCGCAACCCTATAGAGGTACTCTTGATGAAAGCAAGAATTGGTCTTGCTGTAAAAAATTGCAATGATATGCACCTGTCAAACAGGTGCTGAAAAATTGGTCTTTGGGTGTTAATTGTGCCCATGAAACCTATACCAAAAACATTCTTCCAAATGAAATGATTGAACATCCTCAAAGCTAGGCAGCCCCGAAGTCCTGCAGAGATTTCACATCCCAAAAAGACTTAATCAGTGACATCGGCATCAGGGGGATTCATAGCTGGTAATCCAGGACTGATACATTTTTATAAAAGTCAAATGGTCCACGGAGTCTGTGGACAGACACATTCTATGATCAGTAACAAAACCTCCTGCAGCACAGAATGCCAGTTCTGAAAGCACGCTGGATAGCATAGGCAAACTCACTAAACAGAGGAAATGATGCCCTGCCTGAGGACTGACCACCATGTCCACCTTTGCCTGTGGACACATTTGTTGCTGGCCCCCTTACAGTGCCAAGGGAACATCTGCCTCTCCTTGTTGTCCTCCCAGACATTATTGGAGGAAGGGGGCGGTGCTTATAAACAAATGTAAAGAAGAAGTTGAAATCTGTACGTAGATGCACTTTAATCAATGTAAATAGGTGTTTGGTGCACTTTAATTTGAGTACTCACACTACACAGACACACTCTACGGATACACTATAATATACTGCAATATAATGCGCCAAATGTACAGTGACGCCAAGAACTATATGGCATTAAACTGGCAGTAATGCACACAGAATAAATTGGCGTTAAACTGGCAGTAACGCACAAAACGATATGGCGTTAAACTGGCAGTAATGCACACAGAACTATATGGCGTCAAACTGGCAGTAACGCACGTAAAACTATATGGCGTTAAACTGGCAGTAACACACACAGAAGTAAATGTTGTTAAACGGACAGTAATGCAATCAAATAGACTGTGTTCAGCCGTACTACACTGATGCTGTCTGAACTGTCCCTACGCTAGCTATACACCAATGTCAAGATTACACGGGCTCACTACACTACACTGAAACTATATGGAGCGGTCCCTACTGTACACTAATGTATGTATGTATGAATGACACGGTCTCACTACACTACAGTGAAACTATCTGAGCTGTCCCTACTCTAGCTGTGCACTATGCAAAGCTGAATGATGGTCCTCCTCACTACACTCACAATATCCCTAGATTGACACTAAACTAATATTCTACACTGACAATTGAAGCAAAATAGCACAGTATAGCACACTTACTAATAGCACTGAACAGAGCTCTGTTCTAGCTCTCTCCACGTGGAAATCACACTGAAAATGTCTGCCATACTACTTTTATACTGTGGGGCAGGAATGAACCATGATTGGATAAAGTCATGATAACAGTATCCAATCATGACTCTGACAGTGCTCTGTGCCCTGATTGGCTGAAGCTTTCACTGCTTCAGCCAATCAGGGCTTGCAATGCACTGTTCAGCGCTGCAATGCATTGTGGTCGGTTCGGGGGGGAGCGAACAAACGATCAAACCCGAACTTATGCTCAGGCCTAACCGTTCGCCCGTCACTATCCTTCACACAGCATCTACTGGAAGCACAAGGCCAAACATTTTTTCATTTCCTTAGCACAGCCTATTGAATTTTACTCCTCAGGAAATTTCAAGGATAATACTTTATCTATAACAATAGCTTGTAGTAGTAATTAACACCATAGGCTTACGCAGGCTTTACACTGATTAAACTTCAGCCAGTCCAGCATGGACTTACGATCAGTGTGTGGGCTCCCCTGATCAACACAAGCTGATTGTATAATCCACTTCTGTCGAAGGGACATGTTGACATTTTTTTGTCAACCAGCTGCAGCTAATCAACTGCAGCTTTTGATTGGTGTATTCTGACAGCATTGGTTGCCGCTGTCAGAATACAATGCCCTGGCAGAGGAGAGTCCTCAATCCATCTCGCTTTTGTGGATGCAGTAATCTGGTGATGTAAGGCCAGCTATAAGAGCAATTACATATCACCAAAAGCAAATAAATTCTTAGGCTGGCTATAACTCCAGTTTTACATAAAAAACATGCCCCGTCATTAAAAAGTACAGCTCTTGCTACAATACCCACCTTGTCCCCAACACTGTCCAATGCAGAAACTTTGCTGACAAGCTTATGCTTGCAAAGGACAAACATTTTCGTTTCATTATTTTTTTTTCTCATTTAATCGGATCATTCGTTATAAATCGGCATTCGTTATTTCAATAATTCGTAACTTCGGATGCATTAGAATTCATTACATTCCATTCGTATAGATGCGGCATACATTATTTTGGATAATTTGTAACTTTATATAAATTTGCATTCATTAAGTTCACAGTTAGCCAAATTTGAAAGGAAATTCCAATACCTATAATTTAATAGTTTATAACTATTATTATAGTTTGTATTATTATTTATTATTAGTAAATAATAATAAAAAAACTATAATAATGGTTAATAATTTAATTATAATAGAAAATACGAAAAACAAAAATTATCCAAATGTTTTTCGTTCTTTCGTATTTCCGTTCTTATTTTCATTCTTTCAGATTTTCAAATTTTCGGATTTTCGTTCTTTCGAATATTCTTTGTTTTTGAAAAAAAATGTCAAAATAGTCTTTTGTTCCTTCAGATGCTTCCAAATGAACGAATATGCTGAATTTTGACGAAAAACTAATTTGGAACGAAACAAATTGCACATGTCTAGGACAAACCTCCTGAGGGAAGGTCACCACATTGGCTTGGGCTTACAGAACAATACCATAGAGAGCAGTACTGACAAATTAACATCAGTGCCATTCACTGTGATAATCAAATTGTCTTGCTTTCCTGCAGGAAGAAGAGGAAAGGATGTATGAAGTGAAGTTTGGAAAAATAGGTGGAGGTGTTGTGATGGGTGTGGTGGTTGGGGTGTCCAGAAGGGTGCATGAAGAAATGCAGACTTGTTTTATGTTGATCCACATAAGCACAGAAACAAAGCAATTCATTACTGCAGGGGTATGAAACCTCAGTACTCCAGCTGTGAAGTCCAGTGAGGCATGGTAATGACCACAAGCATGACTCCCAGAGGTAGATGCATAGGATTTGTAGTTTTACCATAGCGCAAAGGCCAAGCCTGACCAGCCCTGAATTACTGTCCTTAGCAGGGTCTCTACAGTACTAAAAATAAATTAAACATATTATAATAATGATTTGCATATTTTCCTAATCAACAGTAGTTACACGTTTTCTAATTTTTCTGTTTCTTTTTAACCTGTAGCACTTTGCGATCTTTTTTGAAGAAAAGGGCACGATAAATAAAATGCATTGTTATTATTAAACAGGTTTTACAAGATATCACCTCTGTATTTCTTCCCTAATTTTCATTTTCTCTATATACCTTGCCACTGAATGGAATTCCTCTTTGGTATAACCCTCCAGTATTCTCAAATTTGATTTTCTGATAGCTACGGAGTTGGAGCTCAGCTGATGCTTCCTCTGAGTGGCCTGGAAGACACAGATTTACTGTCACATTCTCTGCTAGTACATTTTTAAGCTAATAGTTATTTTCTAAATTCTTACCTGTACCATCTTCTGTCAGTGTGGATGCAATCTGTAATTGCTTGTTTTGATCTTCACCTGAGAAGTTGAAAGCATGAAGGTCGATCTCCCTGGATAGACACCCCTTACTGTCAGTCTAAAGGAAAGGATATGCTGAAAGTGTCAATAGTGTATAAAGTAATGGGCCAATTTAACTATAGAAAAATGCATTTGAAAAAGATAAGGTGCAACATTTCAGAGAGGAATGCAGGAGAAATGAAAGGGAAAGGAAGAGGAAATAAGCGTACAGACTTTATCATATAGATATAAACTTCATACTGTTTTCCAATTCACTATTACAAATATAAAAAAAAGGGGCTAAATCCTTTTAGATATCATAGGCCAAGCTTAACATTTCAGTCAAGCCTCAATTGTCACGTACCCAAGATCTCTTTATATACATATGAACAACCCATAGGTATTAGTGCTGGTAATTCAGCATGCTTGTTTTTGTGGACTCCCAAGGGGATGTTCCACAGTAATATATAGGAGGATTCTTCAAAAAGTTGTCACACTTTTTTAATAAGTTTTGCAGCCATCTTCACCACAGCTTGACAACTCTTATACTAAACTGCAAGGTCAGCCGGCTTGCCCGATAGACTAGTCAAATGACAAAACACGATCAATTACTACTCCTCCCCCCCCCCCCTCACTGTTTCCATCAAAAATATAAAAATGCAGAAACTTTTTGAAGACCCCCTCGTACATTATGTAAGGCTGGTAACTGGGGTAATTCAACTAAAAAGCCAACCTTGGATTTTCATAGTTATGAAAATCCTCCCAAAACATGGAGTTTTCATTTTAGGAGTATCTTTTTCTAATTGTAGAAGAAAAGCCATTTACCTTAGCGTGTGTTATTTTTATACATTTTTCTGAATCGTGCTCATCATCATAATATATACCGCAACATCCGTAATATGAACGACACACAGGACGACTTTCTGGACAGATTTCAATGTCTAGTTTACCTTGTACCGGCTTTCCGTAGGTGTAACTGAAAATTAAAGATGAGAAATAGGCTGTGTTTATGTACTTTTTACATAAATAAATCTGCTATGTCTAACTAAGGCAGAAATTAAAAGCACAAAAGAAAAATGGTGACTGAAATTTCTGACCTCCTTCTGATATGCTAGTTGCCTTGCTGTATCTGATTTTATTAGTGATTGTTAGAAAAGTGTCCGAATTCCCTGACTCTACATGTTCCATGGAACTAATGAAGAAATAACTGAAGCCAGTGTTTCCTAAACTCTAACGCTAAAAATCTAAAACTACCACTGTTTTATTGTCTAGGATGTCTGCTATCTGAAAAGATATAATGTTTGGGGATTTTATGTAATCTTCAGGCCTAAAATCATTTTTTTAAACACGTACAAAAAATTATAAAAACTGATCTGGCAGTGAAAGGGTTCATTAGGAAATTAGTGGAAATTGTCACCCAATAAATCTTTTTACAGCGAATATCAGCTGAAGTATGGGGTTTCGGTGACCCTCATTGTAGGGTGCTGGCATGTACCAGGAAGCAATGATGGGGGAGTTTAAAGAAATGCGTTTCAGTTTGAGGGAAATCTAAAGTGGCAGTGTAGGATAAGAAATAAATGGAAAGGAACAGAGAGTGGTTACATGAAGTGGTATAAGCAAAGTACCTAGAGTGTAGAAGGATCAAAGATAAATACAGTATATATACTGTAGGATTAAGTTCAGGTAGGGCCCAGGAAAAGAAAAAATGGTGGGGTAATTTTAGGGGGAGGCTTATGACTAAATTTGGAGGTACGACAGGGAAGAAGGGAGCTGGACAAGTGCTCCACTGTACTCATGGAATTAGAGAGAGGAGAGGCAATATGGAAGTGGCTTCAATTTCAGGAGTAAAGATACTATTGTGGTCAAGAATGGGGGTCTCAAGTATTCCTAATCCAATCTGATCATCTTGTGCATCTACCCTGTTACTAAATCATGTACCAGAAGACATTATCTGTAAGCGTCAGTATTCTTCTAGTACATCCAGCATGCTCATGTTTGAGTACATTTCTCAAAGTGGTCATGAGATATGGATGAGAAATTCCACGTCTGCAATTTTGTTTTACCTGATGAACCATTTATTCAGGGTAGGGGGTCAGTGTGACTGCCAGTAAATTGGAATGGGCAGTCATGCACTTAGTCAGAGATTACCTGTAATGTTTCTGGGCTGTGGAGGAGTAATGTAGGCGGTATTGGACTGGTGTGGAAATTAGAGTTGCCCAACACAGAGGTAGTAATGTGAAGCACAGTTACCCACAAAGATGTCCCTGGCCAATGTCATTCTGTCCCAAAATGAATCTTATCTGAAAAATTGGTGAGCTCAGGGTTGAGGGTAGGGCCATTGCTTTTTTGAGGAAATTCAATGACATCCTTGGTTTGAAATACAGTTTCATGCACAGGGGAAAGACAAGGCCTGGTGAGGAGTACACAGGAATTCACAGGATGTACAAGCTGCATAAAACCTTGTTAGTGTACCATCTATGTGTCAATGGGTAAAGTTTATCCCGTTGATATGTTTATAGGCCAGCCACAGTTTGGAATCTAGCAGTTGTTGCACTTTCCAGGTCCACCCAATCCTCTGCACAGTGGAAGTTGCATTGTATTATTGCTCATGAACTGATATGCCCAGAAGTATTTTTTTCAAGTCTGAGTGGCCAAAACCTCCCCTTATATTTGGGTACATATAGGTGTGTAAGGCTAATTCAGGGAGTGGCATTATTGCAAAAAAACACCTGGAAAGTCTTTTGTAGTGAGGGGAAAACCTTGGGCAAAAGTAATGGAAGAGTCTAAAAAACATACAGATATCTTTGTGGGACATTCATCTTCAGTACCGCTGCTCTGACAAATCAGAATTTGGTCAAGTTTATTTTTTTATTTTTTTTACATTTGGTGCTCAATTTGAGAGATTTATCTTCCAATAGGGTGTATTAAAAAGCAGAGCTATTCATCCTGTGAAATTGAATTTGTATTTGTTCTGTGTGAATGGGGCAAAAATGATTGTTGGAAGGCTATCAGAATACAATGAATCAGGAAAATGCTGCATTATGGCCATTAGATGGAGCTGATGATCATAGACAACAAAAATGTATCACCAGCTCCATCTAGTGGCCATAATGTGGTACTTTCCTTACTCACTCTACTTTGTAATAATAATTAAAAAAAACATTTGACCTGGAGAAAAAAAAAAGCATATTAAGATTATTAATTTCCCTCTGATCATACAAAAGTCCCTCTTTGCCATGAAAATGAACTTAATACCATAAAAAAACATTTCCACTGCATTTGTGAAGAAGTCTTCAGGGCGCCCAAGAAAGTCCAGCAATCGCCAGGACCTTCTCCTACAGTTGATTCAGCTGTGGTATTGGGGCACCACCAGTTCAGAGCTTGCTCAGGAATGGCAGCAGGTAGGTGTGAGTACATCGGCACGCACAGTGAGCAGAAGATTTTTGGAGGATGGCCTGGTGTCAAGAAGGGCAGCAAAGAAGCCACTTCTCTCCAATAAAACATCAGTGACAAACTGATATTCTGTAAAAGATAAAAAGATTGGACTGCTGATGACTGGGGTAAAGTCATTTCTCTGATGAATTATCTTTACGATTGTTTGGGGCATCTGCAAAAAACCTTGTCCAGAGAAGAAAAGTTGAGCGTTACCATCAGACCTGTGTTATGTCAACAGTAAAGCATACTGAAACTATTCATGTGTGGGGATGCTTCTCAGCCAAGGGAATGGCCTCACTCACAAATTTTGCCTAAGAACACAGCCATGAATAAAGCATGGTGCAAAAACATCCCCCGAGAGCAACTTCTCCCAACAATCCAAGAACAGTTTGGTGATGAACAATGCCTTTTACAGCATGATGGAGCACCTTGCCATAAGACAAAAGGGATAACGATGTGGCTCAGGGAACAAAACATCAAAATTTTGGGTCCATGGCCAGGTAACTCCCCAGACCTTATTCCTATTGTGAACTTGTGGTAAATCCTCAAGAGGCGGGTGAACAAAAAAAAACCCCACAAATTTTGACAAACTCTCAGCATTGATTATGCAAGAATGGGCTGACATCAGTCAGGATGTGGCCCAGAACTTGATTGACAGCATGTCAGGGTGAATTGCAGAGGTCTTGAAAAAGAAGTGTCAACACTGCAAATATTGACTTTTTGCATAAACTTAAAGTAATTGTCAATAAAAAGCTTTTGACACTTATGAAATGCTTGTAATTATAAACCATAGTAACATCTGACAGAAAGATCTAAAAACACTGAAGAAGCAGACTTTGTGAAAATTAAAATTTGTGTAATTCTCAAAACTTTTGTCACGGCTGTACTTTATTAGATGCAGTTCTGGATTGCTAGCTGCCAGAAATAGGACTGTAAGTGCAGCATGCAGCAAGGGCCTTGGGCTTCGGGGATCAAAATTCATACTGCCATTGATCTTACCTGCCACAAACTTCCAGATTAAAGGATTTTGCTGTAGAAGCCACAGTGGTTGGCAAGTTGATGTGTACCTCAAACCTCTTCAGAACTGAAAAAAATAAAATAACACAATATAAAGTACACGTAGGAAAAGAAAACATGTTTTATTTAATAACAACTTTACACAAAGAGGAACGATGCTGTTATAGCTAGTGTTAGGCTGCTTTCACACCGGAGCGGTGCGGGCGGGCGGCGGTAAAGCAGCGCTATATTTAGCGCTGCTTTATCGTCGTTTTAGCCGTGGTATGCGGCCGCTAGCGGGGTGGTTTTAACCCCCGCTAGTGGCCGAAAAAGGGTTAAAACCCCCGCAAAGCGCCGCTGCAGCGGCGCTTTTGCCGGCGGTATCCCCGCGGTGTCCCATTGATTTCAATGGGTAGGAGCGGTATAGGAGCGGTGAATACACCGCTCCTTCACTGCTCCAAAGATGCTGCTAGCAGGACTTTTTTTTACCGTCCTGCTAGGGCACCACTCCAGTGTGAAAGCCCTCAGGGCTTTCACACTGGAGACACAGCAGCAGCTGTTTCAGGTCGGTTTGCAGGCGCTATTTTTACCACCCCAGTGTGAAAGCAGCCTTAGTCACATTTACATTCAGCATCCAAAGTTGTCCTAAGGAATCTGCTTGGACAAGAGCTAAAAACTTCAGAACAAGTTCCTTGTAGAACAAGCCTGTGACTTACTACTAGCTAAAGCATGACCTGCATGAATGAAAAAAAAAAAATTTGCTCCCAAGTTAATGCAGTGTTTTACAAAACTGGCACCAGACATAATTCAGAGGGAAACTTATTGTAACTGTAATGGTCACTGGTCACCCTTGCCACTGAAGAAATATTAGGAAATGGAAGATGAAGGATATGGAAGATGAAGGATATGGAAGAGGGGGCATGTATTTCATTTTTCGTCTCTATTTTTCGTCTTTATTTTCTTCACCCAACAATCTTCCTCATTGTCAGGGAAGACTTGCCCATAGCACAAATTAAATTTACAGGCGCATACATATGCATATGCGCATGCTTAGGCCGGCAACGGGCCAGGCAGATGGGCACAGACGTGGGCATAGGTGTGCGCACATGCTCAACCAGGACTGTGCATCTGTCACTATTTAAACAAGGCTGCAGCATTGGCTCGTCGCTGTGTGGTCTTACAGCTTCTGTGTGCTTTGTTCCTGCTACCTGTTCGACCTCCTGATTCCTAACCTAGCTTGCTCCTGACCACGCATGTCTGCTATCTGCCCTGCCTTTGGCTTGCCCCTGGATTCTGCTTCTGCATCCTGTTCTTGCCTGATCTTCTTCACCGCTGTTAACACTGGCTTGTGACCCGACTTTCCCGCTGCCAGCCATTTATGCTTAACCACTTAAGCCCCGGACCATTTGCGTTTCGGCACTGCGTCACTTTAACTGACAATTGCGCGGTGATGCGACGTGGCTCCCAAACAAAATTGATGTCCTTTTGAGCTTTCTTTTGGTGGTATTTGATCGCCTCTGCGGTTTTTATTTTTTGAGCTATGAACGAAAAAAAAACGACAATTTTGAAAAAAGCTATATTTTTTACTTTTTGCTATAATAAATATCCCCCAAAAATATATAAAAAAAACATATTTTTTCCTCAGTTTAGGCCGATATGTATTCTTCTACATATTTTTGGTAAAAAGAAAAAACGCAATAATTGCGCAAAATTTATAGCGTCTACAAAATAGGGGATTTATAGCATTTTTATTATAATTTTTTGTTTTTACTAGTAATGGCAGCGATCTGCGTTTTTTATCGGGACTGCGACATTATGGCAGACACGTCGGACAATTTTGACACATTTTTGGGACCATTGGCATTTTTACAGCGATCAATGCTATAAAATTGCATTGATTACTGTAAAACTGTCACTGGCAGTGAAGGGGTTAAGTGTGTCCTAGTTTGGGTTCTAACTGAAGGGGGAGTGGACAGTGCAGGGGCGATGACAGATCTGTCTGTTCTCCCCTCAGAGAACCGGAAACAGATCCCAGTTCTCGGTGTGCCCCGAGCGATCGCGGGAGCCCGACCGTGATTGCGACCACCGGGCACTCGCATCGGCTCCGTGGGCGCGCGGTTACAACTGCGGCGCCTGGTCCGCATGCGGTTAATTTGGCCAACAGTTACCGACCCAGCTTGTCTGACCCTGCATCCTGCTCATCCAGCCTGCTACAGCAAGTTCACATGTGGCTCCAGCTCCCTACTGCACATCCACAGTCTACCGCCAGCCAAAGCTCCGTGCCAGCTCATCGCCCACTAGCCTTTTCTGCTGCCACATCCGCCTGCCGACTACTGTTACCCACACAGACTATTAGACTGATCTCAGGTAGTCATACCCCGCTGTGCTCATGTAGCTGCTGTCTTACTACCAGTGAGTGACCCCCAAGCCAAAGCTGTACAAGAGGCCTTCCTCTTCAGGCCACGCTCACTGCCAAGTATGTGACACTCATCCTACAACAGGTCTCATTTTTAATGAAAAAACTGGTGTGGAGCTAATTGTGGGGTTAATTCCTTAGCCTTGATGAAACTGCTAAATAGGTTTGTAAATCCATTGGAACTGTTTTACCTGCCAAAGAGTTTGTAACTGGAGAGTGGAATTATGGGAGATTCCAATAACTCTATTGCCATTATATGATTTTCTTTTTCATCAATCATTGTGGCAAGTCTGTTTTTTATTTTAATCTTGCTTGCATGGAGGTGGTCAAGTAAGTGGTCCAAAATGACCCCTTACCGGTATTCTATAGCAGAAGCCAGTGTATGACAGCCCAGTCATGTTCTTAATTCATTTGTAATTGCAATCTTCATTTATAAATTAATGTTAAGTATAAATTGTAAAAAAAAATAAAAAATGTCATATTAACCCTCAGTTAACCCTAATTTGCTTTTATTAAAGTTTATATCAGGGTAAAAACTATTTTTTAGCTTTAAGATAGAGAGGTAAAGGATTAGGACTCCTCTAAGGTTTTTACTGGTGTCAGGGACCCAATTCATTACCCTTACTTCCTCTTCTGCTGACAAGTTTCATGGTACTGGAAGTGAGAAAAAAAATCTGCAACAATGACACAGAAGGAAATTTGTCAAGGGTTATAGCACTACATTATTATTTAGGACCATGTTGCTGCTGGAAATTTCCCCTTGCTTCCTTCCTGGAACAGGACAGAAAGTGAAGGAAAATCTTTCTAACGGATCCCCGGATGATAAAACCTGATCGAGTTTACTCTATCCACAGGGCCAGATTAAGAACATCATGGGCCTGGTGCTGAGGATTTTGGTGGGGCCCTTTATAAACAATAAATAAATAAATAAAAATGCAAAAAAATTTTTGTTATAACAAATTAAATTAAAGAGAGAGAGGGAGGATGAGAGAGAGAGAGAAAGGGGATGAAAGAGGTGTGAGGGGTAAGGGAGGGAGGATGAGAGAGAAAGGGGGGATGAGAGAAAGAGGATGCACATGAGCATGCATGGGAATGACATCAACGCAGCCCGGCCAAGGCAAGTGACCGAAGGCACAGAACACGGAAGGAAGACCGGGTGAAGATGGAAGCGCCCGGGCCCCGCTGGATTGATCGCAGCACAGTACATTTACCCTAATGTGCTAATATGTGCTAATATGCTGTGCATACTTGTACATTATGGCATAACCTACCTCAGGGCCTCTAAAAAGTAGTAATGTTAGAAAGGTTTACTACCGCTTTAATATTACAGGAGCCTCTCATAGGGCCCCCTACTGACCCTGTGGCCCTTGGGCAGTGCCTAAGTGCATAGTTGCCAACATTTCAAAAATATTTTCAGGGACACTTTTTTTTACAAGTGCTATATTGAGAGTAGCTGACATCCCCCCATGTTCCTCTATACGTCACAATAGTAATTACAAAATTAAATAAGTACTAATAATGGGGCAGAACAAATATGAGGACTGAGATTTCCTTTAGTTGAACTAACAAAAATGTGCTCATTCTAGAGCTGGTAACATTGAGGATATTCAGTATAACTTTAAAGAACTGTTTTTGTGGGTAAGAGGCATAGGGGAGGAATATGAATGGTATAAAAGTGGGAAGTATGTGCTGGTGAGGGAGAGGAATGTGGAGGGTCTAACAGTTGGCACTAGTTACATGAGAGGAGTGTGGAGGGTATGGCAGAAGGTACTATGTACAGCAGAGGAGTGTGAAGGGTATGACAGAGGGTAGTTTGTACCGGAGAGGAGTGTGGAGGGTATGACAGTAGGCAGTATGCACAGGAGAGGAGTGTGGGGGGTATGACAGAGGGTAGAATGTACCAGAGAGGAGTGTGGAGGGTATGACAGTGGGCATTATGTACAGGAGAGGAGTGCGGAGGGTATGGCAGAAGGCACTATGTACAGGAGAGGAGTGTGAAGGGTATGACAGTGGGCACTATGTATAGGAGAAGAGTGTGGAGGGTATGACAGTGAGCAGTATGTACAGGAGAGGAGTGTGAAGGGTATGACAGTGGGCACTATGTATAGGAGAAGAGTGTGGAGGGTATGACAGTGGGCACTATGTACAGGATAGAAGTGTATGACAGCGAGCACTATATACAGGAGAGGAGTGTGTAGGATATGACAGCGGGCGCTATGTATAAGAGAGCGTGGAGGGTATGACAGTGAGCAGTATGTACAGGAGAGAAGTGTGGAGAGTATGACAGTGGGCACTATGTATAGGATAGGAGGATAAATTAATCTGGGATAGAAAAATGTAAAGGTTTGTGGAAGGATGTTTAGTGACTGTGTAGTGGTTAAGCGGGCCATACATGGTTTGAAATTACACCAATTAGGCAGAGACCAGCCATAGTCGATCTATGTATGAGCTAGCTGGTTTTACACAAGTCAACCTATTAACCGACTTGAGTACAACCAGCCTGTCAGGTTTTCCCCAAAACAATCAGTGCTGCCAGCTATAGTTAGCAACATTAATTGTATTCACTGGCAGAACATAATAACACTGCAGGAGTGATTCCCCCATTCACAGGTCAGCAGGTGAGAGGGTGTGTGGGGAAAGGCTGGGGAGAGATACTAGTCAGTGGCTGGGTAGGCACTGGTAAGAGCCAGATACACACAGGTTACATATGCCGCGATCGTTAGAGCGAGAGCAATAATTCTAGCACTAGACCTGCTCTGTAACTCTAAACATATAACCTGTAAAAAAAATGTAAAGCATCGCTTAGTACACAAAAAAATCGTGCTAACTTTAGTGTTTTTTTTTTTTATGAACGAAACAGTTTCTTTCCAAAAGAAAAGTTTGAAAAATTGCTGTGCAAATATTGTGTAACTTAAAAAGTTGCAAGGACCACCATTTTATTCCATGGGGTGTCTTCTAAAACAATATATATAATGCTTGAGGGTTCTGAGTAATTTTCTAGCAAAAAAAAAAAAAGATTATTTTTACATGTAGGAGAGAAGTGTCAGAATTGGCCTGGGCGGCAAGGGGTTAATTGTCATAAGTAAGAGTTCATCCTCTCAGTCTGCTGCAGAGTGTTCCAGCTTATATTTAAACTGGTCGCTCTGTATGTAGCTTCTGACAGGCTGCGCAAGTAGCCCTGTATCTCCGGAACCATAGATGAAAGCAGCCCCACTTTAACCAGTGCTGGAGTAGGTCTTTGGCTGCCTACCCCCCAAATGTGGGGTCTCTGTGACTCCTAATCCCCGAGCTACAACCCTCGAAGTCGATCTTTTTTTTGGGGGGGGGATTTTTCAAATGGGCCTATCTTGAGAAAGGGGCCTGGAGCTGCAGCTCCAATAGCCCCTATGTTAATCCAGCCCTGTCTATCCAAATCTAGGAAAAAAAGTTTTGACTGTACATACAAACTTCAGATTGAAAATTGCATTTTGAACAAGTTACCTCAGGCCCCCTGATGTAAGAACAAATACATAATGTTGATGAAATCCTGGCTCTCTCATCATGCTCATTATGATTAAATCACATTACTTTATTCATATTGCCACCCTTTTTATTTTAGCTATTCATGGGCCTGGGCCCACAAGTTGTAACTTACCAAAGTCAGTGGACAGTGGCCATCAATCCTTCAATTAAGGAAAGTGGAATAAATAGTGCTGGACCCATAGGGTTATCTCAATGTTATTGGCATCTTCAATTATTCATGTTGATGTAAATGATCTGGTTCCCGAGCAGGCAGCCTCTGCACCTTAAAGGATCTCCACGGGCGCCTTTGGCTTGTAGTGTAATGTAACAAAAATGTAAAATGGAGCGCCACACTACTGCCAAGAGGTCCAGATAAAACGTTATTCCAGTAAAAGTAAGGGAGACAATCCAAAAACTAGCCATTTCAGGGGGTCCCAGTGCACCCCCATCATCACACAGAAGCTCACAGTGTGCAGTGAAATCCGAGTAAGTAACTTCAGGAGAGTAGCCTGTACAACTAAGCAAGACTAATGGTAAGGCTGGAATTCAGCTTTAATGAACAATATGATTTATTTTGCATGTTAGATATAACAAAGTTAATTTGTGGAACTACCGGTACTTAGTTTGGATAGTTTGTAGCACTGTATTATTCTTTATTTATCTGTATATCACAGATGACCATAACTCACCATATTCAGCCACAGTAAAGGTTAGTTCGCATTTATTAGGTACGGAAAATTTGTAGTCTCCAAGATTTAATTCTTTTGCCAAATGGTAAGTCAAATCAGCAAACCCGTTATCAGTAGTCACATTCAACCATTGTCCAATGTAGTGTCCATTGGGATCCTGAAAAAAAAGACAAATTCCTAAACTGTAAAAATGGCTTAGCAGGAATGAATATTCTCTTCAGTGTTTGGTTATGGTAAGCATATATAAGAAATTAGCTTGATAGTAATAATCTTACCAATATATGTTAAAAGTTTAAGAAGCCCTGTTGCTATGCTTTCAATATTAAATATAAACGGGTGCAGCCATATTTGCTCATAAAATTAGCAGGCTGTAGGTGCTTGGTTTGCAGTGTTGCAGAATGGTTGTGCTTTTAAGCTTTTCTTAAAATGCAGTTATAGCTTAGCCAGTTCTTTGCAAACAATGGACTCTCTTTTTTTTTTAGTTTTCTACTGTCCCGATCTGAAGAGGACAGTCTGTTTTAAACGACTGTTCGGTTTTTAAATCTAGGAACGAAGCATACAGTTATTGGGTAGCCATTCTGTGGAAATATCAGCCTACTGCTGTACAGCCTGATAATAGTCTGTGCATTTCTCTATGTTTTTGGTTCAGCAGTTAAAAGAGAAGCAGAGAGAAACAATCTTGGAAGGACAGCAGAAAACTTTTTTTTTTTTTACTTTTTTGTCTTTGCATTATTTTTTTAATTATAATCCTAAATGCCTTCTTGCACAGTATTTAGGATAATTATAAAAAAAAAAAAAGGTATTTATTATTATAATTAAAAAAAACTGACATACTCTGCTTTATATGTTCATAAGTCAGAGGGGATGCCGGTGTTTTATATACACTACTTTACAGGAATATCAGCGGGAGGGGGAGGGGCGGGGAGGAGATTGGCTCTCACTACACAGACTACTGAGCTGACAGGCAGGGAAGGAGGGGGGAGAGGGGGAGAGGGAAAGACTGACCACAGCGTGATGACAGAGGGACATCAACTGACCACAGTATCATGGATCAGCAGCCATGGTTACCGTGATCAGTACACATAGGGGAACACAGGAACAGGCAGAGTGAAGTGGACAAGACAAATGAACGCGTTACCACAATGCAAATATGTGGACCCGGGCCATAGGATCCCAAAACTAATCCTTTGTAGATATATTTCAAACTGGCATTTGTAGAACAATAAAATGGATTGGACAAGGAAAGTCTTTTAGGCCAGGTTCCCATATTTACAATGCATTATTATATGCATGGTAAAATGTGTTGCAATTGATTTTGACTGCAACAGACCTCAAAAGACCTAAAAAGGTACCTGTTTTTTTTTTTTAGTGCACCACAATACGCAGATGGTTCACAATGAAGGATTCGCATATGCCCCCTTATTTAGCAGGCTCACCATCATGATTTAAATCACATGACAGTGAAACAGACACTTTAGAGGAGTTCACTGAAAGACGTTTAGCAGCAGAGTATTTTGATCCTTATAGACAGGGTCATGGTAGAGGGTCTGATTTGTCTATGCCTTTTTGGAGTAAAATCACAGTCCACAATACTCTTCCCCTCCAGTGACGCAACATCTGCAAGCTCTCTCTCTGGCGCCGATGCGTTTTCCTGGTCTTCTTTCAGGTTTGGCTATTCCAGTATGATGCAAATACCACACATGCGCATGAGAACTGATTAGGTATAACACATCCATACCCAGAATTAAAGGAAAAATGGTTTTATTGGAAAAAAGACGTAGAAAAAAAAAAGTTTACTTTGCAAGGGAATTTTCTCTTCGCATAGTGAATGTGGCGAAAAAATTCACTTAAAAAGTAAAAATAAAAAAATAACCCCAACCATATGCAAGGAAAATAAAGAAATAATTATTTTGCTTGCACATGATTGGATGATGGAAGTCAACAGAGCTTCACCTCGTTCACTAAGCTAAGGAAGAATTCCTATGCAAAATAAATATCTTATTTAGCTTAATAAAAATCACCCCTGTAGTATATATCTCTTCTGCAATGAAAAGCCTTCCTGCTCACAATTTTCTTTACAGCAAAGTCTCACTTTATTTCTGGCCAGCTGGTGCATGCCCCCCCAAGCTTCCCTTGAAATCTACAACACTGCCATTGGTAATGTATAATAATTCTTGATATACCTTACATTGTCTGCAAGGTTAGGTTAACCATAGCTGTTCCACACAGAGCTATTTGTCAGACTCTGCATAATATGATGACTATGATGACATGCTGTTAGATGACATGACTGAATACAGATCTGCATACAGGATTTTTTCATAAGGTTCTTCAACACAGTGCATTGTAGAAGCACATCCTATTGAAAACTATTTGTTTTCTCATGTCTCGTGTCATGTATTTTGCTATGTTTATTAATTGAATCAAAATGCATGGTTCCTCTGTGTTCCCACTCTTAGAATCCCAAAAATGCCTGTTCTGATTTACCCTAATCTTCTCTGTCTGAGGATGATTTTAGGCCCAGTGTGAGAGGTCATCATATGTGCTGAGCTTCAATTTTCCCGGACTCCATGTTGAATACACAGTCAGTCTCCTGACTGTTCAGAACACTCGGGCTGATTAACTAAAACTAATGAGTGCAAAATCTGGTGCAGCTGTGCATGGTAGGCAGTTAGCTTCTAACTTCAGCTTGTTTAATTAAAGTTTGACAAAAACAAAACAAAACTGGAAGCTGATTGGTTTCCATGCAAAGACGCACCAAATTTTGTACTCTCCAGTTTTAGTAAACCAACCCCAGTGTCTCATAATGAATCCCTGTAGTAAAGAATGTAAATAACTACACCACTCCATGTTTGAAGCTGTTAATGGGACTTTGTTAAAGAATTCAGAATTCAAAAAAAAAATTCCCTGCAACAGAAAAGACTTAGCTTTCCATTCTGGGAATTCTTCATTCACATCTTGCTGGCAGTTTAACTTTGAAAGACAGTGAAGATTCGAGAATATCAAAAAGTATCCAAAAAAAAATAGAAAAATTAAGGCAGAAAATTGACAGAGTAGGCCATCGAGTCTGCCCAATTTTTTATTTATTTTTTTATATACATGTTTTGTATTTTTTTCTGTTAACGTTGTCCGAGCATAGATCTATGTTTGTCTCAAGCCATTTACTGTTGACTGTCTCACTACCGCTGCTGGAAGTTTATTCCAAGCATAAACTGCCCTTTCAGTAGAATAATACTTTGTAAGATTAGTTTTAAACTTTTCTCCAGTTAGTTTGAGGTCATGTTCCTGATTTTGATTTCATATTGAAAAAACTTCCTTTATGAACCTTATTCACCCCCTTGATGTATTTAAAAGTTTCAATCATGTCTCCTCTTTCCCTTTTGTCCTTCAGAATGTACATATTAAAGCCCCGTACAAACGTGCCAAATGTCGGGAGACAAACGGCCGGTTAAAAAAAAAGGACAACATTCGTCCCGTGTGTATGTCGGTCTGTCTGGCAGTAGCTCGCTGTTGGAACACAATAGCACAGAAGGGGATATTGCTGAACAAACCTTGCATGGTTAGTACAGAGGCTCTGATCAGTGTCAGTGTGTACCCGGCTTAAGTTTCTGAAATCTCTCCTGATATGTTTTATCGCCCAGACTTTTTACCATTTTTGTTACTCGTCTCTGGACATTTTATCTTATCAATATCTTTTTGTATGTGAGGTCTCCAAAACTTGACACAGTATCACTAAAAATCCATATAGGAGAATCAGGACCTCCTGCTACTGATCCCTCTAGCGATGCATCTTAGAATTCTGCTTTTTCCAATGCCTGGCCACACTGTTTGCTCATTTTTTAATCATCTGAGTACCCCCAATACTGTTTCTTCTGAGGTATTTCAGATATTATGGCCTTAACCTTTTAAAACCCCAACCATCTACTTGTGATCCCACAATCAACAGATGATTACAGTCTTTCTTTTGGGGTTGAAACGGCCATAGAAGCCATTTATTAAACAATAAAATACAACTTTATTATCAAAAATACATCTTTTCTTTTTTAAATACCTGACTATCAATGACCACAACATGAGTACAGTAACTAACCTCATTAAAGTCTAGGGTCTTAGAAGGCAACTTGTATTTGACCGACTGGCTGTATCTACCACCGAAATAGACTTCAAGGGCCCCAGACGCAAATACACAGACTCGAGGACAATTTACTATTAAGATACCCTTGATACAGCCAAATGACTCTTAATCCATTACTGCCTTAAATTTACTAGGGTAGGTACACCCATACCTGAGATGGGCCCAACCCCTCATTCTCCAAACATTTAAACCGTCACTGCTTTCCAAGACTCTGAGACCCCTGCCAACTGCTACAAAGCATCCCAGGTAAAACAGACAATCCTCCAAAATCACATAGAAGTGCCACAAGAATAAAAGTAAAGGCAAATAGCTGAAAGGAAAACTGAGAATCAAGAGCAAAAACTTTTTATGGGAGGGAGGGTAGAAGAAGCTTGTTCTACACTGTACCAGCTCCGACTGACTCTGAGGAACAGGCACCACCCAACCACTCCACCAAAGCTCCACCCTGCCCCACTCTTGTATACTATATAAAAGCTAATTTTTAAATCCTACATTACTCTAGCCTGTCCTGCCAACCCAGTCATAGCAGGCCTTCCGTCTATGCTACCCATCTAGCTCCAGGCCTTATTCTGTGTCCCAGAAACAGGAGTTCCCTAACCAACTTTTACTCACCTTTCCTACACTCCCTCACCATTCTCTGTGTCTTCAAAGCTGGCATTGAAGTCAGCTGTGTTGGTGACCTGGGGGGAGAAAGGCCCCCAGGCATTTGACTGTGCTCAGCCTAAAGATTGGTTGCTAGGACTGGGCACTGTCACATGCTTCCTTATACCTAGATGTGCTGGCTACATTCAACATCTAAAGAGATGCAAAAAGGCTGTGAGGGAGCACAGGTAAAGTAAGCATAAGGAGGTCAAGGGGAGCCCCTTCCAGAGTCAATGTCACTTTGCCCTAAAATGCAAGACTGTAGCGCCAAGTGTCATCCTCAAACAAACTAAATAGAGCTAAAACGGAAGTAAATATTTTTTGAAAACAAAAGACTGTACAATTATAACAGGTCATAAACTCACTTGTACCTGATTCTTTAAAGCACCATGGCTAACTAGCATGTTTTAGACCCCTTTTACACCAGAGGACCGATTAGGTCCGTCTGTCCAATTTTCAGGTGGACCCGATCGGACCACCCATTGATCTCTATGGGGCAGCCGATGTCAGCAGACATGTGTGTGCTGTTACCCGCTGGCATCTGATCCACTAAATACAGATCTATTCCCCATCTGTCATGTGGATTGGATGACAATCAGATGGAAACAGACAGGCAGTCTCCATCAGACCGAACCATAGAGAACAGCGAGCTGTGTCCATGTCCGCTCTGTTAAATGGAGCGGCATGGACCTGTCCTCCGCCTGCTCAGCGGGGATCAGCACTGAACAGGCGGATCCACTTGGATGGATTCTGCTACATCTGAAAGGGGCATTACAGTGTAACCTGCTAATGTAAATGACATATTAACATAATTTCTGTATTTTACTATAGTTTTTTAGAGAATAGGGCTGTACCCCATTTGACTACACTAACAAGAAAAACATTAGCTGCAAGATATAAATAATAATTCTGTCACATATTTTATTATTTTTATATTTTAAAAGTACTTACCAGCAGCAAGATTTTTTCATACTAAAATGCAAAAGTGAAAAAAAAAAAAATGTAAATATACTATAAACTATAAAAAAAAAAAGAAAGAAAAGTCATTAGCTACCATTAACCACCTAATCTGATGGGTTGTGCTACCTACAATGAAAAACCCCTTTCTCCTCAGAACACAATTAAAAATGACAATTGTCAATAGATCTCCTGTGATATAAAATGCCATGAAAATACTGCTACTCAAACTCCATTTTTTTGATCCCAGGGAATGATACAAACCAAAAACAAATAAATCCTATCTTAATCATGCCCTCTGAGCATAAAATATTTATATTTTTTAAACACTTTTTATTTAATAACAATAATTATTTAAACTAATGCTTATCAAAGCAGAAAAAGTGTTTGTTTTTTTTGTTTTAATTTTTTTTTGTCTATGGATTGCATAGACAAAAAAAAAATGAAAAATCAGTTTCACTAAATATAATCAAAAGCTTTGTTTGTATTAAAAAAATATATATAGTTTGTGGACCCTTATTATCTTAAAGTCCAACCCCAGCCACAAAAAAAAATCTTCTATGTGCTTGTTTATTTGGGAACAACTTTGTCCTTACTTGAAGCCCAACCTAGGAACATTTTAAATCATCCCTTGCAGTGGGACTGTGCCCACACTACAAGCCCTAATTGTTCATTTAGGTCTAAGAGAACAAGCTAGAACAGCTCCCACAGTGTCTGCACTCCACCCACCCATCCACCTGACATCATCAAGACCAGAGCAGGGTTCCTAGCCCTGCAATGAACATGAGGATGCTGAGGAACAATCCTCAGCTGGATCATGGGGGAGTACCACTGCCTGGGGGAGTGGAGGATGAGGTAAGTAAAGCTGTTCACTTCTCCCCTTAAGCTATTCTCCCCTTTGCACTTTGTGAATGGTCCTGTAGTCTTCTGTGACCTGTAATGTGTCCCAGAAGGCTGCAGGGGAGGGGGGGGGGGGGGGGCAAACTTCTGTCTCAGATCACCGCATTGCATCGGGCCAGAAGTGGGAGCGGGAACCTGTCAAAAATGTTGCCAAATGTGACAGTGGGGGGGGGGGGGGGGGGGGGGGGGGGATGCAAACAACCGGAACTTCCCCTTTTGGGTAAAGTTCCACTTTAAGTAATAAGGCCAAATAAACAGGCCCATGGTAGAAGTGTACAAATTGCTATGGTCCACAGGAGGTATACAGGTATAAGAGATGAACTTCCAGCCTTTCAGTAAAACACTGAAATATCTAACTGTCCCCAGGTGTTCATAAAAATACAGAAATTTGTGAAATTTGTTTTTTTGTTTTGTATATACCTATAGCAAGGGCATTATTCACCTTTATCCAAAGCTGCACAGTTTGCTTTCATCTACAGATGCCCCTTATCTACATAGACAGTTTTTTTTGTTTTTTTTGTAAAGGTAAACTAACCCTTTAAAATGACTGTCAAGTTTGCTAACAACATCAAAGTGACATCATGACTCTTGCTTGAACTATCTGTAATTTGAAATGACAATGGACTGTCATGCATCCATCTTCAGCCTTCTGAATAATGCACTTTATATAAGCCCAGGCCAACTACTACCTAACAATATACTGTTTCCTTTTAAAGTATAACACATTTGTCCAATGCCCAAAGAGGACTCTAATTATGGATTGCTTTTCATAGTCTTGGTCCTTTATAAAGTTGGTGGTATCTCGGTGTGAGCATGTTAACTATATTTCATTTAAAGCTGGCCACACATTTTATTGGCTGATTGTACAATCCTATTTAGATTTACCAACAGGTACACAGCAATACCTTTTTTGCCTTCTCTACTTGTATATTCATGATCAACAGAAATATAATGTTTCTACATAATTTTATCAGTTTCTACTCTCTGTAAAATAATGACTTACATTTTCATTTGATATGTGGAAATCATGGTCAAGTGACATCAGTCGCAACTTCACTGAAATAAAGAAATAAATTATCATTATAATTATTGAAACCTAACACTTTGAATTTCTTGAATTTTGTAAATGAATGTGTTTTCTAACCATACAAAGCAACTGAAAATAATAGCAAACTTCTGTCTTTCCCTGCACATCTTTTTTTTAGCATCAGATCCAAAATGGAAATGTCCGCACTCAGGCAGAGTGAGCGATTTATGGGCTTAGAGCGAATGTACACTGTTTTGGCATTCGTTTTCTTGAGGGCTAAATATATCTATTTTAAATGTTTTTCATGCCATATATATGAAAAATTGCAGATGGAAATTTCAGATTTATGATTTCCAATCAACAGGCAGAGCTGTACACTCCTTTTCCCCATCTATACTTAAATGCTCTGTTAAAAGATGTAAGTAAAGGCATTTTAGTTTTGTATTGAGTGGGCATGTCAAGTTTTTATTGCTGTCCTCTTTGGATAGATTCAGCCTTCTTTGTTTCTGGTGACCATTGCTGCTAAGACAGTAAGGGCTCTTTCAGACAGAAAACAGTAGCTACCACTCTCTGGAAAATGACTTATGGTAAAACACTTTTCAGAAGGCGTTTGAGGAGCATATGCCACCTCCTGAATGTGTTTTTTTTTTTCTAAGGGGGATTTTATTAAAATACCGCATGACAACCACAAGTCAAATGTTTGGATTGTGGTTACAGTGTGTTCTGGGTAATCCTTTAATAGGTATGTTTGACAGGTGGTGCCGCCTGTCAAACTGCAAGTCGAGTCCAATTTGTAAACATGTATACAGCCCATTCAGCAGCAATACTTGAATTTAGCTGGGTGGTCACAGTAAAACTGTGGATAACTGCCCAAAGTTAGGGGAAATGAAAAAAAAGATTGAGTTGTACCAGAGTAAGAGGTGAAGCAAAGCACTCTTAAAGAGACAAATGTTCCTGTGAAAACTCTCTAGGATAAATGTTTTATTCACTTTGGAGAAATTTCTTCTTATTGGTCCTCCAGGACATGAATTTTTATACTTAAAAAAAAGGTTAAAGGGGTTATAAAGGTTCCCGTTTTTTTGCATAAAAATAACAAACATGTTATATTTACATGCTCTGTGCAAGGGTTTTACACAGAGCAGCCCCAATCCTCCTCTTTTGGGGTGCCCCGCCAGCGCTCCAGACCCCTCCCCTCCATCGAGTGCCCCCACGGAGAGCCGCTTTCCCTCGAGGCACCCGTGCTTGCACGGTCCCAAATCCCACTGCTGCATCCATTGACAGAGACAGTGGGACTCAGTCCCCCCACTTCTGTGTCTCTGGATTTGATTGACAGCAGCAGGAGCCAATGGCTCCTGCTGCTATCAACCTGTCCAATGATGAAAGGGCTCCTGCGCCTTAGCTGCAACAGATCAGGCTCAGGTAAGTAGAAGGGGAGAGCTGCAGCAAAAAAAGTTTTTTCACCTTAAGGCATAGCATGCCTTAAGGTGAAAAACCTTGAGACTTTACAACCCCTTTAGCTTTACAACATTGTAATGAGCTCTCTAAATTTGTACGCAACAACTTAAAGTGAGAGAAGTCACTTCTCTCATTTCCTCCTCCCTTTTTTGTTCAGAATGTCTATATGGAGCTTTAGGGAAAAAGAGTCTGAAGGCAAACAGCTTCTGCTGGCTTCTTTCATTAGGAAATACTTTTTCACCACCAGTCTTCGAGTAAACAATAGCTTAAACACTAATAAACTTAAAATATAATGAACTTGATCCAAATTATTCACAGTGTAATACACAGCACTAAAAGAAGCAAGGGCTGGCCACACAGAAAAAATGGCTGCCTAGGATAACTGCTTGAGCTGTATTTATAGGAGGCCCTTTCAAAGACAGGACTGCATGGGACAAAAATAATTTGTATTAAAGTGGAACTTCATATCACTCCTACCTTTCTCATTGGGCTTGTATGTAGATTTGTCTGTCTGCATGACACAGGAATAATGTCTCTTGGCTATATTAACATTCCTAGTCTCATCGATTTTCAGGTCTTCTCCTTGCCCAGAGACATGGAATGACCAATCTTTGCTACTGTGCTCCACTGAAGGGACCTATTCCGAAAAACAGAACAGATTTTGTTGTTATTATCAGCATGAGACTTTGTAATGTAGGTCTCCAGGCCACTGTTTATGATTATTGAGGACATAAATGGTTACATGCTGTACTGCTTACCGTCAATAGAAAAAAACCTCATGCCAATAATGACGCTTAGAACATGGCACCTAACTCACAATAAATGGTACACGCAAAAAAGTTAAAAAAATCTAATCATCATTACATTGAAATGAGGTAAAAACATTATGGAACATACAAAATCTAAATCAAGGAATATTATAAAGCAGGTAACGAATTAAACAGGCACTAACGCTGTGTGCTGCTATTAAATATGTCAAAATACAAGAAGGGCAAGGAGGAAAAACAGCACACAAAAAATAATGTAGTTGGACTCAGTAAACTTTATTAAAAGCAATGTAAGCTACTCCCAAGGGTAAGCACGGAAGTATATGAAGCCCATAAGGATTGAGGCTCAGCTGAGGAAGAGTAGGAGTTCTTGAAACACGTCATGTGACCACATCGGATCCGAGGAATGGGACTATTGGTTTTGGTATTGGTATTGGTATTGGACTATTGGTATTCCACTGGTTGGCTTCACAGTGACCTAAACGAGAGAAACGAGAGGTCTTACCTGATTGGAGGAGCTTTGGGTGGAGGGGACAGAAGAGTAAAAAGGAGCTGTCCCCTCCCCCAGCATCAGTGCAGCGTACAGGAACAAGCTTGGAGCTTGCTACGGAGGGAGACAGGCTGAGGGGAATGTCGGATGGCCAAGCTGCGGACGGATAGATGCCTGCAAGGAGGGGGCCGGTGCTGGTGAGCAGGCTGTAGATTCCGGTGCTGGGAGTCCTCACATGCGTGGAGATCGGTGCCTCTGGGGCCCCTCTCCCAGGACTGCTCGCTCAGGGACAGCAGCAGGCCGGATGGTCCGTTCGGGCCCATCTGGGATCACCCACGATGGCGGCCAGCGGTACTAGCGGATGGGGGTCCTTTCCCCCAAAACGGATGTCACCCGGCAGGCGGGGACTCCGGGTACACCGGGGCAGCGTTGCGCCCCTCACTGCAGCTCATTACGGAGCACGCCGGCTCCGCCCCTGGTGGTGAGATGGCAGGGGCGGAGCCTCGGCAGAGAGAACTGGCCAGCAGCGGCTGCCGGGCCAACACTGCCATGGCTGGCGGCTCTCCGTGCCCCAGGGGGCAGACACAGGGGTTACACGGCAGCAGGGGACAGGCGGGGGACCGAGGTGCCACCCCCCGGATGACCAGCAGCAAGCGAGTGCTCTGGGAACACCGAGGCAGTTTTGCGGCTCCCCCTGATGCAGCAGGAGGAACACGCAGGCTCCCCCCTGGCAGTGAGTTGGCGGAGGCGGAGTCTCGGCGGGGTGAAACAGTCAGCTGCGGCCACCGGGCCTCCACTACCATGGCCGGCGGCTCTTAACGCACCAGGGGCAGGCGCAGAGGGTGCACAGCAGAAGGGGCAGGCCGGAGGACTGAGGTGTCCCCCCCAGACGGGAACTGGCACGGTGACAAAGATTCAGTGGGTGGATCCGGCGCAAGGAGGTGGGGCCAGCAGCCACGCGGATCCTGGGAAGCTTCCCCAGGAGGGCTGCCGCTCACTGGCGATGGAAGGTCATGGCAACGGTCAGAGGGCGCACGGTCGGTGTCGGAAGAGGAGGAAGAGCCCCAGAGACGGTCGGCGGTGATGGAGGCATGACCTTCGGCTGGTGGGACCCTTCCTAGGCAGCCTGGTAAGTCCATTTTACAATTTTCTATTTAGTCTGCGGGTTAACGGAAGTGGTTAGTAGGGGTGGGCCTAGGCTACAGCGATAGGGGATGGACACGCTTGTCATGTTGACCCGTGGGGGTTCCTCCAGGTTCTTTCGTCCCGCGGTCACGTTGCTCCTGGGGTCGATACGGGAGTACAGAGTTTTCCTGGCTGGGGGGAAGGCACAAGTGGGCCCGTCGGCAGCCTGGTTTTCGCAGGTGGGATGGACATGGCCGGGACGGCGGGGGGAGGAGGCTGCTAGCACACATGTTGACATTAGTTTAGCCGCCTCAAACACAATGGGAAGGGTAGGTGTTTTTGAGGGGCCCCTAGGGGTGCACCTTACACCGGGGTCTGTGGCACAGCTAGGGAAAGTGGGTCTGGGGAACTGTTCTCCCTGAGGCCGTGGACAAGTGGCAAGCTAGCTGGGGCCAAGCGAGAGTAGAGCACATTGGAGGGCAAGGGGATGAGGCGTACTGGATGGATCCTGCGGATTTTTCCCTGACTAGTTACGGGCTTTCGCTACTATGGCAGGAGTGAGTGGGGGAAAAGAACCCAGAACATTGTTTGGCACTCTTCGGTTACTGGAAGCAGTTGGTGGGGCCCACAGAAGAGTCTACAGGGACACTGCCTGGCGGAGGGGCGACAAGCTTTTCCAGCAGAGGAGGACGTTACGAGTCCTGGAGGTGGGATTACAAGGACAGTAGCTGGGGTGGCGGCTTCTGTACCAGCCGCGGGCCCAAATCGGTTTCTTTCAGTTTCAAAGGGGGGCCGATGGAGCGTCTACCCTGGGACAGGAGTCGCATGGGAAAATGGAGGGCTGGGCCTAACTGAGGTATGGGTGTCCTGTTCTACCTGTGGAAAATAGTGGGTTGGGCGCATCTGAGGTATGGGTGTCCCTTCCTACCTGGGGAAAACTGTTGGTTGGGCCTATCTGAGTTTTGGGTGTCCGTTCCTAACTGGGGAAAATAGTGGGTGGGGCCCGTCTGAGGTATGGGGTGCCCCTTCCGAACTGGGGAATATGGTGGGTTGGGCCCATCTGAGGTATGGGTGTCCCTTCCTCACTGTGGAAAAATGTGGGTTGGGGCCCATCTGCGGTATGGGTGTCCCTTCCTAACTGTGGAAAACTGTGGGTTGGGCCCATCAGAGGTATGTGTGTTTAGGACAAGCACTCTCGTAAGCCCCGGGACATGGGGCGCACTGTGTCGAAATTCGGCAGAATGTTTTAGCCCATTGGGTTTGGGCTGGAGATAGGGCCTCTCATATGGGTTGAGGGGGACAAGTGGAGCAGACAGTAGGTATAATAAGGGGACATGATGAGGCATTGCTAGACGAGAAGCCTGTGTTCATTGGGTAAGAGTGCCGGGAGTGCTGGGGAGCAGGAAGGCGCTGGGAGTGCATAGCATTGCACGACTGGACAGGGGGCCGCCAAACGTTGTGGGTCTCACATCGGTGGCAATGATGTGGGCTTAAAGTCCATTATGGGACACGACGAGGGTTATGAAGGTAGATTTAGGCACCTCCACAGGGCTTTCTGGGGATGTTGATTGTGGAGTCCAACATCATTGCTCGGACGATTTGGAGAATAGACTGATCGGTAGAGGGGATGGAAATAGCTACCGACAAGGTTAACGGGAATGTCAGCTGATTTTGCGTGAGGAATGGTGAGGCTAGTCAGCAGGCATTTAGAGATGGAAGTGGATACTTGGAGGTGTTTTCGGGGTGACGGAGTTTACCTCGATGCTGGGGGGATTAATATGTGGGCCCTGGGTTTGCCGAATGGCATCTAGAGAGCGTTGGGGTTGGAGGGGCACCTAAGGGTAAGGTTTTTCCCTTGGGCACTGTGGCGGGTGTTGGTTATTGCGGGTGAATGAAGAAACCTCGGATAAGCAGAGATCAGGACCCATCGGTGGTATGGGTCCCGATGGTGGTATTCCAGCTAACGGTGGTTTAGCAAGAATTTGGTTAACGAGTGCACTGTGGTCAGTTGGTTGTCTCCGAGCCAGTAGGTCAGCTAGAGGCCTATTATCATATATAAAAAGGTACCACGGTACATTATTATTATTAAACAGATGGTATGTGGAGTGCCTGCAAAGACCAACGCGAATATCATTTGTTTATGGTTATGTTCATTTAAATTTATTGATTAATAAAGGGGCTGCTACGGACAATATTTACTCCAACTTGGTGTGGTCTCTATTAATTTGAAATGGTATGGGGGTTGGAGTAGGGGTTGGTCAGGCAGTATGGGAAGTATAGTACATCTGTTATACAATGATCATGTGTTCTGGCACTCTGGTGTGATGCAGCCTCAATCCATATGGGCTTCATGTGCTTCCATTGTGAGTAGCTTACATTGCTTTTATTAAAGTTCACTGAGTCAAACTACACTATTTGTTGTGTTCTGTTTCTCCTCCTTGCCCTTCTAGTACTCCTTATGCCGCGTACACACGAAGGGACTATACGGGATTGTCCGCTGGACCCCTCGTGTGTGGGCGCCGGCGGAATTTTTGGCGCCAAAAGTCCGGCGGACAAGGTTTTAAGTTTTGTTTTAAAATTGTCCGCTGGACTTGGCAGTCCGGCGGACAATCCCGCCGTTAGTAGGCTAGTCCGCCGGACTTTTGAAATGAACGGACTTTCCGCTCATTGGAAAGTCTGTTCATTCCCGCTGACTTTTTCCAGCGGATTGTCCGCCGGAGAAGTCCGGGCGTGTGTGGGCAAGTCACACGCTCGGAAGTCCGGGCGTGTGTGGGGAAGTCCCGCCGGACAAAGTTCGAATGTGTGTACGCGGCATTACTGTCCCTATTCTAAATGTATCTGCCATGATTTATAGCACACCTTTTAGAAGAAAAATGACTAGTACAGTGGCTGATGATTCTTCATCAGCACCTTCTGTTTACCATTGTATGGATATACCACTTAACCCAGGTCTCTGCTCTATGGGTCTGCTAAGCTGCAGTCTCACCGTACCAGACCCCTAGAGTTCCAGCATACTGTACTTGTGAGTTCAAATTTTACACAGCATCATTTGCTGTGACTTCATGTGTTTGAGTGTAGATGTGTGTAAAATTGAGTGTGTAAAATTTTAACTCACAACAGTTACTCCTTTCTTTCTAAGTGGACTTTTCATTATTGGCTTCTTTTGGACTTTGATGTTTATGTTTTAGATGCACACACTCACGTGTTGCTGTGCTGTTCTACTGTGAAATATTTTTGCATATGTATTTCTGTGTACTTGCTTTTATGCACACCACCATTTGCTGTTTTCAGTATTGTTTACACCCATACTCACAGTGTTTTTTTTTTTTATTATCACTTTTTAGCGCTACACTAATTGACACTAAAATGTAAAAAAATCACAATAAGTGCATAATATTTAATTTGCGTTAAAGTTCATTTTATTAAAGTTTATTTTGTTTTTATACTAGTAATGGCGGTTATCAGTGACCTATAGTGGGACTACAATAGTATGGTGGGCAAGCTGATACTAACTGACGCTGCCCGGGGGGAACACTAACTGACTAATAAAAAATAAATAGGGAATAAAAAAACAGCAAGATCGCCTGTCACTATTCAGAGCTCTGTGTTGTTTACATCACAGAGCTCCCTTCCCTGAATGACTGAGCCGATCAGCGGGTGCCGGTGGTCAATCATTGGCCGGCACCCACTGATCGGCTTGTGCTGTGACTAATCATGGCTCAGGTACGTTTGTGCACACCCCCTACCCGGAAGTCCTGGATCACGTATCAGCCACTTTGCCAACATACTTCTAAAGCCCCATACACACGGTCGGACTTTTTCATCAATTTGGTCCGATCGGACAAGGTTGTTGAAAAATCAGACCGTGTGTATGCACCATCGGACAGTGTTCGTCGGTTTGTCCGTCGGACAAAGTCTTATCTCCTGCTGGAAAGATTTCCCGTCAACCCGGTCCGATCACACCAAATCCGAGCGTGTGTACGCTTGTCCGACCGGACAAAGTGCTACGCATGCTCAGATCACATTACAAGACCAAAGCTATTGGCTACTAGCCTCTACGTAGTCCCGTCGTAGGCAACAAACGTCACCAAGTTCAGAATGATCGGATTGTCCGACAACTTTGTCCGATCGTGTGTACGCAAAACCAACATCAGACAAAGTATGACGGACATGGTCCGACGGACCTGGTCCACGGATTGTCCGCGCGTGTGTATGGGGCTTTAGTGATGTGGTCGGCAAACGGTTAAAGTATCTCTAAATTATATCTGTATTATTATAATAAACTAGAAATATTTTCTCCAGTTTTAGATTTGAGATCAAACAGGTCTGGTGATATCTACTCACTTTGAAGAGATCTCCTCTTATGCCACATACACATGACCGGTTTTCCCGTCTGAATAAACTTTGAAGGTTTTTCCAATGGAGTTCCGGCGGAGTTCCACTGAAACTGTCTTGTCTACACAAAGTCACACCAAGAACCAAGTACGACGGGACTAGAAAAAGGAAGTTCAATAGCCAGTAGCCAATAGCTGCCGTCTCGTACTTGCTTCAGAGCATGCGTCGTTTTTGGTCCGTCGGAACAGCATACAGACGAGCAGTTTTCCCGATAGGAATTGGTTCCGTCGGAAATATTTAGAACATGTTCTATTTCTAGGTCCGTCAGAATTTTCAAAAAAAAAGTCAGATGAGGCACACACACAATCGGAATGTACGATGAAAAGATTCCGTCTGACTTTTTCTGTCGGACATTCCGCTCGTGTGTATGCGGCATTACTTTCTGCTGTGTCTCTGGGAGAGGATGGATTTCACCCCCAGAGACAAAATAGACAAATAAATAAAACAAACGGATCAGGTTATTTACTGTTTTCAACTCTAGTTAAACTAAAATAATAATAATAAAAAAAATCTGACTTTATATATGCTCTAAAGAAGAATTCCAAGCATGGTATATTTTTACATAGTTCCAATGGTCCAGCTTGTGGACAAGGTGTATCAGGCCGGCCACTCAGCACTGGACCCAGAAGCAAGTGGAGATCATTGAAGTAGTGCTGTCTATGTCCTTGATTTTTTAGTTTCCAGGGTAACTATAGTTAGTATACTAGTAAAAGTATACTATGCCTGGAATTCTGCTTTAAAGTGAAAGTCCACTCTAATACCGCGTACACACGGTCGGAATTCTCGTCGGAAAAAGCTCTGATGGTTTTCCTGTCGGAATTCCGACGGAATTTCGCTCAAACTGTCTTGCCTACACACGGTCACACCAAATTCCGACGGTCAATAACACCACGGCATAAAACACGTTCGACTGCACTATAAAAGGGAAGTTTAATGCTTCTGAGCATGCGTCAAATTGTTTGAGCATGCGTTGGAATTTTGCGTGTCGGAAAATCTAAGAACAGGTTCTCAATCCAAAGTCCGTCGGAAATTCCGACAGAAAAAGACCGACGGGCATACACACGGTTGGAAAATCCGTTGAAAGGCTCCCATCGGACTGTTTCCATCGAAAATTCCGACCGTGTGTATGCGGCATAACACTTAAATTCTCCCCTGCAATCATTAATGTGAGTTAGGTTCAGCTTTATGTCTCAAAATGAAAAAAATCCCAGTTTTTCTACAATTATTTTGCAGAATCCAGTGCTGTCACATGACTTCAATTCTACTTCCTTCTGAGACTAAAATCAGCCAGGGGGTGTGGTTACTGAAAGCTAGTGACATCACTTCCTGGGAGGGACATTGTTCCTGTGTAGCCAGTGGGCGTATACAGGATGGGAGGAGCGAAAATTAAGAAATAAAATGCCCCATTCACACAGGAAACAGGGGGGGGGGGGGGTGCAGTGCACATATACAGTATAGCTGTGCACACGAGAAGTGAGCTGTACACAGGAGGGGGAGGGGAACTGTCAGTGTAGCTGGAAGTGTTCTGGGGTCTCAGCTCACAGTCTACAATGATCACTATAGTGCAGGCAACCACACTAAGGCTCTGTTTCCACTAGTGCAACTTGTCATGCAACTTTGGACACATAAAGTGGCATGACAAGTCACAGCCCATTGATTTCAATGGCACCTGTTCCCATCTATGCGACTTTGAAAATCTGTGGCTTTGAAAAGGTACCTGCAATGCTTTGATGTGACTTTGATCCAGAGGGCGTAAAGTTGGATCAAAGCTGTACTCTAAATCATGCAACTTTGGGGTTGCAATAGTGGAAATATAGACTAAGGCTCCAATTCCACTAGTATGAATTGTCATGCAACTTTGGACACAAAGTCGCATGACATGTCACAGCCCATTGATTTCAATGGCACCTATTCCCATCTATGCGACTTTGACAAGGTACCTGCAATGCTTTGATGCAACTTTGATCCAGAGAGCGCAAAGTTGGATCAAAGTTGCACTAAAAGTTGCATCAAAGTTGCACTCTAAATCATGCAACTTTGTGGTCGCAATAGCGGAAATGTGACTTGTCATGCGTCCTTTGTGTCCAAAGTCGCATGAGAAGTCACAGCTCATTGATTTCAATGGCACCCGTTCCCATCTATGCGACTTTGAAAATCAGTGACTTTGAAAAGGGTACCTGCAATGCTTTGATGCGATCCTGAGAGTGTAAAGTTGGATCAAAGCTGCACTCAATGTTGGATACAAGTCACACTCCAAAGTCTCACTCTAGCCTTAGGCTACATTTCCACTAGTGTGATTCAGAGTGCGACTTTGAGTGCAGCGTTGATGCAACTTTACACTCTGGATCAAAGTTGCATCAAAAGTTTTATCAAAGTAGTGCAGGCACCTTTTCAAAGTCGCATAGATGAGAACGTTTGCCTTTGAAATCAATAGGGTGTGACTTGTCATGTAACTTTATGTGTCCAAAGTCACAAGTGTGCCTTAAGCTCATTACTCACATGTAGCTCCCTCAGCTGGGCGTGTGCCACACCATGTGCACAGTGCCATGCAGAAACAACCACGTGGTTGTACACTGTAGAAAATCTGTAGCATGTTGCATTGTAATCTATATTACAGTTTATAACAGACAGAGCATACTTCCAAAGCCTGCCCCCCCCCCCCCCTCTCCCCTCTCCCCCCCCCCCCCCCCCCCCCCCCCTCTCTCTCTCTCTCTCAGGAGAAACTGCTATCCAAAACAAGGCTATGAAGACAGGAGGAGAGCCGAGAAGGAGAGAAGGGATGGGGCGGGGCTGGGCAGGTCTAGGCATATCTGTCTAAAAAGGATAGGAGGGATGTGGGCGGGGCGGGGCAAGACAGGGGCGGGTAGAATGCACGGGAGGGCTGGCAGCCTTAGGCCTGGGGGGGAAGTCCAGTCAAGTGGCCCATTGAACTACCGAATCAGCTCACCATCCATGCCCAGCTGGTTTTTCAATGCAGCCTCACCAGTGCCCCTCAATGCAGCCTGATCAGTGCCCATCAATGCCGACTCATCAGTGCCACCTCATCAGTGCCCATCAATGCAACCTCACCAGTGTCCATAAATGCAGTTTCACCAGTGCCCATCCAATGCAGCCTGATCACTGGGGCAGGGTAAATGGGGTGTATGGGGGGGGGGGATGGGGGATGGGGTATGGGGTCAGCTGGGGGTGTCAGGGTCTCTTACTTGGCAGCTCAGGTTGCACGCCACGGCCAGCACAAGCCAGCACCCAGCCCCACAGCCCGAGCCAGTCACGGGCACCCTGGTCTCTGAGGGTGGTAGTTTCCTCTGCGCTGCTTGGGAGCTTGAGTGTGGACTACAACTCCCGGAATGCAACAGTGGCCGACCGCCGCAGCTGTAAAAATAGCAGCGGGTGCTAGCCATTTTCAACGTAAGTTAGGGCGGCCTGGGGGGCAATTGCCACTCTGCCCCACAGCCCAGCCCTCCCCTGGTAGAATGAACAGTAGGCATGCCTGTGTAGAAGTGAAGGACAATGTTTTCCGGAAGTGAGAGGCAGAATTCAGAAATAAGGTTGTCCCTGAAGAACAGGAAGTAGCTGATTGTCTGGCTTTGATTGGACTTTCTAAGCTTGGCAATCAGCTATACAGAAAATGAATAATGTCAAAGATTTTACATATAATTAATAGAAAAATTTTCATTTTTGACTGGACTTCTACTTTAAGGGCAAAATTATTTTGTGCCTGCCACCAGTTTGCATGCAATATATACAATATATCACGAGTGATATATGAATAACAAAACAAAGGCAGAAATGCAGTCTTGTCATGGAATCGGATGCAATCTGGTGGCGGCACAAAATCATTTTGCCCTTAAAGCAGAATTCCAGGCATGGTATACTTTTACATAGTTACATTGGTCCAGCTTGGATAAATATAACTATGCATGTTCCATAACTAACCAAAGTCCAAAATCACTGTTGTGTTGTTTATTTAGTTGGGCGATAAACTATTGTGATTTAAAAAAAAGTGCAGGTGCACATGCTAAACAATGTGCTTTAGAGCAGGGGTCTTCAAACTACGGCCCTCCAGTTGTTCAGGAACTATAATTCCCATCATACCTAGTCATGTCTGTGAATGTCAGTTTTACAATGCCTCATGGGATGTGTAGTTTCGCAAAACAGATGGAGGGCTGTAGTTTGAAGATCCCTGCTTTAGAGTTTATTTGTTAATGTCCATTTTTTGCAGTATTATATTTCTACTTACCAGGAAAGAGTAGCAGTGGCTAAAGTCAGCTGTTTTTATATCTTGCTCGGCTATTTCATGGATGTGATCACCTTTCCGCAGTTCTAGTTTAAGATGAAGCCCATTTTCTAGACCTTGAATGGTGACGCAAGCTTTCTCCTGAGATCCCTCCTCTAACATTTGAGGTATAAAGATCACATAGTGGCTGTAGGGAGACAGAAAGGTCAACCACATAATTATTGTATATTTTACAAGAAAGCTGCTTTGTATTTTTTTTTTCTTTCACTGGTCAGTCTAGTCAAGACAGTCCATATTCATATCCATATCCATATGTGGAACTAAATAGGAAAAGTGTAATGCTCTATGCCTCAAGAAACATAACTACAGTGTTAGTCAGTGTTAAATAGCCATTCATTTCTACCCCAGTATCTCAAATAGGGATGAGCCGAATATCCCCCGGTTCGGTTCACAGCAGAACATGCGAACAGGCAAAAAATTTGTGCTAACACTGTTAGTCTATGGGACATGAACATGAAAAAGTGCTAATTTTAAAAGCTTATATGCAAGTTATTGCCATAAAATGTGTTTGGGGACCCGGGTACTGCCCCAGGGGTATCAATGCAAAAAAGAGTTTTAAAAACAGAAGTTTTTTCAGGAACAGTGATTGTGAAACAATAAAAATGAAATATTCCTTTAAATATCATGCCTGGGGGTCCTCTTATGCCTCGTACACACGTAGGGACTTTTGCCGGCGGACCTAGTCCAGCGGACAATCCCGCGGGACTTTCCAGCTAGGTCCGCTGGACTTTCCGAGGGTGTGGACTTGCCCACACACGCACGGACTTCTCCAGCGGATAATCCGCCGGCCAAAAGTCCGCGGGACTTTTGAAAATGAACGGACTTGCCCACACACGGAGCAGTCCGTTCATTTCGAACGTAACTTCAGGTTACGTAGCTAGCGTAGGCAGTAAATGCCGCCACGCTAGCTCCGCAAGCTGGCATGGATTTAAAGGGAATCCCCACGCCGAAAAAACGGCGTGGGGGTTCCCCCCAAATCCATGTCAGACCCTCATCCGAGCACGCAGCCTGGCAGGCCAGGAAAGGGGTGGGGACGAACGAGCGCCCCCCCCCCTCCTGAGCCGTACCAGGCCGCGTGCCCTCACATGGGGGGTGCCCTGGGGAAAGGGGGGCCGTGCGCCCCCCCACCCCAAAGCACCTTGTCCCCATGTTGATGAGGACAAGGGCCTCTTCCCGACAACCCTGGCCGTTGGTTGTCGGGGTCTGCGGGCGGGGGCTTATCGGAATCTGGGAGCCCCCTTTAATAAGGGGGCCCCCAGATACCGGCCCCCCACCCTATGTGAATGAGTATGGGGTACGATGTACCCCTACCCATTCACCTAAGGTGTAAAATGTAAAGTACAAAAACACACACACTTTTGAAAAAATATTTTATTGCACTGCTCCGGGGGTCTTCTTCCGTCTTGGGGGTCTTCTCGCCGGACTCCTCCGCTCTCTTCTGCTCTTTTACCTAGCTCTTTCACGAGGGGAGGAGTCCGGCTACCTTCTTCGTCGTCGCCGCCGTCGTCTGGGGGTCTCGATCCGCCTTCGGGGGTCTTCCGGGGGTCTCTTCTGTTCTTGCGGCGGTCGTCGTCTTCCGCGCCGCCGGCGCCTTCTTCTTCTTGTCCTTCTTCTTGTCCTTCTTGTTCTTCTTCTTCTTCCGATGTTGACCCGACGCTCTCTCTGCCCGGAATGCCTGTGCCGCTCTGCGCTCGGACTTATATAGGGACATGGGGGACAGGGTCACATGCACATGTCACATGGTGACCCCGCCCCCTTGTGTTGTCACAGTCCCGGAGGATGCTGTGACATGAACATGTGACCCTGTCCCCCATGTCCCTATATAAGTCCGAGCGCAGAGCGGCACAGGCATTCCGGGCAGAGAGAGCGTCGGGTCAACATCGGAAGAAGAAGAAGAACAAGAAGGACAAGAAGAAGGACAAGAAGAAGAAGGCGCCGGCGGCGCGGAAGACGACGACCGCCGCAAGAACAGAAGAGACCCCCGGAAGACCCCCGAAGGCGGATCGAGACCCCCAGACGACGGCGGCGACGACGAAGAAGGTAGCCGGACTCCTCCCCTCGTGAAAGAGCTAGGTAAAAGAGCAGAAGAGAGCGGAGGAGTCCGGCGAGCAGACCCCCAAGACGGAAGAAGACCCCCGAAGGCGGATCGAGACCCCCAGACGGCGGCGACGACGAAGAAGGTAGCCGGACTTCCCCCGCTCGGTAAAAGAGCTTGGTAAATGGCGGGGGAGTCCGGCGAGAAGACCCCCAAGACGGAAGAAGACCCCCGGAGCAGTGCAATAAACTATTTTTTCAAAAGTGTGGGTGTTTTTTTTTACTTTACATTTTACACCTTAGGTGAATGGGTAGGGGTACATCGTACCCCATACTCATTCACATAGGGTGGGGGGCCGGGATCTGGGGGCCCCCTTATTAAAGGGGGTTCCCAGATTCCGATAAGCCCCCGCCCGCAGACCCCGACAACCAACGGCCAGGGTTGTCGGGAAGAGGCCCTTGTCCTCATCAACATGGGGACAAGGTGCTTTGGGGTGGGGGGGCCGCACGGCCCCCCTTTCCCCAGGGCACCCCCCATGTTGAGGGCACGCGGCCTGGTACGGCTCAGGAGGGGGGGGGGCGCTCGTTCGTCCCCACCCCTTTCCTGGCCTGCCAGGCTGCGTGCTCGGATGAGGGTCTGACATGGATTTGGGGGGAACCCCCACGCCGTTTTTTCGGCGTGGGGAGTCCCTTTAAATCCATGCCAGGTCACGGAGCTAGCGCGGCGGCAGTAACTGCCTACGCTAGCTACGTAACCTGAAGTCACGTGCTAAATGAACGGACTTGCCGATGAGCGGCAAGTCCCTTCATTTCAAAAGTCCCGCGGACTTGCCCACTAACGGCGGGATTGTCCGCTGGACTTCCAAGTCCAGCGGATAATTTGAAAACAAAACTTCAAACTTTAGTCCGCCGTACTTTGGCGCCAAAAAGTCCGCCGGCGCCCACACACGAGGGGATTATCCGCTGGACTTCAGTCCAGAGGATAATCCCGCGGGATTGTCCCTTCGTGTGTACGCGGCATTAGTCTGCCTGTAAAGTACTGCATCTTTCCTATGTTTCTGACAGTCCCGCAGCAAAATTACATTTCAAAAGGAAAAAATTTAATTTAAAATTGCTTGCGGCTGTAATGTATTGCCGGATCCTGGCAATATACATTATAAAAAAAATGACTAAAAAAATGGCGTGCCCCCCCCCCAGTCCATAACAGGCCCTTCGGGTCTATTCAATACACTATATCATATATACTGCACTGCCTGCACTGACTGAATATAGATTCTACACTGAATGTCTAATCTACACTAAATATATATATATATATATATAATATATATATATATATATATATCAAATACACTGCCTGCACGCTACTAACTAAGCTGCCTAATCTCTCTTCATTCATTAAACTATATACAGCCGGCGTATAAGCTGCAGCCTTATATATTGTTGGGAGTGAACTTAGCCCCTTGAGCCATGATTGGCCAAAGGCACGCTGCCTTTGGCCAATCATGGCTCTCACAGCAGAGCGTGCTGTGATTGGCCAAAGCATGCAGGTCAGGTGCATGCTTTAGCCAATCATTGGACAATCACGCAGTGCATTATGGGGCGTTCCGCTGCACTCAAATTTGCCGCGAACGTCCCACAATGTTTGGAATTTGGTGAACGGGAAAACACCCGATGTTCGAGTCACACATACAGAATATAGACAGTATTTGTATGTGCTTTTTTAACAGGAAAAGAACATTTGACAATAAAAACACTACTGTTTTTCATCTTCCTCCTCTGCAAGACCCGTGACTGCCTCTAGACCAGTTTTGGATTTATATGAATTTCTTTGTGGGTGAGTACCTGGGCATTTACTTCAAGCGTAGAGTGTCATGGCTACCCTTGGAAATGTATGTATGTATATATATATATATATATATATATATATATATATATATATATATATATATATATATATATATATATATATATATATATATATATATATATATATACATACATACATACATACATACATACATACATACACATACACACATATACATATATACACACACACATATATATATATATATATATATATATATATATATATATATATATATATATACATACACACACTACATAAACAGTTACAAAGGACTAAAGGGCATATATATAAAGCAGCGAATGCGCCATTTACTACAGGGTAATCATTGTAACTGAAAACACATGCACCGGATTTACCTACACTTATGGATTGGTGCATGTCACATTTACTGCTTTAAAAATAGATCCCTAAAGTTTTGCTTTAAAATAGAAAAGATTAAATTGCCATAGTAATTGTCTTACGGATCTGTGGCTGATACAAGTGTTGAGCTGCAGATGACGAGGCAGATGGACACCAGGAGAAGCTGCATGTTGGGACACGTCACCTTCAATGAATCATGGAAATTGATCCATTTTTATAGTAATGGCAGACATGGAAAGAGCCAATACCTCCCACTATTACCCTCCCCATCTGGGGGCAAACAAGTACAATGGCAAATATTGGCTGAATAAAAAGATTTCAACACTGACATATGACTTCTTATCAACACTGACATATAACTTTTCCCAACATTGCAGCCTCACCGTGCCCCCATTGCAGCCTCACCGTGCCCCCATTGCAGCCTCACCGTGCCCCTTTTGCAGCCTCACCATGCCCCCTTTGCAGCCTCACCGTGCCCCCATTGCAGCCTCACCGTGCCCCCATTGCAGCCTCACCGTGCTCCCATTGCAGCCTCACCGTGCCCCCATTGCAGCCTCACTGTGGAAGAGGAAGGAAGAGGCGAGCCGGAGATCACAGAGCCCCGCCTCCTCCTAACCCCGCGCCTGTGATAGACAGAAAACATCCCAGCATTGGACCCGCATTCTGTCTATCACAGCAGCGGGGTTAGAGGGAGGCGGGGCTGTGTGTGACGGCGAGCGGAGTGGACTAAATTTCAATATCTTCACTCTAGATCCGACCTACGACATGTGTATCTGGGGCCCCTGGGCTGTGCCCAGGTGTACCCACTCGGAAAGATGGCCCTGCAGCTGTGGAGACATTAGATCAGGGTTCTTCCAGAGATTGCTAGGGGTTCCTTGAGCAATTTCTGCCTCTCGGATAAGTTCCCACTGATACCATTGCTCTTTTTAGCTACTGATTCTTCATAATGACCACAAGTTTAAGGAGCATTCTTCCCAATGAATAAAAAGATTTCAAAACTAACATATGACCTCTTATCTGTGGACTTTTATACTGTTTGTAGTTTAAATATTGTAAATCAAAAAACTGCACACACCTGTACTTTTGATGGAAATCTGAAAAAAATGTTTTTTCCATTTTAGGCAATGCAGGAAGAATTGAAGTTATACATTTTAAATAGTCATGTATTCACAAAAACACACAGGGATAACTTTTCCCTGTGCCGTCCATAGTCAGTTTTGACTCACATGATGTTTAACATGTTTGTGGACCCTCAGGTACTTTCAATGAAGGAACTCTACCACTTCTGTGTTTGTCTGTGCTGTACAGGAGCAGTATGCTTTTATCTATTACAGGTGCATATGTTCCTCTAGTTTCCTCACAGAAATGAATGAATACACTATTAGCTTACTTAGACCTACTGTGTATACTTGCAGCCATGCAGGGTTATCTTAACAGTATCATGGGCCCCTCAGAAAAGTAATGCACTAAGTCCCCTAAGCCTGTCCCAATTTTTTCACCTACTCTCAAGAATTAAAGGATCATTCCTTACTGTGCCCAACATTGCAGTCTCACTGTGCCAAGATTGCAGCCTCACTGTGCCCAACAAGGCAGCCTCACCTTGCCCAATATTGCAGCCTCACCATGCCCAACATTGCAGCCTCATCGTGCCCAAAATTGCAGCCTCATCGTGCCCAACATTGCAGCCTCACCGTGCCCAACATTGCAGCCTCACCGTGCCCAACATTGCAGACTCACCGTGCCCAACATTGCAGACTCACCGTGCCCACATTGCAGACTCACCGTGCCCCCATTGCAGACTCACAGTGCTCCCATTGCAGCCTCACTGTGGAAGAGGAAGGAAGAGGAGAACCGGAGATCACAGAGCGGATAGCCTCTGTTACACCTTACATGAACTTGCCTCCGTGCTCCGCTCGCCATCACACACAGCCCCGCCTCCTCCTAACCCCGCGCCTGTGATAGACAGAAAACATCCCAGCATTGGACCCGCATTCTGTCTATCATAGCAGCGGGGTTAGAGGGAGGCGGGGCTGTGTGTGACGGCGAGCGGAGTGGACTAAATTTCAATATCGTCGCTCTAGATCCGACCGGCCCTGATGGGGCCCCATGTGTATCTGGGGCCCCTGGGCTGTGCCCAGGTGTACCCACTCGGAAAGACGGCCCTGCAGCTGTGGAGACATTAGATCAGGGTTCTTCCAGAGATTGCTAGGGGTTCCTTGAGCAATGAGCAATTTCTGCCTCTCGGATAAGTTCCCACTGATACCATTGCTCTTTTTAGCTACTGATTCTTCATAATGACCACAAGTTTAAGGAGCATTCTTCCCAATGACCATCACACTAATGTATCATGAGTTGTAGGTATAGTCATTTTTAGTAGGGGTTCCCTGAGACCAAAAAGTTATTTCAATGGTTCCTCTGTGTTGAAAAGGTTGGAAAAAGCTGCATTACACCATAAACAGCAACTGATGAAAATGGTTGAATATTCCCTTTAAAAAATATGTTGTTACTAATACTGAATGTCTAGGCCAGAAGGATTTGTAATTAACCATTTTAGCTCCGGAAGGTTTTACCCCCTTCATGACCAGGCCATTTTTTGCAATACTGCACTACGTTGCTTTACCTGAAAATTGCGCGGTCATGCGACACTGTACCCAAATAAAATTGATGTTCTCTTTTTCCCCACAAATAGAGCTTTCTTTTGGTTGTATTTGATCATCTCTGCGGTTTTTATTTTTTGACCTATAAACAAAAAAAACCCTGACAATTTAGAAAAAAAACAACAATATTTTTTACTTTCTGCTATAAGCCCTGGTTCACACTGGACACATGTCAAATCGGCTGCAATTGTCGGCACCGCCCTAATTGGTGCAACTCTGCACTTGCGGCGCCGCACTGATTTTAAAAAGTAGTTTCTGTACTACTTTTTGCGATTTCAGGATGAGATTTCCATTGACATCTGTGCAGAAACCAGCACAGATGTCTGTGAAATTGCCTCTGAAATCAGGACTGACATGTGGGAGTGAAATTGTGCGAGTTCAGCTGAACTCACTCGGCTTCATTCCCGCGGCAGTGTGAACCAGGGCTAAAGCATATCCAATAAAATAATGTAAAAAATCTAATTTCTTCATCTTCATTTTTGGTAAGAAAATCCCAATAAGCGTATATTGATTGCTTTGTGCAAAAGTTATAACGTCTACAAACTATGGGATAGTATTATGGACTTTTTCTTTTTTGTATTGTTTTTACTAGTAATGGCGGCAATCAGCGATTTTTAGCAGGACTGCAACATTGTGGCGGACAAATCTGACACCAAGTGACACTTTTTGGGGACCAGCGACACCAATACAGTGATCAGTGCTTAAAAAAAAAAAAAAAAAAAAAAAAGCACTGTCACTGTATAAATTACACTGACAGGAAAGGGGTTAACATCAGGGTGGTCAAAGGGTTAAGTGTGCTCCTAGGGAGTGCTTGCTAACTGTGGGGGGAAATGCTGTGACTGGAGGAAAACAGAGATCCGTGTTTCTGCTTAGCAGAAACACAGGATCTCCATTTTCCTCCCTCACAGAAGGGCAGTCTGCCTTGTTTACATAGGCAGACCGCTGTTCTGCCTCTCCTGTGAATGATTGCGGGTGGCCAGCGGCATCTGCTGATTGGCTCCCGCTATGTCCAATCACAGTGCGCGCTCAGCAGAGCCGCGGAGTAGAATCACGTACAGTAGAATTTGCACTTAAGGGCTTCCCTGCCGCAGTATATGTATGTGGGGTGGTCCTTAAGCAGTTAAGGCCTTGATAAGGAAACTAACGCTAATGCAGCAGAGGGCAGACAACATCAAATGTTTATGAAAAATATTTGCTTTCCCATTTTTTTTCACAAACCAGACAGTAATGACTGGTTTAATTTAAAAAGTGGTTGTAAACCCTTTTGTCTTACTTTTATCTATAGGTAAGCCTAGAATAGGGCTTACCTATAGGTAGTGGAAATGTCTCCTAAACGTGTACCGTTTTGGAGATATTTCACTTGTAGTGTGCCAATGTCGACATCGGTGCATACGCTGTGAAGAAACGGACCACGTGCCGTTTCTTCCCCCAGCATGTGCCGTGACTGATGGCTCCCGCACGCATGCGTGGGAGTGACATCAGGTGGCTCCGGCCAGTCATGGAGTCCGCGTCCTCGGAAGGAAGAGGGGTGAAGATGGACGCAGCCTGCACAGGGAACAACGCAGGCTTCGTTTGCAGGTACGTGTCATAACGGGCTAGTATGCGATGCATACTAGCCCATTATGCTTTTAATTTGCAGACCTTGCGGGGGGGGGCAAAAGTGGAAGTAAAACCCATCAGGGTTTAGTCCTCTTTAAAGAGGACGTAAACCCTCATGGGTTTACTTCCTCTTTGTTTCCCTGCAAAGGTAAAGCATAATGGATTACTATGCATCGCATAGTAGTCCATTATGTGTCACTTACCTGACGCAGGAGCCTGCAATGTCACCGATGTCCCTTTGTGTACGGAGCCTCCATCTTCTTGGTGGGTCTCGCTGCTCCGGCGCTGTCATTCAACAGAGCCGCGATGATGTCACTCCCGCGCCGCCACTTGTGGCATATTTGTGTTAACAGCGGCGCGCTCAGTTCGCCTGCGGCATGCACCGTAGACTGCGGTGCCTATCCTTTGGCAAATATCTCCTAAAACATGTAGGTTTAGGAGATATTTCTTGGACCTACAGGTAAGCCTTAATCTAGGCTTACCTGTAGGTCAAAGTGGTTTGTAAGGGTTTACAGCCACTTTAAAGGCTAGGAAAAATAATACATGCATACATTTTTGCAGAATATGTGCATTTATTATTTGTTCCTACAGGACCATTGAAAGCATTGGACCTGCAATCCACTGAGCTATACGATCACTTGAACAGAGCTCTGAATGGGACATCCCTTGCTGGCAGCACCCACAGAGGTTCCTGAGCTGTCCTTGTCCATATAAAAACTGCAGCATAGTACAAACACATGTATGCATCATAAATTGCACTACATTGTCTACTATTGTGTTGATCTCTGTGATTGGTCACAATGATCACACGGTACAGAGAGGGCCAATCACAGCCCATCTGTACCATGTGATTAGCTGTGGCCAATCATAGCTAACCACAATAGTAAAGACTGAATGAATCCATTTTATTCAGTAAAAATGGTTGCTTAAAACAGGGGTCCTCAACCCCCGGGCGGCGGCACCACTGGGAGGAGCTACATCAGCAGCCAGTGCCTGGAGGGGCTTTCACCTTCCCGGAGCTCCGGTATGTCGGTCTATGTTGAGGAAAGGCAGTGCGAGGCCAGCCTGCTCCAGTGTCACCGTAAATGAAGGAAGTCTCCTTGAGTGGGGATTGGAGGGGGAGCCGGAAGGAGGTGCAGGCACCTGGCCACACGCAGACAACCAAGCCTCTAGGTGAGGCTGCGGGTGGCAAGTGGCACATTGCATCTGGTGGCAGGCTGGGGGTGGCAAGTGGCACACTGCATCTGGTGGCAAGCTATGGGTGTCACAAAACCGGTCCCCCATGCCCAAGAGGTTGGGAACCGCTGGCTTAGAACGATGAAATTCACTGGTATAAGCAATCATAATGTGTAAAGAAAATCCTGATTTTTAAAAACTGTGACAATTACAATTTGCCATGCCTCGTACTAATTACATTGGACTGTCTACTTTCCAAAAAGGGGTAATTTGGGGGATATTTGTACTGGCCTGGCGTTTTTGAGCCTCAAGAAATGATAGGGCCCATCAGTACATCAGAACTGATCAATTTTCAGATACATATACCTTAGTTCGTGAACTCTATAACTTTCCTACAGACTTAATAATATACATTGATTTTGATTATTTTCATCAGAGAAATGTAGCAGCTTGGCCTACATGTATTTATTTATTAGTAACATTTTATAACAAAAAGAAGAAAAGCTATTTTTCTTTTTCATTTATTTAGCAAAAAAAAAAAAAACAGTGGTCATTTGGGTACAGTGTAACATGACCGTGCAATTGTCATTCAAAGTGCGACAGCACTAAAAGCTGAAAGCTGAAAATTGGCCTGGGAAGGAAGGGGGTGAAAGTACCCTGTACTGAAGTGGTTAACCACTTTCAGACCAGACCGTTTCGCTGGCTTAAGACCAGACCACTTTTTGCGATTCGGCACTATGTCGCTTTAACTGACAATTGCGCGGTAATGCGACATGGCTCCCAAACAAAATTGACGTCCTTTTTTTCCCACAAATAGAGCTTTCTTTTGGTGGTATTTGATCGCCCCTGCGGTTTTTATATTTTGCGCTATAAACAAAAAAAAAGAGCATCAATTTTGAAAAAAACACACATTATTTTTTACTTTTTGCTATAATAAATATCCCCCAAAAATATATAAAAAAAATGTTTTTTTCCCTCAGTTTAGGCCGATACGTATTCTTCTACATATTTTTGGTAAAAAAAAAATCGAAATAAGTGATTATTGATTGGTTTGCGCAGAAGTTATAGCGTTTACAAAATAGGGGATAGTTTTATAGCATTTTTATTAATAATTTTTTTTACTATTAATGGCGGCGATCAGCGATTTTTATTGTGACTGCGACATTATGGCGGACACATCAGACATTTTTGACACATTTTTGGGACCATTGTCATTTATACAGCAATCAGTGGTATTTAAATGCACTGATTCCTATGTAAATGACACTGGCAGTGAAGGGGTTAACCACTAGGTGGCAGTGTAGGGGTTACATGTTCCTAGAGGCGTGTTTCTAACTGTGGGGGGGCATGGCTGTGAGCTAGTGAATGCTGATCTCTGCTCCAATCACAGGGAGCAGAGATCGGCATCACTAGTTGCTAGGCAGAATGGGGAGATGCTGTTTACTTATGCATCTCCCCGTTCAGCCTTCCCGTGAGACGTTCGCGGGTATCCCCGTGGCGATCGAGTCTGCGGGACCCGCGACCGGCCTCATGGGGGTACCGACCGGCACGCTCGATGGTACGGCGGCATCTTAAAGGGGACGTACCTGTACGCCCTTATGCCTGTCCGTGCCATTCTGTCGACGTACATCGTCGTGCGCCGGTCGGGAAGCGGTTAAAGAGGTCCAGCTACAACATTGGAGCGGAATTAGACTGCATCTAAGCACCACTAACCAAAAACACTATTTAATTCATTTTAAATATTCCTAGCAAACTCACCCATCCATCCATGTCTCCATGCTTTATTTTGTTGAGAAATCATTTTGAAAAACACATTCTAGCATTTCTGGCCATGGCCATCTTGAGTAACGGCAGATGATTTATGTAGTATTTACTTCCTGGAATCCATCTACCCTTAGCTCAGGCATGCTGGTGTGTTTAGCTGACACAACCACTTCTCCCCTCCAGAAGACTCCTAGGCATAGGTGTGCGCACAGGGTGTCACCCCTTGCGATGCATATTTCCATTGCTGAAGGCCTCTACCCCTGTGGCAGCTGAGGCTACAGAGAAAGGGACTGGGAGATCTCTGGCCTCAGTCCCTTTCTTTGCCATTTCAACAAAGCCCCTCAATGGGGCCCCTAACAAATTGTAAAAAAAAATAATAATGCAAAAATAATATTGTAAAAATAATAATAAAAAAATAAAAATAAAAAATTGTAAAAAATAAACAGAATAAAAGAATGAAAACAAAATCTGACACCAATCACTGCTGTACCGACACTGTCTACTACTCTACTGCGCATGTGTTTTTGAGCTTTTGGGTGCATACCCTAATGCAATAGGCTGCGCACAGCTATGCTCCTGGGATACATGACAAAATTTGCCTAGGCCTGGAAACCAGGATGTACATGAATAAATGTAAAAAAAGTTTATAACAGGTAATAGTCAATGTTGATTGAGAGAGTGAAGTTCTACTTTAAGGCTGCTTTCACACTGGGGCGGTTTGCAGGCGTTATTGCGCTAAGAATAGCGCCTGCAAACCGACCTGAAAGGCCGAGGGCTTTCACACTGAAGCGGTGCGCTTGCAGGACGCTCAAAAATGTCCTGCAAGCCGCATATTTGGCTCGCTATAGGAGCGGTATATTTACCGCTCCTATATCGCCCGGTCCCATTGAAAACAATGGGGGAGCGCGCCGAACCCACCTGCAAAACGCCGCTGCAGCGGCGGTTAGCGGGCGGTATTGACCCTTTTTCGGCCGCTCGCGGGGGGTAGAACCACCCCGCTAGCGGACAAAATGCGCCGCTAAAACGCCGGTAAAGCGGCGCTAAATATAGCGCCGCTTTACCGCCAGCGCCCCCACCGCTCCAGTGTGAAAGCAGCCTAAAGCAGTAGTAAAACTTTGCCTTACAGGTAATCTCTGCATTCAGGGAACACCAAGGCCCCTTTCACACATGCCTTCCGTTTTTTTCAAAGAAAATCATTTGACATCAGTTTTTACATCCACTTAAGTCAATTTTTTGGTTTACATTAGAGATGCACGATTCTGGATAAAATGAGAATCACAATTTTTTTGCTTAGAAAAATGCCTTATTCGCACATGCGGACCCCGTTCAGATACGTCCGTCAGTTTTTTAGGCGGACCTGAACGGACGCTCCATACAGTTCTATGGAGCGACGGATGTCAGCAGTGACATCCGATCTGCTCAGATCCGCTAAATTCAGATGGATGGAAACCCTATTTTCCATCCGTCTATCGGATTGGATGAAAATGGACAGGCGGATCCTTTTTTATCCGATCCCTCATAGCGGAGATCCGGTGACGTGACGGACATCTACGTAACTGGACTCCTCCCCCCTTCCCCAAGTGCCTCTGTCTGCTAACAAAGGGAAGGGGGGAGGAGACCAGTGATGTCGATGTCCGCGACGTCATCCGACAGCCTGGACAGTGATGGTAAATATGGATGTAGTTAACTGGGATCATTCAGTGAGCTAAGTGTAGGCAAATTTGATAACCTTCGTTTTTAACACTGTTGTCCTTAGAGGCTGATAAGCTGTGATATTTTTGCCGTGTGGATTGGCTTCTGCTGTTGCCATGACGGCAGCGCTTGCTTTTGATTGACGTGTGACGTCCTAGCCATGCCCCCCCCCCCCCCCCCCCAGTTTTGTGCAGACAATTCTTTGTGTACCGGCAACATCTGTTCCGTGCGAAAGACTGTTCAGTTCTTCAGGGTACATCGTCAATAAAATGCAATCATGTCTGCTTCCAGAAAATGTAAACACTCCATGTCTGCATGACTGGCTAAAGTGATGCCTACTTGCCTACTATAAAGTGACTGACAGTCAATATACTAGATAAGTTTTATAATTAAAGTTAAACTAACTTTCTACTTTTTTCTTTTTACGTCAGTGCTACAGTTTGAATTTAAAATGTATTTGTGTGAACTGTGAAGTTAAGTCATGGATTGTGGAAACTAACTAGTGTCGAGTGATTGTATTATAGTGTATACCACATTTACCACTGACTAATGCAGTGTTGCAATGCAAGGAGATCAGCTAAAAGTAGTTGGATCTGTATGTGCGTTATAATTAATCGAAATTAGTCGATCGATTAAAAAAAAAATCGATTATTTAAACACGAAAATTTTAATCAGTAACAGCCTATATTATATATATATATATATATATATATATATATATATATATATATATATATATATATATATATATATATATATATATATATATATAATGGGGGTTCTAAGTAATTTTCTAGCAAAAAATTATGATTTTAACTTGTAAGCAACAAAGGTCAGAAAAAGGTTTAGTCTTTAAATGGTAAAACTGAGCTCATCTACAGACAGAAGTTGATTCCTTTGATCTAAAAGAAGGAGGGATACATTGTTTCCTGACAGACTCCATGGCAGCAACGTGTGGGTTTAGTCCCGCCTCCATTACCCTATAGGACACCACTCCCATAAATCTTTGCTCCCTGCCCACGGCCGTGTTCTTTTTTTGTCCTCCTCCGAAGGACCTAGTTGGTGGTCTTTCTACCTGAAGATAGTTTCCCCACGATCCTGATTGGCCGATCTGCGACTCTGGATGAGAAAGTCGCATGGCTCCGCTAAGCCCTAGCTATTAGCAGGGTATGGAGTGGGCAGTGGAAGAGGCGCAAAGAAGAGGCCCTTATCCTAGCCACTGGCAGGCAGGCTGCGCATTGGTCAGACAGCCAGCTACTAGCAGGTGACCCGTTTTTGCCCTGGAGAATTCCGGTCTTACCTTCGGCCTGGTCGATCGTGGTGGAGTGGTGAGAGTATCGATATTTCTTTTCATGGCAGCAGTTTTTGTTATTATCTCCTGTGCGGTTCCATTTGTTGTTGTTTGTTTGTAGCATGTGTGTTTGTTTTTCTCAAGCATGGCGGCTGGTTCCTCCTGCGTTCCAGCCGCCGTATCACTTTGGCCGCTCTGCGCATGCGCGAGCGCGGTACGAGAGCGAGGCTTGGTTCGCGCATGCGCGATAGCGGCGATTTGCCGCTATTCGCGCATGCGCATTGGGACGGCAATGACGTCACAGGTAGTGGCGCGCAAATTTAAACTAAGTATTAAAAGACAAAAGATAACAGGTCATAGACATAAATAGCCAATAAAACCTCTAGTTATATAAAATGGCATATAATAAAATAAGCAAAAGTGCATAGAGTGGTGTGATAAAACCAAATCGTGTGGTAAAACGCAATCCTGGTTAAAAATGCATCATAAAAGTCGCATGATGTGACTAAAATAACATTGCATCCAAATGAGTGTAAAAATAGTGATAAGATATATAAAAGCGTGATGGAGAAACGCATAAGTAGTGCATCCAAGGTTGTGAAAGAGGGAGTGATCCAAACGGATAAAAACAATATATCATAAAAGAGATAAAAGAAATAAATGATATAAAGTGCAAGAAAGCAGAGGAGACTCAGGGGTCTCATATAAAAATTATAAAGATAAATAGCAAATTCGTGCAGGTTAAATCAACCTTAAAAACTAAAACGAAAGAGATGGTGAATAGCGATTAATAAATCGCAGAGTATGCAAGTCCAAATATAGAGTCCATATATGGCATAAGTGCAAAGTGATGTTTATATCTTCTATCCAACAGGTGGCAGGCTATTAGTGCTGAGGTTTCCAGTGGTGATTAGGGATGGTCTATAAATCCTATGCAGTGTTCCGTGTATTTCTCTCGTGAGATCCTAAAGGGGATATGGGTGGCCCCTTACCTTACAGCTGTAAGGTTACAGCAGTGAAATATGGGTCTTTGTGGTCATAAGAGACCGTCCTCCCTGGGGTGTCTTTATGGTTTTCTCAATGCCTTTTCCCTCTCGGCTTTCCTCCTTGATCCAGGCAGGGGCGGGTGGGAGGGGGGGGGGGGGGGTATTGGGGGGCTTTCACCTCAATGTGCACATAAAGTAAAATAGCCTCATAGTGTAGTATGTAAATCATACAATGGTATTTATTATATTTAAAAACAGTCAACAGATAAAAATGGGTACTCACATTCAGTCAATGAGTACACAGACAGGGTATAAACGAGCCTCGAGCTCGTCGGCGTCACTTCCGGTAGGTCACGTGTCCCGACGCGTGTTCGTCACTTGTCACGTGACTTCATCAGGGGTACCTAGTGTCCCTACCGTGGTCTTTAAATAGGCCATGTAAGAGCCAATTAGCGGCCATTTTGCCGTAGCGCCGATCACCGGAAGTGGTCACAGATACGTCGCCGGAAGTGGAGCGGCGGCCATTTTCTTGGTGGTTAGGCCGCCCAAGGTAAACATAGTAAAGTGTCAGCAGGGTATGTAATGAAAAAACCGGAAGTGGTCACGGTTACCTCTGCCTAATGGGTTAGTGCATAGTAATTATAGGTGAATGAATATAAATGGAACGGGGGTTAGTTGAGCAAAATTAGCATAATAAAAACACCGGTGTCAGTATGTGTCCATTCTGTTAAAAGAGTATTCATCTTGTTAAAACGAAGAAAGAGGGGGAGATTTAAAAATTGTATATAGATCTATAAAGTATATATAAAATATGGTAAAAAATAGGATAAAATATACCGGAAATGACGTCAAGGAGATACATAAAATGCATATTGAAGAAATTCATAATAATATAACATATGGATAAGACAGCAGGATAGCAGAGTATAAACGAGAGGGGATGAGAGACCTCCAGAGTGCAGACATATTCCAGGGTTAAGTATTAGGGAGGCAATGGTCTAAGAGGAGGGGGATTGGCTGTAGGGAGAGGTTAAATAAACGGTCACCTCCATAAAAGTAGTCTTATTTAAAATAGTATACAGTGTCTAAAAACTATTTTCTATAAAGCTAATTATAAAAGTATTTTTCTTAAAAATTGTCTTTGTTTTAAAAATCACTGAGGAAACAATTAAGATCAAATTCTACATTCAGGCCATGTGGCGTAAGGGTATTTAAGATGAAAATCCACTTCGATTCGAGTTGACTTAGGGTCCTCACCTTATGTCATCCCCTCCAGTGTTTGATATAGGGCTCAATGCCCCAAAATTTTAGATGTGTGGGGTCTTTGTTGTGGTGGATGGCAAAGTGTTTGGACACATTATGTTTATCAAATCCCTTTTTGATGTTCCGGACATGTTCTTTTATTCTAACTCTCAGCAGTCTCTTAGTGCGGCCTACGTACTGGAGTCCACAGCTACATTCCAGTACGTATACAGCACCCATTGTGTTGCAGCAAACGAAGTTTTTGATCTTATGGTTGGTGCCGGTGCTGTTTGATACAAAATCTTTTCGTTTTTCTACTGGTCGTTTGGTTGTTGTGCACGCATAGCAGCGTTTGCACGGGTAGAAACCCTCTCCTATGAAGAAAGTGAATCCTTTACTCGGGGGGTCCGGAATGTTTTTTACCACCTTGTCTCTGATTGTTGGGGCTCTTCTATATATAAATTTAGGATGGTTTGGAAGAATTTCTTTTAAGCGTATATCTGCTTGAAGAATGTTCCAGTTGCGTCTTATAATTTTCTCTATTTGTTTGTGTTGCGCACTGTAGTCTAAGATGATGGGCACGGTGTCTTGCCCGATCTTTTCTTTGGGTTTATCCCTGATAAGATCATTCCTATTCATTGTTTCTATTTCAGCTATGTTTCTGTCTAGCATTTTGTTGACTTAAGATTCGCGCTTCTCAGTTTTCTGACTCAGATCGTTACTGCTCTTCAGTTTGTGCTTGTCGTGCGTATCTGTTTATTAGTGCGTGTAGTCAGTTCGCATTTGTTGGTCATTGCGGCCTATATCTTGATATAGGACGCTTTGATTTGCACTGCTTATTGTCTGCTCGTTGCTGGTATTCACTTCGTTCTTTCAGGCCTTGCTGTTTATCGGTGCTTTCTGTTTGTCCGTTCTGACCAGCCGACCTTTTGTGACCTTCTGAGCGATGTTTCCCGTGCGTACTCGTCGCCGAGTTCGTGCTGTACGCGGAATTGGTGTCGGGCTTTTAGCTTTGACCCAAGACCCGTCCATGAACAGAGTGATGAGGAGTATGTGGACCAAGAATTGGTTGCTTCAGCGTGACCAGTTCTCGCACATGCCTTTGCTTCGTGAGATCCGGGAGAATAATCCTGATGATTTCAGGAACTTTCTCAGGATGACGGACCCCGATTTTCACCGTCTTTTGGCTTTGCTGACCCCCTTTATCAGCCGGCAGGATACCTGCATGAGACAAGCCATTACTCCGGAGCAGAGGCTTGTTGCCACGTTGAGGTACTTGGCGACAGGGAGAAGTCTTCAGGATTTGAAGTTCTCTTCAGGTATCTCTCCCCAGGCCCTGGGAATCATTATTCCAGAGACCTGTTCTGCCATCATTCAGGTCCTGCAGGAGGACTATATTAAGGTAACATTTCTATTTTACTATTCCCTTCTATGTATGCTCTGTTTGCTAATGACTTGTATTTTTGACCTCCTTCCCTAATTACCATGATTGCAATATGTTCTAATATGCTGTGCCCCTTTTCTCCTTCATGCATTTTTCCCTTCACTTACCTCACCAGCATGCTCTTCTGCCCCAATAGACACCTATGGCCTACTCACTTAAGCAATGTCTTTTGTCTGCTGCATAGTATTGTTTGCCCCAAAACACCCCCTAAAATATGCACAAATGTTTGCTGTGTGGTTTACTTCATGTAGAGCCCCCTTTTTTTGTTCTTTTGGTGGGGGGGGGGGGGCAAACTCATTAGGAACCCCCTCCCCCAACTGCTCTGTCAGATGGTACCAATCCTTTATCTGCTGGCTTTCCCAAGGTCCATACACACTATATACCTACCTCTTTATAGTGCGCATCTTTAGGGATGAATTCAGCAAAGCATGTAGTGCAAGGGACTGCCTCCATACATTCCATTTCCTATTTTTTTGTCTTCTTTCCCTCCTATTAGCTTGCTTGGTAATTTAATAATGTCACACTGTGCCTGCCTTTTTTGGGGGGGGGGAAATGTTATTTGATCTTTCCTGTGGCCTGCCAATAGTGTTAAGTACAGAGGGTCTGGCCAAACTAGCCCACATTATTGAGCCATTTGCCAATCAATGAAGTGCAGAGGGTTACCTGTCCACCACCCCCCCCCCCCCAAACCATAGTTATTGCCAATGTCCCATCAGAAGTGGGGGGATTGATGGGGGGGTGAGTAATCTGTGAAGGGGAGCCTCTACTTTTCTGTGTAAATACTTTCCAGCCTCCAATTTTATACAATGCTCTTGTTCCAAGATGTTGATTGTCTAATCTGCTTGCAATGTTTAGGTGCAAAGTGACTAATTTTTTTTTCTTGTTTCACTCCACAGTTCCCTTCCACGCCACAGGAATGGCAGACTGTGGCCTCCCACTTTGCCAGCCGTTGGGACTTTCCTAACTGCGGAGGGGCAATTGATGGGAAACACGTCCGCATCGTCCCACCGCCCAACTCGGGGTCCTACTATTATAATTATAAAGGGTTTAATAGTGTAGTGATGTTGGCGGTGGTGTCGGCAACATACGAGTTTATGTATGTGGACGTGGGGATGAACGGCCGGATATCGGATGGTGGGGCCATTACGCACACGGAGTTCTACTGGCGTCTCCAAAGTCTGTGCTTGCCACCTCCAGAGGAGAATGCCGAAGGACTCCCCTTCGTCTTTGTCGCAGATGAAGCGTTTGCGCTGACTCCCCATGTGATGAGGCCGTTCCCGATGAGGACCCTCACCCCGGACCAGAGGGTCTTCAACTACAGGCTGTCCAGAGCCAGAAGAGTGGTGGAGAACGCTTTTGGCATCCTGGCCAGCCGCTTCCGCCTGTTCCTGACGGCATTGTCTAGCATTTTGTTGCAGTAGCCTTTTTCAATGAATCTCATTTTCATATTTCTCGCTTGGCTTAGGAAGAGGTCGTTTTCTGTACAATTGCGTCTAAGGCGCATGAGTTGGCCCTTAGGGATATTATATATCCAATTTTTGTGATGGCACGTGTCGACCGGTAGATAACTGTTCCGGTCTACATCTTTGAAATGTGTCTTTGACACTAATTTTCCATTTTGCTGTCCAATTTCCAAGTCCAGAAATGTGATCTGTTTATCACTGATGTCCCATGATAGTGTTATGTTCCGATCATTTTTATTTAAGTTTTCTAGAAAGTTGGTTAGTTTACTCAGATCGCCTTTCCACAAAATAAACACGTCATCAATATAGCGACGATATATCTGGAGCTCTTCAGGTCTGTTTGCAAATACTGATTCATTTTCCCATTTTGCCATAAAAAGGCCCGCTACGCTGGGGGCAAATTTTGCCCCCATTGCTACTCCTGTACGTTGATGGTAATAGTTACGGTTAAACCAGAAGTAGCTATTTTTAAGACAGAAATCTAAGCTCTTCACTAGATACTTTCTTTGTGTACATGGAAGTTTTGTGTGTTTCCTGAGTCCCCATTTAATGGCTTCACATGCCTGGTGGTGTAAGATTACTGTATATAGTGACGCAACGTCCGCTGTTGCTAACAGCCAAGGTCCTCCATCTAATGGTATGTCATTTAGTATTTGTAGAATTTGTTTCGTATCGCGTAGGTATGCTGTTGTATTCTGTACTGCGGGTTGGAGAAATAAGTCGATGTATTCGCCCATCCTAGATGTCAGTGAGTCAATTCCATTGACTATGGGTCTTGGAGGGGGGTTGATCTTGTCCTTATGGATTTTGGGGAGAATGTAGATAATGGGGGTCCTGCATGCCTCTGGTGTCAGATATCTTGCTTCCTTTTTATTTAGGATGTTTTTCTTAAGTCCCAGGTGTACGATTTGGTTTAGAGCTTTTCTGCATTTGAAAACTGGGTTTCCTAAGAGACGTGTATATGTTTCTTCATCCTGTAGGAGGGAGTTTACACTTATGTTGTATTGTTCCTTGGTGAGGATAACAATACCCCCTCCCTTGTCTGCCGGGCGTATGACCAGGTCTTTCCTTTTGGTGAGTTTACGGATCCCGCATTTAATATGCTTTGGATCTAGATGTTTCTTAATTTTCAGGTCCTTCAGTTCTTCTAGTACGACTTTTTTGAATACTTCGATATGTCTATTATCTTTTGCCACAGGGTTAAATGTAGATTTGTTCCTCAGTGTGCTCAGTATTTCTTCATCTTGTTGCGCTGGAATTGGTCTGCATGGATTGTTTAGCATATATTTTTTAATGTTGAGTTTCCTTATATATTTTTGAATCCCTATATAGGTTTGGAACTTGTCCAAATTTTTAGTGGGTGCATATTTAAGTCCTTTATCAAGGACTCCCACTAATAGCCTGCCACCTGTTGGATAGAAGATATAAACATCACTTTGCACTTATGCCATATATGGACTCTATATTTGGACTTGCATACTCTGCGATTTATTAATCGCTATTCACCATCTCTTTCATTTTAGTTTTTAAGGTTGATTTAACCTGCACGAATTTGCCATTTATCTTTATAATTTTTATATGAGACCCCTGAGTCTCCTCTGCTTTCTTGCACTTTATATCATTTATTTCTTTTATCTCTTTTACGATATATTGTTTCTATCCGTTTGGATCACTCCCTCTTTCACAACCTTGGATGCACTACTTATGCGTTTCTCCATCACGCTTTTATATATCTTATCACTATTTTTACACTCATTTGGATGCAATGTTATTTTAGTCACATCATGCGACTTTTATGATGCATTTTTAACCAGGATTGCGTTTTACCACACGATTTGGTTTTATCACACCACTCTATGCACTTTTGCTTATTTTATTATATGCCATTTTATATACCTAGAGGTTTTATTGGCTATTTATGTCTATGACCTGTTATCTTTTGTCTTTTAATACTTAGTTTAAATTTGCGCGCCACTACCTTTTTCCATTTATTCTACTTGGGTTCAGACATTTCCCTTAGTGTGCGCAGCATCCCCTTAGCTAGTTTCGGTGTGCTGGCGCAGGATTACCTTATCCCATTAATGACGTCACAGGGGCGCGCTATTTAAACTGGTGAAATGGCCTGCAAGCTTTGGGAATGATTGCAGATTATCCCAGTGACTTCCCCAGGCTCCTGTGTTGCAGCTACTGGTAAGTGGCTTTTCTGGGACAGGTCAGAGGAATCTTCCTGTCCCTTGCATTGATCTCTTGTCATTCTCAGTTCAGATGGATATCGCTGAGGACATGGATTCACCACTGCCTGTCTGTGGCCAGCCCTCTCAAAAAAGGTATTGGGAATATGTCTTTTCCTGATGGTCTGGTAATTAGGGAAGGGTGTGTGCCTGATTGCTTATCAATTGCCTGATGTTTTGTTTTGTGTGTGGTCTTTGTCTTTTGTTTTTTCTTCAGCCCTTCTAGATCAGATACACATCGCAGCTCTCATAGAGGAAGCGACTCCTCCAAGTCGCAAAACCGGCAATCCTCTTCCAAATCCAAACATGGTGGTTCCTCCTCTAAATCAGGACACCGTAGTGAAGAGCGCTCTCACTCCAGTCGCTCTACCAATTCCTGCTGGGGATGCAGAAGTCAAGCTCCCCCAGGAAGATCCTTATGCGACTTTTGTTTTTCCAAAGCTTCCAAAGAAAGAGGAGATACGGATCAACATCTTAAATCCCTGGTGGAAAGGGTTGTGAAGGAGTCACTCAGGAACATGGATGATCATTCCCATACACCTCCAGCGGAGCAGTCTCGTTCTCCAGTAAGGGAGACCCAGTTGCAAGATACCTGGGAGTCCTCGGTTCAGAGCCACCCTTCGGTTGCCATATCTGACAGTGACTCGGAGGAAGATGGCCCTCCTGTGGGTTTTGATTTGGCTCTGCTCCCACCCTTGGTTAAGGCTATCAGAGAAACGCTTAATTGGGAAGACCCAGTAGAAGCTGCTCCCAAACAAAGAAAATTCTTTAAACGATTAAAGAAAGAGCGTGTTAATTTTCCTTTTATTGCAGAACTTGGCGAAATCGTCACGGACGAGTGGGGCAAGGTGGAGAAGAAGAATTCCATGCTTTCCAAAATCTCAAAGCTCTATCCCTTCAAGGAGGAAGAAGTGAAGCACTTGGAGTCTGCTCCCTTGATAGATGCAGCAGTCATGAGGTTGGTGAAGCATGTGACTCTCCCTTTAGAGGACACAGTGTCCTTTAAAGACGTGTTAGACCGTCGGATTGATGCAGACCTGAAGAGGGTGTACCTAACAGCAGGCATGGCCTGTAAGCCAGCTCTTGCCCTAGCCGCTTTGTCTAAAGCGATGGAAGTGTGGACTGACAGTGTAGATGAGACACTGAGAGGCATCTCGGATGACACGGCTAGATGCTCGCCTATTCAAGAATTGAGGCTTGCGTCGGCTTTTCTTGGGGAAGCCTCTATTGACATCATACGCCTGACGGCTCGGGTAATGCTTTCGTCTGTCACTGCCAAATGGGCGCTGTGGCTCCGCCCCTGGTTAGCCGACCCAGCCTCAAAACAAGTCTGGTGTCGTATCCCTGAAGGGTCCTCCCTGTTCGGGAACAAGTTGGACGAGGCGATTACCCGGGCCACTGGTGGGAAGTCGGGGTTCCTTCCCCAAGATCGTCGACCCCAAGGTCAAAGAAGATCTTTCCCAAAAAGGCAGTACCAGGAAAGAGCTAGAGAAGCTCGCAGTTACAGACCTGGCCGGGAATTTTCCAGATCCTGGAAATCAAGACAATCGTCTTTTAAGAAGACAGCGAAAAGTGATTCCAAAGGAGAGAGGGACCTGACCAAATCCTTTTGAGGTAGGGCCCGCTCAGACAGGTCAGGTGGGGGCTCGGCTTTTCCACTTTCGTCATGTTTGGGCGGCTTCGATCCAAGACTTTTGGACCATCAATACGGTCTCCTCGGGTCATGCTTGGACCTTCAGGGAACCCCCCAGGCTCAGGTGGGTCCCTACTTCCCTTCCAACTACAGAAGAAAAAAGAAAAAGCCTTCTGACATAAAATCTTTATTGGTTCAAGGCGCTGTTATCCATGTTCCGGCCGACCAGCGAGGCAGGGGGATCTACTCTCCCCTCTTTTTGGTCCAGAAAAAAAGCGGGGCCTGGAGGCCGGTCATAGACCTGACCCATCTAAACACCTTCATAAAAAAGGAAAGGTTCAAAATGGAAACATTGTCCACAATACAACATTCGGTCCAACCAGGAGATTGGATGATCTCCATAGATCTCAAAGACGCCTATTTTCACGTTCCCATTGCCGAAAACTATCAACAATTCCTTCGCTTTTCAGTAGGCAAGCTCCATTTTCAATTCACGTGCCTTCCCTTCGGGCTATCAACTTCTCCGAGTGTGTTTTCAAAAACTCTGTTGGCAGTGGTAGCTCTTCTGAGAACCAGGGGAATTCGTCTACATCACTATTTAGATGACCTTCTACTACTGGCACAAGACAAAGAACAGCTTCTAATTCACAGACGGCAAGTTATCTCCACTCTACAGGAGTTCGGGTGGATACTGAATCTGGAGAAGAGCCAACTAACCCCATCACAAACCCTACTATTCTTAGGGGCTCTGTTCGACACAGTCAGTGGCACTATCTCACTACCAGAGGAAAAGATCTCAGTGGTAAGGGACAGAATCCGTCCAGCTCTTATGGCTTCCTACCTTCATGCTCTTCAGTGCCTGAGAATTATAGGCACCATGGTTGCAACAATCCCGATGGTGAGATGGGCGCAGTGGAGGATGAGGCCTTTTCGGATTACTTCATCCATGAAGAACTCCCTTCTATGGTGGCTACAACGGGAGAACCTTTGCAACTGCCATTCCATCCGTCCCATCCCATGGGTAACCATAACATCAGATGCCAGCAACAGGGGATGGGGGGCCCACTGCCTGGCGGAAGTCGCTCAGGGCACTTGGGATCCTCCCTCCAGAGGGACAGTGTCAAATGTCCTGGAATTGAGGGCGGCTTTCCAGGCCCTTTTGGCTTTTCGTCACCTGATCCCAGGGGCCTCGGTCCATCTCAGACTGGACAATACCACAGCAGTGGCATACATCAGAAGGCAAGGGGGCACCTGAAGTCTTTCCCTTCTCCAAGAAGTGGAACCGATCATGTCTTGGGCTCAGAAGAACTTGAAGGATCTGACAGCGACATATGTTCCAGGAATTCAAAACGTCCAGGCAGACTTCCTCTCCCGAATATCTCTAGACAACGACGAGTAGTCTCTCCACGAAGAGGTGTTCGATTGGATTCTAACACTGGGTATCTCCCCAGAGGTCGACTTGTTTGCCTCCCCATGCAACAAAAAAGTAGCAAAGTACTATTCAAGGTACAGAGATCCGCACGCTTACGGGGTAGATGCCCTGACGGAGAAATGGTGGTTCCTCAAGGCGTATGCCTTTCCTCCAATCCCAATCATCCTACAGTTCCTGAAGAGACTCAGGTCGGAAACGGCAGAGGTAATTGCAGTAATTCCCTACTGGCCCAACAGGCCTTGGTTTCCGCTTCTGACACTCCTCAGTGTCAAGGATCCGATTCCGTTACCATCCAGACCAGACCTCCTGTCCCAGGGTTCGAGGTTGCATCCCTGTCCGGATCACCTGCACCTAAGGGCCTGGTCTTTGAGAGGGGAAGGCTGGAAGCGTCCGGCTGTCCATTAGAGGTTATTCCCACTCTCCTTAGTGCAAGAAGAGGTAGTACCAATCGGGTGTACGAAAGGATCTGGGCGAAGTTTACCAGTTACATGGCTTCCAGGTCTAGTTCCTGCAATACATTGGCAGTTCAGGATGTGTTAAGCTTCCTTCAAACAGGATTGGATATCTCACTTTCTGTTAGTTCCCTGCGTGTCCAAGTTTCTGCTATCTCAGCAGAGTCACGTGGGCCAATCATCCTTTGGTTCAACAGTTTTTCAAAGGTGCAGTCAGGCTTAGGCTGCAGAGGAAACCCAGGTTTCCAAAATGGGACCTCCCTCTGGTGTTGGATTTCTTTACTCAACTCAACAGATCACTTTCAGTTAAGGAACTAACACTTAAAACCTCTTTTCTGGTGGCCATAACGTCGGCGAAGAGAATTTCAGAGATTCAGTCGCTAGGCTCCAAGGAACCTTTTCTCACCTTCTTCCCGGATAGAGTGGTCCTCATTCCAATGCTGGGATCAAATCCCAAAGTAACCACTGTTTTCCATGAAAACCAGGAAATCACTCTTCCTACCTTCATGTCTGATGGAGGTTCGGGTCCACATCCTCTTGACATGGGTGCTACACTAAAAGAATATCTGGATGTTACAGCTTCATTTCGTCAGACTGACTCCCTCTTCGTTCTGTTTCATGGAAAGAATAAGGTCTCTAAAGCTTCTGTTAGATCCATTGCTGCGTGGGTGGTCCAAGCCATCCAGTGGGCTTACAGAGAGAAGGGCTTGGCTCCTCCTGAGGCAGTGACGGCACATTCCACCAGGAGTCTTTCCACATCATGGGCAGCCTCGCGTCACGTGGCGCCGGAAGTAATCTGCAGGGCAGCGTCTTGGTCTTCAATACATACGTTTATGACCCATTACTGTGTTGAACCTGCATCCTTAACTTCTGTTAAATTTGGTTTAAAAGTCCTGTCGGTTGACAGCGTTAAATAAATCTTTTCTGTTCAGCATTTTGCCCACCCAAGTGTGTTTATTGGGCGAGTTATTTCCCACACGTTGCTGCCATGGAGTCTGTCAGGAAAATGGAAAATTCCTATCAAAATACTTACCGTAATTTTCCTTTCCTGATGGACTCCATGGCAGCAGGAGTTCCCTCCCAAATGGCTGGAGTAGTACTAGTTATCGAACACGGCCGTGGGCAGGGAGCAAAGATTTATGGGAGTGGTGTCCTATAGGGTAATGGAGGCGGGACTAAACTCACACGTTGCTGCCATGGAGTCCATCAGGAAAGGAAAATTACGGTAAGTATTTTGATAGGAATTTTCCATTATCTCTGCTGAGGAATGTCTTTTTTGACAGCTCTGGCTCTGCACTATAATCCAGAAATATACAGATCCTCTTTGGGGGTGGGACAGTGTGCGCAAGTAGACGGGGGAGGACAGGGGAAGAGCAGTATATACAGTGAGGGGGCAGGGTGTACAGACTGCCCCCTCATTGTGTATACTGCTCTTCCCCTGTCCTGCCCCTCTCCTTGGCCCCCTCCCCACAGTGACTGGTTGCCCCTAACAACCAATCCATAAACGGATGAAAAAAAAAAAAAAAACTTACCAGTTGTCAGTTTACATCTGTTTTTCTTCCGATCCATTGCTTGGACAGATGAAAACTGGGGCTTTCATTTGTTTAAAAAAAAAAAAAAAGGGGATGTTAACGGAAGCGGATGAAAATAGATGATCTGTTGTCATCCGTTTTTATATAGACATGCATTGATGTCCGTTTTTCACCCGTCAACGGATGGATGAAAAAACGGACAAACGGTCCCTATGTGTGAAAGGGGCCAAAGTGTACAATGGTAAATCCAGCAATTCAAAAGGCCATAATAGCACATTATAGCAGACCTTCAGAGGGCCCATTTAATAAAAAAAACTGCTTGTACCGTTTACTACCACTTTAATTGTAATCTCTAAAAATGACCTCTGACATTTTGTTTAATTTTTATAGTTTTACTGCCAACCTCACTTTGGCCTGGACCGGGTTGGGAAAAATATTGACAGTCTGAGCTGGGGAGAGGTCATTCTACAGATTTGAGAACTCTAAAACATAGATTTTAGTGGTTGTTTCACATGATCTTCATAATGTAATTCGTTTTTGGTATGGTGGTCCATAGACCCCAGCTGCAACATCAATTATAATCTTTAAAACTGACCTCTGCAATCTTGCTTCACTTTCCTAGTTCTTCTGCAAACCTGAGTTTTGCCTTGGCCAAGTTGGGAAAGATATTGACAGCGTGGGCTGGGGAGAGGTCATTGATCGCCATATCACTGATTCCAGTCCTCTTCCAATATGTCCTCAACCACAGGAGAAAGATTCAGCAGAAGTAACTTATCAGGCATACCATTGCTTGGAATATACAAATTGTCAACAGTGTATAACAGCATATTATTGCCTTTTTTCCTGGGCTACTATGTTTATTCACACAGATATATATGTAGGGGAAATTTTGTTTTAGCTAACCTTAAGTCCTTGAGTCACTTTTCATTTTTTATATACCGCCCTTGTAAGTGGCAAAGTAGTGTAGAATAATGACACAGTGTGATTGTGTGGCTACAGCTTCAAAAATGGTTGTAAAGATTAAGATCCCTTTCACATTGGGGCCACGGCCTTGTTAGTGCTAAAGCACTGCTCGATTTAGCGGCGCTTGAGCGCTGTTTAAGCGGCTCTTGTCGGGTGCTAGCGGGACTCATGTTGCAGCGCTTCCGAATCGCTTTTCAGTCACTTTGGAAGTGCTGCCCATTCATTCCAATGGGCAGGGCGTTTTGGAAGCGCTGTATACAGCTCTCCCAAACCGCCCCAAAGATGCTACTCGCAGGACTTTTCCTAACGTCCTGCAAGCGCACCGCCCCAAAGTGAAAAGTCACACTGAAATGAATGGGAGGCCATTTTCAGGTTCTTTACAGGCGCTATTTCTAGCGCTAAAACACCTGAAAACCACCTCAGTGTGAAAGGGGTCTAAAGGTTTTTACCCTTTCACATGCAACTCCTTTCCCCAGCCCCCCTAAATAGGTACCTATTCAGCATTGTGCCAGAGAGAACCAGCACTGCTCACTCTCTCTCTCTCTCTCACTCCTCATAGGCTCAGAGATAGCAGTGAGAGCCATTGGCTCCTGCTGTGTCAATCAAAGCCAGTGAGCAGAGTGTGAGGGTGGAGCCTAACTACAATGTGGATCGAGCCTGCACATTTGCCCTCATAGCAAGTGGCAGACAATGAAGAGGAGAAGCAGAGAGTGCTGGCGGGGGGACCCCAGAAGAGGGATAAGTATAACATGTTTGTTATTAAAAAAAACAAAAACAGAACCTTTACAATCACTTTAGGCAAATATATTTGGCTGCAGTGGATTCAGTGTGGCCACTCTCTCAAAGCCAATGAAATAGATGAATAGGGATGAGCCCGTTCGCCGAACATTATGGTGCGTTCACGGGAAATTCGAGTGCATTGACAGCACCTGGCCACCTGACCTGCATGCTTTGGCCACACACAGCACGCTCTGCTGTGAGAGCCATGATTGGCCAAAGGCAAGGTGCCTTTGGCCAATCATGGCTCAGGGGGCTAAGTCCACGCCCCACACTATGCAAGGCTGCTTAAACGGCAGCCGTACATAGTTTTATAAATGAGAGCAGCAAAATTAAGTTTGTAAAGGAAAAAATATAATTTAAAACTGCTCGGACTGCTGCATCTATACCATCATAATCACATCTATATACCATCATCACATCTATATACCATCATCACATCCATAATCGCATCTACATACCATCATGATCACATCTATATACCATCATCATAATCACATCTATATACCATCATTATCACATCTATATACCTTCATAATCACATCTATATACCTTCATAATCACATCTATATACCTTCATAATCATATCTATATACCTTCATAATCACATATTTATGGTCGGAGCCCTCCGTCCTAAAAGATATGGAAGAACACATAAACACGTCACAAGACCAACATCATAAAATAGACCTGAAGTGTGCCCTGGTCTGCTGTAAGGTAAGCCCTGGTGAGCTGGGCGGTGAGCCCTGTTCTGCTGGGCAATAAGCTAAGAGAAGGGCGCATACCTTAAGAAAGTAATGGATGTTTCTGTAGAGAAGCGTGTTTTAGAGAAGTACTCCGAGAAGAGAAATGGGTGAGCGGGTACTGCACACTGGAACAGACACAGACCGTTGTGGGTGGTCTGGTTAAATACCCTCCGGGCTCCTCCCATAATTACAGGCCACCATACTGGCCTTCTTATTAATGGTCAGGGCCCTCCGTTCTAAAAGATATGGAAGAACACATAAACACGTCACAAGACTAACATAAATAGACCTGAAGTGTGCCCTGGCCTGCTGTAATGTAAGCCCTGGTGAGCTGGGCAATATGCTAAGAGAAGGGCGCAAAAGACTTGGTTAGGGAGGTAATAGTTTATTTATGCAAGATAAGACACTACAGGGCAAGGTCACTGAAGGCTCGGGACATTTCAGTCTGTGGAATCGGGAATGTATCAAGCGAAGCATGTGGATTTCCATCCTGCCCATCTTCCTGATCATGTGGTCCGGAACTCCGTTGCGTGAGGCTGCTGATGCTGCTCCAATGCGGAAAGAATGTCCGGAGAAATTAGCGGGGTCAAGGTCTAAGTTGCGTAGGAGGATCCTGACGTGACTAATAAACTTATTGCTGCTTAGGGGTCTAACTGGAAATGGTAGTAACGGGCTGTCTGGTGAGGGATCAGGTAGGTGCGCTAGTAACTGATCTAAGACGGCCACGGGGCACCAGGCATTGAGGGTTTTGAAAAGCTTGATGTCAGCCCCTGGGCCAGCCTGTTGTGTTTTAGACACGTCTAGGTGTAGGGTGAAGAAAGCTTGATGGCGTGTGAGGTGCCGCCTGCGTAACGTCTTACAGCAAGGAGCGGTGACTGAAAATTTGCTGGGGAGTAAGAAGCTGTAGAAAGCCAGGTAAATGGCTGCTTGAATGACCAGGCTGTGGCGCTGGTCACAGTAAGGCGTTTGCTACTGATTTGCGGCTGTCGTTTGAGAATACCGCGCAGGATTGTCTTGACTGCGTGGGCGGTGAACAAGGACTGTTTGGTGGGATCTTGTAAAGAAATGAAATGCTGGATGCCAGCCAGCAGGGATGAGCCGAACACCCCCGGGTTTGGTTCGCATCAGAACCTGCGAACGGACCGAAAGTTTGCGCGAACATTCGAACCCTATTAGTTACAATGGACGCGAACGTTCGAAATCTAAAGTGCTAATTATAATGGCCAATATGCATGTAAATGTCATAAAACAGGTTTGGGGACCCGGGTCCTGCCCAGGGGACATGTATCAATGCAAATTTTTTTTCCCCACCGTGCCATTGCGTTCCTCCCGCGGCGGCGGCGGCACGCACCTGCCGCGAGCTCCATGAGTAGGATCGCGGGTCCCATGGACTCGATGTCCACAGGGATACCCACGATCGTGTCACAGAGAGGAAAAACAGGTAAATGCTAAACAAGCATTTCCCCATTCTGCCTAGTGACACTGTGCTATGCTGAGTTCCTGGGTCTGTACACCTGCTGTGTCCATTATGAGGGGTTCCCACCATCCCTGTGCTGAGTCCCCAGGTCTGTACACCTGCTGTGTCCATTATGAGGGGTTCCCACCATCCCTGTGCTGAGTACCCGGGTCTGTACACCTGCTGTGTCCATTATGAGGGGTTCCCACCATCCCTGTGCTGAGTTCCCGGGTCTGTACACCTGCTGTGCCCATTTTGAGGGGTTCCCACCATCCCTGTGCTGAGTTCCCGGGTCTGTACACCCGCTGTGCCCATTATGAGAGGTTCCCACCATCCCTGTGCTGAGTTCCCAGGTCTGTACACCTGCTGTGTCCATTATGAGGGGTTAATTTTGTTTATTGAAAATCTTACAAACAGCAACTTATATACAATAAAACCATAATAAATAAATAAAAACATGTTTACAAAATAATTGAATATGACTATACAAAACAAGAACATAAAAAAACGGTACAAACCAAATTGCGCACAACATAATCCCTACGGGAGAGTCAGACTAAGGAACATCACCGTCACCATGCATGTAGCCTTTTATCAAAAATATACTTGATCTGAAAATCTAGGGGAGTGAAAGAAGAATACAAAGAAAAGCCGCACACCCCAAGATCAACAGGCAGCAGCTACAGAGTCCTGATATTCCTCCACGCCCTTATCCAGGCCTCCTGCTGCCACCTGTCTTTCTCAAGACCCCGAATCTTCCCAACCTCACCCAGAATGTCCTGCACCACCACTTCCACAGGGAGGATTTTACTCCGTAAGGATACCTGACACCGTGCACTCCACGTGAAATAACGGACTACTAGACTAACTAAAAAAAGTGTTTCCAAATCATAATCCCGACGAGTCTGGAATGCCCCATACACCCACTCGGCATAACTCATATGGGGGAGGAAGGGTATACTCAGAGCCCTCCCCACCCTTTTGTACACCTCTATATTAAAAGGGCACTGAAGTAGAAAGTGATCCATGGACTCCACCACTCCTCCACACTCCACTCTCGGGCAGCCCCGATCACTCATGGAAAGAAACTTCAAGTTGCCCTTCACATATAGTTTTCCATGAAAGGCAAGCCAAGCCTGATCCCTAAACTTCATTGGGATTCTCTCCAAATTAATCAATCGCAAACCCACCCCCAAAACCAGGCTTGGGCAATCCCTCAAGGCCAGTGGCTCGCAAAAAGCAGAGCTCATGATCCGCTTCTCAAGAAGTTTCCTTGGAAGAGATCTGACCTCCCCTGCCGTTACTTGCCACTGCCGAAGCATTTTCAAACACGGGGCAACATAAGCCGGGAGCTTATCATTCTTGACCCTCAGGCTTTTCACTGGCCCACCATTTTCCCAGTCTTGCAGAAAGGGCCTAAACCAGGACTGGAAAATACCAACCCACCCAGGCGGTCTCTCTGCCATCATGTTACCAAGATTGTACTTCACAAACATCAGAGAGAAAAAGATTACAGGGTTGATCATCCCTAGACCACCCTCCCGCCTAGGAAGGTAAGTCACATTCCTTTTGACAAGGTTTATTCTGTTCCCCCATAACAGCTGGAAGAAACAACTATAGATCCTGGTATAGAGAGAAACTGGCAAGACGCAAACAAAACTGACATACAGAAAAATCGGAATCAGGTAAGTCTTGATCAGATCAACCTTTTCCCTCAAGGAAAGCCGCCAACCTTTCCAGCTTGCCACCTTGGCATCGGCATTCTCCAGCCTGTTCACCCAATTTGCATGACCATAGTCACCTGGGCCAAATACAATGCCTAGAACTCTCATTTTTTGTTGGGGCTCCGGGAAGTCATCCGGAAGAACAAAGCTCTCACCTTCCACGCCCATCCAGAAAGCTTCACACTTGTCCTGGTTGACCTTTGAACCTGATGCCTCTGTATACTGCCTTATCACTGAGACCACCTCCTGCGCCTCCCCAGTCCCAGAGACAAAAACAGAAACATCATCAGCATAGGCCACAACTTTCAAAGGAGGCTCACCAGCGATGCCCAAAGGTACCCCACACAATGGTCCACTCTCCAGCCTTCTAATGAAGGGGTCGATTGCAAACACATATAGCAGAGGACTCAATGGGCACCCTTGACGCACACCCGAGCCGACCACAAAGGGCTGCCCGACCCAACCATTAACCAGAGGAAAGCTTTCAGCCCCTTTGTACAAAATCTTGAGCCAATCAATGAAACCCCCCTCCAGGCCATATTTGCCAAGAAGGAGCCATAAGTACTCATGATTAACCCGATCAAAGGCCTTAGCCTGATCCAATGTCAGCAAAAATTTACCCCAACCAGCAGCCCTACAACGCTCCAAGGCCTCCCGGACAGCTAACACCACTGAGAAAGTGCTTCTACCTTGGACCGAGCAGTGCTGGTGGTGGGATAACAAACTGCTTGCCACTGGCGATAATCGCCAGAAAAAAATCTTTGCCAGTATCTTTCTATCGACATTAAGAAGGCTAATGGGGCGCCAATTCCCAATCATCGAAGGATCTTTACCCTTTGACAGAAGGATCACTGCAGATTGCCTCATGGAGGGAGGGAGAGAACCCTCATACAAACAGCCATTAAAAACCTCTGCAAGGTAGGGAGCCAGGATCGTCTTAAAACATTTATAAAATTCGGCTGTCAAACCATCTGGCCCTGGTGTCTTCTTGATTGCCAGTTTATCAATAGCCTGGATTACCTCATCTGCAGTGATTTCATCTGTCAAATTCATCAAAGGAACATTACTTTTCAGTCCTGGTGTAGAGTCCAAAAAACCCAACATCCTTGTCTGATCAAGGTTCCTTCCTCCCAGGAGATCGGCATAGTATGACCTGACAACCTCCAGAATCCCTGACCTAGACTTCGTCAGAGAGCTCGTACTGTCCCTCAGGCCATTGACCGTCTTAACTGCTACGCTCTGTTAACAGTTCTGGTAAGGGTCAGGCGAATGGTATTTCCCGTAATCCCTCTCCTGAACCAAAGAGGCGTGCCGGTCATATTGATATCTCCTAAGGAGGAGCTTCACCTCAGAGATCGCCCCAGAATCTCCTCCATTCGAAACAAGGCGGTCAAGTTTCCTCCGCAAACGCTGGTAGGTGATATACTTATCTTGCTGCTTCTTTCTTCCTATGGCCTTGAAAAGCCCAACAGTCCGCTGTTTTACAAGCTCCCACCATTCTGACTTACTGTTGCAAAAGTCTAGGATCGTTACCTGTGCTTGAAAAAAATCCTCAAAGGATTGTCTTACTCTCTCGTCTTCCAGGAGGGCCAAATTCAATCTCCAGATACCCCTCCCCCTAGGTGGCATGTCTGAGGCATTCAGAGTCACAGATAGAATACAGTGATCCGAAAACTCCACTGCCCGACACACAGGTGCCGAAAAAGCAGAGTCTCCCTTTAAAAAAAAAAACCTATCTATCCTACTCTGACTACTACCTCGCTGAAAAGTGAACCCCGTGCTGTCTGGGCAGTGCTTAATGTGCACATCTACCAGACCTGCTTCCCTAACTATCGCATTGAGAAAAAGGGTGTCATAGCCCAGCTTATCTCTGAAACCTCTCCTGTCTTTAGACCTAGTAATGGTGTTGAAATCACCTCCAAAGATAACTTGCCGGGCCATAAAAAGAAAAGGTTTAATCTTTGTAAAGAGGCATTTCCTGTCCCACTTCGTCTGGGGACCATAGATGTTAATTAGGCGCAGGTCCTGCCCCTTCACAGAGACGTCCAAGACCATGCATCTCCCAATCTCTACCTCAAATACCCGCCGGCACGTTACCATACCAGAAAAAAGGACTGCAACCCCGCTGTAAGGCTCGGCCGCAAGAGACCAAAATGAGGGACCACGTCTCCACGCCTTCTTTGCCAGATGTATATCGGCCAGACTGCTCAGATGGGTCTCTTGCAGAAAATAAATGTCAGCATCAAACTCGCTGAGCAAAAATAAGGCCATGTGACGAGCACTTACTGATCTTAAGCTGGCAACATTAATGGTTGCCACTTTTAACGGAGTGGGAACTGCCATTAGGGTAGTTGAGGCAGCCGTTTCTTAGCCTGACTACTCCCTCTCCCTGGAGAACCAGCGCGCTTCGTTGCACCCTGGCACTCATCATCCATAGAGGATGCAGAACTCCACGAGTCCCATTCATCCTCATCATCTGACAAGACCTCAAACTTATTTTCTAAAGGCAAAATCTTAGGATTTAAGGTAACTGTACCTCTTGTTTTCCTTCTTTTGTCCCTCCTCCTCCTCCTATCCTCCAACCACTCCATATCATCCTTAGACAAACCAGCATCAACAGCCTCCCCACACCCATCCTCCCCTTCACCCCCACTCTCCCTTCTCTTATCTATCACCAGGCCAGCCTCTCCACCATTTTCCCCACTTCTCTGCACCCCACGATCCGCAATAGAAACCCTGCAGCGCCGGGGGAGGGGGACTGGCACTGCACTTGCTGCACCTGCCTCAGCACCTCTTGCGGCCTCTGCAATTTTGGAAGACACAGAAGGGTTGGACACATTCTCAGGAACTGAAACCTTACCTACAGACTGGGAAGACATGGGCACACTAGGTAAACTCACAGACTGGGAAGGCACAGACATACTGGGTATTGGCACAGACTGGGGAGACACAGACACATTGGGTATTGGCACAGACTCAGGTGGAATCACAGGCACTCCAGCTGCTGAGCTCTGAGCATCTTCCATGTCCAGGCGGAAGAACTCTCTCACAAGCTCAGGCTTGTTGTGCATTGCCTCAGGACACTGACTGTAGGGATGTCCCACCGCATTGCACAGATTGCACCTTATAATATTACAGTCTTTAGCCAAATGTCCTATACCCTGACATAGAGAGCACTTCATCACCGGACAGGTGGATGCAAGATGCCCTTTATCTCCACACTTGTTGCAGAGCTTTGGCTGGCCTGGATAGAAGATGGTCAGCCTGTCCCTCCCCAGGAAAGCCGAGGATGGCAGATGCTGGACTACATTGTCAACAACCTTTAATTTTAGCTGCACAGACCATATTCCCCAATCATCCAATATCTTTTTTAGGGGGCTCAGGACATCTCCATATCTCCTTAACCATACAGATAGATCTCCCTGTGGTATGGATTCATTACGGACAAGAATTGTCACCATTTTAATGAGGGGCTGGCGTGATACAAGTTTGGGGATGAGCCCTTTCCAGTCCGGCAGGCCCCTACACACGTGCTCATATTTCTCCCAAAATATGTCCAAAGATTCCGGACGGATAAAGGACAAATCGTATTCATAGGAACCTGCTGGACTGATCAGGGCGAAGATATCTGTGGGCGTAAACCCCATCTGCAAAATCTTATCCACCACTGCCCTCCTATGTGGGGGAATTCCACCGCCTTCCCATTTTAATTGGACTACATTCCTCCTTTTAAACAGGGAGGAAGATAAACCATTCCCATGCTCCTTCCCTGCTTGCTCTCCTTTCCCAGACCCTGTAGCAGCAACACCAGCATAAGTTTTTCTTACACCGCCAACATTTGCAGTCTTGTCCTTAGATACATTCAAACCTGCTGGCAGAGAGTCTGAATCAGCTGGGATAGCAGCATTCTGATCAGCAGAGGCAGGACCCACCCCCTCCCCCTGCTCTGAGCACTCAGCTTCAATCACAGTCTTGGCTGCTGCAGACTCCTGGAGAGTTGTGGCACTACTGCACCCAGCATCTCCTCCACCATTCATAGGAACAGCCGCTGTGCCAGGTCCAGGCAAAGTCTCTGTATTGTCCATGGACCTCTCTGCAGACTGAAGCTGACAGTTATTCGCAGATGTTATTGCATGCTGTATATTGTCTATGGGTTTGGGTTGACTGCCTGTAGCACTACAACCCTCAGCAAGCCCATTGTCATTAAAGTTCACATTATCCTGCACACACATTGTACCTGCACCTGCTCTCTCCACAGGTCTTTCCTCCACAGGGATAGGAACGGTGTCCATCTTCTCACCATCCTGGCAAAACGCATCCGCAGGGGACTCCAGTTTGTTAATGAAATCCAGCATGGCAGAACCCTCAGCCCCCTCCACAGATGTTCCACATTGCTGGGGAGTGAAGGTGACAGAGGCCTCCCCCATTGAGGGCTCAGCAGATGTCTGAGATGTTGAAGAGCTGGGCTCATCCTCCGGGCCCACTTTCTCACTCTCTGCTGTCTGCATCTCCTCACCTTCCATGCAGGAAGCGGCTCCTCTTCTCATCTGGTTAAATCTTTCTTCATTCTTATATCTTTCTTTGAAAGCTCCACTATTCTCCTTCAGAGAACTCACCAAATCTTTCTGCTTCCGCAGAGCTTGTTCCAGATCTTTCAACTCCGGCCTCAGAGCCGGTCTCTTCTTACTAAACACTTTAGCACAAATCTGCTTTTTCTTTTTAAATTCAGCTTTCAAAGTCATCAACTTCTCTTCTTCCTTCTCAATACGCTTCAGCGTTTCCACAATAATTTGTAATAATCCATTTTACCCCATTAAATGTTTTGTCAATTTTATATGCCATCCCTTTGACATGTATATGTAATGTATTCATGAGGTCAATACCATGTATGTGTGTGTATACATAATAAACCTTTTTTACTATGTGCATTATTGTTATGTATTATCGGACTCCATATGCCAATTAAATATACTTTCTAATTATCTCACCCCCCACAAACCAATAGCCTCATTTAAAGTCCCACCTTCCTTTTTCTTGTAAATACCTAAAAAGGTGAATATATGCTGTAAAAATCTTGAGGCATGACTGAAATCAATTCACAAAGAAAAACAATTGCTTTTTAGCTCATGGTAGAAGCTGTCAATATGTAGAATTGTACAACCTAACAATGAGGGGAACTTTGAGCTTGCTTACAAGTCAAAAGAATACAATGTATCAGTGTGGAAATGTTATGCACACTAATGTAAATAATTAGAAACATTGCATCAGAGGTAGATAGTTCTGTGAAGAAAGGCACAAATAACGTCTCATGAACGAGAGTTTTTGCATGCTTTTTTGGTGTGTTTTTCACACTACATGCATAGGGCAACACATTCATTGGGCCCTAATGCGTCAAAGAAGCTCACATATCTTTTTGCTGTGCCAATAGATTCCTTCCCTTTCTGTTTTGGCTATGGCACAGGCAGGACCATTTCTAAGGCAGGGCAAAAGGGGCAGCTGCCCTGATCCCCATCATTGTTGTGGGGCCCAAAGCAGCTGCCTCATACTTGCCAACTATCCCAGTTTAAATTCCCTTATCCCTTGAAGTTTTAGTCCTGTGCTGTGTCTTGATATCTCAGTGTAAAGCTCTGTTGCTGCTGCCCAGCTCTGCCCTTTTGCCATGTACAGATGACTCACCTGCAGACCCCGTGTTTACATGTAAATAACCTGCATTGATATGTAAATCGGGCAGCATTAATATGTAAATAGCCGCAGACCGCTGCATTGATATGTAAATATAGGCAGCATTCGTATGTATATAATGTGGTCAGCCTCTTCTGCAAAGGTAAGCAAATTGGAGATGGAACTTTTCTTCAAAATATCATGGTGCCACAGCACCCTGAATATTGGTGCATGTTAATACGCACATTTAAGCCAATGCATGGGGGTGTCATTAAGAATAATGGCACTTCTGTGTATCTTCTAAAGAACAGCATGATTCTGTGGCGTCAGGAAAGCGATTTTGCATATATTCCCGAAACACACAAATGTGAATGCAGGTTAAATGTCTCAGTTACATTGATGGTCAGTGTAAATCTTCTCATTACATTGGGGCTTGGTGCACAATCCTTTCATTCACACTAGTGAACAGTGTGAAGGCCCCCCTTACATTGATGGTCAGTATAAATCCCTATTTACATTTGTGGTTACTGTGAATGCTCCTGTTACATTATTGGTGTAAATCCCCATTACATTGATGGCAAGTGTAGAAACTCCTCTTTATATTGGTAATCATTAACATCCAAACTTGCAATTGTGGTTAGTTTAGAATCCTCCCTTACATTGGTGGTCCATGTAGAAGCCCCCTTTAAATTGGTGGTGAGTGTAAATCCCCCTTACATTGGTGGCCAGTGTAGAAATCCCCCTTTATTGGCTGTTGATGTAAAATCCCCCATTACATTGGTTGTCACGTGTCAGTGTAAATTCTTCATAACATTGGTGATCAGTGTACATTTCCCTTTACATTGGTGGTAAGTGCAGAATTACCCTTACACTGGTGGTCAGTGTAAATCCCCCCAACATTGGTGGTCAGTGTAAATCCCCCCTAACATTGGTGGTCGGTGTATAAGTGTCACCTTACATTGGTGGTCAGTACAAATCTCCTCAACAATGGTTGTCAGTGCAAATTCCCCCTTACATGGAGGTCATTGTATATTCCCCTTACATTGGTGGTTGGTGTAAATTCTCTAATTACATTGGTGTCAGGTTAGAAATCCCTCTTTTCTATTGGTGGGCGATGTAAAATCCCCTGTTACATAGTGGTCAGCGCAAATCCCCCCTCACATTGGTATTCATTGTAAATTCCCCATTACATTGGTGGTCAGTGTAGACTCCTCCACTATATACTTGCCAAAGATTTTCAGCTTTGCTCTACACGATTTAGAATTTGCCACAGTGTACTGCCTCCTAACTAATCCCATTCCCCACCAATGTTTCTGATCCCATCAACCCCCCAGCATTCCCACTGATCACCCCCCCCCCCTCCCTGTAGCATTGCCACTAATCACAGGAGTCCTAGGAGTTTTCTGTCTATTGATGGGTCCCCTCACCTCCCCAGTTCATGGTGTGCAGGCAGTGAGGAGATGATGTGCTGTAACATTTAGAAACCAATCAGTGAGCAGTAATTCTGTGCACTAACCTCTTGCAACCAATCCTTGAGCGGTAAGGGTATGCAGTAACCTCTAGGAACCAATCAGTGAGCAGTAATCTCTAGCTACCAATTAGTGAGTGGTATAGATGTCCAGTAACCTCTAGCAATCAATCAGTGAGCAGTATTGATGTACAGTAATCTCTAGCAACCAACCAACAAGCAGAAGTCATGTGCTGTAACCTCTAGAAAATAAACAGTGAGCCATAATGTGTACTGTAACCTCTAGCAGCCAGTTAGTGAGCGGTAATGATACACTGTAACCTCTGGCAATGGCTGCCTGATCTGATTCAGTAAACAGATTTTGAGTCTAGCTGCTATTTATTGTATGTCTCAAAGCATGTGGAGAGCGAAATTGCATGGAAAAGGGGACCCAAGAAATTGTTTGCCCAGGGTCCAGTCAATGATAAAGATGGCCCTGGGCACAGGAATTAAAAGGAACTCTCACCAATGACACAGAAAAAAAAAAAAACACGATGGGATTATACCCCTCCATTAATCTATCCTAAATGTTAAAATAAACGTTGCCTTTTGTTTTACTATGAATAATGTGGTTTTCTTTTTAGTGAACTGACAACTTTTGAGATAAATACTGCATTTATTGCCGGATTTATAAGGGGGCAAAAGGGGAAACTGCCCTGGGTTCCCTTGACAGAAGGGACCCCCCTCTATACAAAATAATATAAAACAATATAAACAATATATCAAATAATAAAAAAATAATATAAACTATTTAATAATAAAAAAAAAAAACGTTCTTTTATTAAACCTAAAGCATTATTTTACTGGCCATTATCTGTAAAAGATTTTACTCTGCATTGGTATATTGTCAATTTTTACAAACAAATTTTGGCAGCTCAAGCAAACCGTAGAGTGCGTTCACTCTAAGGCCCCTTTCACACGGGCTGTCCAATCAGGTCCACCTGTCAGTTTTTCAGGTTGACCTGTTCAGACCCTCCAGTCTCCTCTATGGAGTGGTGGATGACACCCGCCACCATCTGATCTAAACCTGCCCACTGAAACCAGACGAATGGTGGTCCTATTTTCCATCCATCTGTTGGATCGAATAGGATTGGATGGAAATGGACAGTCAGTCTGTTTCCATCCAATTTCCCCTTAGACGAGAGCGGGACTGTGTCTGTGTCCACTCTGTACAGCGGAGCAGACAGCACCTGTCATGTGCCTGCTCTGCGGGGATCACATAATGGCATAAGAACAACGGAGATTTTACGCATTATTTATTTTAATAATAGTTTTGTTATATATTTTTTAATGAATTCTGCAAATGGTGTTTATAGGCTACTGCATTACAGCAGGTCCCTTTAAGATGGATGGGGGCCCCAACTATCAAAGATCCTTCCCACAGAGTAAAATGCCAGACCAGGTGCAAGAAAAGGGGAAATGTAACTACCGGTATGTAAAACACCTTCCTCCTTACCACCCCCACCACCTCCTAGTCTTTGCTGCCCATCTAAGTGCCAGTTAGAAAAATAAAAAAATAAAAAATCCCCTTCAATGATTAATGTAATAAAAGGTATGTTATATAAGCAAATGTCCTGGCAGTTCTTGCTATTTCTAAGTGCTATGCAAAGAGACTTGAGTTAGGAAGTGGTTGACCAGTGTGTTGGGACATGGGCTCCCTGGAATCCATAAGCCCCTAGAAGACGCTTGCTCTCACCTGGTGTAAAGCTGCCACTAGAGCTGTTATTAGGGATGGAACTAGAAGACTACAGATCTTACACACTTGTAAATTCTTACCTGTACCATCCTCTGTTAGTGAAGCTTTAATTTCTAGAAGTGGATTCTGCTCTTTGACATTGAAATAATGAAGGTCGATCTCTTTGGACAGGCACCCTTTACTGTCAGTCTACAGGAGAAGAGACCACGAAGTGTCATTATTATATAAAAATGTACTTATTTAGTTGAGAGAGCAAAAAGTATTTTAAAAGACATACTACAAAAATTAGAGAAGGAAAAGGAATCTCACAGACACTCACACAGATGTAAATAATTAATATGTTACATAGTTAGTCTGGTTGAAAAAAAAGTCCATCTAGTAATAATCATGAGTGCTCAACCTGTGGCCCTCCAGCTGTTGCAGAACTACAAGTCCCATCATGCCTCAGCCTTTGGGAGTCATGCTTGTTTAACTGTCAGTCTTGCAATGCCTCATGGGATTTGTAGTTCCGCAACAGCTGGAGGGCCACAGGTTGAGCACCCATTCTAGTTCAATCAATAAAAAAAGGAGGAAAAAAATATAATCCTATATACACAATCCTATACTGACAATTGATCTAGAGGTAGGCAAAAAAAAAAAAAACAACAAAGCATGATCCATTTTGCTCCAGCATGGGAAAAAATATCCTTCCTGTTTCCCAGAGAGGCAATCGGATATTTTCTGGATCAAATTTACTTATAAATGTTAGTACCCAGTTATATATATATATATGTACATTTAGGAAAGAATCCAGGCTTTTTTTTTTCAAGCAATCCACTGAGCTGGACAGAACCACCTCTGGAGGGAGTCTATTCCACATTTTCTCAGCTCTTACTGTGAAGAAACCTTTCCGTATTTTGAGATTAAATCTCTTCCTCCAGACGTAAAGAGTGCCCCCTTGTCCTCTGTGATGACCTTAAAGTGAATAACTCAACACCAAGTTCAATATATGGACCCCTTATGTATTTGTACATGTTGATCATATCCCTCCTTAATCTCCTCTTCTCAAGAGAGAATGAATTTAGTTCCTCTAATCTTTCCCCATAGCTGAGCTCCTTCATGCCTCTTATCAGTTTGGTTGCCCTTCTCTGCACTTTCTCCAGTTCCCGGACATGCTTTTTGTGAACTGGTGCCCAAAACTGAACTGCATATTCCAGATGAGGTCTTACTAATGATCTCTATTTATGATATATTTCTGTTACTAAATGGTGGTATGGATTGTTTGATATCGCTAATAAAATCCATGTAGCTAAATTATTTTATATGATAGTCCAACCTTGTTAGCAAATGAACAGCCACCCCATCAAATGATTCCCTGCATCTATAACCTTTTGTACCACCACCCCCCTCCCTTTAGAATGTAAACTCTATGAGCAGGGCCCTCCTGTCTCTTTTGTTTAGAACTGTACTGTAATTGTGCTGTCCCCCCTCTACATTGTAAAGCGCTGCGTAAACTGTTGGCGCTATATAAATCATGAATAATAATAATCAATGTAAGTAAAATATCCATGTATGCATATGAAAAGTCCACCAGGGTGCAGATGATTCAGTATGTTTGAAAACATTCCCAGTGAGTGGTAGTCATGCAAAAAAACCAAAGCCTAGACTAGAGTGTAAGAGCCATGCCAAACGTGGAAGAAGAGATTCCAGTTGAGGGATGAAATGAGGATTCAGCCCCCATTTACACCATTGCAACTTGTTATGCAATTTGACATTTTCAAATTGCATGACAAGTCGATCGTCGGTAATGGAACTGTTCAAATCAGTGCCACGCCGACTTTGCGGCGCCACACCGACTTGAAGAAAAGGTTCCCGCACTATTTGTTTGCAATTTCAGGTGCTACTTGCATAGTAATCTGTGCATGAAGTCATACAGATGTCAGCCAAGTCACACCAGAAGACGCACTGACCCGCGTCTTTGAAATCGTGTAATTTCAAGTGAAATTGCATGATTTCAAAGTCGGATTTGGTATGAACGGGGGCTCAGAGAGAGAACACCACCCTACTTTACTCCACCAATGACAGAGACATCAGTTTCAGGTGCCATTTTCTTTTTTCTTAGATTGTGAAAAGTCTCTTGAAGAAAAGTGATTTACCTTTGTGCCTGTTATTTTAGAGCATTTTTTAGATTCATTTTCTTCAGAGTAGTCATAATCATATTCATTATAATCAGGCTGGATCGTAGTATAGCAGACTTCGGCATTTAGAGTGCCATGTACAGGCTTTCCATAAGTGTAACTAAAAAAAAAGGAGGTGAGGAAAAGGCTTTGTTAATATGATTTTCTGTGAAATAATCAATTATAAACCATCTTTACTGTCTACACCTTTCTATGAAGCAGAAAGAGTACCTTAATGCCGCATACACACAAGCGAAATGTCCGACAGAAAAAGTCAGACGGAATCTTTTCATCGTATATTCCGATCGTGTGTGTGCCTCATCGGACTTTTTTTTCGAAAATTCTGACGGACCTAGAAATAGAACATGTTTTAAATATTTCCGACTGAACCAATTCCTATCGGGGAAACCGCTCGTCTGTATGCTGTTCCGACAAAGAACAACGCATGCTCTGAAGCAAGTACGAGATGGCAGCTATTGGCTACTGAACTTCCTTTTTCTAGTCCCGTATGTGCTGTACATCACCGCGTTCTTGACGATCGAACGTTGGTGTGATCGTGTGTAGGCAAGACAGATTCAGCTGAGTTTATTCAGACAGGAAAACCGGTCGTGTGTAGGCGGCATTAGTGTTGGTTCATACCAAATTGATTTCAATGGGCTTAAATCGCACTGGATCACACAAAAAGTAATGCATTTACTACCTTTAAAATTGCACTGCAACCGGATTGCATTGTACTGCATCGTTTTAACAAAGGAGGAATGCAGAGGTGGGAAAATAAAAAATTCAAAATTTGCCAGAGTTAGTAGGAATGTGTGTCCATTGCATTAGGTCAAAAGCAGTTGCATCTCCTCCATGGGTGCAATGTGTTCTGGGCACATGGGCCCCAAGGGGTGTGGGGCCCACTGTGCTCTCACACACTGTACAACCTAGAGGGGAACCAGTAGACATGTGCACAATAGAAACATTTGTTTATTTTAATTTTGTTTCTTTCGTTTCCATTGATTCGTAACGATTCGTAAATTCATAAGTTGTCGGTGTTCGTATTCGTAACGATTCGTATTTTCGTAAGAGTTATTTTTTCGTTGATTCGTTTTTCCGTTAGTTTAATTTTCGTTTATTCGAAATTCGGACGCATTCGTATTTTCGTAGATTTAGTTACATTCGTACTTTTGTTAGATCGATTTATTCGTACTTTCGTAACATTGTTTTCGTAGATTTGTAATCGGAGCATAATTCATACTTTTATGTAATGTGTATGCTATTATTAAATTTTAAGAGACACTGAAAATTACGAATCGAAAAAAAAAAGTTACGAATGTACAAATTTTTTCGTTCAATCCATTCAAAGCACGTTAAGCAGCGCCATTGTAAGAGACACGGAAAATTACGAATCGAAAAAAAAAAGTTACGAATGTACGAATTTTTTCGTTCTATCTATTCGAAGCACGTTAAGCAGCACCATTGTAAGAGACACGGAAAAATTCCGAATCAAAAAAAAAAAAAAAGTTACGAATGTACGAATTTTTTCATTCATTTTGATTTTCGTTGTTCCCGTTTTCGTTTTTTCTTCTTTCGTAGTTTCATTGTTTCTAATTTGGTTATTTCGGATTTTCGTTGTTTTTCGTATTCGTTCGATTCGAACATTCGTAAAAAATTTTAGCGAATCGTTCGAATTTTCGAATATAACGAATTTTAACGAAAAAAAACGAAAAAAAAATAAACGAATTGCACATGTCTAGGAACCAGCATTCCAATTATATAATACAAATCATACGTTTCAACAGTCCTTGATTGCCTGGGACTGTCTTATATGTTCCCCCAAATCTCAGGGTTACGTGGACCTTAAATCTGTTCAATAAGGATGGGCCCGGTGCTCGATGCGAACCCACGTTCGCATCGAGCACCGGGCGTTCGCTCGCTCTGCGAGCCCAGAACTATTTTGGCCGCGCGCATCACGTTCGTGTGATGCGAGCGGCCCCGCAATGCATTGCGGCCGGCGCGGCCGACGCAGTGCATTGCTGGCTGATGATTGGCCAAGCATGCACTGTGACCCCGCATGCTTGGCCAATCACAGCCCCGGAAAATCGAAGAGCCATAATTGGCTACAGGCAGGACGCCTGTAGCCAATTACAGCTCAGGGGCTGTAGTACACGCCCCCCCCTATAAAACGCCGCCACGCCGTCTGCGCCGGTCACATGCTGTTCCGGCGCAGATTGAGCAGGCAGATTCTGTGACACTCTGCTGCATTGAGATAGTTAGATAGATTCACTTACAGAGATTGAGTTAGATAGATTCAGTTACAAAGATTGATTGACAAAGAGGGGCTTGTAGTGTGCTCGTGGCAGGCAGGCAGAGCTCCTATATTTTGTTACCAGAAGCACCTATAGGACTTGTAGTGTGTTCGTGGCAGGCAGGCAGAGCTCCTATATTTTGTTACCAGAAGCACCTATAGGACTTGTAGTGTGTTAGTGGCAGGCAGGCAGAGCTCCTATATTTTGTTACCAGAAGCACCTATAGGACTTGTAGTGTGTTCGTGGCAGGCAGGCAGAGCTCCTATATTTTGTTACCAGAAGCACCTATAGGACTTGTAGTGTGTTAGTGGCAGGCAGGCAGAGCTCCTATATTTTGTTACCAGAAGCACCTATAGGACTTGTAGTGTGTTCGTGGCAGGCAGGCAGAGCTCCTATATTTTGTTACCAGAAGCACCTATAGGACTTGTAGTGTGTTAGTGGCAGGCAGGCAGAGCTCCTATATTTTGTTACCAGAAGCACCTATAGGACTTGTAGTGTGTTAGTGGCAGGCAGGCAGAGCTCCTATATTTTGTTACCAGAAGCACCTATAGGACTTGTAGTGTGTTAGTGGCAGGCAGGCAGAGCTCCTATATTTTGTTACCAGAAGCACCTATAGGACTTGTAGTGTGTTCGTGGCAGGCAGGCAGAGCTCCTATATTTTGTTCCCAGAAGCACCTATAGGACTTGAAGTGTGTTAGTCCCATTACACACACAGAGCTATATTTTCTTCCCAGAAGCACCTATAGGACTTGAAGTGTGTTAGTCCCATTACACACAAAGAGCTATACTTTGTTCCCAGAAGCACCTATAGGACTTGAAGTGTGTTAGTCCCATTACACACACAGAGCTATATTTTGTTCCCAGAAGCACCTATAGGACTTGAAGTGTGTTAGTCCCATTACACACAAAGAGCTATATTTTGTTCCCAGAAGCACCTATAGGACTTGAAGTGTGTTAGTCCCATTACACACACAGAGCTATATTTTGTTCCCAGAAGCACCTATAGGACTTGAAGTGTGTTAGTCCCATTACACACACAGAGCTATATTTTGTTCCCAGAAGCACCTATAGGACTTGAAGTGTGTTAGTCCCATTACACACACAGAGCTATATTTTGTTCCCAGAAGCACCTATAGGACTTGAAGTGTGTTAGTCCCATTACACACAAAGAGCTATACTTTGTTCCCAGAAGCACCTATAGGACTTGAAGTGTGTTAGTCCCATTACACACACAGAGCTATATTTTGTTCCCAGAAGCACCTATAGGACTTGAAGTGTGTTAGTCCCATTACACACAAAGAGCTATACTTTGTTCCCAGAAGCACCTATAGGACTTGAAGTGTGTTAGTCCCATTACACACACAGAGCTATATTTTGTTCCCAGAAGCACCTATAGGACTTGAAGTGTGTTAGTCCCATTACACACAAAGAGCTATACTTTGTTCCCAGAAGCACCTATAGGACTTGTAGTGTGTTCGTGGCAGGCAGGCAGAGCTCCTATATTTTGTTACCAGAAGCACCTATAGGACTTGTAGTGTGTTAGTGGCAGGCAGGCAGAGCTCCTATATTTTGTTACCAGAAGCACCTATAGGACTTGTAGTGTGTTAGTGGCAGGCAGGCAGAGCTCCTATATTTTGTTACCAGAAGCACCTATAGGACTTGTAGTGTGTTAGTGGCAGGCAGGCAGAGCTCCTATATTTTGTTACCAGAAGCACCTATAGGACTTGTAGTGTGTTCGTGGCAGGCAGGCAGAGCTCCTATATTTTGTTCCCAGAAGCACCTATAGGACTTGAAGTGTGTTAGTCCCATTACACACACAGAGCTATATTTTCTTCCCAGAAGCACCTATAGGACTTGAAGTGTGTTAGTCCCATTACACACAAAGAGCTATACTTTGTTCCCAGAAGCACCTATAGGACTTGAAGTGTGTTAGTCCCATTACACACACAGAGCTATATTTTGTTCCCAGAAGCACCTATAGGACTTGAAGTGTGTTAGTCCCATTACACACAAAGAGCTATATTTTGTTCCCAGAAGCACCTATAGGACTTGAAGTGTGTTAGTCCCATTACACACACAGAGCTATATTTTGTTCCCAGAAGCACCTATAGGACTTGAAGTGTGTTAGTCCCATTACACACACAGAGCTATATTTTGTTCCCAGAAGCACCTATAGGACTTGAAGTGTGTTAGTCCCATTACACACACAGAGCTATATTTTGTTCCCAGAAGCACCTATAGGACTTGAAGTGTGTTAGTCCCATTACACACAAAGAGCTATACTTTGTTCCCAGAAGCACCTATAGGACTTGAAGTGTGTTAGTCCCATTACACACACAGAGCTATATTTTGTTCCCAGAAGCACCTATAGGACTTGAAGTGTGTTAGTCCCATTACACACAAAGAGCTATACTTTGTTCCCAGAAGCACCTATAGGACTTGAAGTGTGTTAGTCCCATTACACACACAGAGCTATATTTTGTTCCCAGAAGCACCTATAGGACTTGAAGTGTGTTAGTCCCATTACACACAAAGAGCTATACTTTGTTCCCAGAAGCACCTATAGGACTTGAAGTGTGTTAGTCCCATTACACACACAGAGCTATATTTTGTTCCCAGAAGCACCTATAGGACTTGAAGTGTGTTAGTCCCATTACACACAAAGAGCTATACTTTGTTCCCAGAAGCACCTATAGGACTTGAAGTGTGTTAGTCCCATTACACACACAGAGCTATATTTTGTTCCCAGAAGCACCTATAGGACTTGAAGTGTGTTAGTCCCATTACACACAAAGAGCTATATTTTGTTCCCAGAAGCACCTATAGGACTTGAAGTGTGTTAGTCCCATTACACACACAGAGCTATATTTTGTTCCCAGAAGCACCTATAGGACTTGAAGTGTGTTAGTCCCATTACACACAAAGAGCTATACTTTGTTCCCAGAAGCACCTATAGGACTTGAAGTGTGTTAGTCCCATTACACACACAGAGCTATATTTTGTTCCCAGAAGCACCTATAGGACTTGAAGTGTGTTAGTCCCATTACACACAAAGAGCTATACTTTGTTCCCAGAAGCACCTATAGGACTTGAAGTGTGTTAGTCCCATTACACACACAGAGCTATATTTTGTTCCCAGAAGCACCTATAGGACTTGAAGTGTGTTAGTCCCATTACACACAAAGAGCTATATTTTGTTCCCAGAAGCACCTATAGGACTTGAAGTGTGTTAGTCCCATTACACACACAGAGCTATATTTTGTTCCCAGAAGCACCTATAGGACTTGAAGTGTGTTAGTCCCATTACACACACAGAGCTATATTTTGTTCCCAGAAGCACCTATAGGACTTGAAGTGTGTTAGTCCCATTACACACACAGAGCTATATTTTGTTCCCAGAAGCACCTATAGGACTTGAAGTGTGTTAGTCCCATTACACACAAAGAGCTATATTTTGTTCCCAGAGGCACCTATAGGACTTGAAGTGTGTTAGTCCCATTACACACACAGAGCTATATTTTGTTCCCAGAAGCACCTATAGGACTTGAAGTGTGTTAGTCCCATCACACAGAGCTCCTCTATTTTCTTTGCATAAGCACCCACAGGACTTCTAGTGTGTTAGTGGCACCACACAGAGCTCCTCTATTTTCTTTGCAGAAGCACCCACAGGACTTCTAGTGTGTTAGTGGCATCACACAGAGCTCCTCTATTTTCTTTGCAGAGGCACCCATAGGACTTCTAGTGTGTTAGTGGCATCACACAGAGCTCCTATATATTCTTCTCAGCAGCACGCACAGGACTTCTAGTGTGTTAGTGGCATCACACAGAGCTCCTCTATTTTCTTTGCAGAAGCACCCATAGGACTTCTAGTGTGTTAGTGGCATCACACAGAGCTCCTATATATTCTTTGCATAAGCACCCACAGGACTTCTAGTGTGTTAGTGGCACCACACAGAGCTCCTCTATTTTTCTTTGCAGAAGCACCCACAGGACTTCTAGTGTGTTAGTGGCATCACACAGAGCTCCTCTATTTTCTTTGCAGAAGCACCCATAGGACTTCTAGTGTGTTAGTGGCATCACACAGAGCTCCTATATATTCTTTGCATAAGCACCCACAGGACTTCTAGTGTGTTAGTGGCACCACACAGAGCTCCTCTATTTTCTTTGCAGAAGCACCCACAGGACTTCTAGTGTGTTAGTGGCATCACACAGAGCTCCTCTATTTTCTTTGCAGAAGCACCCATAGGACTTCTAGTGTGTTAGTGGCATCACACAGAGCTCCTCTATTTTCTTTGCAGAAGCACCCACAGGACTTCTAGTGTGTTAGTGGCATCACACAGAGCTCCTCTATTTTCTTTGCATAAGCACCCACAGGACTTCTAGTGTGTTAGTGGCATCACACAGAGCTCCTCTATTTTCTTTGCATAAGCACCCACAGGACTTCTAGTGTGTTAGTGGCATCACACAGAGCTCCTCTATTTTCTTTGCAGAAGCACCCACAGGACTTCTAGTGTGTTAGTGGCATCACACAGAGCTCCTCTATTTTCTTTGCATAAGCACCCACAGGACTTCTAGTGTGTTAGTGGCATCACACAGAGCTCCTCTATTTTCTTTGCAGAGGCACCCATAGGAATTCTAGTGTGTTAGTGGCATCACACAGAGCTCCTATATATTCTTCTCAGCAGCACCCACAGGACTTCTAGTGTGTTAGTGGCATCACACAGAGCTCCTCTATTTTCTTTGCAGAAGCACCCATAGGACTTCTAGTGTGTTAGTGGCATCACACAGAGCTCCTCTATTTTCTTTGCAGAAGCACCCACAGGACTTCTAGTGTGTTAGTGGCATCACACAGAGCTCCTCTATTTTCTTTGCATAAGCACCCACAGGACTTCTAGTGTGTTAGTGGCATCACACAGAGCTCCTCTATTTTCTTTGCATAAGCACCCACAGGACTTCTAGTGTGTTAGTGGCATCACACAGAGCTCCTCTATTTTCTTTGCAGAAGCACCCACAGGACTTCTAGTGTGTTAGTGGCATCACACAGAGCTCCTCTATTTTCTTTGCATAAGCACCCACAGGACTTCTAGTGTGTTAGTGGCATCACACAGAGCTCCTCTATTTTCTTTGCAGAGGCACCCATAGGAATTCTAGTGTGTTAGTGGCATCACACAGAGCTCCTATATATTCTTCTCAGCAGCACCCACAGGACTTCTAGTGTGTTAGTGGCATCACACAGAGCTCCTCTATTTTCTTTGCAGAAGCACCCATAGGACTTCTAGTGTGTTAGTGGCATCACACAGAGCTCCTATATTTTCTTCTCAGCAGCACCCACAGGACTACCGACTACAATGGCTGGAAGACCGCCAAGGGGAGGCAGAGCGTGCAGAGCCAAGAACACAGGGCAGGCAGGCTCTGTTTCTAGTGGACGTGGCCGTGGACGTGGACGTGGTCGTGCATCGTCATCAGCACGTGGCCATGGGACACGCGCGTCTTTGTTTTCGGCAGCTGGACATGTGGAGCCGCATCATGCTGAAGGCTTGGTAGAATGGATGACCAAGCCCTCCTCATCCTCCTCATCCTCTCTCACCCAGGCTCAGGGTACTGACAGAGCATCATCAGCCACCCCTTCCCTAGACCCACCATGTCCTCCTGAGGAGTCCCCCGAACTCTTTGAGCACAGTGTTGGGTACATGCTCCAGGAGGATGCCCAACGATTCGAAGGCTCGGATGACGATACCCAGCTTGAGGAATCTGGCAGTACAGTTCCACCAGCTGCAGCTTACTGCCAGGTTTGCTCTAGTGGTGAAGAGGGAGGGGATGATGAGGTCACTGACTCCACGTGGGTGCCTCAAGGGAGAGAGGATGAGGAGGAGGACGAGGAGGAGGAGGATGCGGCGTCACATGTCCAACGAGGCAGGATGCCCCCTGGAGGCCAGGTAGAGGCCAGCACAGCAACTGTACAACACCGCAGAGCTCCGCCTGTGCAGGGCGCTGCCTCTGCACGTTATCAGAAAAGTTCTTTGGTGTGGGCCTTTTTTGAGACGAGTGCAGCAGATCGCACCACTGCTATTTGCAATATTTGTCTCAAGCGTATCTCGCGTGGCCAAAAACATCAGCCGCTTGGGCACCACAAGCATGACCAGACATATGGCGACCTGCCATGCAGCTCGTTGGCAGGCACACATAAAAGACCCACACCAAAGAACTAAGCGGACCTCTCCTTGCTCCTCCTCAGCTGGGATCTCCATCCCCACTACACCTTCAGTCCTCTCTGAAAGCTGCTCTGAGAGGACTGAAGGTGTAGAATTCGGTGTGTCACAACCAAGTACTTGCAGTACACCGACGTCCGAATGCAGCAGGCAAATTTCCCTGCCCCAGCTGCTGGACCGTAGAAAGAAGTACACTCCCAGCCATCCACATGCCCAGCGGTTGAATGCTAGCCTTGCTAAATTGCTAGCACTTCAACTGCTGCCTTTTCAGTTGGTAGACTCGGCCCCCTTCCGTGAGTTTGTTCAATGTGCGGTTCCTCAGTGGCAGGTTCCCAAACGCCACTTTTTCTCGCGGAAGGCGATTCCGTCTCTCTACCGGCATGTGGAGGGCAATGTCCATGCCTCGCTGGACAGGGCGGTCAGCGGTAAGGTGCATATTACCGCTGACTCATGGTCCAGCAGGCATGGACAGGGACGGTACCTTTCTTTCACGGCCCATTGGGTCACTCTATTGGCAGCTGGGAGGGATGCAGGACAAGGTGCAGTAGTGTTGGAGGTTGTTCCGCCACCACGCCTCCAAAACGCGACTACTGCTACTGGTTGTGACACACCTCTCTCCTCCACCCCCTCCTCTTCTTCTTCCTCCAGTGCTCTGTCCTTGGAACCAGCGGTGCTCCGTAGGCGTACAAGGGGCTACGCAAGTACGCAGGCAAAAAGATGCCATGCCGTGCTTGCGCTGGTGTGTTTGGGGGACAGGAGCCACACTGGGCCAGAGGTTCTGGCAGCTCTGCAGGGGCAGGCCGAGAGGTGGTTGACGCCACGTCAGCTTAAGCCAGGAATGGTCGTTTCTGACAATGGCACCAACCTCCTCTCCGCCCTGCGACAGGGGCAGCTCACCCATGTGCCCTGCATGGCTCACGTCCTCAACCTGGTGGTGCAGCGGTTCTTGGGCAGGTTCCCAGGCTTACAGGATGTCCTGAGGCAGGCCAGGAAAGTCTGTGTGCATTTCCGCCGATCTTATAATGCCAGTGCTCGGCTGACTGAGCTGCAAAAGGAGCTGAACCTGCCCAAGAACCGCCTAATATCTGACATGCCCACCAGGTGGAACTCAACGTTGGCCATGCTGCAGCGACTGCACACGCAGCAGAGGGCCATCAATGAGTACCTTTGCGACTACGGCACCAGGACAGGGTCAGGGGAGCTTGGTTTTTTTTCCCCACGTCAGTGGAGCATGATCAGGGATGCATGCACTGTCCTCTCACCATTTGAGGAGGCCACGAGGATGGTGAGCAGTGACAGTGCATGCATCAGTGACACTGTCCCTCTTGTCCACCTGTTGGAGCATACGCTGCGTGGGATCATGGACAGGGCACTTGAGGCAGAACAGAGGCAGGAAGAGGAGGACTTCCTTGCCTCTCAAGGCCCCCTTTATCCGGACAGTGTTCCTTCTGTCCCACCCATCACACAGGAAGAGGATGAGGAGGAGGAGGAGGAGGAGGAGGAGGAGGATTGTGTGAGCATGGAGGTGGAGCCTGGCACTCAGCATCAGCAGCAGCAGTCTTTTAGGGATGATGTACAGTCCCAACAAGCCAGTGGACTTGTACGTGGCTGGGAGGAGGTGGCTGGCGATCATGTCATCCTCAGTGACCCAGAAGACTCCGGACCGAATGCCTCAGCTAACCTACGCTGCATGGCCTCCCTGATCCTGCAAAGCCTGCGGAAGGATCCTCGTGTTCTTCGGATCAAGGAGAGGGACCATTACTGGCTGGCCACTCTCCTTGATCCGCGGTACAAGGGTAAGGTTGCGGACCTTATCTTGCCGTCGCAGAGGGAGCAGAGGATGAGACATCTCAGGGAGGCCTTGCAGAAAGGTCTGTGCAACGCGTTCCCAGAAACTGGGAGGCTACAAACTCCTGGTCCTGGGCGACGAGTTGCTGAGGCTTCGGTCAGTGGCAGAAGGAGCGGTGGGGAAGGTGGACGTCTGACCGATGCGTTCAGACAATTTTTTAGTCCGCAGCCCCAAGGTATGATCGGTTCCAGCAACCATCGCCAGCGTCTGATATACATGGTGCAGGAATACCTTGGGGCAAGGTCAGACTTGGACACCTTTCCCACCGAAAATCCTCTGGCTTACTGGGTCCTGAGGATGGATCACTGGCCAGAGCTTGCACAGTATGCAATTGAGCTACTGGCCTGTCCTGCCTCCAGCGTTCTTTCCGAACGCACATTCAGTGCTGCTGGAGGATTTGTGACTGATCATAGGGTGCGCCTGTCCACCGCCTCGGTTGATCGACTGACCTTCATCAAAATGAATCAGTCTTGGATCACCACCAGCTACCAGGCACCTGAGGCGGATATAACCGAATAATTTTTAATGTCACATCCCTTCAAGACTGCCTATGCTGATGCTGAGTGACTGTCCTCTTATGTTCACTGACTATCCTCTTCCTCCTCCTCAATGATCCATGCCACCACACCAGTGCCTAAGGCACAATTTTTCAGCCCCTGTTTAACAGGGGCGTGTACTTACAATTTTTAAAAAAAATGCTTCGCAACACGTGTGACTGCTGTGCTCCAAGTACAGTCTCTGTGAGGGCCGTGTTGCAGTGTTGTGGCACCAGCACCAGTGCCTAAGGCACAATTTTTCAGCCCCTGTTTAACAGGGGCGTGTACTTACAATTTTTAAAAAAAATGCTTCGCAACACGTGTGACTGCTGTGCTCCAAGTACAGTCTCTGTGAGGGCCGTGTTGCAGTGTTGTGGCACCAGCACCAGTGCCTAAGGCACAATTTTTCAGCCCCTGTTTAACAGGGGCGTGTACTTACAATTTTTTAAAAAATGCTTCGCAACACGTGTGACTGCTGTGCTCCAAGTACAGTCTCTGTGAGGGCCGTGTTGCAGTGTTGTGGCACCAGTGCCTAAGGCACAATTTTTCAGCCCCTGTTTAACAGGGGCGTGTACTTACAATTTTTTAAAAAAATGCTTCGCAACACGTGTGACTGCTGTGCTCCAAGTACAGTCTCTGTGAGGGCCGTGTTGCAGTGTTGTGGCACCAGTGCCTAAGGCACAATTTTTCAGCCCCTGTTTAACAGGGGCGTGTACTTACAATTTTTTAAAAAAATGCTTCGCAACACGTGTGACTGCTGTGCTCCAAGTACAGTCTCTGTGAGGGCCGTGTTGCAGTGTTGTGGCACCAGTGCCTAAGGCACAATTTTTCAGCCCCTGTTTAACAGGGGCGTGTACTTACAATTTTTTAAAAAAATGCTTCGCAACACGTGTGACTGCTGTGCTCCAAGTACAGTATCTGTGAGGGCCGGGTTGCAGTGTTGTGGCACCAGCACCAGTGCCTAAGGCACAATTTTTCAGCCCCTGTTTAACAGGGGCGTGTACTTACAATTTTTTAAAAAAAATGCTTCGCAACACGTGTGACTGCTGTGCTCCAAGTACAGTATCTGTGAGGGCCGGGTTGCAGTGTTGTGGCACCAGCACCAGTGCCTAAGGCACAATTTTTCAGCCCCTGTTTAACAGGGGCGTGTACTTACAATTTTTTAAAAAAATGCTTCGCAACACGTGTGACTGCTGTGCTCCAAGTACAGTCTCTGTGAGGGGTTGCAGTGTTGTGGCACCAGCACCAGTGCCTAAGGCACAATTTTTCAGCCCCTGTTTAACAGGGGCGGGTAATTACAAATCTTGATCTAATAGTTCACAGCAGGGCCCATTCCTGCGCCCACCAAGAGTAACTATGAGGGCCTGCAGTCTTGTGGCAACACCGTCCACCACCACCGCCAAAGGCCCAATTTTTTCTGCCCTGTTCATCAGGTGCTTGCAATTACAAATCTTGATCTAATAACTCACAGCAGGGCCCATTCCTGCGCCCACCAAGAGTAACTATGAGGGCCTACAGTCTTGTGGCAACACCGTCCACCACCACCGCCAAAGGCCCAATTTTTCTGCCCTGTTCATCAGGTGCATGCAATTACAAATCTTGATCTATTAACTCACAGCAGGGCCCATTCCTGTGCCCACCAGTCTTGTGGCTACACCAACATCTAATAGGGCAAATTTCTGCAGAGTATATACGCCAGGCCCCTACTTTCAAACATCCAACTTACAAACGACTCCTACTTGAAAATGGAAAGAGAAAACAGGAAGTGAGAGGAAATCTACCCCTAGGAAGGGAAATTCTATCCTGTTAGATTTAATTTGGGAAAAAGGTATCTCCTCTCTACTGATACTTTATCACCAATCCTTGTTTCAATTAAAACCCCACTTTTTCCAAAAACATTTGTCATTGGGACGGAAAGTGAGGTGACATGTTCTGAACAGATGTGCAAAGACAGCAAATGTTACAGGGGTGATAACCCCTCCCTATGTTCTCCAAAAAGCTTAAAAATAGATTTTTTTGGGATGGAGCTACACTTCATAATGTACCTGTTCAGATTCTACTTAAGATCAAACCTAAAGCCGCAAGTGGTTTTAAATGGCTTCTTTTTTTCCTTTACAAATGTCATTTTGTGCAAGGACAGTTCTAAACACGGGAAACACATGCCACTTCACAGGCATACTTTGGACACCCCCCAGGTACCATATTTAAAGGAAAATGTCACTTTTTTTTTTTCACTTTATGCATCATTAAAATGACTGCTCCCGAAAAAACGTTAGTTTTTAAAAGTTCTTTTTGCATTGATATATGTCCCCTGGGGCAGGACCCGGGTCCCCAAACCTGTTTTATGACATTAACATGCATATTGGCCGTTGTAATTAGCACTTTTGATTTCGAACGTTCGCGTCCATTATAACGTATAGGGTTCGAAAATTCGCGCGAACTTTCGGTCCGTTCGAAGGTTCTGGTTCGAACCGAACCCGGGGGTGTTCGGCTCATCCCTACTGTTCAACAATCTGCTTTATTCCCTCTGCTTGCGCAGTAATCAAGAGCATCAGGAAATGACTTTCTAAACTCTGTCCATAGCACTGGGTCAAATTGTATCTGTCCTGTGCAGTTCTGCTTGGTACGGGAGGTGTCAAGCCAGTGTAGAGCAGGAAGAGAATCAGTAGGCCGCTGCCCTGCAATGTGCACTTTTTATGAGAGAATAAATACATTTCTGAAAAAACAGAAGCAGTACAGGCATACCCCACTTTTAACCACTTCAGCCCCGGACCATTTGGCAGCCAAAGGACCAGAGGTCTTTTTTCAATTTCGCACTGCACTACTTTAACTGGTAATTGCGCGGTCATGCAATTTTGTAACCAAACGAAATTTGCGTCCTTTTCTTCCCACAAATAGAGCTTTCTTTTGATGGTATTTGATTGCCTCTGTGATTTCTATTTTTTGCGATATAAACGGAAAAAGAGCGAAAATTTTGAAAAAAAAAGAGATTTTCTACTTTTTGTTATAAAAAAATCTAATAAACTCAATTTTAGTCAAACATTTGGGCCAAAATGTATTCAGCCACATGTCTTTAGTAAAAAAAATGCCAATAAGCGTATATTTATTGGTTTGCGCAAAAGTTATAGCGTCTACAAACTAGAGTACATTTTCTGGAATTTACACCGCTTTTAATTTATGACTGCCTATTTCATTTCTTGAGGTGCTAAAATGGCAGAGAAGTACAAAACCCCCCCAAATGACCCCATTTTGGAAAGTAGACACCCCAAGCTATTTGCTGAGAGGCATGTTGAGCCCATTGAATATTTTTTTTTTTAGTCCCAAGTGATTGAATAAAGACAAAAATAAAAAAGATTTTTTTTTTTTTCAAAAAGTTGTCACTAAATGATATATTGCTCACACATGCCATAGTTATATGTGGAATTGCACCCCAAAATACATTTTGCTGCTTCTCCTGAGTATGGGGATACCACATGTGTGGGACTTTTTGGGAGCCTAGCCGCGTACGGGGCCCCGAAACCCAAGCACCGCCTTCAGGATTTCTAAGGGTGCAAATTTTTGATTTCACTCCTCACTACCTATCACCGTTTCGAAGGCCATAAAATGCCAAAATAGCACAAAAACCCCCCCAAATGACCCCATTTTGGAAAGTAGACACCCCAAGCTATTTGTTGAGAGGCATGGTGAGTATTTTACAGCTCTCATTTGTTTTTGAAAATGAAGAAAGTAAAGAAAAAAAAAAAATTTTTTTCTTTTTTCAATTTTCAAAACTTTGTGACAAAAAGCGAGATCTGCAAAATACTCACCATACCTCTCAGCAAATAGCTTGGGGTGTCTACTTTCCAAAATGGGGTCATTTTGGGGGGTTTTATGCCATCTGGGCATTCCATGGCCTCCGAAACTGTGATTGGCAGTGAGAAGTGAAATAAAAAAATTACACCCTTAGAAAGCCTGAAGGCGGTGATTGGTTTTTGGGGTTCCGTACGCAGCTAGGCTCCCAAAAAGTCCCACACATGTGGTATCCCCGTACTCAGGAGAAGCAACAGAATGTATTTTGGGGTGTATTTCCACATATGCCCATGACATGTTTGAGCAATATATCATTTAGTGACAACTTTTTGTAAAAAAAATATATATATTTTTTTTTTTTCATTATTCAATCTCTTGGGACAAAAAAAAAAAATATTTAATGGGCTCAACATTGCTCTCATCAAATAGCTTGGGGTGTCTACTTTCCAAAATGGGGTCATTTGGGGGGGGGTTTGAACTGTCCTGGCATTTTATGCACAACATTTAGAAGCCTATGTCACACGTCACCCACTCTTCTAACCACTTGTAGACAAAGCCCTTTCTGACACTTTTTGTTTACATGAAAACATATTTTTTTTTTGCAAGAAAATTACGTTGAACCCCCAAACACTATATATATTGTTAAAGCAAAGGCCCTACAGATTAAAATGGTGGGTGTTGCATTTTTTTTTTCCACACAGTATTTGCGCAGCGATTTTTCAAACGCATTTTTTGTGGAAAAAATACACTTTTTTTTATTTTAATGCACTAAAACACACTATATTGCTCAAATTTTTGATGAAATAAAAAATATGATCTTAGGCCGAGTACATGGATACCAAACACGACATGCTTTAAAATTGCGCACAAACACGCAGTGGCGACAAACTACATACATTTTTAAAAGCCTTTAAAAGCCTTTACATGATACCACATTAGATTCACGGAGGAGGTCTACTGCTAAAATTACTGCCCTCGATCTGACCTTCGCGGTGATACCTCACATGCATGGTGCAATTGCTGTTTACATATGACGCCAGACCAACGCTTGTGTACGCCTTTGCGCAAGAGAAGGGGGGCAGGGGTGCTTTTTTTTTTTTTTTTTTTTTTTTTTTTTTATTTTTATTTAGCTTTTTTATTTTATTTTTAAACTGTTCCTTCCATTTTTTTTCTTTGTTATGATTTTTATTGTTATCTCAGGGAATGTAAATATCCCCTATGATAGCAATAGGCAGTGACAGGTACTCTTTTTTTGAAAAAATTGGGGTCTATTAGACCCTAGATCTTTCCTCTGCCCTCAAAGCATCTGACCACACCAAGATTGGTGTGATAAAATGCTTTCCCAATTTCCCAATGGCGCGGTTTATATCCGGGAGGGGGGACATTCCCTCCCACTGCTTGTAAAAGCAGTCTAGAGGCTAATTACCCGCTAGAATTGCTTTTACATGAAAGCCGATCACTGGCTGAAAAGAATGATACCAAGATGATACCTAAACCTGCAGGCATCATTCTGGTATAACCATTCAAAGTCCAGCAACATACTGGACATATATTGTAATCTTTTTTTTTTCATGCAGCCTCTTGGCTGAACGAAAAAAAGAGATTGATTGGTGGGTATGCCCACCATTAGAATACCTCCCTTCATCCACCCACTTCTAATGATGGGCATACATGCACCATTTATATATGCCGAAGCATGGGGGCATCCTCCCGCAAAAGTTATGCCGTGTACACACGGTCGGAATTTCGACCGTATGTACGTGGCATTAGGAGCCAATCGCTCCTCCCCCCCCCTGCTGCCCCCATGCTTCGGCATATATGCTCTTTTTTTTAACTGTGGTGGTGAAATCACCTCCTACAGCGTTGGAGTCGCGGCTTTATGTATCGTGGGAGCAAACGCTGTTGCTGTCAAGATAAATAAATCCGCGTTGCAACTGAATGGCGCACCTGAAAACAAAAAAATGCTCAACACTAAAACACACAGTAAACAAAATTACATACCTGAAAAGCAAGCATGATAAAACATAATAAAACATAATAAAACATTGCAGAATAGAATGGAGTAAAAAAAGAGCAACAATAGAGAGAGAATAGAGTGAGAGAGAGAACAATAAAACGACAACTATTTTATTTTTTTTTTATTTTTTTGAGATTCACAGGTAAAAAAGCTCCTGACTGAAGCGACTGAATCAAAACGCTACCACAAAAAAAATGTTAGCGATCGCAGGGATCAGGCCTGACTCTGCGAACGCTGCAGTTATGTGTGCTTAGTGTTTTGTAAGTGACAGTGATCGATCGATACTGCACTTGGGTGGGCTGGGCTGGGCTGGGCGGAGGGGGAAAACGCAGGTGCTAGCAGGTATCTGGGCTGATCCCGCTAACAATGCGTTTTTTTTTGGAACCCTAAACTGCTGGGACGCTAGTATAGATCTGATCAGATCAGATATTGATCTGTTCAGATACTGTGCCACTAAGGGAGGTGTATGCTTTGCGCGTGGGTGTTTGCGGTACTGGCACTAACCTGGGGCGACGCAGACCTTATTTGACCCTAAAACCTAATTGATATCACCCGCCGGGCGATCAGGGGGTTAAACCGTTATTGGGTAATAAATGGCGGGTGCCCTGACAGTATAAAAAACAAGCTAACTAACCAGCGTCACCCGTAACAGTAATACAAAAAAAAACTGGTTACCTAGCGACACTAATGCAGCAATCAGAAAAACGATCGCTTAGTGACACTGGCAAAAGGGGGTGAAAGGGTTAACTAGGGGCAATCAGGGGGTTAAAACCTTTATTAGGTAATATATGGGGGTACCTGACGCTATATAAAAACCTGACGGGGAACCTAAATAACGAAATAACTAACTGGCTAACCAGCGTCACCAGTGACAGTTATACAGTGATCACTGGTGAAAGGGTTAACTCTAGGGGCAATCAAGGGGTTAAAACCTTTATTTAGGTTGTAATATGGGGGTACCTGACCTATAAACCTATTTATGAACCTATATAAACATGGCGGTTACCTAAAAAAAAAAAATGGTTACCTAGCGACAGCAGTGACACTAATACAGCGATCAGAAAAACGATCGCTTAGTGACACTGGCAAAAGGGGGTGAAAGGGTTACCTGGGGGGCAATCAAGGGGTTAAACCTTTATTAGGGGGGGGTGGGGGGCTACCTTGGACCTAAAACTAACTGCACTGACAGTTATTACAGTCACACTGACACTAAATGCAGTGATCAGTAAAAAAATGATCACTGCAATTAGTGACACTGTGACTGGGGGGGGAGGGGGTGATCTGGGGGGTGATCTGGGGGTGACAGGGGGGTGTTTTGTGTGCCTATGTGTACTGGTGTCAGTGTACTGTTGGTGCACTAACCTTTAGATGTTCACAGCTCGGCGTTCCGGTCACATAGACCGGCGCACCGAGCGTGACATCACTTCCTCTGCCTGTGTTTTGATTGACACAGACAGAGGAAGCATCTGATTCGCCAGGAGCGATCGCGAGGGGGTGGCCAGAAACCACTGGCCGTCCCCTCATCCCGGATCGCTCCTGAAGCGATCCCGACCGTCCCCGCCGGCCGGGGGGGGGGGTCCGATCGGACCCCCCACCCGCCGGAAGAATGGCACGTACAGGTACGTGGTTCTGCCTGTACGTGCCATTCTGCCGACGTATATATACAGGGGGCGGTCGGCAAGTGGTTAAGTACACAATGGGGTTTATTTACTAAAGCTGGAAAGTGTAAAATCAGGCTCACTTCTGCATAGAAACCAATCAGCTTCCAGGTTTTATTACCAAAGCTTAATTGAACAAGCTGGGGTTAGAAGCTCATTAGTTTCTATGCAGCAGTGAGCCTGATTTTGCACTTTCCAGCTTTAGTAAATAAACCCCATTGTGTACTTAAAAGCGAGGTATGCCTGTATGCTGCATTTTAACCACATGTCGACCGGACAACAGTAATTTTACTGCTGGCTGGCAGCTTCCCCAGGCACCGCAACATACCAGTATGTCCCTGGTGTGCACAGTGGCACGATCTGCAACCAATGTGTCCACCGGATTCACAAAAAGAAAAAAAAATGCATGTGGTAAAAAAGTAGTGGCCTCGGCATGCAATTTTTTTAAGGAACCGGCAGCACCTGGCATCCTTCACAACCAGTAAACAACATGGTTGTTAAGGTGTGGGTGGCCCTTCAGGTCTGGTATAGATTTTGAGGGGAGCCCCCATCCCAAATAAAAAATGGAGTGGGGGCCCCCCAAAATCCATACCAGACCCTTATTTGAGCATGCAGCCTGGCAAGGGAGGGGACAAGTGAGCGCCCCCCTCCTGAACCATACCAGGCCACATGCCCTCAACATGGAAAGGGTGCTTTGGGGCAGGGGGCTCCCAAAGCACATTGTCCACATGTTGATGGGGAACAAGGGCCTCGTCCCCACAACCCTGTCAGGTGGTTGTGGCGGTCTGTGAGCGGGGAGCTTATTGGAATCTGGAATTCCCCTTTAACCACTTGCCTACCAGGCACGGACACCCCTGTCCTGACCAAACCATTTTTCAGCTTTCAGCGCTGTTGCAATTTGATTGACAATTGCGCGGTCATGCAACCATGTACCCAAATAACATTTTTATCATTTTTTCCCCACAAATAGAGCTTTCTCTTTCTTTTGTTGGTATTTGATCACCTCTGCGGTTTTTATTTCTTGCACTATAAACAAAAGAAGACAGACAAGTTTGAAAAAACACAATATTTTTAACTTTTTGCTAGAATAAATATCCAATTTTTTTATTTTTTAAACAAATATTTTCCTCAGTTTAGGCTGATACGTATTCTTCTACATATTTTTGGTAAAAAAAAAAAATCGCAATAAGCGTGTATTGATTGGTTTGCGCAAAAGTTATAGCGTCTACAAAATAGGGGATAGATTTTATAGCATTTTTTTTTACTAGTAATGGCGGTGATCTGCAATTTTTATCGTGACTGCGATATTGCGGCGGACATATTGTACACTTTTGACACATTTTTGGGTTCCCTCCAACGTCAGTAATAATTACTGTACACTGTAAATGATTGGATTGATTTCTGAAGAATAACAGTCATCTCATGTCTGCAGTGACTTTCAGAAGACAAAAAATCTCACCTGCCACAAACCTCCAAGTTAAAGGATTTTTCTGTAAAAACCACATTGGACGGCAGGTTGATGAGAAGTTCAAACCTCTTGAGAACTGCATGGTATGAAAAACAGCAATGAAAACATATTCAGTAAATATGGTTCAATTAACCTCCCTGGTGGTATGATTATGTCAATGTTTCCCTATGAGAGCCATCTTAACTGGTTTGACACTAGTCGGTCTGACATTGAAAATGCTCCCTGCACTACTTTCGTCCGACTTTGATCCTACTTCAGCCCACTGAATATCACTGAAGTCGGATCAAAGTCGGATCGCCATCTTAATTGATTCGGCTTTGGCATGCGACTTGTGCTCTGATAATCTTGGGCATAATGGGGCGGTGACATCATAAGGGGCAGGGGGCCCTGGATGATGTCACCTGGTGACCCCGCCCCATGCCAATATATAAGTAGTGGCACACCGCCCACCCAGCATTAGAGCGGAAGAGAGCGCTGAGTCGACATCGGAAGAAGAACAGAGGGAGAAGACAGGGGAGAAGACCCAGGAGAGGCAGAAGACAGCGGACAGAGGGAGAAGAACTGGAGAGGGCTAGAAGACATCAGCGGACCCGGACAAGAAATAAGAACCGGCAGAGGCAGAAGACATTCGCAGAGGAGGCAGAAGAGCCAGAGAGGGGAGAAGAAATCAGAAGTGACGGCAGATCTGCCTTAATAAATTACTTTAAAAACCTGTGTACTGCGTTTTTTTTTTATTTGGCATTTTTTTTTTTTGACGAATGGGTAGGGGTACAATGTGTCCGATACTCATTCACATAGCGTGGGGGGCCGCAATCTGGGAGCCCCTTGTTAAAGGGGGCTTCCAGATTCTGATAAGCCCCCCGCCCGCAGACCCAGACAACCAATGACCAGGGTTGTCGGGAAGAGGCCCTTGTCCTTATCAACATGGGGACAAGGTGCTTTGGGGTGGGTGGGCAAAAGCCCCCCCCGCCCCAAAGCACCCACCCCCCATGTTGAGGGCATATGGCCTGGTACAGTTCAGGAGGGGGGAGGGTGCTCGCTCGCCCCCACCCCTTTTCCTGACCTGCAGGGCTGCGTGCTCAGATAAGGGTCTGGTATGGATTTTGGGAGGGACCCCAGGCAGTTTTTTTGGTGTGGGGTTCCCCTTAAAACGCATACCAGACCGAAGGGCCTGGTATGCTCTTGAAGGGGGAACCCATGCCGTTTTTTTTTTTAATTTGGCGTGGAGTTCCCCCCAAAGATTCATACCAGACACAAAGTGCCTGCATTGTCGGGATCAAAGTCGAATCCCCGTTCATTGAAGTCGGACTGATGTTGGACTTCAAGTCGCAGGGCAAAGTCAGATCCACAATCCACAGTGTGAATCCGGCCTGAAAGCATCCCCCCCCTCCGTCTCCGTCTCCATTAGCAGAGATAAGCACAGATAAGTGTCAGCTGTGTGCTGATTCATGACATTTGCTCGGATTCCAGGTTCACATCCTCTGGCTATATATGGCTGGGGGCGCGATGAAGTCACTCCGGTGCATGAGCATGGGAGCCGCTGTTTACAGCATGGGCTCTGAAGGTCTGGTACTGTATGCCAGACCTTCAGAGCACATGCATCAGTAACATCACAGGCTGCATGCACTCTGAATATCTCCTAAATGGTGCAAATTTAGGAGAGATTCATAGTACCTACAGGTAAGCCTTACTATAAGCTTGCCTGTAGGTACAAGTGGTAGTACAGAGTTAACTATCACTTTAAATGCATGGTCATATATATTTAATACAATGTTGTGGTTCTATATTTTAAATTTTTAATATTAAATATTAAGAAAACATGGCTTGATTGGGAGTAGGAGAACTGGATGTCCTGTTGTCTAATTATGCTGAGAGGAGCAATGATGATATGCAAGGTTATGTATGGGATTGGCCATTTTATGTCTGTATAGAGAGAAGTGCTTCTATAACCATGTGCAGTGGTCAGGTCATGTTGGGATGTACAGTCTTGTCTGAGTGTGGAAGATAATTATGAATTTTGAACTCACCATATTCAGCCACAGCAAAGTACTTGCTATATTCACCATCTATGTAAATCCTATATTGTCCAAGTTTTAGTTCTTTTGACAAATGAAAAGTAAAATCAGCAAATCCGTGATCAGGAGTGACATCAAGCCACTGTCCAATGCGGTTATTATTTGGATCCTGTGAAAAATAGATGACATGTTTGAAGAGGTTTAACCCTTTCGCTGCAGTGCCCTTTTGCGGTTTCTTGCACACAAGCTTAAAATGTGTGCAAGAAACACAATTAGTCGTGAAGATTACATAAAACCCACCAAATATTATATATTTTCTGAAAACAGACACCCTAGAAAATAAAATGGTGTTCAATATTTTTTTTTTTTTTATTGTTAGTTATTGTAAAACTTTTCACAAAAGTATACAGGTGGTCCCCGGGTTACAAACAAGATAGGGACTGTAGGGTTGTTCTTAAGTTGAATCTGTTTGTAAGTCGAAACAGGTACATTTTTTAAGTGTAGCTCCAGCCAAAAAATCTATTTCTATGTTTTTTCGATAACATAGGGAAGGGTTATCACCCTGTAACATTTGTTTTGCTGTCTGTGCCCCTCTTCAGAAGATTTCACCTCACCTTCTGTCCCAATGACAATTGGATTTTGAAATTTTGGGTTGTTAGGGAAGCATGGACTGGTGATAAAGCATTAGTGGAGACACCTTTTTCCCATATTAACTCTTACAGGAGTGAATTTCCCTTCCTAGGGGTAGATTTCCTCTCACTTCCTGTTGCCGCCCTCCGTTTGCAAGTAGGAGTCGTTTGTAAGTCGGATGTTTGTAAGTAGGGGACCCCCTGTACTTGGATGCAAAAAAAACAAAACAATGTATACATTCAAATTTGGACATCCAAATATTGTCCGTTCCAGGTCATAACAGATAAAGTTCCAATTTTTTATGTCACACAATATTACCGCAGAGGTCTGGGTAACGCTTATGTAGCACTGACCAATGAAGGAGCAGCTGAATTTTTTCTGGGCTTACCAATTACCTCCACCAGCTCGTAACTCGTTGTTCTTGTCTAGGGGTTCCCAGGGTTGACACCCTGTAACTGTAGAGACCGACACCTGAATTCCTTGTTAGGATTTTTATTTGCATAAAACAGTTGAACAGAACTCTGTCTCTAAGTTGGGAATAGAGGGTAAGGGTATAGAAGCTCAGGCACTTTGGAACTACTGACACTCAATAAATGTCTCTCTCTAGATGATCCAGGGAGTAGCCACTCGCAACTGGATAACTCAACTGTTTGATAAATCCTTGTTTGTAGATCTAGCAGCCAACAAGTGATTTTTAGCTTAGCAAAGTCTCTGCCGCAGACTTGGTTGTGATACTTTAGATGAGCACAAAAGTCTCTCTTAGGAACTTAGTTGTAACTGAAGGATAAGGTTAGGAACTTTCTTACAGTTCCAGTATCTTGCAGCCAGTCCGGTGATACCGTAAGAATGTGGATTCAATTAGTGTCCTTACAGCTCAGCTTCCAGGCTCTTACCAAGCAGCCAGCCTTGTGCGTAGCCCTCTTCTGAAGAGTCCTCCCCTGGTTGCGTGTAGAGTTGCTGGGCCTCTCCAATCCTGAGATGGCACCGGAACACTTGAGAATCCTCCTTCCAGTTACTGTGCCTCGAACTAGCCAGTTCCAGCTCGGAAACGGATGGATCCGCACCACAGGCCATGAGGGCCTCTGGGGGCTGGTCAATAGGCACTCCTGGACCGTAAACCCCCAACGGGGCTGGTCAGGACTGGTACCCCGAACCACGTGACTTCAGCACCTTAAGTACCCTCTCCCAGAACACACAGCGGGACAAACGCGCCCACTGATTGGCTCCGAGAGGAGATTGGTACCCCAATGCGTCCAACCAGACTGCGTTCTAAGCCTGTCACAGGTGCTCACCCACCTATGACCAGGCAGAACCTCAATACAGCCCAGCCAAACTGTTGCCAAAGCACAATCTAGAGCAATTAACCCCAAAGTCAACTATAGTTTTGAGCAAAAACTAAATTTAAATGCATAGTGCGTACTTATCAAAAGTATCGGCGCTACACTTAAATAACCACTTCACCCCCGGAAGAATTGACCCCCTTCCTGACCAGGCAATTTTTTGCGATACGGCACTGCGTCGCTTTAACTGACAATTGCGCGGTCGTGCGATGTTGTACCCAAACAAAACGTATGCTCTTTTTTCTCACAAATAGAGCTTACTTTTGGTGGCATTTGATCACCTATGCGTTTTTTTTTTTTTTGCGCTATAAACAAAAGAAGAGCGACAATTTTGAAAAAAAACACAATATTTTTTGCTATAATAAATATCCCAATTAAAAAAAAATATCAGTTTAGGCCAATATGTGTTGTTCTACCTATTTTTGGTAAAAAAAATACCGCAAGCAGCGTATATTGATTGGTTTGCGCAAAAGTTATAGCGTCTACAAAATAGGGGATATATTTATGGCATTTTTATTTATTTATTTTTTTACTAGTAATAGCGACAATCGGTGATTTTTATCGGGACTGCAATATTGCAGCGGACAGATTGGACACTTTTTTGGGACCATTGACGTTTATACAGCAATCAGAGCTTAAAATAATAATATGTATGGATTCTGACCAAATCCCTTTGGGCTGGAGAACCCCACTCCCCCATCATTGCCTGTTATTAGTGTTCACCTGTGTTATAGGAGTCCTCCTCTTTAGTTCTCCCATATAGAGGATAGACATGTGCGATTCGTTTCGTACGAATTCGTAATTCGTACGAATTTTTCGAAATTCGTACGAATTTACGAATCTGTAGTACGAATTTTTTTTTTTTACGAATTCCGTACGGAATACGAATTTTTTTTTACGAATCGTTAGTAAAGTTACGAATCGTTACGAATCGTTAACGCGGCTAATGAATTGTTGGTTCTCATAACACAGAGAACAATTCGAATCCAACTACAAATATCGAATTTCAATTTCAAGTTACGAATCGTTACGAATCGTTATGAATAGTTAGGAATCGTTACGAATCGTTATGAATAGTTACGAATCGTTAGTAAATCCAACTACCAATATCGAATTTCAACTAATTTGAACGAAATTATTATAGCAGATATAACAAATGAATTCGAATGACAAAGTGTCATTTTTGCAGAAAAAAAAAAAAGCGTAGGGGTCCCCCAAATTCAATAACCAGGCCCTTCAGGTCTGGTATGGATATTAAGGGGGACCCCAGCCAAAAAAAAATAAAAAAAATGGCGTGGGGTCCCCCCCAAATATCCATACCAGACCCTTCAGGTCTGGGATGGATTTTAAGGGGAACCCCGGCCAAAAAAAAAAAAAAAAATGGCGTGGGGTCCCCTCAAAATCCATACCAGACCCTTTATCCGAGCACGCAACCTGGCAGGCCGCAGGAAAGGAGGGGGGGACGAGAGCGGCCCCCCCTCCCGCCTGAAACGTACCAGGCCACATGCCCTCAACATTGGGAGGGTGCTTTGGGGTCCCCCCAAAGCACCTTGTCCCCATGTTGATGAGGACAAGGGCCTCATCCCACAACCCTGGCCGGTGGTTGTGGGGGTCTGCAGGCGGGGGGCTTATCGGAATCTGGAAGCCCCCTTTAACAAGGGGACCCCCAGATCCCGGCCCCCCCCCCGGTGTGTAATGGTAAGGGGGTACAATAGTACCCCTACCATTTCACCAAAAAAAGTGGCAAAAATGGTAAAAATGACAGGAGACGGTCTTTGACAATTCCTTTATTAAAATCTTCTTTCTTCTGGTCTTCCTTTCTTCATCTTCTCCTTCCGTCATCTTCTTCCATCTTCTTCTTCCTTCGATTCGCTTCTTCCTCCGGTCTTCTCGTCCTTCTCGTCCGGCGTCGTCCTTCTCGTCCGGCATCGTCGTCTCTTCTCGCAGGCCGCTCCTCGCAATGGGAGGCTCCCGCTCTGTGAGGCTCCGCTCCGGGTGACAGGTCTTTTATAACGAAGGCACCCGGTGACCCCGCCCCCTCTGACGCACGGGGACGTCATGTGGAATTCCCTATGGCTTTCCCCATGATGTCAGAGGGGGGCGGGGTCACCGGGTGCCTTCGTTATACAAGACCTGTCACCCGGAGCGAAGCCTCACAGAGCGGGAGCCTCCCATTGCGAGGAGCGGCCTGCGAGAAGAGACGACGATGCCGGACGAGAAGGACGACGCCGGACGAGAAGGACGAGAAGACCGGAGGAAGAAGAAGCGAATCGAAGGAAGAAGAAGATGGAAGAAGATGCCGGAAGGAGAAGATGAAGAAAGGAAGACCAGAAGAAAGAAGAAAGAAGATTTTAATAAAGGAATTGTCAAAGACTGTCTCCTGTCATTTTTACCATTTTTGCCACTTTTTTGGTGAAATGGTAGGGGTACTTTTGTACCCCCTTACCATTTCACACAGGGGGGGGGGGCCGGGATCTGGGGGTCCCCTTGTTAAAGGGGGCTTCCAGATTCCGATAAGCCCCCCGCCCGCAGACCCCCACAACCACCGGCCAGGGTTGTGGGGATGAGGCCCTTGTCCTCATCAACATGGGGACAAGGTGCTTTGGGGGGGACCCCAAAGCATCCTCCCAATGTTGAGGGCATGTGGCCTGGTACGGTTCAGGCGGGAGGGGGGGCCGCTCTCGTCCCCCCTCCTTTCCTGCGGCCTGCCAGGTTGCGTGCTCGGATAAGGGTCTGGTATGGATTTTATGGGGGACCCCACGCCATTTTTTTGGGCTAGGGTTCCCCTTAAAATCCATCCCAGACCTCAAGGGTCTGGTATGGATTTTGAGGGGGACCCTACGCCATTTTTTTTTTTTTTTTGGCTGTGGGTCCCCCTTAATATCCATCCCAGACCAGAAGGGCCTGGTTATTGAATTTGGGGGACCCCTACACATTTTTTTTATCAATGACTTCAATGAATGACAGTTCTCTGTATTACGGATCCAACAATTCATTTGCCGGCAATAGCTGCGACTCGTGATTTTAAATAGTTTTTTTTTTCCTGCAAAAATGACACATTGTACAGAGACAGTTCTCTATATTAGATATACTGAATCTCGAATCATTCGAAGCATTCGTTATATCCGCTATTATAATTTCTTTCATATTAGTTGAAATTACATATTTGTTAGTTACAATACAACATTCGAATTGTTCTCTGTATTACGGGAATCGGCAATTAGCCGCGAGTGATTTTAAATGTCTTTTTTTCCTGCAAAAATGACACATTGTACAGAGAGAGTTCTAAACACGGGAAACCTGCGCCCTTCTATATACTATATACTCTATAGTATGTCTATGAAGGGGGTCACGTTTCCTGTGTTTAGAACTCTCTCTGTACAATGTGTCATTTTTGCAGGAAAAAAAGACATTTCAAATCACTCGCGGCTAATTGCCGATTCCCGTAATACAGAGAACAATTTGAATGTTGTATTGTAACTAACAAATATGTAATTTCAACTAATATGAAAGAAATGATAATAGCGGCTATAACGAATGCTTCGAATGATTCGAGATTCAGTATATCTAATATAGAGAACTGTTCCTGCAGTGTCATTTTTGCAGGAAAAAAAAACTATTTAAAATCGAGTCGCAGCTATTGCCGGCAAATGAATTGTTGGATCCGTAATACAGAGAACTGTCATTCATTGAAGTCATTGATAAAAAAATGCGTAGGGGTCCCCCCAAATTCAATAACCAGGCCCTTCAGGTCTGGGATGGATTTTAAGGGGAACCCTAGCCAAAAAAAATGGCGTGGGGTCCCCCATAAAATCCATACCAGACCCTTATCCGAGCACGCAACCTGGCAGGCCGCAGGAAAGGAGGGGGGGACGAGAGCGGCCCCCCCTCCCGCCTGAACCGTACCAGGCCACATGCCCTCAACATTGGGAGGGTGCTTTGGGGTCCCCCCCAAAGCACCTTGTCCCCATGTTGATGAGGACAAGGGCCTCATCCCCACAACCCTGGCCGGTGGTTGTGGGGGTCTGCGGGCGGGGGGCTTATCGGAATCTGGAAGCCCCCTTTAACAAGGGGACCCCCAGATCCCGGCCTCCCCCCTGTGTGAAATGGTAAGGGGGTACAAAAGTACCCCTACCATTTCACCAAAAAAGCGTCAAAAATTGTAAAAATGACAGGAGACAGTCTTTGACAATTCCTTTATTAAAATCTTCTTTCTTCTTTCTTCTGGTCTTCCTTTCTTCATCTTCTCCTTCCGGCATCTTCTTCCATCTTCTTCTTCCTTCGATTCGCTTCTTCTTCCTCCGGTCTTCTCGTCCTTCTCGTCCGGCGTCGTCCTTCTCGTCCGGCATCGTCGTCTCTTCTCGCAGGCCGCTCCTCGCAATGGGAGGCTCCCACTCTGTGAGGCTCCACTCCGGGTGACAGGTCTTGTATAACGAAGGCACCCGGTGACCCCGCCCCCCCTCTGACGTCATGGGGAAAGCCATAGGGAATTCCACATGACGTCCCCGTGCGTCAGAGGGGGCGGGGTCACCGGGTGCCTTCGTTATAAAAGACCTGTCACCCGGAGCGGAGCCTCACAGAGCGGGAGCCTCCCATTGCGAGGAGCGGCCTGCGAGAAGAGACGATGCCGGACGAGAAGGACGACGCCGGACGAGAAGGACGAGAAGACCGGAGGAAGAAGAAGCGAATCGAAGGAAGAAGAAGATGGAAGAAGATGCCGGAAGGAGAAGATGAAGAAAGGAAGACCAGAAGAAAGAAGATTTTTAATAAAGGAATTGTCAAAGACCGTCTCCTGTCATTTTTACCATTTTTGACACTTTTTTGGTGAAATGGTAGGGGTACTTTTGTACCCCCTTACCATTTCACACAGGGGGGGGGGCGGGATCTGGGGGTCCCCTTGTTAAAGGGGGCTTCCAGATTCCGATAAGCCCCCCCCCGCCCGCAGACCCCCACAACCACCGGCCAGGGTTGTGGGGATGAGGCCCTTGTCCTCAACATGGGGACAAGGTGCTTTGGGGGGGACCCCAAAGCACCCTCCCAATGTTGAGGGCATGTGGCCTGGTACGGTTCAGGCGGGAGGGGGGGCCGCTCTCGTCCCCCCTCCTTTCCTGCGGCCTGCCAGGTTGCGTGCTCGGATAAAGGGTCTGGTATGGATTTTGAGGGGGACCCCACGCCATTTTTTTTTTTTTTTTTGGCGGGGTTCCCCTTAAAATCCATCCCAGACCTGAAGGGTCTGGTATGGATATTTGGGGGGGGACCCCACGCCATTTTTTTTATTTTTTTTTGGCTGGGGTCCCCCTTAATATCCATACCAGACCTGAAGGGCCTGGTTATTGAATTTGGGGGGACCCCTACGCTTTTTTTTTTTTTCTCTGCAAAAATGACACTTTGTCATTCGAATTCATTCGTTATATCTGCTATAATAATTTCGTTCAAATTAGTTGAAATTCGATATTGGTAGTTGGATTTACTAACGATTCGTAACTATTCATAACGATTCGTAACGATTCGTAACGATTCGTAACTATTCATAACGATTCGTAACGATTCGTAACTATTCATAACGATTCGTAACGATTCGTAACTTGAAATTGAAATTCGATATTTGTAGTTGGATTCGAATTGTTCTCTGTGTTATGAGAACCAACAATTCATTAGCCGCGTTAACGATTCGTAACGATTCGTAACGATTCGTAACGATTCGTAACTTTACTAACGATTCGTAAAAAAAATTACGATTCGTCCGAATTTCGTATTTCGTACGAATTCGAACGGAATTTCGTACACGAATTACGAATTACGAATTTTTTTATATACGAAACGGGACGAAACGAAACGAATTTTTTTGGCAGTTCCCATGTCTAATAGAGGAGTGTATTTCTCCCATGGATTAGATGCAGGATCTTCCATTCTATGGATAGCGTAGGACCCACTGATAATGGGGTACTTTGAGGCAGTAAGTGGGCTTAAGCACCATATAGCCATATGGTGCGAATAAATCCCCATATTTTTTGAAAATGTTCAGGTGTTTTAAATAGCCTTGCAGGAGGTAAATGTAATTTTTGCATGTGTGCGCTCAGAGCTAAAATAGCCACTGATTACTGTATAAATGTCACTGGCAGGGAAGCGGTTCACACTAGCGGGTTCACACCTGTCTCTTCTAGAACCTCCGGGGTTGCACCACTATTGGCCAATGGGGACTCACATGGACAAAGTGTCAGGAAGTTTGTTTGGTTTCCTTGGCGAGTCAAGTGTGCTGTCAAGTGTCCTGGCTGCGTGAGGACAGGAGCCCCACATAGGAGGAGCACAGCACTAAACCATTTACTTATTGTGTCACACTTTCATGTTTCAGTGCATTGTGTGTTCACCAACCTGCACTGGATATCTGTGGAAGATGGACATGGCTCCAATGTTATTAAATACTGGGCAATCGCCTCAGTGTTCTAATACTGACACCATCCACTGCTCTACCGACACCATCCACTGCTCTACCGACACCATCCACTGCTCTACCGACACCATCCACTCCCCTACCGACACCATCCACTCCCCTACCGACACCATCCACTCCCCTACCGACACCATCCACTCCCCTACCGACACCATCCACTCCCCTACCGACACCATCCACTCCCCTACCGACACCATCCACTCCCCTACCGACACCATCCACTCCCCTACCGACACCGTCCACTCCCCTACCGACACCGTCCACTCCCCTACCGACACCGTCCACTCCCCTACCGACACCGTCCACTGCCCTACCGACACCGTCCACTGCCCTACCGACACCGTCCACTGCCCTACCGACACCGTCCACTGCCCTACCGACACCGTCCACTGCCCTACCGACACCGTCCACTGCCCTACCGACACCGTCCACTGCCCTACCGACACCGTCCACTGCCCTACCGACACCGTCCACTGCCCTACCGACACCGTCCACTGCCCTACCGACACCGTCCACTGCCCTACCGACACCGTCCACTGCCCTACCGACACCGTCCACTGCCCTACCGACACCGTCCACTGCCCTACCGACACCGTCCACTGCCCTACCGACACCGTCCACTGCCCTACCGACACCGTCCACTGCCCTACCGACACCGTCCACTGCCCTACCGACACCGTCCACTACTCTCCTTGGGGTACCCAAAGTTGTCTCCTGTCTAACAATCCTATAGTGTATACTACAAAAAAGAATTCTGTGCACCACTAAAGTATTCGGGTTGGGCTTGAAGAAAAGGTGGAAGTAAAAAATGTAGCGCTAAGCATAAAGAAGATACACTAAGAAGTGCCACAAAATAAATCAAATCACAAAGGTAAAACAGAGTGGCTCCCTGTGTAAAGAAAAACACACATAAAAATACAAGTGCATATGAACAGTGAGCTATTAACACATATGATGATTGCCTAGGTGGAAATAAAGTATAAATATAAATAATGGAAAAGTCCACAGTGCATGAACACACTTCCAATGAAAAATGTCCCAATCTAGTGAAAGGCAGGTGAATTTCAAATGAAAAGTGGACACATGAATGACTTGAACTGGATCCTCTTTCAAAGTATTCAGATCGATAAAAAGAAACAGATGTATGCTTACCAAAGCGAGTGGACTCCCTGTCAGCGACAGGGAAGTCAAACAAGCCTGTAGTGTCCAGACACCGATGAGTGGAGCATCTCTGGCACGAGCCGATGTAATCCTTGGACTTCTCACTGGAAGATGGTAGAACCGGACCTCTAGAGACCCAAAGGCGGGAACTGGTACACAGCTTCAAACACAGGATCACGAACTCCAATCGGTCATACCGGACGGTAAGCAGGGTATGGAAACTGGTAGCCAAAGACCACTGGGGATGAGGTCAAGGCTCTCGAATGATGTTATTCAAGAAACATGCGGAGAGAGAAAAAAGGAGGGGAACTCCAATAGTGCAGATCAGCATGGAAGGTTTTATTGAAAGAAAACCACCAATACAAATAGTAAAATATATAAAAGTGATCACGATTAAGGGTTTTAAAAGCAGTGTGGGAATAGGTAGAACCTCGCCCTACGCGTTTCGTCTTAGACTTCAACTGGGGCATCTACCTGTTCCCCCACACTGCACATATATATATATATATATATAGACATCCATAATATAACCAATCATCAGACGCCCATACTTAATATTCTGAACCCATTGCTTGGCTCTAAAGACGTCATGTGACGGGAAGTGTGGATCAGAATGGATTGTGTGGCCAATCCGATATCAGACCGGACTAATCAGACAAGGTGAATGGTGGAAATGACACACATACTCAGTCTGATCTTATGAAACTCCTCCCAACCACATGGTCAATTTGGCGCCAGAATCTCTCACCCAATCAGGACGGTGAGTAAACGTCCAATGGAGAGGGCTTTTCCAAGTCAGCTGCAGTAATGGCTCGAGCAACAACTGACTGAATCCGACTGGTCTGATGGATAGCCAATCAGAAGCAGCACAACCCAGCATCCAATCCTGAGCGGAGAGACATCCGGGGATGACTTGGCGCCAAAAATGTGACACACGTGGTAACGCCCGCTGCGTCCCTCACTCGGAAGTGACGCAACGGGAACAAAACGGGCATCAGTCGCCCTGACGTATACAAAAAGACGCCGACAGCGTCGAGATCCATCCGGACGTGATGACGTCACCCATCTAAGGGTGTCCGGCATCAACCAGAGGCTCCATCAGTGCGTAATGACGTCACGCGCCAAAGAATGCCCGATGTCGGCCTCATCACGTGGCCGGCACGGACATAAACACGTACACTAGACATCAAAGACACAATGAGTCTAGAAGGATATCTGACCAAAATTAAAAATGAAAAGATTTTTCATATTACCAAAAAGGGAAAAAGATATATTACTGTAAATATTCACTTCCCTTTTCAATTGACCTCATTATAACACCACGGGTGAAGGTATAACACCCTGACCCCTAGCGTTAGGTTTCAACAACAATACACAGAAAAATAAATAAAATGGACACAGCAAAAATAAAAATAAACAATACACACTCAAGAAAACGGGCCAGCGCCATCATGTGGTTAGAACCCATAGTGCATTCCAAACTAAGTATCCTTTCTAAGCAGATTCTACTGAACTGGCAAAATGAGCCCTCAATATAACATTATGATGTACATAGACCTTTCTATGCTTACACAGTTGAATGATGCGTAGCGAATAACAGATGTAAATGAATACATAAACGGGACTGAAACAACTCTAGCGAAAAAATATCTCTATCGAAAAAAAAAATTGTATAAATGGGTCAAGTGGAAAGAATAAACTCAGGATGAATTAATAAATGAATTTATGTCCCACTCGACATTTAACCCAAAAGGCGAGTAGGTGCGAAGCTCATAAATCCAATAGGTTTCCAGACGGGATACCCCCCGCAGGCGGGATTCACCTCTCCAATGGGGAATGAACTGATCTATGATCAAAAATTGTGTTCCAATGGGATTACGATCATGGGTCTCTAAAGTGACGAGGGACACTGTGGTTAGTTTTCCCCTTTTTGATGTTATTTATATGCTCGTTGACACGAACAGAGAAAGTCCTGATTGTGCGCCCAATATATTGTTTCTTGCAAGGGCAAGTAAGAAGGTAAACGATATATTGGGTCGCACAAGTCGTAAACCGCTGCATGGGATAGATGCGCGAAGTGATAGAAGATTGGAAAGTATCGCTCTTTCGCCTCCCGCAAACATTGTGCAAACAAACATTGCACTTGCGGCAGGGAAAATAGCCCTTGCACTGAAAGAAAAAAGAGGGCCCTTTGGGGGGATCAATAACATTAGGGGCAACTTGGCCTTGAATAGATCTAGCGCCCCTAAAAATGACACCGGCCGTCTCTGGGAGTGCTGGACCCAAAACTTTATCGTTCTGGAGTACTCCCCAATGTCTCTTCATAATCTCTTTAATTTGTCTTGACTGTGTAGAGAAGGTGGTAAAGAGAGACCACTTAAACTTATCAGTGGACTTTTTGGGCTTTACCTCAAGTAGGGTTTTGCGATCTATTTGTTGGATGCGGTCTATTTCAACATCAAGATCATCGGATTTATAACCTTTCTCCAAGAAGCGTTGTTTCAGAACAACCGCCTGTTTAAAGAAATCGTCCACCCTAGTACAGTTCCTCCGTAGACGGAGGAACTGGCTGCGTGGTACCGATCGAAGCCATTGGGGATGGTGACAGCTATCGACCGGAATGTAACCATTCCGGTCGGTAGGTTTGAAATATGTAAAATTCCAAATGGTGGTCAGTCACCTTAATCTCAAGGTCCAGGAAGCTGACTCGAGTGGTACTAGCCTCATGGCTGAGACTAATACCCCTATCATTGGAATTAAGATGGACAATGAAAGCATCTAAGGACTCGCGGCCGCCCCTCCAAAGGAGGAGGATGTCGTCTATGTACCTCGCCCAGAAAACCAATTCGGGTCTCTTGAGGGCATAGACGACATCCTCCTCCCACTTGGCCATAAACAAATTCGCAAGACTGGGGGCAAACTTGGCCCCCATAGCCACCCCACACGTCTGCAAATAAAACTTATCTTGGAACCAAAAATAATTGTGCTGTGCCGCGAACCTCAGAAGATCCATAATAAAATTCCGTTGCAGGGGGGATATATGAATGTCCCTGGACAAATAGTATTCAACTGCCTCAAATCCTAAAGTGTGTGGAATGCACGTATAAAGTGCAGCCACATCGGCTGTTGCCAATATCATATCATCTTGATATACAATGGATTCCAACTTTCTGATGGTATCTCCGGTGTCTTTCAAAAAGGAGGGAACCTGTCTCACTAAGGGCTGAAGATAAAAATCCACATACTTCCCTATCCTCGCTGTAACAGAATCTATCCCACTAACTATTGGCCGTCCCGGAGGATGGACGGGATTTTTATGAATCTTGGGAAGATAGTACATGGCAGGGATGCGTGGAACCGATGGTATCAGAAAGCCTTTTTCTTTTTTGTTTAGAATCCCTAGAGAGAAACCTTCCTCTATTAATGCGGTAAGGGCCCTTTTGAAACGTAAAGTTGGATCTGTTTGGATGGGAGTGTATGTATTGGTGTCACTCAAGATGTTATACATTTCTTTCACATAGTCCTCCTTGTTGAGGACGACAATGCCTCCACCCTTATCTGCAGGTCGAACTATCAGATTTTTTCGTTCGCATAGTTGTTTCAATCCCGTTTTTACATTTGAATTGGTGTACACCTTCTTATTAGGCAAGTTGTCTAAATCCTGCAGGACCAGGCTCCGAAAGACCTGTAGTGAGGGAGCTAGAGCACCTGGGGGATTAAATAATGAAGGGTTGGCCAATCCCGAATGAACATAGCCATCTGATATAGAGGACACATTATTCTGAGGTGTAGTCAAAAAGTGTCTCTGAATATTAAGTTTGAGTGAATTTATGAACATCAATAAATGTTGAAAATTTATTGAGGGATCTAGGGGGAACGTATTTTAAGCCCCTGTCTAGAACTGATTTCTCTGCTTCTGTTAAACTAACTGTACTTAAATTAAATATACCTGAACAAGTCTAGGGGTCAGGGTGTTATACCTTCACCCGTGGTGTTATAATGAGGTCAATTGAAAAGGGAAGTGAATATTTACAGTAATATATCTTTTTCCCTTTTTGGTAATATGAAAAATCTTTTCATTTTTAATTTTGGTCAGATATCCTTCTAGACTCATTGTGTCTTTGATGTCTAGTGTACGTGTTTATGTCCGTGCCGGCCACGTGATGAGGCCGACATCGGGCATTCTTTGGCGCGTGACGTCATTACGCACTGATGGAGCCTCTGGTTGATGCCGGACACCCTTAGATGGGTGACGTCATCACGTCCGGATGGATCTCGACGCTGTCGGCGTCTTTTTGTATACGTCAGGGCGACTGATGCCCGTTTTGTTCCCGTTGCGTCACTTCCGAGTGAGGGACGCAGCGGGCGTTACCACGTGTGTCACATTTTTGGCGCCAAGTCATCCCCGGTTGTCTCTCCGCTCAGGATTGGATGCTGGGTTGTGCGGCTTCTGATTGGCTATCCATCAGACCAGTCGGATTCAGTCAGTTGTTGCTCGAGCCATTACTGCAGCTGACTTGGAAAAGCCCTCTCCATTGGACGTTTACTCACCGTCCTGCTGATTGGGTGAGAGATTCTGGCGCCAAATTGACCATGTGGTTGGGAGGAGTTTCATAAGATCAGACGGAGTATGTGTGTCATTTCCACCATTCACCTTGTCTGATTAGTCCGGTCTGATATCGGATTGGCCACACAATCCATTCTGATCCACACTTCCCGTCACATGACGTCTTTAGAGCCAATCAATGGGTTCAGAATATTAAGTATGGGCGTCTGATGATTGGTTGTTATTTTATGGATGTCTATATATATATGTGCAGTGTGGGGGAACAGGTAGATGCCCCAGTTGAAGTCTGTCTAAGACTAAACGCGTAGGGCGAGGTTCTACCTATTCCCACACTGCTTTTAAAACCCTTAATCGTGATCACTTTTATATATTTTACTATTTGTATTGGTGGTTTTCTTTCAATAAAACCTTCCATGCTGATCTGCACTATTGGAGTTCCCCTCCTTTTTTCTCTCTCCGCATGTTTCTTGAATAACATCATTCGAGAGCCTTGACCTCATCCCCAGTGGTCTTTGGCTACCAGTTTCCATACCCTGCTTACCGTCCGGTATGACCGATTGGAGTTCGTGATCCTGTGTTTGAAGCTGTGTACCAGTTCCCGCCTTTGGGTCTCTAGAGGTCCGGTTCTACCATCTTCCAGTGAGAAGTCCAAGGATTACATCGGCTCGTGCCAGAGATGCTCCACTCATCGGTGTCTGGACACTACAGGCTTGTTTGACTTCCCTGTCGCTGACAGGGAGTCCACTCGCTTTGGTAAGCATACATCTGTTTCTTTTTATCGATCTGAATACTTTGAAAGAGGATCCAGTTCAAGTCATTCATGTGTCCACTTTTCATTTGAAATTCACCTGCCTTTCACTAGATTGGGACATTTTTCATTGGAAGTGTGTTCATGCACTGTGGACTTTTCCATTATTTATATTTATACTTTATTTCCACCTAGGCAATCATCATATGTGTTAATAGCTCACTGTTCATATGCACTTGTATTTTTATGTGTGTTTTTCTTTACACAGGGAGCCACTCTGTTTTACCTTTGTGATTTGATTTATTTTGTGGCACTTCTTAGTGTATCTTCTTTATGCTTAGCGCTACATTTTTTACTTCCATTATTGATAGAATTTTCATCACATTTGTATGTAGCTGCTTGGGGTTATACCTGTTTGTTTAGTTATTCACCAAAGTTTAGCGCGATATTATTTCCCCTAATCACACTTCTCTTTGAAGAAAAGGTGGCTCCCCTAGCCACAGTGGCAGAAGAAATGAGGCAATTTCAAGTGTCACCTCTGCAGTGGATTAGGAGGAGTGCCGCTGGGAAAGTAGAAGATGCACAGAAGCAGGCCTTATTAAAGACTGCTTCGTGGCTCACTTTTTTCCCAGCGGCACTCCTCCTAATCCACTATAGAAGTGAGTTTTGAAATCTCCTTTCTTGTACAGCACTTTAGGAGGAGATTTCAATCCTAACTTTCATAGTGGATTAGGAGGGGTGCCACTGGGAAAGAAGAAGTGAGCCAAGAAGCAGTCTTTAATAAGGCACTCTTCTTGCTCTCCAGTGGCACCCCTTCTAATCCTCTGCGGAGGTGAGACTTGAAATTTCCTGCTGCTGCTTTCTTCTGGCACTGTGGCTAGGGTAGCCACCTTTTCTTCAAGCCCAACCCGAACACTTTAGCGGTGCACAAAATTTTTTAGCGTTTTAAATCACCTCATTCAAACTTCATCTACGCGGAGATTGTGTAGGCCTTCATGCTACTTGTACAGCAGGTCACTATTACCAAAACTTTGAAATGACTAATATATCTATCACTACTATACTATGGTTTATTTATTACAATTAAACTTCTCTCTTGGCGGTGATCTGTGTAGATAGAGAATTTCTCTCTGGGGTGGGGGTGGTGCCACGCTAAATCTTTGCCTGGGGTGAAATAATAGCTATCTTCACCACTTCATCCAGGGTCTAAAAGACCCTGCATGTCTCCCCTGTGCTCCACTGAATGTAATGCAATGCAGATCACATTGCATTACATTCTTTTTGGCCAAGCTAGCTGAGGACACAGAGAGGTGGACCTGAAAGTAACATCAAACATGTCACTTACCGGGTCAGCACCAAGCAGCGGAGGAGAGTGGATGTGAGTCCGCTCTTCTCCCCCCAATCCAGTGGCACACACTATTCCGGTCCCAGGCCCGCAGATGGGCAAGAGGATACATGGCAGGGGTGCCATTACTGGGGGTATGTGGATGCAATCAGGTGACAGCGTAGCTGCCCTAATGCTTCCATTTGACAGGCAGCAGTCTGCTTGTCAGATTTACACACAATACCGGCAGCGGTGGCCAGTAAGAATGTGTGTAAAACCCCCTGCTGTCAGGTCTGTATGATGTAGAAAAAAATTAGATATTCAACAGTATGAAAGTTTGACATTAAGACCCCTTTCACACTGGGGCATGGGCCGCGTTAGCGGTAAATCATCGCTAGTTTTAGCTCTGTTTAAGCTGTGCTTTTCAGCTGCTAGTGGGATGCTTTTAACCCCCGCTAGCAGCCAAAGAAAGGGTTAAAAGTGCCTGTGTTGCGGCGCTGCCGAAGAGTATTTCAGGGGCTTCGACAGCGCTACCCATTCATTTCAATGGGCAGGGGCGGTTTAGGAGCGGTGTATACACTGCTCCCGCACTGCCCCAAAGATGCTGCTTGCAGGACTTTTTCTAATGTCCTGCAAGTGCACCACCCAAGTGTGAAAGCACTCAGACTTTCACACTGGGGAGGCATGAGAAGCGTTTTTTACAGGCGCTATTTTTAGGGCTAAAACACCTGAAAACCAGCTTTAGTGTGATTCATCCACACTGAATGCTATGAGGTCCCATCACCCATGAACTTGAGACCTATAAAAAGCTAGTTGGTGATTTAACCCACTAGCATGTACAATGTAAAAATTACCAAATCTGTATAAAGTAGCCTTTTACTTTGATATACAGAAACAAGCAGCGCCAACCTAAGTGCAGTATTATGTCACACGTTTTAATTGCAGCGCTGCCGGCCAAAGCCTGGGACACTGGGAGCCACCGGCGCCGCCAGACAGAACCGCACAGCGCAACAGGATCACCCCCCTTTGGAGCCACATCGCCTACTAGACTGTCCACCCGGACCTCCACATCATGACATGCTTGTTTTTACTCTACACAGTGAGTGTATTTCCATTTTAATCAATTAAAACGTGTGACATAATACTGCTCTTAGGTTGGCGCTGCTTGTTTCTGTTTTTGTATCTTCTCCAAGGTGTCCTCTGCCCTTCAGCGTGCTGCCTCTGCATTGCCATAGAATGAGATTTGCCGTGGAATGAGATGCTCCGCCTCCATCACATCCTATTGGCTTACACTGGTCACGTGACCTATTTAACCGTGTGATGGAGGCGGAGCATCTCATCCAACGGCAAATCTCACCCTGCTGTTAATCTCTAGCAGCTCAGCAGCACATGATATGTTCAGGGAAACACTGTGATGCAAGATCTGTGTGTGTAAATAAAGAAAGCACTTTAGAAGGGGAGGGGAGTATGTTATAGTAAAACAAAATCAGTGTGCATATGACATAACAGGGGCGCAGCCGACCCTTGCGGCCCCAAGCTCCCGGTGTCCTGTCAAATAATGTCCCAGACAGCTGTGACAGAGACTGATGCGAGACTGATGTTTGCTCCGTGCAGCTCCAGCTATCCACAGGGAGGAGATCCTCTCCCTGTGATAGCCAAAGTGAGACTGATGTTCAATGAGATGCTGCCTCTGCATTGCCATAGAATGAGATTTGCCGTGGAATGAGATGCTCCGCCTCCATCACATCCTATTGGCTTACACTGGTCACGTGACCTATTTAACCGTGTGATGGAGGCGGAGCATCTCATCCAACGGCAAATCTCACCCTGCTGTTAATCTCTAGCAGCTCAGCAGCACATGATATGTTCAGGGAAACACTGTGATGCAAGATCTGTGTGTGTAAATAAAGAAAGCACTTTAGAAGGGGAGGGGAGTATGTTATAGTAAAACAAAATCAGTGTGCATATGACATAACAGGGGCGCAGCCGACCCTTGCGGCCCCAAGCTCCCGGTGTCCTGTCAAATAATGTCCCAGACAGCTGTGACAGAGACTGATGCGAGACTGATGTTTGCTCCGTGCAGCTCCAGCTATCCACAGGGAGGAGATCCTCTGCCTCCTGCCTTGTGCTAGTAACTTTTCTCCCTGGGGTGTTAAAACAACCAGGCTAGAGACTTTCACAATAGTCTCACCTACATCAGGAGTCATCTATTGATAAACTGTTTACTGACTAGCTGCCTATCAGAATCTGATCCCTGGACATCCTTTTAACCATTCCGTCCTGCCCCCCCCCCCTGTAAAATACACCTATGCATACAGTTTTTTGTCTTTTAGCGCAACAAAAAATTTGTTTTTGACATAACCTACTACTCATTGCCTGTTTCTTACCAAAACTGTATCCATTTGTACAAAGTAGATAAACTGACTAAATAAAAAAAATGATTATACCACAGTAGCATTTGTAAAATACAGTTTACTTTTTATTTGATAGTGCTTACCTGTATCTCAAGGTAAAACAGTGCTGCGCAATAAATTATATGTCCATCTAAAATCCGAAATAGTGAAGGTGGAAAGGTAAAAACACTATGTAGGCTTATAGGTCTGATATGTTCAGTGATCCCTCCACCACATATATAGATGGCCTCTCACCTCCAGCATTCGACCTGAAACAGGTCACAAAGCAATATGGATATAAATGAGCACACAGGTCCTATATTCCTCCCAGTATCCAGATCAAACTCAATCATATGTGAAGACAAAAAGAAAAGGATCTAGTGCTCTCTGTATCACAATTTTTAATGCAAGAAATAAGAAGAAAACTCTTACAAAAAACGCACTCAGTTCCGAATGTCAGCATACAAACGAAACAGACGTTTTGTCTAACCAATGCAATGGCCGCGGGTGACGTCATGCGTGACACCTGACCCCCGTAGGTGTTGCTATAGATATAAAAACAAACAAGCGGGCCGTCTGCGTACAGCCTGCCCCGCGCTGAGGAAGTCCCGCCTACGGACGTAACGCGTACGGGGTCAGGTGTTACGCATGATGTCACCCGCGGCCATTGCATTGGTTAGACAAAACGTCTGTTTCGTTTGTATGCCGGCACTCGGATCGGAGTGCGTTTTTTGTAAGTGGGTTTTCTTCTTATTTCTTGCATTAAAAATTGTGATACAGAGAGCACTAGATCCTTTTTTTTTTGTCTTCACATATGTTATCTTAATGCGGATTGAGTTTTATCTGGATACTGGGAGGAATATAGGACCTGTGTGCTCAGCTATATCCATATAGCTTTGTGACCCGTTTCAGGTCGAATGCTGGAGGTGAGAGGCCATCTATATATTTGGCGGAGGGATCACTGAACATATCAGACCTATCAGCCTACATAGAGTGTCTTTACCTTTCCACCCTCACTATTTCGGATTTTAGATGGACATTTAATTTACTGTGCAGCACTGTTTTAACTTATGATGCTTTGAGGGATTGATTGAATTTACCTTGAGTGCCTGCTTGCAGTTTTACAACATTATTAGGTTTATTAGCGCTGATTATCTTATTCTTTTGTATTGATTCTTACCTGTATCTCTACAATTTCATGCTGAAAAGAAATAAACAGAAGAAAAGCATGAAGACTACCACAACGCATTCTTATAACATACATACATATATTTTTTATTTTTTTATTTACATTCTGCAAACAAATATTTAAAATATGGTATAGAATATATTTTAGGAGTCACCCAAAAAAAAGAACAGGACCACTGTCCTGCCCACTATGATAGTGCACTGTTGCGGCTTTGCCTACCACAGCCACGCTTCCAATGGTGGATCTGCATCGCTGGGCACTGTTTGGGAGGATAAGCATTGTTCCTGTTCAGCAGCCTGAGAGCAGTATTGTGGGGGTGTTGACCCAGACTACTGACTCCACTACTCGGCCGGTTGACAACTATCCTTTCACTCAACTGGATTGCAGAGCTCAAACATGTCGTGAAGATACTTTCAGCACTTAAAATCTAAACTGCTCACATATTATTTGTGTGTGAACTTGGCCAAGGAAGGGGGATTCCACTTGACTGCTGAGGCACAATGGGCCTAGGTACAAATCAAATGAAACATAATGGGATAAAAACCCCACCACCCTTGCCCCCTCACCCCATTAAATAAAAACACTAACCACCATTAGGTTGGAAAGGGCAAGGCCACAGCTTTAAATTCCAAAACATGTGAACACTTTAAACCAGTGCCAGTCACAGTTGTACTGTGAGCACGCAATTCCAAAAGGGGCCTGTCCTTACCATAAGTGCTGGACAGACAGCCTACTTCCAATTTTCCATCAAAGGCATAGCCCATTACAGCAACTTTAAATGCTGGCAAGGTCAAGAAACCACAGAAAGCTGTGACATAACCATAAAGGAAAAAAGGGGCGGGAGGATGGGCAGCTCTTCCATCCATTTCTTCAAAAGACCCAGAATTCACTGGGGGCAATAATTTTCTGAGCTCAGGCCCAGCCCATCCCCCATATTTCCACCAATCCTTGGTGACCATCAACCACCTTGCCCCGCACCTGGCCATGCCCCCATTAGTCAAGGCTCTCTTCCCCTATAGGGGCTCAAGAGGCCTTCATTCTTACTGTATGAAGGCAAGAGTACTCGCACAGGGGTTCAGAGGGAACTGACCTTCCTGTTAAATCGCTGCCGCTAAACCAGTGTTTAATTTCGTCACAATCTCTTCCCTTTCTTTGGTACATTTGTCTGCTTTTTTCTTAATTGCTCTGTAAATTCATAGTCAGATATACAGTATATTTAGATTTGCCTGTTCATGATTGCTTTACTCAGGTCAATCTGTTTATTTGCCGTCCTATTCAAACTATCCTTTGAGGCTGCTCCAGGAATTTGTTGACTGTCATTTTGAACCCATTGATTAACCTCTGTTACAGAATACAGAATCTGCAGTGATAAATCTAAATAGTGTTTGCTAATAATTTAAAGGGGTGTTCAATATATCAGAACCTACTCTGAGGCGTTTACAGGGTCAAGGCAGCACAAGAGGGCAAGCATCAGCCAGCGGCTCCTACAAGGGTAGCCCTACATATGCATGATGTGCTACAGAAGTGTGAATGGTGTTCCTGCTGGGACTTTCAGTAAACATGGCCTATGTACAGTAATGGCTTTTGCGGTCTCTCTCTACATATATCACATCAAACATGATGTCAGAAGATTTCTGGATCCATGCTCTTTCTACACATTTGATGCCTACCATCCTTGATGTGAGTGTTTTTTGGAACGGATTGTGCCTCCTGACAGTTGCAGTCCTGTCCTGGATGCTGAATATTTGCAGAAAGGAAAACAGCATCATGGCAGCTAACAGCATTCCTGCCTGAGTCAATGAGGGCGAGTGGAGATGTCGGCAGTAACTGGGACAATTTCAGGGCTGAGTTTGAGGACTACACCCTAGCCACAGGGTTAAATGAGAAGCCTGCAGCAGTGCAAGCAGCCACACTGAGAAAGGTGATGGGCAGCGAATGACTCCATGTTTACAAGGATAATCTGAACCTCGCAGAGGAGCAAAAGAGTGACACCGAAACCATTCTGGATGCATCAGAAGCTTTCTTCAGACCCTCTAAAAATGTCATATATGAAAGATATATATATGGCTGCTGTTAGCAAGAAGACTGTGAATCAATAGACAGGTTTGTCACATGGCTAAGAGAAGAAGCTACAAGCTGTGAGTATGGCTCTATGAGGGCTAATAATGGGTGTGAATTAAAACTTTTTTTTTGTGGAATAGAAAATATATAATTGGTCAGATCTCCACATCTTTCCCTTTCCAAGTACCTAGTTTTCTATACTGTAAACTCAACAGCAATGTAACATTTTCCTATGAACTCAGTCACAGTCCTCACCTTTTTGTTTGAAGCTCGGAAATGCTGATCCATACACAACATATGGAATTTCACTAAAAATAATGAGATGCATGTCAGCAATAATAGTACATTCATCCTAAGAATAGTGGAAAAAATTTATTGTTTAACAATGCCCAACGAATTATAGGCTAAGAGTAACACTGGCAAATTCCCATCATCCACTGCAAACTGTATAAACTTCAGTATGTTATAAATAAAAAAAAGAAGTGATGATGTCAGCTTGCCAAGTTCTCTCAGACACATTTCATCACAAAGGGACATCGTCAGGGGCTGGTGCTAGTGGAAGGCGTTTTCTATTCCATGCGGATGCAAATTTTTCTCTTGTGAGTACCCATTTTTATTACAGTCATCATAATTACTGTATATTCCTTTCCAAATAACAAGTACATCATCGATGTACCGGTGGTCTGCCAAAATATGAGCAGCACAGTCTGCAAAGCCTGTTTATGTCCCCTGCAGTTCCTCCCCAGGAGGTTTGGGAATATTCACCAGATAATATAGTTGCTGTAAGTACATAATACAAATTGAATGTTATCATTGAACTATATGGGTAATGTAATTATGATGACTGTAGTGATCATTACTAGTATGAATCATGGTATCCTTATGTGATTGTAGATACTTTTAATTAGTCTGAGGAAGCAGATGTGATCTTCAAAACATTTACTGTGACTGCCATCTCACAAGTCCGCTGTAATCAGACAGAAATAACCCTCTAACTGTGCGAGGAAGGATCCTAAGTCTCACTTTAAAAAATGTATAATACTGTAGCTGCTGACTTTTAATAAAAGGACACGTATCTGTCTAGGGATCCAGGGTCAATCTCACTTGGGTTGCTTCACCAGTCTTTGGGTCATATTTACTAAGGAAAACCACAAGGCTTCACAGCCGGCTTCCCACTGTGCATGCTTAAGCCGTGCTGCGCTTTGTGAATGGTCCTGCAGTCTCCTGGGACCTGTGATGTGTCCCAGAAGGCTGCGGGCAAAGGAGGGGTGGAGTTCCGCTCTGAACTCTTAGGCAATCAGAGCAGAAGTGGGAGCGGGGACCTATTCGAACTAAGTACCCGCTGCCCAAAAAAAAAAAAGGTTTCCAAAAGTGGGAGAGGGGGAGGAGGAGGTGGAAAAGCTGAACTAAATGCATGTTAATCCAGTATTAAGGTAGGGCTGCAACAAAAAGATATTTAATTGAGGGAACACTTGCCGACCGCCTAACTGTAAATATATGTCATGATTTTGATGTTAAATACCGGGGTTATGGCTGCAGCTACAGTGCCTTGCAAAAGTATTCACCCCCTTGGGCATTTTTTGTGTTTTGTTGCCTCACAACCTGGAATTAACATGGACTGTTTGAGGATTTGCATCATTTAATTTACAAAACAAAAACTTAAGGTTTTTTTTTTTTTATTATTGTGAAGCAAACAAATGACACAATAACAGAAAAAGTCAATGTGCATAACTATTCACCCCCCTAAAGTCAATACTTTGTAGAGCCACCTTTTGCGGCTATCACAGCTCCAAATCGCTTTGGATAAGTCTCTATGAGCATGCCGCATTTTACCACTGGGATTTTTGCCCTTTCATCCTTGCAAAACTGCTCCAGCTCCTTCAAGTTGGATGGTTTGCGCTTGTGAACAGCAATCTTTAAGTCTGACCACAGATTTTCTATTAAATTTAGGTCTGGGCTTTGACTAGGCCATTCCAACACATTTACATGTTTCCCCTTAAACCACTCAAGTGTTGCTTTAGCAGTGTGTTTGGGGTCATTGTACTGCTGGAAGGTGAACCTCCGTCCTAGCCTCAAATCACACACAGAGTGGTACAGGTTTTGCTCAAGAATATCCCTGTATTTAGCACCATCCATCTTTCCCTCAACTCAACCAGTTTCCCAGTCCCGACTGCTGAAAAACATTGCCACAGCATGATGCTGCCACCACCATGTTTCACTGTGGGGATGGTGTTCTTTGGGTGATGTGATGTGTTGGGTTTGCGCCAGATATAGCTTTTTCTTTGATGGCCAAAAAGTTCAATTTTAGTCTCATCAGACCAGAGTGCCTTCCTCCATACATTTTGGGAGTCTCCCACATGCCTTTTTCGCAAACTCAGAACGTGTCATTTTGTTTTTTGCTGAAAGTAATGTCCTTCTTCTGGCCACTCTGCCATAAAGCCCAACTCTGTGGAGCATATGGCTTATTGTCGTCCTATGTACAGATACTCAAGTTTCTGCTGTGGATCTCTGCAGCTCCTCCAGGGTTACCTTGGGTCTCTGTGCTGTCTCTGATGGTGTGCGGCCGTCTCTTGGCAGGTTTTCGGTTGTGCCATGTTCTTTCCATTAGGTTATGATAGATTTGATGGTGCTCCTAGGGATCATCAAAGATTTGGATATTTTTTTTATAACCTAACCCTGACTTGTACTTAACATTGTTGCCTCTTGCTTAGGTGTTGCAGCCTCTGGGCCTTTCAAAAAGGTGTGTATATGTAATGACAGATCATGTGACACTTAGATTGCACACAGGTGGACATAATAATTTTGTGACTTCTGAAGGTAATTGGTTGCACCAGAGCTTCATAACATGGGCTATATAACAAAGGGGGGTAAATACATACGCACATTTTTTTTATTTCATACGCATCATTTTTTTTATTTCTGAAAAATAGTTTTATGTATATATTATTTTAATTTTACTTCACCAACTTAGACTATTGTGTTCTGATCTATCACATATAATTCAGATTAAAAAAACATTGAACTAAAGGCTGTAATGTAACAAAATAGATAAAAAGCCAAGGGGGTGAATACTTTTGTACACTGTAGCTCTGGGAACCATCCAGCGTCGGCAGGGTTTTTCCACAGAGATAAGTGATGGCTAGATAGCCACCGCTCATCTCTATGCCCCTTGGAGGACCAGAGTGACGTTGATGTCACTTCCAGTTCTCAGGCCATATAAACATGATTTTTTTTTAAGCAGAAGATAAAATAAAAATTCTTTGATCTTTTGCTTTTAAGGGTAGAGGAGAGATTTGGGGTCTTTTAGAACCCAGATCCCTCTAAAAAGAGGATCCGTCATGCTGTATTGTTATCGCAAGGGATGTTTATGATAGCACTAAAAGTGATCCAAACACAACAATTTAAAAACTCGTCCCTGCGTACTCGTACACAGTAGTGAACGCATACGTAGGTCACGCCCACATATGTAAATGGTGTTTGCACCACACACGTGAGGCATCTCCGCAAACGTCTGAGCAATAATTCTAGCAATAGTCCTCCTCTGTAACTGGAGATTTTTAAGTACCTTAGTTTACCGCTATTCCGCGAGCATGTGCAAATTTTAAAACATTACATGTTAGGTATCTATTTACTCAACGTAAAACATTTCCCTTCTGAAATCCCAATCATACCTATATCACCCGGCTTGTATGTCTCTTTATCTGTTTGGATGGTACACACTTCCCATGTCTTGACCATAATGATCTGCTTGGTCTCATTGATTTTAAGATGTTCTCCTTGTGCAGAGACATGGAACAGCCAAACTTCCCGACTCTCCTTTAAAACAGGAACCTATTCCAAAATGTAAAACAAGTGTGTTTGAATATAATCTTTACTGTAGTCAAGCTGTGCTGCCTCCAGCTGTCACATGGGCGCTGCAATTGCAGCTCTATTTATTTTTTGTTGTTTCACTTAATTTATGATTATGCTGCCACCCTGTGGCCATTGTTTTAATTACTCAGTTTTCTGTGTAGCCTCCCTCTCAAATTATATATCTTCCTTCCATCTTCATTGTGAGTTTCTGTATTGTTCCTGCAAGATGCACATTAAGGTTTGGAAAAAAAATATTCCTTTTTACTGTTCCTTTCTGCTGCATACATCTGCTGCATAATATTATTTTCCTCAATTCTTCTGCATGCAATAAAGATATACATGGATGTCAGGTGTTTGGTAAATTCAGCTATCTGATGAAGATTTTCTACAGCAATTGTCTGCTACATTCAAGCCAGGCGTAGAGGTATCAGGAAGAGGTAAATGACTATTAAAACAATTTGAGACAGAATACGTGCTCTAAAATTTATTCTGTTGGCCTGGCATGCTGCAATCTGCAGCTCCAACTTGCTGTACTGAAAGGCAGTAGTTATAACTTTTTACTGTATTTGCCACCAGAACAAGATGGAAGGGTAAATCCTCTCCTGGCTACAAAACCTAAAGTGTAACTAAAGGCAAAACTTTTTTTTTAGTTTTGGATAGAATGGAGATAGATTAGAACATCGATCACCAACCCATGGTCCGCGGACCACTGAGGGTCCACGAGCAAATTTTGGTAGTCCCCAGGTTTTTTTTCCACAAATCAACATTGTGGTGAATGTGTACCACCCAAGGTTGTTTCCATTGTTGTTATCAATGCGCGCTGACCGTCAATACTGTCAGCGCGCATTGATACCCGAACCCTCTGTAGTTATAGCTCCTGTGAACTCAGAGGGAGGCACTGGGAGTAGAGCAAAGAGCGGGAGGTGAAGAAGGCGACTTCTAATGGCAGCGCTGATCTCAAACTGGGAGGGAGCACAGAGCTTGAGTACATGGCTGGATAAGGAGGTAAGATCCAATGAGGAGTCTGTGTAAGGCAACAGTTTGATGTAGAGTGTGGGGGGTGGGGGGGGGGGGGGGGGGGCAGAGGAGGGCAAAGAGCCACAGCATTGTGTGTGTATAAGGTGGCAGTCAAATGAATGTTAGTGGTCCGCTGGATTCAAAATTGTATGTTCAGAGGTCCAAAAGATTGTCCACCACTGGATTAGAACACCGGTCAGATTTTTATTGCTGTCCGTGTTCCCTTTAGGAAGAGTAAACCTCTGTTTGTCCTGTTTGCCATTATCGTTGAAAGTGAAAGTAAAAAAAATCCAAAATTTGGGTTGCCCCCAGAAAAGAGTCCCCTAGCTCGTCCCTCGAGTCAGTGGCATCTGAACCTGATTTAGTGGCAGTCATTCATTAAATAAATAATGAGCTACACTTTTGAGATGGACTATTATGAATATACTGTTCATCAATTAGTGGTTATTTCTGTTTCACCATATCACTGAATTTTTATTTATATATTGCTGAGCACCACTTGTCTTCTGGGCACTATTACTCCCTTCCTGCTAGGGGTGCAACGGATCAAAAAACTCACGGATCGGATCGATCCTCGGATCAGGAGTCACGGATCGGATCATTTTCGGATCAGCAAATAATTGAATTTGCAAAAACCTGTGAAAATTCCGCCACCATATAGTCCCCACTGTAATATCCACATCATCTCCCCCACTGTAATATCCACGTCATCTCCCCCACTGTAATATCCACATCCTCTCCCCACTGTAATATTGGCTGGGTATCGCAGAGTATTGGCTGGGTATCGCAGAGTATTGGCTGGGTAATTCAGGGTAATTCAGAGTATATGCAGGATAATTCAGGGTAATTCAGAGTATATGCAGGGTAATTCAGGGTAATTCAGGGTATATGCAGGGTAATTCAGGGTAATTCAGGGTATATGCAGGGTATATTCAGGGTATATTCAGGGTAATGCAGAGTATATGCAGGGTAATTCAGAGTATATGCAGGGTAATTCAGGGTAATGCAGAGTATATTCAGGGTAATTCAGGGTAATGCAGAGTATATGCAGGGTAATTCAGGGTAATGCAGAGTATATGCAGGGTAATTCAGGGTATATTCAGGGTAATGCAGAGTATATGCAGGGTAATTCAGAGTATATGCAGGGTAATTCAGGGTAATGCAGAGTATATGCAGGGTAATTCAGGGTAATGCAGAGTATATGCAGGGTAATTCAGGGTAATGCAGAGTAAATGCAGGGTAATGCAGGATATTGGCTGGGTAATGCAGGGTTTACAAGTGATCGCTCCATCATTTGACGGAGCGATCACATTAAAAACAGTGGCCGGGTGTACCAAGATGGCCGCCGCTCCGGAGCTAGGCCGAAGCCGCGGCCTTTCCTAAGGCCGCCGGGTGTACAAAGATGGCCGCCGTCGCTCCGGAGCTAGGCCGAAGCCGCGGCCTTTCCTAAGGCCGAGGCCGCGGATCGCGGGGTGTGCCGATCCGAACGGGGTGGCCCGTTCGGATCACGGATCGGCGACGATCCGTTGAACCCCTACTTCCTGCCCAGGCCAATTTTCAGCGCTGTCACACTTTGAATGACAATTGCGTGGTCATGCAACACAGTACCCATATAACATTTTTATAAATTTTTTTGACAGTTTTCTTTTGGTGCCATTTAATCACCACTGGGTTTATGGGCTACAATAAAAAAAAAAATACTGAAAATTGAGAGGAAAAAAAAACATGTTTTATAGTTTGTTATAAAATTTTGCAAACAGGTAATTTTTCTCCTTCACTGATGTGCGCTGATAGGGGGCACTGATGGGCACTAAAAGGGAGCACTGATAGGTGGCAATGATGGACATTGGTAGGCGGCACTGATAGCTGTTACTGATTGGCAGCACTGATGGGCACTGTTGGGACTGCACTGATAATTAGGACACTGATAATCCGTTCCCTGATTATCAGTGTCACTGTCCCTTTAACACAAGCCAGTTATCGTCTCTCCTCATGCTGACAGCCGATAACTGCCTTGTGTTTACATCCATGATCAGCTGTCATTAGAAACCGCTAACAATGTGGTAAAGGGCCGCTGTGATTGGCCCTATACCCTGATCTGTGTTCAGCTGAGGACTCAGAGCATGCTGTCTGCATGCCACAGGGGACACACAGGCAGGGCGATCACTTGAGGACGTCTATGTACGCCCTTCTGGCAAATTAAGCCCACACTGTAGCCGTCTTTTGGCCATAGTGCGGGCAAGAGGAGGCTAAAGAAATTATTACTTGACCTGGCCTGGAAGTACATCGCCTGGCTGTGCCACCCGCTAACAGTGGTTAATAGGCAAGCGGTTAATATTTGGTAACAAAAATGATCAACAATTCATCACAGACAGCTGTGGTTTAAACTGATGCTTATAAGTGACATAAATCAAAAAGTAAAATTTTTTATTCACCTGTACAGGATAACAGTGGAAAAAGTCACGGCTGTTTACATCTTGCTCTGCAATAACTTGAACTTGATCATCTTTCTGCAGCTCTAGTTTTAAGTGAATATCACCATCTAGATTCTGGAGGACGACACATGCTTTCTCCTGAGAGCTCTGTATTATTTTAGCAGGTACTGTGATCACATAGTGGCTATAAGGATAAAGGAAGATCAATAACATTAATTGGTCAATCAGCCTGCAGCACGCTCCTAAACAGGTTACTAGGATTATAGGCAAATTTTGTTTTTTGGCTTCTCTGCAATCATTGGAGCAGCTATTGATTTTTTTGGGCTGTTCTAGATCTCACAGATTGAAGGTTTGACTGTTTCTCCCTGCTTCTAAAAGCTTCCACATCATAGGGGCTGCAAAAGTCAAATGAGCAGCTTAAAAATGTATTGTGTTGCAGCCAATCCCTGGGGAGGTGTGCCCATTAGGTTGCTGGTGAGAACAAATAGTTTGGGATCTGGAGCAGAAAGTTTCTTGTCCTGCTGGAGAAGTTCCACATCCTCAGGGGCTACTGCTGCTTTGAGGCAGTTCTGCTGATGTTTATCAAGGTCCCAGACTTCACCTAAGCATCTGGTCTGGAGAACTCACTGATTGTCTGTGGCACTGTATTAACCTCTCCCTTACTGAAGAGTGTCCAGTGGAAGCTTTGTGAGTACTGATCTGAGCTCTAGATCCCATGACTGTGTGCTGTTTTGGGTGATAAGTGCCAATGTTAGCTCTCACTGAGATGGGTCTTACAGAGTCTCAGTTCTGGCCCTTCCCCTTTGTCCCTGGCATAATGATTGTTCAGAGAAGCCTAGGCTAGTAAAGTGCATTCTTTTGTTACTATTCAGCACTCTTGGAGTATCCAATACAATACCACCCCAACCCCTCTGCAGAGGCATAGCTTGAAGCTTGTGGGCCCCCGAGGCAAAAGTTGACCTGCCCCCCCCCACTACCACCCACCACTTCCACTGTGTGTGCAGACCCACCGCACGCCAAGATACTCAAAGTGGCTTAAGAGTTTAGAGTTCCCAGAGTTCCTCCTTACATTAGAGGACAGGAATCACCCCTGGAGAATCAGAGGACAGGGACCCCTGGCAGGTCATTTGGCAGAGCTCCTTTCCCATTCCAGCACTGTAAACAGCCCCCCCCCCCCCACAATACCCAGGGCTAAAATCACACTCCTTTACACACAGTCAACCAGCCTTCACAGCGTGTAATCTGGCTTTTATATTGCCGTTCTGACCTGTGAAATCCCCTGGTCGGAACGGCAGTGTAGTTGCAGTAGGCAGATACACCCTATTCAGATCATGGCTGACTGGCTGTGCTGTCGAGGAATGCGATTTCAGCCCTGCAGAGGAGGAGCAGTGTAGAATGCTGTACTGGGAAAGAAGCTCAGCAGCAGGCATAGCATCCAGGGCGGAGGGGGTTGTCAGGGGGCCTTGGGAGGGGGGGGGGGCACAAGTTAGATCGGGGGGGGGGGGCAAAGCCATGTGACACTAAATCTGGAGCCTGCAGCCCCTCAGGAGGTGTTAAGGGATTTGTTTTAGCAATTTCTGAAGGTTTCTCTGTCAGTGTTGGCAAGTGTTGGGGAAGGTCACCTCCTGGAGGTGCATGTCTTTTCCCCAGTTTTCAGGGAAGTGGGGTAAGCAGACATCCCCGCGTGTGGGGGGGGTACAGAGAATCCCAGCTAGTGACTAGAAGACACTGAGCGGTGTCTTACCTCACCAGTGACATTGGTCCCATTGTGGCTACAGGACGGCACTCTCCTCCTCTTAACTTGCTGAGCTCGGTTACCATTCCATGTTGCCAGCACACAGCACAGACACTTCCCCATCCTGGGCTATTCTCACCCCATGCTCCTCTCCATTCAGGAAATGTCTCACAGCTTCTACCCAGCCAATGAGAACAGAGGGGTGTGGACTGTGGAAGGCAAACTGGAAGCCCAGTACTGGAGCATGGCTGTGGGGCCCTAGGGCAGATCGGAGCTGGACTTTGCGGAGCATATGATAATATGACAGGGAGGCTACAGGGGCCCCCTGGAGCTAGGGGCGGGGTTGCAATTGTTACCCCTGCAACCCCTTATGCTACGCCCATACCTCTGCTGTTACACATTCTACAAGTAATATATCACAAATGGACAACCTCTAGACTGTTTATTGGAGCCATAATACTCTGATCTCATGTACACTGGGTGTTTAGCCCCTGTGCATCAGCTTTCAGTGGCTTTGTGTGGGTGAAAGACGAAAGCACACTGTACATCCTTGCTGCCAGTAGCCTATAAAACTCAATGAGGCTGAAAGCTGCTATGGCTGGATGGTGCACTGAGCAATACTAACATTTAGGGCAGTATATGCTCAGGGACATAAATCTCAAGTATGCATGATGCCTAAAGTCATACTTTCTTGGATTCTCCAACAGTGAAATCAATCTCCTAAAATTTTAAGTCAAGGTTCAACTGGAAACTGTGTCCCTGCTCATCTTGGTATGTAGGTGGTGTGGGCGGTTAGCTTCAAGTGAAGAGTTTTCAGACAGGTAATCCAGCTATATGCAAGTTTAAAAGCTAGGTTCACTTTTTTTCCCCTAAATTCCAGTCCCCCTATGTACCAGTATAGCATTCGTGTGTTTTTTTACAAAAATATCAACGCTTTCTAACATTTACAGACACTTACCTTACTGTCCTCCATCCACGTTTCCAAACGCATCTATTGCTTCTGTCTTACTTCCTTACAGACTGTATGACACAGGAAGGAGTTGACCAGCTGACCTCATTAGCACACACCCCGCATCATCCACCCTCTCATTCCCAGCTGCACGTTTTCTAAATGAGATGCGATCAGTGATCACCCTTCTCACTAAATACACAATCAATTTGCCTAGTGTATGGCCATCTTTAAACAAGTACATAGGAGGGAATGGACAGACACACTCAGCTGTCAAGCCCTGTTCACATCTCTGCATAGCGGTAACTCGCATTCCGACATGCGTCTTTTTTTTTGCGAGGTCGTTGGAGCATTTTCACACATTTGCAGCCCATCCACCTGAATGGGCTGCCCTACACACAGCAATCGCCCCAAAGAAGCTTCAGAATTTTTTTTAGAGCAGAGCTTGGTGCGTTTTTACTGCGATTTTTGGAGCAGCGCATTTCTGAAATGCAAGGAAATGCACAGATGTGAATGGAGCCTCATTGTTCTTGTGTTCCTGCACCAATTTTACTTTCAGGCCCCATTCACATCTAGCATAGTGGGAGTGAACGTTGCGTCTCGTTTTTCCTGTGACATGCATAGGGCAGCCTGTTGATTTCAATGGGCTGTGATGTATGCTTTGTTTGGTGTATTAATGGCACTGAACAACTAGTGATTTAAGGTGTATAAAGTAAAATATATGTAATCACATGCACATTATGTTCCATTCAATATGTGGGTAGGACGACACAGACTAATGCCACGTACACACGATCAGAAATGCCACCAGCAAAACTCTGATGAGAGCTTTTTGTCGGAAAATGCGACCGTGTGTATTCTCCATCGGTCTTTTGCTGGTGGAATTCCAGCCAGCAAAAGATTGAGAGCAGGTTCTCTATTTTTCGGTGGGGAAAAGTTCCTATCCGAAAATACGATCGTCTGTATGCAATTTGGATGTGAAAAAAATCACGCATGCTCGGAAACAATTCGCATGCTCGAAGCATTTTCTCATTGTAGTGTTGTTCGTCACCGTGTTCTTGACGGTCGAAAGTTCGGAGAATGTTTGTGTGACCGTGTGTATGCAAGACAAGCTTGAGCGGAATTCCGTCGGAAAAACCATCCAAGGTTTTTCGGACGGAAACTCTGCTCGTGTGTACGCAGCATTAGAGATCGCCTTTACGATCACCTCTACGATATAGAGAATAATCATTCCACTAACCTAGCTCGCCATTGGAATGATCACCACCATAAAGATGTATCCAGATTGGTGATACAGGATATGGAAAAAATAGTGAAGCCACCCAGGGGTGTAGATATATTCAAAATCTTGTGTAAACAAGAATTCATTGGATTTTCAGATTAAATACTAGAAAACCTGCTGGCCTCAACTACAAGTGGGATGTGTCTCATTTTTATGAATGAGATAGTTTTACAAATGAGACACATCTTTGCGGTCTCTCAATATACATATATAATAATTTTTTCCGACCCCCTATTGTTGCCACTAATAAAGGCTTGTGACATAACAGCACTACAGATCATACCACATGATAATTACTCCCTCTAATCTAAATATGGTTTGTTTTTCTTGTGTACTGCTTTCAGCCTCCACCCAGTTTTTCAATGTAAGCAATATGAACCTTATACATTAACAGTTTTTACTTCAAGGTTTACTAAAACTGAGATTAAACATCGGGGATCAGAGACAATTTGATCGGCGGCCGTTCAATCAGTGGCTAGTGACCTTGATCACTAGTGTGATAACGATCGCTATCACAAATCTGTCCACTTGCGGGTCTTCAAACTAAATGACAAGATTTATACGATTGCTAGATACATAAACTTTTCAATTGACCAATATATTTTTTGTCTCCATTTCTTTCTCCCATCTCTTTGTATTCTTGGATATATATATATATATATATATATATATATATATATATATATATATATATATATATATATATATATATATATATATATATAGATTTAATTATGGACAAGTTTACATGCATATACTCTATATCTCTCTTTACATTGTAAAGCCCTGCGTAATCTGTTGGCACTATATAAATCGTTAATAATAATAATATCTCCCATGAAGTTTTCACTTCATTTCTGATCTCTTTTCTTCTCACATCCATTTTGAGGGTCTGCCTTATATCCCTATACAGAACTGAACTGGAAGTCACTCTCTTTTGGCTCCCTGCATTTAATGCGGGGACTATTCTAATTATATATACACATTTTTATATGTCTAATATGGAATATATATTTATATGGTTATAGTAATTGTACACGATGCTCATTATGGATTAGGCACTGGAATATATACATCTTTCCAAGACTTATTTTAAATCACATTTTTTGGTTTTATTTGTGGTCTATGATATATCAACCAGTTCTAGATGTGCATACCAATGATTTTTTTTAAATATATGATACTGTCAGTTAAATTTGACTTCATGTAATATGCTATTGGTCCATGCTTTGATCTATAGGGATGGACTGGGAACCTTAGGCTCTAGAAAAAAAAAAAAAAAAAAAAAAACAGATAACCCTTTTCATGGCTGGGACACATTTTTGTGGGCTAAAGAAAATGTATAATGCAAAGTCTGCCTTGATGCTAAAGTTATAAGTGGGCATACTGAAAAGGGGATGTAAAATACATGGTTTATTGCGACACACATTTTACATCTTCCATCATCAATTTTCTTTGTGGCTTTTGCCACTAAGCACAGGACATCTCAGAGTCAAAAAGGAGGTTAGTACTGGCAGACCTACTACTGCTCAAGGTTGTGATTGCAGGTGTGAACAGAGCAGATTGACTCCAGGTGCTACCGACTGTAGGTTCTACTGCAATCAATGTCTAAATAGTGATGTATGTCCACTTAAGGACCCCAGCCCAACTTATCTCATTAGTACTAGCCTGTTAAATGCCTCCCCCACCCCTCAAGCCCAGTCCTTCCATGGTGCAGCACCACTAAGCACACTAATCATAAAGCAGAACCTATACAAGCAATTAGCAAGTATGGCTGCACAATAATTTAATATTTAATTATATGCATGCACAATAAATTTACAAACTATTCTCAGAAACAAGGTTTCTGTAAAAGTTAGATTAATTTAGAAAAGGTAAAATGCCATAGTAATTGTCTTACGGATCCTTGGCTGATACAAGTGTTGAGCTGCAAATGGCCAGGCAGATAAACACTATGCGAAGCAGCATGTTGGGTCACACATCAACACCAATGAGACTGAGAAATCTCGTGTCTCATATATTGGGAGACAGAGAGAATTCACTTTCACCCACTCTTATCCTCCTCATCTACAAACAAGAATTTTGAACTCATGTTGGTAAATATTATCAGAGGACACTTTCACAATGTGTTAGTTTACCATTGGCAGCAAGCCTCTATACACAGTAACATACAGTAGTTACATAGTTAGGTTGAAAAAAGTCCATCTAGTGCAACCATCAAACGCTGCCACTGTGCCCATCAAACGCTGCCACTGTGCCCATCAAACGCTGCCACTGTGCCCATCAAACGCTGCCACTGTGCCCATCAAACGCTGCCACTGTGCCACTATGCCCATCAAACGCTGCCACTGTGCCCCATCAAACGCTGCCACTGTGCCCATCAAACGCTGCCACTGTGCCCATCAAATGCTGCCACTGTGCCCAAGTTCTGCCACTGTGCCCCAAGTTCTGCCACTGTGCCCCAAGTTCTGCCACTGTGCCCCAAGTTCTGCCACTGTGCCCCTTAAGTGCTGCCACTGTGCCCCTCAAGTGCTGCCACTGTGCCCCTCAAGTGCTGCCACTGTGCCCCTCAAGTGCTGCCACTGTGCCCCTCAAGTGCTGCGAGTGTGCCCCTCATGTTCTGCCACTGTGCTCCCTCAAGTGCTGCCACTGTGCCGCTCAAGTGCTGACCCTGTGCCCCCTGCCAGCCCTCTGCACTTACCTTGTCCCGGTGTGCAGCTGGTGACGGCGTCAGGCGACGAGTGGTGTTGCAGGAGAGAGGGGGCGGCGCTCCTGCTCCCGTTCAACCATAAAAATAAATCAATAAAAAAAAAAATTAATACAATCCAATATACACAATCCCATACCCACAGCTGATCCACATGTATAACTTCTGTACAAAAAAATAATATTATAGAAATTTAAAAAGAAAATTAACAAATACTAATAATGGCCATTGCATTTATACATGCCAGTAAAATAAAGAACATTTTAAAATGTAAGGGTTTAGCAGCACGTGTGCCAATTCAAACATTTGGATAATATCTGTTGTACAGGATGCCAGAGATGGGTCCTGGACAGCAGGTATATTCCCTAAAATTTGACTTGTGTTCCCTTTAAAGGGTACAGTTTATTGGTAATGTTGATGTTGAGTACTCAGGGGCTCTCACTCATATAGGGTGAGGAGTTCCTGGGTAGTGTGGCTACAGAGAAGAGGACTGACTCAGTATTATCTGGATTGCTAAATCCTTATTAGGGGCCTGGATTCAAAGAGTTTTGCGTGGGAACCTCCAAATCATGATTACAGGGACTTTGGTCCTGAAGGGTTTAACCCAGATGCCTTTTAGTCCAGAAAAGGAAGAGAAAGGAAACAGCACCTGGCAGTGAGAGCTGCACACACCTCTGTTAGCAGGGTGAGCTAAGCTTAGGATTGAGCCATTGTTACTTAACAGTAAAAGCCTTCTCTTTGGAACCCCTGAAGCAGAGGGGAACCGCAAAACCCCAGTGTGGGACCCGGAAGATTGTATTTTTTTCCCCCAAATTCTGGACTGTGTCTGTTTTGGAGAGACCAGTAAAGACTACTTACCTTTAGAAGTGGGTTGATGGTGATCCTGGGTCTCAAAGATGCATAAAGATTATCAGAATTTATTTAAAATATTAATCTCCTTTACATAGGTTTTTCTGAACACAGCCAATCTTAAAAAAAAAATCCCAACAAAAGGCTCACCAACAGAGCCTGGCAGCCCACCAACAGAGCCTTGCAGTCTAACAAGAGGCTCACTAACAGAGAATAGCAGCCCAACAGCAAGCCCTAGAACAGGCAAAGGCCCACCATAGGAAATTGCTGGCACAGCAGGAACAAAGACACCAGCAAAAAATTTAGGCCACTGTGAAACAGCTTCAGCAGAGGCAGCAGACCGAGGCTGGGAGTGATGCCGGTAGCATACCGACTTTTCGGGTAAGCCACCTGTTGCCAAAAATGACTGTGGATGATGACCCAGAGAGGTTTTTGACCACGTTTGAAAGGACAACTGGAAAAGAGAGCTGGCCTAAAGAACACATTGATAGATTTGATTATGGACAAGTTTACATGCATAAACTCTATATCTCTCTTTACATTGTAAAGTTCTGCGTAAACTGTTGGTGCTAAATAAATCGTTCATAATAATAATTAGAGTTGAGCGGACACCTGGATGTTCGGTTTCGGCGGGTTCGCCAAACTTCGGAAAAAAGTCCGGGTTCCGGACCGAACTTGACACGCTTGACCCCGAACTCCGAACCCCGTTGAAGTCAATGGGGACCCGGACTTTTGAAGACTAAAATGGCTGTAAAAAAGTCATGGAAAGGGCTATAGGGCTGCAAATGGCAACACAATGTTGTTAAGAGGATAATGTGGATAGGGAATTAACTTAAAATAACATAAAAAAAATAAAAATAAATATGCTGGAGGCCCCCTGCTGAGCAGGAAGTCATTAACTACTTTGTGTCAGCACATGGACTTTGTTTATATATATATATATATATATATATATATATATATATATATATATATATATATATATATATATATATATATATATATATATATATATATATATATATAAATATATATATATATAATATATAAACAGACCTTTTTTATGTTGCACATTATTATTAATAATTTTCTGTGGCACATGGAATTCGAGAATTTGGAAATGTTTTGAATTTTCCTTTGCAGGAGTGGGATCACAGGAGGGGAGGGGGGAATTGTGTCACATCACAAAAAACATAGAATTTTGTGTGCTGGTTTGTTTTTTTGGATAAAAATGTGGTTTGGTTGTACAAAATTTCCCCCTACAGGATTATAGATATACACGTACAGTGGCCTGGTTACACAGTTTTTTCTTTACAGGATTATAGACACACACATATATATATTTTGTAAAAAAAATTTCCTCACAGGATTGGGTTTCATATGATTAGGAGGATTTGGTTTTCTTTCACAGAATTGGGATTGTGTTGCAAAAACCCCTTTGTAAGAAAAAATTCTTTGTCTTAGGATTGTTTAACCACTTCAGCCCCGGACCAATTGGCAGCCAAAGGACCAGGCCCCTTTTTGCGATTCGGCACTGCGTCGTTTTAACTGACAATTGCGCGGTCGTGCGACGTGGCTCCCAAACAAAATTGGCGTCCTTTTTTTCCCACAAATAGAGCTTTCTTTTGGTGGTATTTGATCGCCCCTGCGGTTTTTATTTTTTGCGCTATAAACAAAAATAGAGCAACAATTTTGAAAAAAATGCAATATTTTTTACTTTTTGCTATAATAAATATCCCCAAAAAATATATAAAAAAACATTTTTTTTCCTCAGTTTCGGCCGATACATATTCTTCTACATATTTTTGGTAAAAAAAAATCGCAATTAGCGATTATTGATTGGTTTGCGCAAAAGTTATAGCGTTTACAAAATAGGGGATAGTTTTATAGCATTTTTATTAATATTTTTTTTTTTACTAGTAATGGCGGCGATCAGCGATTTTTATTGTGACTGCGACATTATGGCGGACACATCGGACATTTTTGACACATTTTTGGGACATTTGTCATTTATATAGAAATCAGTGCTATTTAAATAGCAATGATTCCTATGTAAATGACAGTTGTAGTGAAGGGGTTAACCACTAGGGGGCGGGGAGGAGTCAGTGTGACGTGTTGTGTTCATTTTACTGTAGGGGGGCGTGGCTGTACGTGTGACGTCATTGATCGGCGTTCCCGATGACAGGGAACCGCTGATCACTGACAGTCAGTGTAGGAAGCGCGGGGAGAGGTTTGTTTACTTCAGCTCTGTAACCCGATCGCGGGACACCAGCGGCGATCGGGTCCGCTGGTCCCGCGGCCGGGGTCACGGAGCTCCCGACCGGGTCGCGAGCGCGCCGCTAGCGGCGCGCGCGCGACCCACAGGCAGTCACATGCACGATCACGTACAGGTACGTGATTCTGCCTGCCCGTGCCATTTTGCCGACGTATATCGTCGTTAGGCGGTCGGGAAGCGGTTAAGAATACCCACCCGTCTGCATAGGAGCATTTAGCACCATTGTATAGAAATTAGAGTCACTTCACTTGATGCCAATCGTCATCTTACCCTACCCTACCCACCACAGGACTGATTTGATCCTAAAGGGACCCACAGCTGATAGCAGTAACATATAATAAGTTCCTTCAAAACTGAGTTTTGTAAGGTGCTTAAGGACACATACCTTTCTTTGATTGGCGCATCTCCCTTAAAACCCTAATCTTAATAAGTGAACGGACATCTGGTCTTTCTTACCTTCTAGAGTGCAGCCTTCATAAAACGCATACCAGTATAAAAGTTGGCGCCGGTACCCCCTTTTTTCTGTATTAACTACTTCCCACCCGGACACTGTATATATACGTCCGGGTGGGAGCCGTCTACTTCTGATAGGACGTTCCTGAACGTCCTACAGAAGTAGGGGGATCGCGCGTGCCCACGCAGCGGCGCAATCCCGATGCGCTCGTGTCACCTGGACACGGCGCATCTCGGATCGGCAGGAGGGCTCTGTGATTGGCCCTCCTGATCACATGACGGCCGTGTCCAATCACAGCCGTCATGTGATGTAAGCAAACAGCCGGTTGCTAGGCAATCGGCTCTCCTCTCCTCACACGGAAGTCGCGCTGAGGACAGGAGAGCGGATCGCTGCAGCCGGCTGGCAATCAGTGAGTATTAGCTGTTTTTTTACAGCTTTTTACTCACCGATCACCAGTGTAGTGTCAAAGTAAACACACATGTCCCCAAAACATACATGTCCCCAAATAATAAAAACACATGTCCCCAAAATAATAAAAACACAGTCCCCCACATATGTCCCAGTAAAAACATGTGCCAATGATTATCTGCACACATGTCCGTGATCACCTGCACACATCTGTACATGATCATTTGCGTACATATGTCCGCGATCACGCGAACCAATTATTATACACTCAACAGAATTTTTATTACTAAAAACATGTAGCAGAATACATTTTGGTTTAAATTTATGACAATTTGATTTTATTGGATTTCTTTTAAAAAAGAAAGGAGAAAATCGTTTTTTTTCAAAATTTCCGCAATTTTTTCGCTTATATCGCAAAAAATAAAAAACAGTCGTGAATAAATTCCACCAAACTAAAGCTCTATTTGTGCAAACAAAATGATAAAAATTGAATTTGGGTACAGCATTGCATGACCGCGCATTTAAACTGTGAGAGCGCTGAAAGCTGAAAATTGGTCTGGGAAGGAAGGGGGCGAAAGTGCCCTGTATTGTAGTGGTTAAGAACCTCAGAAACGCAACAGCACGATGCCACACATATGGTGGGAATTCCCCACAATACGCCCTTTCTGGAAAAAAATATTCAATTTAATGGATAAGATAGTGGGAAAATAAAATACTTGGAAATAAAAAAAAAAAAAAAAATTATAATCTTGACCTAGGAGGACGAGGTCCATATGGAGTAGGGGTTTGAGGTGGCGGTGTAGGTGAAAGCGGTGGTGGAGGAGGACGAGGTAGCCAACATTGGTTCAAAAATACAACAATGGCTGGGTAAGGCTGGTGGTGATGTGTCGAATTCTGTCCCCCGTCGCTTAGTGTCCGCCCTGTACTGCGCTTGCTCAGTACGTAGGACAAGGGGATTTTGAAAATCTCCGAAGACGAACGGCGCCTGCGCGGTGAGTCCAGGTTCAAGCCACACCATCCGAGGTTCAAGCAAAGCGAGGCCATGCCGGAAGCGTGGCGAGCCCGTGAGGGGCCCTGTTACTATGTGCTACCGTATGTCCACTTGGATGGTGGGGCTTGAACCTGCACTCACTGTGCAGGCGCCGTTCATCTTCCGAGATTTTTGGAATCTCCTTGTCCTCGGGCCGGACACTATCCGATGGCTGGACAACTTTTGTCAGAACACTGGTATACATGTCTACTCTGCACAAGGTACGGACAAGTCCTGTGGGATCCATGCCTGGTTCATTTTAATGAACGTGAGCTTGTCCACATTGGCTCTGGACAGACAGCTGCTCTAGTCTGTGATAACGCCCCCTGCCGTGCTAAATACACGTTCAGATAATACACTGGCTACAGGGCAGGCCAGCACCTCCAAAGGCATAAAGGGCAAGCTCAGGCCATGTGCCCAATTTTGAGACCCAGAAGTTGAAGGGGGCAGACCCGTCATTCAGTATGTGTAGGCGTGTGCACACATACTGCTCCACCATGTTGGTGAAATGCTGCCTCCTGCTAAGACGTTCCATCTCAGCTGGTGGTGCTGGTTGTTGTGGCGTGCCGACAAAGCTTTTCCACATTTCGGCCATGCTAACCCTGCCTTCTGAGGTACTGGCGGTGCCCCGGCTGCATTGGCAACCTCTTCCTCCTCCTCTTCACCTTGTGCTTTTACCGTACCCCCCGCTGTCAGGTGGGAATGCCACCAGCAGCGCGTCTACCAGCGTGCGCTTGTACTCGCGCATCTTACGATCACGCTCCAGTGAGGGAATTAAGGACGGTACGTTGTCCTTGTAATGGGGATCCAGCAGGGTGGCCACCCAGTAATCAGCACCAGTTAGAATGTGGGCAACTCGGCGGTCGTTGCGGAGACACTGCAGCATGTAATCGCTCATGTGTGCCAGGCTGCCCAGAGACAATGAAAAGCTGTCCTCTGTGTATCCCCCCAGCCACGCACCAGTGATGGCCATGAGCTGGTCTGGGTGCCACCTTGCTGTGAACATGGTTTCTCCTCCTCCATCTCCTCCTCATCCTCCACCTCGTCATCCTCCCAGAACTGTGCCCTTGCTGCCGGACAATTGTGTACCTGGCGTTTGTTGGTGCAGGAACCCACCCTCATAGCCACTTGTGAATGACTGCCCTGAAAGCCTTGGAATTGATCCCGGTTCCTCCTCCTCCTATGCCACATCCTCTTCCATCATCGCCCGAAGTGTTTTTTCATTGAGGCATAGAACTGGGATAGTAACGCTGAGAATGACGTCATCGGCACTGGCCATGTTGGTGGAGTACTCGAAACAGCGCATGTCCCTCCACAACTTCTGCGTGGTGTGGGTTTTTCCCCCAAACAGGAAAGTTTTAAAACTGCCTGCTGTCGTTTACCCCTGGCTGTGCTAAAGTTGGTAGTGAAAGTGTTACACTGACCGGATGAGGAAGCGGAGTAGGAGGAGTTAGCAACAGGAGGAAAACTGAAGCGCCCTGAAATCCTCGGTGGTGGAAGGACATGCGCCAAACTGCTATCTGCCTCAGGCCCAGCCGCTACTGCATTTACCCAGTGTGCTGTTAGGGAGATATAACGTCCCTGACCGTGCTTACTGGTCCACTCATCCCTAGTTAGGTGGACCTTGCCACAGATGGCGTTGCGAAGTGCACACCTGATTTTGTCCCCCACTTGGTTGTGCAGGGAAGGGATGGCTCGCCTGGAAAAGTAGTGACGGCTGGGCACTGTGCAACAAATTGAGCTGTTCTTGGAGCAAAGCGGTTTGTCGCAGCTGTATAGAGGGCCTTGTAAAAGATGATCCGGTTACCTCTTGCCAAAAGATGCTAGCTTCTGTCAGATGACCTTGCGTCCACCTTTAGTTCCTTTAGAATGCTTATTGACAAGCTCCAAACTCGAGCAGAGGGTCCGTCGTCACAGAAGACGACAGTCAGCACTCCGCAGCAGGCGGACAGTGAAGACTGAGGCTGAGGTCAGATCTAACCGTTCCTCTCTAGCGGGGTCAGAGATAGAGTCCGGGGATAGATAATCCACTCGGAGCTCGAGATTTAAGTTATCCGTAGAAGATGTGGATGACTTATTGAAGGCCATCTATACTACCCTTGAATTGAAAGAAGTGGAGGTTCAGCTATCCAAACATAATCTCATGTATAAGGGATTGCACAAGAAAAAATCTAGAGTTTTTCCAGTCCATAGCTCATTGATTGTTACTATCAAACTGGAATGGGATAATCCTGAGAGAAAACCTCTCTAGTAACCTAAAAAGGAGGTTTCCTTTTGATGAGGACACTACGCAGCCATGGAATAAAAATCCCAAGCTAGACGCACCCCTTTCAAAGAACTCGGACCTGGCGTTCAATGATATGGGTACGCTTAAGGATCCGATGGACAAGAGGGGGGATATCCTTCTCCACAGAGACTGGGGCTCTGCGGTTGGGAACCTCAAACCTGCTCTGGCCTCCACTTGTGTGGCCAGAAATCTGGAGGTGTGGTTAACCCAAATTCAGACTCATCTGTTGGCAGGTATTTCCAGAGAGCAGATTTTGAAGTCTTTTCCTCTCCTCTTTCAGGCAGTAGGTTTTTTGGTGGATTCTTCTGCAGAGTCGGTGAGAATGTTGGCCAGGACCTCAGCTTTAGTGAACTCGGCCAGGAGAAGCCTTTGGCTTAAGACCTGGTCAGGGGACTCAGCCTCCAAGTTACGCCTTTGTGGGCTCCCCTTAACAGGCGATCACTTATTTGGCCCAGGGCTGCAGGATGCACTGGAACGCACTGCCAATAGGAAGGCTTTCCCAGAGAAAAAGAGAATCCCAGCAGCCAGCAAGTTTCCCTGCACGTACTTCTATAAGACTGAAGTCTTTGTTGTGTGTGACAACACAACAAAGACTTCAGTCTTATAGAAGTACGTGCAATAGAGGCTATACCTAGGGATAGCCTTACTGATAACAAAAGGTTTCCCCTTCTTTGCCATAGGGAAACCTTTTGGATTTATCGTTTGGGTTTCCTTTCACCTGAGGGTATGAAGAAATTGACATCTTGAGCATTTTATGAAGTTACAGTAATCAACAGTAATTTATACAATATAGAATACATTTTTAAATGATTATAATTTTACATATATTATAATATTTTTTTTTAATAAACATGGTTTATTTTTATGCTAGACATATATTTTAATTTAAGTTATATATGTATGCATGTATAGGTATAAATGCGTGCATAGAGATGGTTTCCAACTATGACAATAATTACAATATACCATATAGATATACAGATATAACCAATGTTTGGTATGATAACAATTTTTGTATATTATATACACACATATATATATATACACACATATATATATATATATATATACACATATATATATATATATATATATATATATATATATATATATATATATATATATATATATATATATATATATATATATATATATATATATATATATATATATATATATATATATATATATATATGAATCTTAAATCCATTTTAACTTTATTATTTTTATTTTTTATTTTTCACTATTTTTATTTATTTATTTTCAGTTTTTGATAGATGTTTTGTCTAAATATAGTTTGTTTTGTCTAGTAATATTGACATTCAGCTATATACACTATTTAAAATTTCGATATTTTCCCCATATGTTTTTCTGCATCAATCTATATGTGGTTTTCACTACAGTGTTGCTGTATAAGGTTCATTCAGACAAGGTTTAATTATATACCGCAAGGATATCGATCACAAGGGGTTAACTTCTTAAGCAACCTTTAATTCCGCCTTAATTGGCGCTGCTTTTTGCTTTTAAATTCCTCCTATGTCATGGCTCCCCGTGACTTTGATAAAGCGCAGGCGCGCAAAACATGTAGGTCACGGTTGCCCTGACAACCAAGTATCGCTTGCGCACTGCCTCTCCTCCCTGCTGACCAGCGGAGTGTTTCCGCATCCAGATGCCTTCCGCTCTCCCAGTCCATTGGCCAGGACGTGAGTTCACAGTTTTGTAACGGAGACATAGCTGAGCTAGGGACATCGGTACATTCATGGCTGCAGCAGCTCTATCTTACAAAACCAATAGAGACAAGCGGTCCCCCTGCCACCACTAGCCACACTTCGCCACGGATAGACCGGATTGAACATCTCAGCAGTATGGTTAACCCCTTATCGGGACCTGAGGCGGTACTGTGCATTGGTTTCTTTTACTGATTGTTTTTACCAGTTTTGTTTTAAATGATATGAACAGGATTGGATTGCACAGTGTCCTGTTCTCTTTTATCATTTTGGACTAATATATTTTAAATAAATTAAAGTTTTTCCCATTGAGCGCTGTTTTTTGTAGATATTGGATGCTGCTAAAGCTTTGGACAGTCTGGAATGGGACTATGGCTGGTGATGCAGCGATTTGGTTTCGGTCCCCTTTTTATTAAATGGGTAAAACTCCTCTACAACGAGCCTAGAGCAAAAGTTAGAATCGGTAGTGAATACTCAGACATTCCAGCTGGAAAGAGGGATGAGACAGGGATGTCCCGTCCCCCCTCGTTTGTTCTGGCAATGGAACCCCAGGCGATCCTGACGAGATCACGTCCGGATATTCAGGGATTCCAGCGCCAGTTGGGGGGGGGGGGGGGGACAAAAGCGCCTTGTTTGCGGACGTCTTGTTCTTTATCGGAGACACAAACGCTACGCTTAAAACTGTGATAAGTATGGTGGGAGGAGTTCGGACAACATTCCGGCTTAGTTATTAATTGGAATAAATCAGCTCTATTACCGTTGGCCTGGCCTAATGACCAACCATTGCCAATAATTCCCTCCCTGGACGTGGTAACCAAGTTAAGATATTTAGGGGTTTGGATCTCTAGCGGCGTAAAACGCTATACCAGTGATAACCTAGTACTATTGCTGTTGAAACTGAAGCAAAAAGGTAGATATTTGGTGTCACCTCCCTCTTTCCGTGGCAGGGCGCTGCAGTTTGATCAAGATGATCTGGCTCCCGCAAGTATTGTACGTTCTCCATAATTCTCCAATCTGGATTAGCCAGAAATGGTTCAAGAAGATTGAATCTCTATTTAGGGATTTAACCTGGAAGAAGGGTAAAGCCCGGATTAGTTTGGAAACAATGCAACTCCCTGTCAGGGGGGGGAGGGACAGCGATCCCACACCCGAGACTATACTTCTTGTCAGCCCAACTCCAGCACTTGGTGAGTGGTGGAATCCTAGAAGGGGGAAGTTCCAGCAATAAAATGGTGATAATGGGAGCGCCCCAGAATTCACTAATAGAGGTGCTGGAAGCAGACTCATTTATCTACAGATGCCCGACGAGCGACTTAATGAACAGAGTGTGGCAGGCAACAAAGTTATTATTGGGATATAGCGGGGTGAATGAGTTCACCCCCCTATGGTACAATAAAAATCTAGCTGAAATGACAGAGAGACCTCGAGAATGGGAAAGACAGGGTATTGGCCGGTTAATTCAGTTATATGAGGGCAACCGAATGAAGTTATTTGAAGATTTAAGATGAGAATTTGATATTCCAAATAGGATGTTTTACAAATACTTACAGATTAGACATAGAATTCAGGCCCAATTTAGGCCCTTAAAGAGGTGTGCCCATCAAATTTTTTTTTTTAAAAGTCAGAATCGGACACTTACCTGTCCCAGGGTCCAGCGATGCGGGGGAACGAACCCCCCCCCCCTCGTTCTCCGCTCACGGCGCCGGCATCCTTACTGTGGACACCCACTGCACATGCGCGAGCGGCGCCGCACATCTTGGTATGCCGCACAGTCATCTGGGACCTGTCACGTGTACCAGATGACTGACTGCCGAGGGGAAGTGACGTTTCTAGCCTGGGCTGAGGAAGAGACAGATTTTGTGGGACCACCTAGCAACAGGGAGAAATAGGTAAGTGGTTTTTTTTTTTTTATCCAATTATTTTTTATTGTCAGATTTAATGTAAATACGCATAATGTTGTCATTTTGGTGGAAACACCACTTTAACCATTGAATGGGTAAATATCCCTTTGCTCCATAAAATAATTGAAATGAGAAGCCTGATTTCCAAGCTATATGCTAATCTGGGAGATATAATTAGGAGTAGAAAGGGACCTGACAGGAGTAGAAGGTGGGCGAAAGATATAGGGCCGATAACCTCAGATTGATGGGACAAGATCCTAGAACAAGGAAGCTTGGTTTCAATATCTCCTTCACAAAGGATCTCCCACTTGTTCCTTATCTATAGAGTCTATTACACCCCCCAAAAAAAGTTCTAATTTGGTAGGAAGCCTAGGGATGAATGTCCTAGATGCAAGGTGCCAGGGGATCTTGTTCATATGATGTGGAAGTGTCCAAAGCTATACAGATACTGGATAGAAATAGTGGAAAGGATAAACAATTTTCAGGACTACACTGAAACTAGAGGCCAGGACTTGCCTGCTAGGAAGCTTTGAGGAGGGTGAAGCCTCGCCTCTTGCGAAGATTGCTGTGCTGAGATGCCTGTACCAGGCAAGGCGCTTAATAGCACAGAACTGGCAGACTAGGACCCCTCCCTCGGTGGCATGGACTGAGTCCATCAATTCTATGATATGATGTGAGAGGGCGATGTTCATCAGGCAAAACAACCTAAAGAATTTTGTAGGTCTATGGAGTCCCTGGCTAAGTGAGATGGGATGTTCTACCCTGGAGGGCGACGACAGGGTAGATAGAGTGTCCCCCCCGTCGCCACCCTATTCCCGGATCCTTGGCTGATACAAGTGTTGAGCTGCAAATGGCCAGGCAGATAAACACTATGCGAAGCTGCATGTTGGGTCACACATGAACACCAATGAGACTGAGAAATCTTTTGTCTCATATTGGGAGACAGAGATTATTCACTTTCACCCACTCTTATCCTCCTTATCTACAAACAAGAATTTTGAACTCATGTTGGTAAATATGATCAGAGGACACTTTCACAATTTGATAATTTACCGTTGGCAGCAAGCCACTATACACAGTTACATACAGTAGTTATAGTTAGGTTGAAAAAAGTCTATCTAGTTCAACCATAAAAATAAATCAATAAAAAATATACAATCCCATATACACAATCCCATACCCACAGCTGATCCACATGTATAACTTCTGTAAAAAAAAATAAAAAATGTTATAGAAATTTAAAAAGAAAATTAACAAATACTAATAATGGCCATTGCATTTATACATGCCAGTAAAATAAAGAACATTTTAAAATGTAAGGGTTTAGCAGCACGTGTGCCAATTCAAATATTGGGATAATATCTGTTGTACAGGATCCCAGAGATGGGTCCTGGACGGCAGGTATATTCCCTAAAATTTGACTTGTGTTCCCTTTACAGGGTACAGTTTATTGATAATGTTGATGTTGAGTACTCAGGGGCTCTCGCTCAGAAGAGGACTGACTTTCAGTATTATCTGGATTGCTAAATCCTTATTAGGGGCCTGGATTCAAAGAGTTTTGCGTGGGAACAACCTCCAAATCATGATTACAGGGACTTTGGTCCTGAAGGGTTTAACCCAGATGCCTTGAAGTCCAGAAAAGGAAGAGAGAGCAAACAGCACCTGGCAGTGAGAGCTGCACACACCTCTGCTAGGGTGAGCTAAGCTTAGGATTGAGCCATGGCTACTTAACAGTAAAAGCCTTTTCTTTGGAACCCCTGAAGCAGAGGGGAACCACAAAACCCCAGTGTGGGACCGGAAGATTGTATTTCTTTCCCCCAAATTCTGGACTGTCTGTTTTGGACAGACCAGTAAAGACTACTTACCTTTAAAAGTGGCTTGATGGTGATCCTGGGTCTCAAAGATGCATAAAGATTATTATAATTTATTTTTAAAATATGAATCTCCTTTACATAGGTTTTTCTGAACACAGCCAATCTTAAAAAAAAATTCCAACAAAAGGCTCACCAACAGACCATAGCAGCCCAACGGCAAGCACTGGAACAGGCAAAAGCCCACCATAGGAAATTGCTGGCACAGCAGGAACAGACACCAGCAAAACATTTAGGCCACTGTGAAACAGCTTCAGCAGAGGCAGCAGACCGAGGCTGGGAGTGATGCCGGTAGCATACCGACTTTTCGGGTAAGCCACCTGTTGCCAAAAATGACTGCGGATGATGACCCAGAGAAGTTTTTGACCACGTTTGAAAGGACAACTGGAAAAGAGAGCTGGCCTAAAGAACAATGGGCTGGACCCCCCATCTGATAAGTCCCAAAATGCTTATTTTGACTTGGAGCCTGTGAATGCAAAGAACTATGATAGTTTTAAAACGTAAATATTGGTACAACTGGGTGTAACCGTGGCTGTCCATGCTTAGCGTGTACACAGTTGGAGTTATCGGCTGGGAAAGCCACCCCTGTCACAAATGTAGGACTTCATCCACTTGACCAGGAAATGGCTGCAGCCAGAAACTGTCTGGACCAAAAATTGTGGAGCGGGTAGTCGTGGACAAATTTCTGAGGTCTCTCCCTACCACCTTGCAAAAAAAGGTGAGCCATGGAGATCCGGAAACAGCAAACAAAACTTGTAGACCTTGTGGAAAGGAAATTAGTGACTGAAAATCTTACATCTTCCCTCAGACTCATGGACTTTCCACCCCAAGACTAGACCATCCCCAGCTACGGGTAAGACTGCACCAAGTGATAGGGGTGGAGAGAGTGAAAAAGGGGGAACTAAAAGGTATTTTTGGGACTGCTTCTAATGTCTGGCGAGAGCGGCCTGGAAGGCCAATCCCACAGGAGGTGACTAGAAAGTTAATCTGTTACCACTGCCAGGAAGGAGGGACATGTAACAGCAGTTTGCCCAGCTATTGATGAACCAATGCACTGACTTTCTTTTAGATAGACAGCAGTCCCTATTTGCAACTACATGCACTGCAGTAAAGGGAAACGAGAAACCTTTATGCAAAATGTATATAGATGGTAAAAATGTTGTATTGTTGGATTCAGGTAGCCTGGTTTCCTTGATAAAAACTGAACTGGTGGTGGGAAAAACCTTGCACCCTAGGAAAATGGCGGTCATTTGTGTACATGGAGACACTCGAGAGTATCCCGTGATCACGGTGTCCTTCAAAATCTCCCTCAGTAACCTGTGTCATTGGGTGGGTTTGGTTCTCCAACTACCACATGATGCCATTGTGGGAAGGGAATTCGCCAAATTCTGGGAGCTTTGGCATTGCCCATATAATTGGGAGCGCTTTTGTAAATAATTTGTGGTTTATCCGTGAGGTTATCTCTCAGTTGTTTGTCTTGTTTAAGTACCTGTCAGTATTTGGAAATCATTTTTTCCACATCTCTGGTCTGTAAATTATTATCCAATACTTTGCACGTACCTGTATCCACATTATTTGCTTGATTCCTAGTATTATCTAATAAGCTTTCTCTGTCCATATCCCGAATCTTTGTTCTTTTTTTCAAAAAACTCTTTCCGATAAATTAACAAATATCCTTAAGGATAAGGGTTATCAGTTTGTTTGTCAAAATCAGCAACCCTAGTGCAATTTATTTTAATCCTCATATACTGCCCTCTCGGGATGTTAACTATCCATGGTTTGTGATGGCAACTCATTGTGGGAATGTATGTGTCACGTATCAGATAAGACAAGAACTGTGTGGACTGCAACAGAGGAAACCCGAAACGTGTATAAGTGAAATATAAAGATTTATTAAGGGAAGTGAATAATAAATACAACCACACAGTGCAACAACCAACCAACCAGTGACAGTGCGTGCATAGAGGGCGCAGGAGCGCCGCCCCCACTCTCCTGCACCGCTCTATCACCAATAGATAGATTCATGCATTGCATGAATAGAATAGAATCTATCTATTGTCACCGCTGCCGCCCCCTATTCAGGTGTTTGGCCCCGTGTTGGGCGCCGGGCATCTGAATTACAGCGGGGGGGGGGGGGGTGTTTTTTTGGAAGCGCCCTATTAGAGCTGTCAGCTCTAATAGGCGACCTGATTAGACCGATGGGCTCTAATAGACTTCCATAAGTGTAAACAGCAGGCGCAATGCTGTGTGTTCGCCGTTTACACAGTGTTGTGTTAGAGAAGCGAATACATCGTATCTAATTTTTAGGGAATCATTAATGACAGGAATAGTACCACTGGATTGGCGCAGGGCGAACGTGGTGCCTATATTTAAAAAGGGAACAAAGTCTTTACCAAGTAACTATAGACCTGTTAGTTTAACTTCTATAGTTGGGAAGATACTGGAGAGATTATTAAAAGACCACATAGACGAGTTCTTGCAGGAAAAAAATATTTTAAGCAACAGACAGCATGGGTTCATGAAAGACAGAAGTTGTCAGACAAACCTCATTTCTTTTTATGAGGTGGTAAGTAAAACCTTGGACAGAGGCGTGGCTGTGGACGTGGTATACTTGGATTTTGCAAAAGCGTTCGATACAGTTCCCCACACAAGGCTCATGTGTAAGGTAAGGTCTACAGGTTTGGAAATATCGGTTTGTAAATGGATAGAAAACTGGCTAAAAGACAGAATTCAGAGAGTCGTGGTTAATGATTCTTACTCTGAATGGGCTAAGGTTATCAGTGGTGTACCCCAAGGTATGCAGTGGAATAACGTCCTACAGGAGGTCTCCAATTTACAAGCTGACCTCAATGCTCTGTCAAATTGGGCGACTATGTGGCAGATGAGGTTTAATGTTGATAAATGTAAAGTTATGCACTTGGGGGCTAAGAATATGCATGCATCATACATGCTAGGGGGAGTACAACTGGGGGAATCCGTAGTGGAGAAGGATCTGGGGGTTTTGGTAGATCATAAACTCAATAATAGCATGCAATGCCAAGCTGCGGTTTCCAAAGCGAGCAAAGTCCTTTCTTGTATTAAGAGAGGTATGGACTCCAGAGAGAGAGATATCATTTTGCCCCTGTTCAAATCATTAGTAAGACCTCATCTGGAATATGCAGTTCAGTTTTGGGCACCAGTTCTCAAAAAGGATATTGGGGAACTGGAGAAAGTGCAGAGAAGGGCAACCAAACTGATAAGAGGCATGGAGGAGCTCAGCTATGAGGAAAGATTAGAGGAACTGAATTTATTCACCCTTGATAAGAGGAGATTAAGGGGGGATATTATGAAACTATGTAACTATGTAACATTGCTTCCCTAACACTGACCCGCCTCTCAGCCAATCAGGTTGCCAGGTCTGTGTTACCGGTCACCTGATTGGCTGAAGTCACAGGCGCTGTGATTGGATGCCTAGGCGTCCAATCATTGCAGAAGACAGGAGGAGCGCGGGAGAAGATATCGGGTCACAATGAGGAGACACTGCTTGCCGCCTGACGCCGTCACCAGCTGCACACAGACAAGGTAAGTGTCGGTAGATGGTGGGCAGAGGGCACATTGGCAGCGTTTAATGGGCACAGTGGCAGCGTTTAATGGGCACAGTGAGGTTGTTTGCGCCCCCCCAAAAATTTTGAGCAGGAGCCGCCACTGCAACCAACAGACAGAGACCCCCAAATAACAGACAGATATATACAATAAATGGGAAATACCAGGATCATAAACAATAGCGAAGCCAGGGTCATGCACAGAGGATCAGTAGATAAACAAAGGGCAGTTCCAGAATCAGAGATGTAAGCCAGGCCAAGGTCATACACGGGGAGATCAGCAGATGGGGTAAGGAACACAGGGAGAGGATGGACGGATCAGACTGCAGGGCAGGGATGACGGTAACAGGTGGGACAGGATAGGGACTAGGACAGGGAAACAGAATCAGAAACACAGGTCGGGATGAGCCGAACACCCCCGGGTTCGGTTCGCACCAGAACCCGCGAACGGACCTAAAGAACCCTATTAGTTACAATGGATGCGAACGTTCGAAATCAAAAGTGCTAATTTTAAAGGCTAATATGCATGTTATTGTCATAAAAAGTGTTTGGGGACTTGGGTCCTCCCCCAGGGGACATGTATCAACGCAAACATTTTTTTTAAAAACGGCCGTTTTTTCAGGAGCAGTGATATTAATAATGCTTAAAGTGAAACAATAAAAGTGTAATATTCCTTTAAATTTCGTACCTGGGGGGTGTCTATAGTATGCCTGTGAAGGGGCGCATGTTTCCTGTGCTTAGAACTGTCCCTGCACAAAGTGTAATTTTTGCAGGAAAAAAAGCTATTTAAAATCACTCGCGGCTAATGAATTGATGGCTCCTGTAACACAGAGAACAGTCAGTCATTCATTGAAAGCCATTGATAAAAAAAGTCATTGATAAAAAAAAAAATAAAAAAAAAAAAAAAAAAAAAAAAAAAAAAAAAAAAAAAAATAAAATAAAAAGCGCGGGGGTCCCCCCAAATTCAATAACCAGGCCCTTCAGGTCTGCTATGGATATTAAGAGGGACCCCAGCCAAAAAAAAAAAAAAAAATGGCATGGGGTCCCCCAACAAAATCCATACCAGACCCTTATCCGAGCATGCAACCTGGCAGGCCGCAGGAAAAGAGGGGGGACGAGAGCGCGCCCCCCTCCCTCCTGAACCGCACCAGGCCGCATGCCCTCAACATTGGGAGGGTGCTTTGGGGGTCTGAGACCCCCAAAGCACCTTGTCCCCATGTTAATGAGGACAAGGGCCTCTTCCCCACAACCCTGGCCATTGGTTGTGGGGGTCTGCGGGCAGGGGGCTTATCGGAATCTGGAAGCCCCCTTTAACAAGGGGACCCCCAGATCCCGCCCACCCCCCGTGTGAAATGGTAAGGGGTACAAAAGTACCCCTACCATTTCACCAAAAAAGTGTCAAAAATGGTAAAAATGACAGGAGACGGTCTTTGACAATTCCTTTATTAGAATCTTCTTTCTTCTGGTCTTCTTCCTTTCGTCATCCTTCGGTTTCTTCATCTTCTCCTTCCGGCATCTTCTTCCATCATCTTCTTCCTCCGATCCGCTTCTTCTTGCTCTGGTCTTCTCGTCCGGCATCTTCTTCCACGGCGTCCGGGTCTCTTCTTGGGCCGCTCCGCGCAATGGGAGGCTCCCGCTGTGTGAGGCTTCGCTGTGTCTGACAGGTCTTTTATATTATTTTCATGGGGAAAGCCATAGGGAATTCCCCATGAAGTCCCCGTGCGTCAGAGGGGGCGGGGTTACCAGGTGGCCCCGCCCTCCGTTATAAAAGACCTGTCAGACGCAGCGAAGCCTCACACAGAGGGAGCCTCCCATTGCGCGGAGCGGCCCAGAAGAGACGCCATGGAAGAAGATGCCGGACGAGAAGACCAGAGCAAGAAGAAGCGGATCGGAGGAAGATGATGTAAGAATCAGATGGAAGAAGATGCCGGAAGGAGAAGATGAAGAAACCGAAGGATGAAGAGAGGAAGAAGAAAGACCAGAAGAAAGAAGATTTTAATAAAGGAATTGTCAAAGACAGTCTCCTGTCATTTTTACCATTTTTGACACTTTTTTTGTGAAATGGTAGGGGTACTTTTGTACCCCTTACCATTTCACACAGGGGGGGGTGGGATCTGGGGGTCCCCTTGTTAAAGGGGGCTTCCAGATTCCGATAAGCCCCCCACCCCTCAGACCCCCACAACCAATGGCCAGGGTTGTGGGGATGAGGCCTTTGTCCTCATCAACATGGGGACAAGGTGCTTTAGGGGGTCTCAGACCCCCAAAGCACCCTCCCAATGTTAAGGACATGTGGCCTGGTACAGTTTAGGAGGGAGGGGGGGCGCTCTCGTCCCCCCTTTTCCTGCGGCCTGCCAGGTTGCGTGCTCGGATAAGGGACTGGTATGGATTTTGAGGGGGACCCCACGCCATTTTTTTTTTGGCCGGGGTTCCCCTTAAAATCCACCCCAGACCTCAAGGGTCTGGTAAGGATTTTTAAGGGGGACCCCACAAATTTTTTTTTTTGTCTGGGGTCCCCCTTAATATCCATAGCAGACCTGAAGGGCCTGGTTATTGAATTTGGGGGGACCCCCACGCTTTTTTTTAAATTTTTTAAATTTTTTATCAATGGCTTTTATTTTTTATCAATGGCTTTCAATGAGACTGTTCTCTGTGTTACGGGAGCCGTCAATTCATTAGCCGCGAGTGATTTTAAATAGCTTTTTTTCCTGCAAAAATGACACTTTGTGCAGGGACAGTTCTGAGCACAGGAAACATACGCCCCTTCACAGGCATACTATAGACACCCCCCCAGATGTGATACTGCAATGCTGTACTAACAGCACGCACACACTAATCCCCAGAATCACAGCACATAATTTCAGCAGTCAGCAGCACATAACACTGACGCTGGAACACAACAATATGCAAGGCCGCGGCGCGGCGGCCTTTTATACTGTGGGGCGTGTACTAAACCCCCTGAGCTATAATTAGCCACAGGCATCCTGCCTGTGGCCAATTATTGCTCTCCTCGCTGCTGGCCCTTTGATTGGCCAAGCATGCGGGTCACAGTGCATGCTTGGCCAATCAGCAGCCAGCAATGCACTGCGACTGGCGCAGTGCATTGCGGGCCGCTCGCATCACAAATTTGATGCGAGAGGCCCAAATAGTTCTGGGCTCGCCAAGCGGCGAACGCCCGATGTTCGATTCGAATCGAGCACCGGGCTCATCCCTAGTCACAGGTTCAGGGCACAGGAACAGGTTCAGAATCAGATCACACAGTAGCAGGTCAGGGCGCAAGGACGATACCAAGGCAAACATGTGATTGTTTGCTGGGTATTTATATGCCTGCAATTGGTCTCAAGTGACACCCGATAACAAGAGGAATAGGAATAGGGATAAGAAATAGCAAAGAACTCTGGAGAGCCGCACACAGAAGAATTATCCTGTGCTTTTTATTCCAAAAATAAAGATCACATCAAATAATCAACAGCAAGAGGGGTACAAAGATACTGATGCGTTTCACACTGAGATCAGCGCTTACTCATAGCTAGCAATCATTTAAAAGGCATCAAATATATACTGAAAAATACACATCACATGACTGAATGGTTAATGAAAAGAACTCCAAACCGCTGAGAAACCATTGAAATTAGGTCTCCACGTGTGTTGCCGAGCAATCAACCTAAGCCAATGATTGTCAAGTCAGTAAGCAAGAGCCAAAAACCTGTGTTTAACAATATATAAATACAAAGAAAAGTGTAAACATAGGTATATTTAGTAATGTATTGAAAATGTGTGCAATAAAGTAAAAGAAAGTGTTGTAATGCATATACGTACGTATGTATAAGTGAAACATCCAAAAATTAAAATAAAATGTAGAATCCATATATAGTGACAGAAACCAATGAAAAAATAGGATGTGTACATTATATAGATTAAAAATGGTCAAAAAACTAAATGAAAATACTATAATATACCTTGGCATTGAATCGTGAATAAAAGAAGAAACAAACTTACTTTGTTTTAATGAATGTGAAATCGATGCCAATAAGTAAATATAGAATATCTAAAAGGTGCATATTAGTTGAAGAAAATAAATAAAACAGTGTTGCGTGATATTGTGCTAACACAAGAAGAAAAAAATAGGGTGATAATGCCTAGATGTCCACAGTGAACCTACAAATCATGATATGATTGTGGGGAGCATATTGGAAAAAACACGGGACAGGTAGATATAACATATGACTATTAAATTGCCTTTAGCCAGAGTTCAAATATTCAAATTTGAACTGTGAATTCATGACAGATTGTGGTCCCCGAATTTTAATATAACCATCTCGATGGCTGATCCAGTTTGCAACACTTTTGCATATATATATATATATATATATATATATATATATATATATATATATATATATATATATATATATATATATATATATATATATATATATATATACACACACACACACACACACACACACACACACATATATACATACACACAATTGTTTTTTCCCCAATATGCTTCCCACGATCATATCATGATTTGTAGCATCACTGTGGACATCCAAGCATTATCACCCTATTTTTTTTTTAATTCCTCTTGTGTTAGCACAATATCACGCAACACTGTTTTATTTATTTATTTTCTTCAACTAATATGCACCTTTAGATATTCTTTTTTTACTTATTGGCATCGATTTCACATTCATTAGAACAAAGTAAGTTTGTTTCTTCTTTTATTCATGATTCAATGCCAAGGTATATTATATTAACCATTTTTAATCTATAAAATGTACACATCCTATTTTTTCATTGGTTTCCGTCACTATATATGGATACTACATTTAATCTTTTGAGGTTTCACTTATACACACGTACGCATAACAACACTTTTTTACTTTATTGCACACATTTCAATGCATTACTAAATATACATATGTTTACATTTTTCTTTGTATTTATATATTTAATTGTTAAACACAGGTTTTTGGCTCTTGCTTACTGACTTGGCAATCATTGGCTTGGGTTGATTGCTCGGCACCACACGTGGAGACCTCATTTCAATGGTCTCAGCTGTTTGGAGTTCTTTTCATTAACCAGTCATGTGATGTGTATTTTTTAGTATATATTTGATGCCTTTTAAATGATTGCTAGCTATGAGTAAGCGCTGATCTCAGTGTGAAACGCATCCGCATCTTTGTACCCCCCTCGCTGTGGATTTGATGTGATCTTCGTTTTTGGAATAAAACACACAGGATAATAATTCTTCTCGGTGTGCGGCTATCCAGAGTTCTTTGTTGCTACTTCCTATCTGTATGCATCAGCCAGCACCTGGGGCTCTCCGATTAGGAAGACATGCAGTTGCCTTGGCAGGCTGTCCTAGTGCGGTGGTTTCTTTTCTCTTGCAAGAGGTGCAGACTGCTCCGCACTGCCAGGATACATCCGCTTGTGGACACCAGTACTGCGGCCAAAGATGCCATAATACTATCAAACAGGGAAAAGCTCCCTTAGCAGATCCAGACTGCCAGGAGACACCTGCTGGTGGACCACAGTACTGCACGCCAAATATATCAGGCAGTGTCACCAGTGGATAGAACCTTCCCTGACAGTACCCCCCCCCCCCCCCCCTCAAAGGAGCGGCCTCCAGACGATCCAACTAGCTGCTGCTGGGACAAGTCTGTGGCATCAAGCTGGGCAGCAGGCAGAGTCACAATAAGCTGGGTCTGAAGACAGTCCAAAGTATCAAACCAGGTGATGGGGAGCTCAAGCTGGGCAGCAGGCACAGACATAACAGGCTTAGTAGCAGGCACATCAAGCTGGGCAGCAGGCTCTGGGTCATCGGGCTGGGCAGCAGGCACAGGCACTAAAAGCTGGGCAACAGGCATGGGTACATCAAGATGGATAGCAGACATCAGGACATCAGGCTGGAAGGCAAGCACCCAGACATCAGGCTGGAAGTCAAGCACATCAGAATGGAAAGCTGGTGCATCAGATTGGAAAGCTGGCACCGAGACATCAGACTGGAAGTCAGGCACTGGGTTGGCAGATTTAGGTGGGTCATCAGGTTTAACTGGCATGAACGCAGGCTGGAACAGGTTGGTTGGTGTGGAGGTAGGTTGAGTTACTAGCAGGATCAGATGGGTAGGAAAGAACTTCTGTCTTTTTAGGTTTAGCTACTGAAGTCCTGTAGGTAACTGCAGAACTGTAGGTAGGGGATGAAGCAGACTGGAGAGGAGGGTTGGTTTCTTCCTGCTGCACATATAAAAAGGCAGGGTATGTGCAGCAGGAAGAAACAGGGTATTGATATTTGGCGGTAGTAAAGTATATCGGGTTGAAACTGAGGTTGCCAGAGGCGTTGCAAGGGGGGTGCGGGGGGTGCGGTGCGCACCCGGGTGACACCCGCTAGAGGGGTGACACCCTCCCGACAGTGAGGAAAGCCCTGGTATTTTTTTTTTTTTCATCTGACCCGTTCACCCCGCTGGGCTGAAACAACACACCTCCAGCGCCATGCCGCCCTTGGTGTGTGAGTGTGTCCTCCTTCTTCCTCCTCCTCCCTACCGAGCCAGCCAGCGAACTTCATCCTGTCACATCTCTTGCTGCAGACATGATGATGACGTCACCACACAGTATCTCCGCCCGGGCGGCGCGGCGGCTGCACGCTGAGAAGCTGCCCTCCTCTCCTCTAGAGACTCAAGCTGCTGTGCAGATTCAGAACAGGTGCGGGGGGGGGGGGGGGCGGGGGGTCCTGGTGTCCACCGCCGGCCCGAGCCCAGGGTGAGGGGGCTTGCCATGGTACTGACAGAGCTGGTGTGGGAGGACTCTGTGCCCTGGCTGTCCTGAGAGAGAGAGAGAAATCTGGTCCAGCCACCCCCATCCCCCCACCAGACCAGCTCACTCAGCTACTGTGCCTATTATAGCTAATACAATATATATATGTCCAGCAGCACCCCCCCCCCCCCATCAGACAGACAACACTCACTATATATTAGCTGACTGAGCCACCCCCACCCTGAGCTGGTCTGATGATGGGGGGGGTGCTGCTGGACACATATATATTGTATTAGCTATAATAGGCACAGTAGCTGAGTGACACATCCACCCATCCACCCACCCTGAGCAAGCTGGTCTCATGGGGGGGGGGGGGGGTGTTGTTTCCACAGTAACAAGGTAGCTGAGCCCAGCACCACTAGAAAGAAAACCACACTGCCAAGCGCCACCAGAAAAATAGCCATGCTGCCCAGTGCCACCAGAGAGAGTGACACACTGCCCAGCGCCACTAGAGAGAGCCACGCTGCCCAGCGTCACCAGAGAGAGCGTGCCACACTGCCCAGCGCCACCAGAGAGCGTGCCACACTGCCCAGCGCCACCAGAGAGAGCGTGCCACACTGCCCAGCGCCACCAGAGAGAGCGTGCCACACTGCCCAGCGCCACCAGAGAGAGCGTGCCACACTGCCCAGCGCCACCAGAGAGAGCCACACTGCCCAGCGCCCCCAGAGAGAGCCACGCTGCCCAGCGCCACCAGAGAGAGCCACGCTGCCCAGCGCCACCAGAAAGAGAACCACGCTGCCCAGCACCACCAGAGAGAGCACCACAATGCCCAGCGCCACCAGAGAGAGCACCACAATGCCCAGCGCCACCAGAGAGCACCACACTGCCAAGCGCCACCAGAAAGAGAACCACGCTGCCCAGCACCACCAGAGAGCACCACACTGCCCAGCGCCACCAGAGAGAGCACCACACTGCCCAGCACCACCAGAAAGAGAACCACGCTGCCCAGCACCACCAGAAAGAGAACCACGCTGCCCAGCGCCACCAGAGAGAGAACCACACTGCCCAGCGCCACCAGAGAGAGAACCACACTGCCCAGCGCCACTAGAGAGAAAGACTAAGCCAGTGCCAAGGTACAGACGTGCTACACTTCTGACCAGATTCGCCCTGGGCAACCCAGAATGAGCAATTAATCAGCCGGAGGGATCACTGCGCTGTTTCGCTGGGTCTGGTAAGTGGGCCTGTCGGCCATTATCCATTACTGATCCTAGGGAATGAGCAATTAGGAACTGCCTAACCTGCTATCCTCTAGCCCTAATACTGCCTGTAGGCCTTTCTGACCGATCCAACGTGCACCATCGATCTCCAACGCTGGGCTGCCACCTCGAAAATAGGGGGGTATGGGGGGTGACACCATGTTTTACCGCACCGGGTGACACCAACCCTAGTGACGCCACTGGAGGTTGCCATGGGTGATGGAGGAAAAGAATCTTGGGCAGGCAGGTGTCTGGTAGCAGAGATAGTTTGTTGTGGGCTGGCTGTGGCTGATTGCAAAATACCAGACCATGCTAAAAAGTAGTGGTTGCACAAACTGCGGGTTACATACTGCCTGTCTGACAAGGGATTGTACAGAATCAACACATTCTGTCATCATCTGTTGGGAACAGGCTGTGTAATGCTGAAAAAGTAAGGGGAATCATCTTCCAGAAGCCATACCAGTGACCTGATTAATACTGAAAGGGGGAGAAAAATCATCCTGGCCCCCTGGGATGCAGGGCCAGCTCTATGCAGATTTAAATTAATGGCTGAACATCCCCCAAACAGCATACATCCCTGATCAACCCAGGAGTGAGCTAAACGAAAGGTTTCCAATAGGCGGAGATATTCACTACTCTCAGACGCCAACAGAGCATAATAACGAATCACCTCTAAATTAATTTCAGTAAGCAACCTGAACCAAGACGGTTCCTCTGTGTAGCCACTTCTGGTCAGGGATGGCATTGATATTCTGTCACGTATCAGATAAGACCAGAACGGTGTGGACTGCAACAGAGGAAACCCAAACGTGTACAAGTGAAATATAAAGAGGAAGTGAATATAAATACAACCGCACAGTGCAATAACCAACCAACAGACAGAGACCCCCAAATAACAGATACTTACAATGAATGGGAAATACCAGGATTAGGGATGAGCTTCATGTTTGAATCAAACCCATGTTCGACTCGAACATAGTCTGTTCGCGCCAAATTAGAGTGGCGCGTCACAGCCCATAATTCACTGCAGCATCGCAGTGCATTGCTGGCTGATGATTGGCCAAGCATGCACTATGACCCGCATGCTTGGCCAATCACAGCGCCGTCAGCGAAGAGAGACAAAATTGGCATCAGCATCAGGTCTTGGTGGTGATCCAAGACCGATTCATTTTTATGAAGGTCAGTCGATTTACTGAGTAGGTGGACAGGCGCACCCTGTGATCGGTTACAAAGCCTCAAGCAGCACTTAATGTGCGTTCCGAAAGAACACTGGATGCAGGACAGGCCAGTAGTTCAATTGCATACTGTGCAAGCTCTCGCCAGTGATCCATCCTCAAGACCCAGTAACCCAGAGGATTTTTGGTGGGAAAGGTGTCCAAGTCTAACCTTGCCCTTAGGTATTCATGGACCATCTAAATCAGACGGTGGCGATGGTTGCTGGAACCGATCATACCTTGGGGCTGCGGACTAAAAAATTGTCTGAACGCATCAGTCACACCTTCTCCACCAATCCTCCTGCTACTGACCGCCTCAGCAACACGTTGTCGAGGACCAGGAGTTTGTAACCTCCCAGTCTCTGGGAACGCGTTGCACAGAGTTTCTGCATGCTCCTGAAGAAGTTTTTTTATCCTCTGCTCCCTCTGCGACAGCAAGATAAGATCCGCAACCTTACCCTTGTAACGTGAATCAAGGAGGGTTGCCAGCCAGTAATGATCCCCCCTCCTTGATCCGACGAATACGAGGATCCTTCTGCAGACTGTGCAGGATCAGGGAGGCCATGCAGCATAGTTTAGCTGAGACATTCGGTCCGGAGTCCTCTGGGTCACCAAGGACGACGTGATCCGCAGCCACCTCCTCCCAGCCACATACAAGTCCACTGGGTTTCTTGGGACTGTGAATGATCCCTAAAAGACTGCCGATGATGCCGAGTGCCAGGCTCCACCGCCATGCTGACAGTCCTTCTCGATCGGCGGGCCAGCAGGAACACTGCCTGGATAAAGGGGGCCTTGAGAGGTAAGGAAGTCCTCATCCTGCCTCTGTTCTGCCTCAAGTGCCCTGTCCATTATCCCACACAGCGTGTGCTCCAACAGGTGGACAAGAGGGACAGTGTCACTGATGCACGCACTGTCACTGCTCACCATCCTCATGGCCTACTCAAATGGTGACAGGACAGTGCATGCATCCCTGATCATGGCCCACTGGCGTGGGGAAAAAAAATAAAAGCTCCCCTGTCCTGGTGCCGTAGTTGCACAGGTACTCATTGATGGCCCTCTGCTCCGTGTGCTGCAGCATGGCCAACGTTGAGTTTGACCTGGTGGGCATGTCACAGATTAAGCGGTTCTTGGGCAGGTTAAATTCCTTTTGGGAGGTCAGCCAGCCGAGCACTGGCATATGACCGGCGGAAATGCACACAGACTTTCCCGGCCTGCCTCAGGACATCCTGTAAGCCCGGGTACCTACCCAAGAACCGCTGCACCACCAAGTTAAGGATGTGAGCCACACAGGGCAAATGGGTCAGTTGTCCCTGTCGGAGGGCAGGTTGGTGCCATTGTCGCAAATCACCATTCCTGGCTTAAGCTGGCATGGCATCAACCACCTCTCAGCTTGCCCCTGCAGAGCTGACAGAACCTCTGCCCCAGTGTGGCTCCTGTCCCCCAAGCAAACGCAGCACAAGCACCACATAGCATCTTTTTGCCCGCATACTTGCGTAGCCTCTTGAACGCCTACGGAGCACCGCTGGTTGAGGACAAAGCACAGGAAGAGGCCATGGAGGAAGCAGAGGGGGTGGAGGGGAGAGGTGTGTCAGAATCACCAGTAGTAGCATTTTGGAGGCCTGGTGGCGGAACAACCTCCAACACTACTGCACCTTGTCCTGCATCCTTCCCAGCTGCCAGAAGAGTCACCCAATCCGCCGTAAAAGATAGGCAACGTCCCTGTCCATGCCTGCTGGACCATGAATCAGCGGTAATATGCATATGCTGACCGCCCTGTCCAGTGAAGCTAAGACATTGCCTGCCACATGCTGGTAGAGAGCCGGAACAGTCTTCCATGAGAAAAAGTGGCGTTTGGGAACCAGCCACTGAGGAACCGCACATTCCACAAAACTCACGGAAGGGGGCAGAGTCTACCAACTGAAAAGGCAGCAGTTGAAGTGCTAGCAATTTAGCCAAGCTAGCATTCAACCACAGGGCATGTGGATGGCTGGGAGTGAACTTCGTTCGATGGTGCAGCAGCTGGGGCAGGGAAATTTGCCTGGTACAATCGGACGTTGGTGTACCGATAGATTACCCGCAAGTACTTGGCTGGGACACACCTAATTCTACACCTTCATTCCTCTCAGTGCAGGTTTTAGAGATGATTGAAGGTATAGTGGGGTTGGAGATCCCAGCCGATGAGGAGCAAGGAGGTCCGCTTTGTTCTTTGGTGTGGATCTTTTAGGTACGCTTGCCAACGAACTGCATGGCAGGTCAACATATGTCTGGTCAAGCATGTGGTGCCCAAGCGGCTGATGTTTTGGCCATGCGAGATACGCTTGAGACATACAAGTTGCAAATAGCAGCAGTGTGATCTGATGCACTCATCTCAAAAAAGGCCCACAAAGAACTTTTGGAATAATGCGCAGAGGCAGCGCCCTGTACATGCGCAGTGGGATGCAGTAGGTGTGCTGCCCTTAAGCTGGCCCCTGGAGGACAGCCTGCCTCGTTGGAGATGTGCCACCTCCTCCTCTCTCCTATTAGGCACCCACGTGGAGTCAGTGACCTCATCATCCCCTCCCTCATCACTGGAGCAAACCTGGCAGTATGCTGCAGCTGGGGGGACATGACTGCCAGATTGCTGTCCTTCTTGGGCATCCCCTCGCCCTGGGCTCACGTTACTGCCTTCCTCTAGCTGGGTATCATCATCAGGGCCTTCAAAATGCTGGGCATCCTCATGGAGCATGTACTAAGGCCCAATTTTTTCTGCCCTTATTCAACAGATGCATGCAATTACAATTCTTGATATATTTCACAGCAGGGCCCGTTCCAGCGCCCACCTAGAGATACTGACTTACAGTGTTGTGGCACCAGCAACACCAAAGGCCCAATTTTTCTACCACTGTTCAACAATGGCATGCAATTACAATTCTTGATATAATAGTTCACAGCAGGGCGTTCCAGCACCCACCGAGAGTCACTTTGGAGGGCTTACAGTGTTGTGGCAACACCAACACCTTAGGCCCAAATTTCTGCAGAGCATATAGGGCAGGCCCCTACTTTCCAACATCCAACTTACAAACACCTCCTACTTGCAAACGGAAGGAGACAACAGGAAGTGAGATGAAATCTACCCCCAGGAAGGGAAATACTCTCCTGTAAGAGTTGATATGGGAAAAACGTGTCTCCTCTCCACTGATGCTTTATCCCAATCCTTGTTTTACTAAAAACCCCACACATTTTCAAAAAACATTTGTCATTGGGACAGAAAGTCCAGTGAAATCTTCTGAAGAGGTGCACAGACAGCAAAAAAGAAAAAAAAAATGTTACAGGATGATAACCCTTCCCTAGGTTTTCAAAAAAGCTTAACTAGATTTTTGGATTGGAGCTACACTTTAAAAATTTACCAGTTCAAAATTACAGATTCTACTTAACAAACCTACACAGTCCATCTTGTTTGCACCGCCTGTATACTGCTGTTCAGAGTATATAGGGCCTGGGGGCCCCACACTTTTAATTTGGGTACGGGGTTCCCCTTAATATCCATACAAGACCCAAAAGGGGCTGGTAATGGGCAAGGGGGGGTACCCATGCCATTTTTCTCAATGATTTTCATCCATATTGCCGGGACCAGACATTACATTAAAACCACAAGCAGTTTGAAATTACTATTTTTACGTTAGAAATTTAATTTTATGCAGGGACGGTTCTAAACACGGGAAACACGTGCCACTTCAAGGCATACTATAGACATCCCCCAGGCACGATATTTAAAGGAATATTTCACTTTAAGCGTCATTCAAATCAGTGCTCCCGAAAAAACGTTAGTTTTTAAAACTTTTTTTTTTGCATTGATTCATGTCCCCTGGGGCAGGACCCAGGTCCCCAAACTTGTTTTAGGACAATAACTTGCATATTAGTCTTTAAAAATTAGCACTTTTGATCTTGAACGTTCGAGTCCCATAGACTTTAATGGGGTTCTAAAGTTTGCGCATATTTCCGGGCCGTTCGCAGGTTCTGGTGCGAACCAAACTGGGGGGTGTTTGGCTCATCCCTTACCAGGATCATAAACAATAGCCAGGCCAGGGTCAAGCACAGAGGATCAGTAGATAAACAAAGGGCAGTTCCAGAAGACGTTCAAGACGCAAACCAAGGTCATACAGAGGGAGATCAGCAGATGGGGTAAGGAACACAGGACAGGGAGAGGGTAGACCGATCAGACTGCAGGGCAGGGATGACGGTAACAAGTGGTATAGGATAGGGACCAGGACAGGGAAACAGGATCAGATCACACAGTAGCATGTCAGGGCGCAAGGACGATACCAAGGCAAACATGTGAGTGTTTCCCGGGTATTTATATGCCTGTAATTGTTCTCAACTGACACCTGATTGCAAGAGGTGCTGACTGCTCCACACTGCAGGATACATCCGCTGGTGGACGCCAGTACTACAGCCCAAAGATGACATGATACCAACAGGGAAAAGCTCCCCTGGCAGTTCCAGACTGCCAGGAGACACCTGCTGGTGGACCACAGTACTGCACGCCAAATATCAGGCAGCGTCACCAGCGGATGGAACCTTCCCTGACAGTATGAGTTACGTTCGTATCTTTAAAATAGGTTTTTGTTTCCAAACCATGTATAGTGTTATTCATCTCCAAATCAAAGAAATGTATTCAATTTTCATTGGCTTCCCATGTGAGACGAATATTCCGGTCATTATGATTCAACGGTAGGAATACATTTTCCACATCACTTATTGCACCATTCCAGACGATTATCAAATTGTCTATAAATCGTTTGTACAGCACAACTCTTGTATCTGGACATGACAAAACAACCTCACAAAAGTGCAAATTTTGCACCCATTGTGACACCTTTCATCTGTAAATGTGTTATTGTACCAAAAATAACTGATGTAGACAGAAATCCCAACATTTTAAAACAAATCTACAGTGGATACGTTCAAAATTGTGGCTTTTTTTAATCAGTTCCCTACCGCTGTATAGTAAAATGGAACCCTTCCTCCAATCCGGGTGGGCGTCATACGATGTCCTTGGCTTCCCGGCATTGTGGAAAGCGCCCTCGCCGCATCACTGGGGACCCAATGCGCATGCCCATCGGCCACGAGGTCCGCAGGGCACCCGAGATTGCTCATCACAGAGCAGGGACGTGGATCTGTGTGTAAACACACAGATCCACGTCCTGTCAGGGGAGAGGGAACTGATCGTATGTTCCTTGTACAGAGGAATCACTCTAGGACACATTTAACCCCTTCAGCGCCCCCTAGTGTTAACTCCTTCCCTGACAGTCACATTTACACAGTAATCAATGCATTTTTATAGCACTGATAGCTGTATAAATGGGAATGGTCCCAAAAAAAGTGTCTGATGCAATGTCAGTCATGACAGAAATTGCAGAAAAGTGAATAAAAATGACAAATCTATCCCCCGTTTTGTCATACATACATATATATCACACACACACACACACACACACACACACACACACACACTCTTAAAACAGCCAAAGGGTGGGGGCATGGCTAGCCAGCAGAACGGATGGTCGCAGACTGAAAGAGCTCCATCAACTCCTGGACTAAAACGGCGGAATTATCCCAACTAGAAGCCTCGTTTCAGCCCACAAACCACCTCAAGCAGTGCGGGATCACCCCCCAGATGTCGTCCCGGAAAAGAAAAGACCAGACCCCGCAAGATGACGGACTTTCGCTCATCCAGCCCGCCAGCAGGCCCAAGATGGCGCCGGCCACCGCAGCAGCAACACACGCGGCCTGCACAAACAGCCCAGCCGCCCTGGGACCCATGCGAACCACACTAACAAAGGCCCTGTACCTCAAAGGCACTACTCTCCCCCTCCATCGGCCTCATCCAGTCTAGCAAAGAGCAGACAGAAAACGCTGCAGGCGGACACAGACAACCTGGAGGTAAGCGGCCTTGATTCCTCACTAGACACCAGGGACCTGCAGGACTCCATTACTGACTTTCCGACACTAAACCAGCCAGTAATGGACACCACATTAAAGGACATGTTAGTGTCCTTGCGTACAAAGCTGCATGCAGATATGATGTCCATTACACAGCAATTTAAAACTGAAATCACAGCGGTTTCAAGCAGGGTGTCCCACATTGAATCCAAAATGGAGGATTTCACTACCACGTTTAACGACTTGGTGGATGCCCATTAAGACAGGGATGATGAAATCTTATCAAAGCAAAATTAGCAGATTTAGAGGACAGATCGAGACGCAACAACGTCAAAATACGTGGAATCCCTGAAACGGTTAAACCGCCAGACCTCAGAGAATACTTTACAAATATCATGAAGTTGGCGCTTAAAGAGGCACCGTTGGAGGACTTGATAATTGACCGTATTCACAGGCTACCAAGGCCTAAAAACATCCCTCCTCACTTGCCCAGGGATACTATTGTTAGAATTCATTTCTATCATATAAAAGACCGCTTCATGGCAGTGACAAGGAAAAAGGAGGACTTACCAAATGAGCTAATGGAGCTCTCATTCTTTGCAGACCTGTCAGCTTACACCATGCAAAGGCGTAGACAGCTGGCCACGATCACCAAGCCACTGTATAATCACCACATACCATACAAATGGCTGTACCTGGCGAAGTTGCCAATTACATATGAAGACAGGCCCCATATTGTGACAACGGTTAAGGAAGGCATCCGCCTTATGACAGAATGGCAGATTCTAGAGGCCCAGCAGGAAGAAAGGGACCCACTGCGCTCTCCTCCTTCAACCCGCGCAAGTTCTGACACAGAAACAGGCTGATAATACATATCTTCAGTACAACCCTTCCGCCCAAAAGTCCAGGAAGACGCACTTCGTATGACCCAACGGACTTACCTCGTTTGATAACCGCTCTATCCCCGAATACTTAGCGGTGTTATTCGCACAGATTCCTTCGGACTCGTCAATTCTTTTTTACCCCAATCTGCCCGTGTTCTTGTCTCTCCTCCATCCTCCCCATTTCCCTCCCCCTCCTTTTCTCTTTTTTTCCCCTGCAGGTTCTACATCACAACGTACACCATCGCACCTAGACTGAGAAGGAAAGTTAACTATACAGTACCAAGCTACATCTACTTCACTGAACAGCAAGTTCCATCTACCTGTGCACCCTACTATTACAAGTGACTGCTACGCTCACTGAGGTACGTGTACACTATTTCACACCATGGCCTTTAAAATAGCCTCACTAAATGTCAAAGGACTGAACAGCCCACATAAGCGACAAATGTCATGGAAAGAAGCCGGGAGGCTTAAATGTGACGTTTGCTTCCAGGAAACTCATTTCATGAAGGGGAACCACCCATTTACGAACCGCAAATACCCCCATGTTTTTCTTGCCACTGGACCGTAAAAAAAGCAGGGGTCGCAATAGCCATTACAGAGTCGATTGGCTTTTCACTATTAGACTCATATGCAGATCCATCTGGCAGATTCCTAATACTAGTTTGTGAGATTGCAAAAACCAAAGTACACCCTAGTTACCATATACCTACCAAATGTTTAACAGAACTGCTTTCTAAAAAAAGTATGGAAGAAAGTTACCTCAATGCAGCAAGGCCATCTGCTACTATGCGGTGACTTTAATTTAGTCCCAGGAAACATTCTTGACCTCTCTACCACACCTCAAAAGAAGAACCGCAGACCAACATTGGCTCAATTCATCCTATCTTCTGGCCTCCAAGATGTGTGGAGGTGCCAGCATGCATCAGAGAGGGACTTCACGTTTTTCTCAAATGTTCATCATTCTTACTCAATAGATTTAATGCAAAAAAAATTACACGATCTGATATCCATGTCATAACATGGTCAGATCATGCACCAATTTCCATGAGTGTGGAGGATCGTAATGCTGAAACTAGAGCCAACAGGTGGCGCAATGATGTAACTGCAATGTCACAACCTGACAATTTAAAATATCTCAAAGCAGCTATGGTGGAATTTTTTGACCTGAACTCTTTTTCGGTATCCGATCCCTTCACGCTCTGGAATACTCATAAGGTCTATATCAGAGGCCTACTTATACAATTAAGTGCTAAGATTAAAAAGCAGGACAAAGCGGCTCAACGATCTCTTAGACAAAATTGAACAACTAGAAGCCTTGAACAAAACAGAACTCTACACATAAGGTGAGAGAGTCCCTCTTCCAAACTAGACAGGATCTCCGCTCTCACCTGGTTTCCCAGCAGGAGAACCGCTTTCGCATCTTAAAAGCAAACAGCTACCGTTACAACAACAAAGCGGGTAAACTGTTGGCAAACCAGCTGAAAGAAAAACAAAAGCAACAAAAAATCCAGAGTATGTTTAACCCTAAAACAAAACAAAACTGTTTGTTTATAATTTTAAGGAAATTGCTGACGCCTTTAGTGATTACTATGAGGCTTTATACAACCTCAAAAAAAGACCCAGACACGTACCAACCGTCAGACCAGCTAATTTCTGATTTTTTAAGCTCTATTGATCTCCCAGCACTACCTAGTAGCGATCTAGATATGCTTAATGCGCCCACCTCCATTAATGAAATACAAAAAATTATTAAAAGTATGCCTCATAACAAATCACCAGGACCGGATGGTTACTCATCCGAATATTACCAACTGTTTAGTAATGAAATCTCCCCATATATGAAACAGATCTTTAATGCCGCCATGTCCAACACTTCATTCCCACAGGAAATGTTGACGGCCACCATTGTGACCATTCCAAAACCGGGCAAAAACCCTTCAACCCCACAAAATTTTTGACCTATATCATCGTTAAATGTCGATGTAAAGGTGTATGCAAAACTGGTGGCCAACAGGCTTGCTTCCCTCTTGCCGAGGCTGATCCACCAAGATCAGGTGGGCTTCGTCAAGGGGAGGCAGGCCAACAATGCTACTAGGAGATTAATTTGGTACATCAAGTGGAACGAAATGGAAGGCCTTCTCTGCTTCTGGCTTTGGACGCAGAGAAGGCCTTCGATAGAATCCATTGGGGTTACTTAACCCAAGTTTTACAAAAAAAAAAAATCAAACACCCAAATATCCGTGGGATCTTCTCACATGATACACAACACAAGATATCATTGTTCGCAGATGTCATACCGACACTGATCCCCACAACTCTCTCATAGCCGCCCATAAAACACTAACCGATTTTAGTAAAATCGCATACTACAAGTTCAACGAGAACAAGTCTAATATCCTCGGAATAGCGATAAGTAGTCATACGAAATCCCAAATACAGAGAGATCTCCCATATCCTTGGGCAACCGACTCCATCCCCTATTTAGGAATACAACTAACTCCAACTATCTCCAACATGTATAAAGCCAACCATCTACCAATGGGGAAAGTATTGCACAAAGAAATAGACAGGATCCAAAAACACTTCATTTCTTGGCACGGCGGCCTGGCGGCCTACAAGATGCTCCTACTGCCCAAGTTAACTTACCTCTTCAGAACCCTGCCCATAGCTATACCCGACTCCTTTTTTAAATCACTACAGAAACAGATGTTGCAGTTCATTTGGGCAGGGAAAAGAGCAAGATTCCCATCTCAGATGTTCTACAAACACAAGAAAACAGGCGGACTTGGACTACCATTACTGAAAGATTACTATGTAGCAGCAATTATAGACCAACTTAAAGACTGGTACCCCCATTCAGAACCTAAACCCTGGCACCAGTTAGAACAGGCATGGGTACTTCCTAGAAACCTTCAATCATTGCTCATAGCTGGTAACTTAAGTGACTCTAGTATACAAGTAGATCACCCCACTATCCAAGCTTCCTTGCAAGCCTGGGAATATCTCAAAACCTCAGACAAACTAGCTAAAAAGGACAATTGACATTCCTATACCTCTTGACTCTCTCCACTGGACAATCCCAAACTTAAATCTTACAGTATGGCAAACAAAAGATGTGGAAACTAAAACATGACCTCACTCAGGGGAATGAATTATTACCATTTGCAGACATCCAATCTAAGTTTGACATTCCACCCTCAGAATTCCTAGCCTACCTCCAAATCTCTTCCTGGTTCAAACAAGCACACAGAACATACACCACTGTCTCAGAAAATATCTGGAACCATCTCCATGGCAAAGATCCCAAATCTAAAAAAGGTATCTCATTGATTTACAACCACTTACATGGGAAATCCTTTTTTACTAAATATAAGCACCTCACTAAATGGGAAACTGAAATTGGCAAAACGTTTACTGAACGACAATGGCTTGTAGCAACAAGCAATAATATGAGATTCTCAAGATGTTCAAACTGAGGAACTGGCAGCAAAATTTACGGCACGATGGTATCTCACACCTTATATTGTGGCTAAGTTCTCCAAGGCCAACTTTAACCTATGTTGGAGGGGCTGTGACCAGGTGGGAACACTGATCCACTTGTTGTGGTCATGTCCCCACCTTTGCAGCTTCTGGAACGAAATTTTTAAATTGATAGCACACATCACAGGATTACTCACGCACCCCGTTTCTGAAAAAGCAATACTAAGTATAGACATTGATGTTTATCCACCCTCTGTACGGTCAATTGCAATGCACATTATATTTGCCGCCAGATCCTTAATTGTACAAAAATGGAAATCCAATGATAATCCAACGAAAAGAGAAGTCCTAACCAAAATTAATATCTCAGAATATGAAAAATTTTTAGCATTCAAAGATGGCACTGGCACTAGATATATATCAAACTGGACGCTCTGGAACTCTGTATACAAAGTCAAATATTGAAATTGGAATTATTCTACTTCATCTCTCTATGTGGCAATAGAATATACCTGCACCCCCCGCCCCCCATACCCTCTTTCCTTGCCTTTCCTCCCCCCCCCCCCCCCCCCAATTATAAGTTATATGCAACTACCAACATAATGCCTCCTAGGCAAGTTAACAATACCATTCATATTGATACAGGAACCAGTCTACTTTTTCTATGAAAGTCAAAAATGACTAATGAATCGCTGCTTAAAGATTGTCTGATTTACCATATACACATAAGTACTTGATTCGGCGTTCTGTATTGTCTCTTGATTTTGTAACCAAAGGAAACCTACTGTATTGTTATACTGTTTATTTTTCGAATAAAAAAATTATTGAACTAAAAACAGCCAAAGGGCAAATGTTGAATCAAAAAAAAAAAAAAAAAAAAAAAGAAGAGTACCCAAGTACTGATACATAAATGATTAAATATATTGCAAATATGAATCCAATATAACTGTCCTGTGCTCAACAATTGGTGCAAATATCAGATAATAATGCAGTCCAAATGCATTTGATATAGTATCCAGTGCTTAAAAATGAAATCCACAGTGACTTGTGACAGTACTTCTCAGTAACTAAAAGGGATCCCCCCCCCATGGGTCAGCGCTCACCTCAAAGATTTTGACCACACACCCAAGTTTGGTCAAAATATGCAGTAGAACCTACACTGGGTTCAGGGTTAGTGGACTCTGAAACATCAATCCCTTCACTGTGGTTGTCCTCGGTGAGTATATGCAAAGAAATGCTCAATAGTGTGATAACGTTTTAAACTCCAGTTTATTAAAATATATATAATCGTACTCACATCTTACAGGTGCTACCAGCGCTCCCTGGGGTAACCCTGAGAAAGATACGAATTAACCCCTTGTATTGACACGCGTAGGGGAAGGGGACAGGACGGAACGCTAGTCAGTGCACCCACTAAGGACGATCAGCATACCATATTTAAGCACAGAGTGAGGCCACCACAGGAATCCGGGAATCAACACTGAACCATTTACAGGTTCCAATGCGTGTATTGACCAAGCCTAATCAGCAAGGTCACACGCTCTAAGGTGAGCGGCCATTACCTGGGGGGGGGGGGGGGGGGGGGACACCTAACTGCACATGCAGCACCTTAATATTGGATTGATATCACAGAAACCACTATTGCATGGATTACATTGGAGCACTTTTGAACTTTTTTTGATTGCACAGCACATTGTAGCATTTTTTTCCACACACACTTATTTTTTCTAAGGATTTTTATAGTTTGGTTCACCATTATATTGGTTTAAGGATTTTATTGATTGCTTTTTTCTCACCATATGGACGTTTAACAATATCCTGCATGAAAGCACTTTATTTGGAATATTGTATGTATTTTAGCACGTTATCACTTTATTGCTGTTCTATAGCACATTTTTTGTTTCACTATTTGGATTTTAAGTTTGAAAGCGCAGCATACTTTAGAATATTGGATGGTCTTTGCATGGTTTATAAGACATGTGCAACGCTAGCTGCTGATTCAAAAATAGTGGCATTTGGGAGACCCTATTTTGGGCTTATAGCAAGTGGTGGCTCGCAGGACATTACATTGATAGTCAAGTAATATTTATCCACATTATCTCCCAGGATATATGTAAAGACTATTCTTAGTTTGTCGATTCTGAACTCAAAATGTTAATTGAGAGAGCTGATCACATTGTCCTCTGTACAATGTAGGAGACGGGCCGACTCCTAGTGGAGCTCCTGCTATTTGGGCAAAATGTCTTGTGGTTGTACTTCTGATAATGTATAATCTACTGTGTGAAGCTCGGTGACAACAAGTCTGACCTGTAGTGAATAGGATTAGTTAATTATCTCATGTTAATTTGTTGCAAGTGTATTGTTAGAGTAATATGAGCAGAAGGGGGGGGGGGGGGGGGACTTCCTCTTCTACTGTATTATAAATGCTTGTCATTTTGGTTCTAATAAGTCAGTCCACGTTAGCACTAAACAAGTGTCGTTTTGTTTGATGCTTGGGAGCAGTTGAATATCTGATATCTACATTCAGAGGAAGTGGTATATGACGAAAGCACTCAAGCGGAGTGTAGGGACGTTTTGTCACACAGACCAAGACCAGAACAAGGTCCATCAAACGGCACCTTCACTGCACATCAGGCCCTGTGAAGGACGATTTTAGGATACATCCAATATCAAGTGCATTTTTTGCCTGCTGAGGTTTGGGGTGACATGTACATACCAGAGGTAACAAAAAAAAAAAACTACCCTCCCAAAATATTATACGGTTACTGTACATGATGAATACCATTCATTGCCTTACTTTGATATTGACTGGTGTAAAGAAGAAAATTCACAACCATGATATTGTTACATTTAAAAAGGTTTTTATTGAACTTTCCAGCATTAGATTATTTTCCATACAGGCTTTGTAACTAGTGGGACCTAGAAAGCAGTACAGCAGTTTGGGCAATGAGCAGAGGATGACCAAGTCTTCAGAACTTCTTTTCCTACAAGCAAACAAGAGACTAATCAATTATACAACCTAGATGCATGGTTATCCCATCGTCAGACAAGACTACTAAATTCCAATATATAGATTGCCACTGCTAGAACCAGAACCCACCGCCAACCAGCTATAGCCCCTTGTTTTTGATTCTGCAGGGAGGGGACAGTATGCAATGGGAACACTGCCCTGCGCCACCCCACCACCTTTATCAGGATGGGATGATATCCCCTGATGGGATGAGATTAGATTGATTTCCCCTGGAATGGGAATGCTCTTCCCCATTCACCTAATACAGTGATAAGCTGCTTTTTGGTTACAACACTTTTCAGAGCTGGCACCAGTCATGTAGTGTGGCAAAGCTTTATAAAAATTCCCCTCTGGGTCCATTGCATGTGATCCATTACTGCTGGCACCTGTACCCTAGTAATATTCCCCAGGGCAGTTTACTGGTGTACCTTCGGCCACAAATCTGTAGAGACAAAATATACTTCTTTATGTAGAACCATTTTTATAATCAAAGTTTTAATTTTTTTTTTTAACACCCTATATAGTTCCCAGCATCCCGGAAAAAGTAGGGACACTTATCCCTTAACTAGGGCTTCTTTAAATAGCAGCACAAATCAAGTCAATGGGTAATTGCATTTTTACTTGTATATCCATTTCAGGCTGAAATGTGCAAACTTAGCATTTTCTTAATGATTACAAGAACCATTCACAGACAGGGAAACAGATTCCAGCAGTCCTGCATGCATTCCAAAAGTGTTAAGATTAAGAACATTTTGGTATACATGCATTTAAGTGCATTGTGTGCAGTGGGTAGCCTTAATCAGTGGCAGCCTGTCCATTAGGGGTGCCCGGGCACCGCCCCCTCTATATATGGCCACCACATCCTAATACTTTATTATCCACAGCCGCTGCCCCCTATTCATGCACCCGACCCCTTTTAGGACACCTGCTGCATGAATTACAGAGGCTTTAATAGGCTTCAAAATAGGGTGGGTTTGTGGTGGAGAGCATTGTGCCATGAGCCCACCCAGGTGTTACAACAGCGAATGAATAATTTGCTGTTGCAACACTGATCCTCCTCCCGGCCAATTGGGAAGTGGGTCTGATACCGTCACCCAATTGGCTGAAAGGACAGGTGATCCTATTGGATGCCTAGGAAGAGGGGAGGAGGCAGAAGCAAGGAGGAGAAGACACAGCCTGCTGTCCCGATACCCCCCGCTACCCAATGTGCCTGCCGATGCCTGCCACTGTCTGATGTGCCCGCCGCCTAGATGGGGCAATTGCCAGTGGATCGTCAGACAGCGAGGGGAGAACAACTTATGGAGAATTTTTTTCCGTTCATCACCTGAGGATAGTCCCTTTACCGGGTTACAACCACTTTAAGCCATCCTATTAATTTTACATGGGTTGCCAGGGCACACAACTCACCTCTAAATCTTGTAATGTACTAAAATGCAGTGCATTGCCTAGAGGAGGAGACGACGACACTAAAAATACTCTCACCCACTCTGCCCCTGCAGTAATGTCTTGCTGACTCTAGATGTCATGATTCTTCCATGTCTAATGATGGCAAGCATCATTCAACCCACTTCCTCTGTGCACATGCTGTCCTGGACCAGCCATGGGGAACATCATTCTGTTAGCCTGGGCTCAGAGTACTACTGCACCAAAAATGGTGCTCACTTAATGCAAGTGCAAATTATTGAAGCAGTAAGGACAACCAACCTCCTCTAGAGGAAGGGCCTGTATTGTTCTGACTGATATTCTTCTAGAGGGGGGGGGGGGGGGAAATGGAAGCAAGGGGACATCTGGAAGAGGGCGGAGGGTGGCCAGTAAGGACTCTTGTTGTCACTTGAAAGACATTGGGCTCTATGTGCATGAGAAACAGATACAACTGTATGCATTATTTTTTTTAAATTCGGATTCTACAGCAAATGAAAAAATGAGTGCATCACCCCCACAGTGTTTGACAAGTTTTTTTACCTTTTATAATGCATATTAGAGAATATTGCATATACATAGAATTATGCCAAGCAGCCTTACTTTATTTAGCCTAAAAGTGCATGGGTGGTGCAATTCAGCAGAGCCATTTTCATCTGTTAAAAAAAAAAAAAAAAAAAAAGGAAGGAAAGAGATGTAATACAATACAGGCAAATTAGATTTAATACAATACAAAGCGCAAAACAAAAAATAAAAAAAAAAATTAAAAAAAAAAAAAAAAACACACACACTGTAAATTAGAATAGGGACAGCAAGAAAAGACTCATCCAGCGGGACTGACTTTATTGAATGAATGACTTGTATAGCGCTACCTATGCAAACTGAATCGCCTCAGGGTACTTTTACCACTGGTGTCCATCTGTGGTATAGTGTGGTCCTTGCCCCTGTGGGGTCCTGACACGCTTACTAACACATACAACATACACATATTTGGCCAATTTTTATAGACAGGATCTAATTAACCTACCAGCATGTCTTTGGAGTGTGGGAGGAAACCGGAGTACCCGGAGGAAACCCACGCAGGCACAGGGAGAACATGAAAACTCCAGGCAGAAGGTGTCATGGTCGGGATTTGAACCAGCGACCCCATTACTGCTAGGTGAAAGTGCTAACCACTACACCACTGTGCTGCCCTATTAAAATGAGAAGCCATTGTCAAAAGGTTAGGGCAGGCTTGGATCCTGTGCTAAGTTTTTATTATGCTCTGTGTACCCGCTGAGAAGACTTCCTGCCTCAGAGACACCCAGTGCAATGCCAAGTTCAACTTCCAGGTTTTTCCCTGTCTGCTATACATTCTCTATGGGAATTTGGTAGCTTTAGCCTTAGTTGTCTTTTACCATGTTAGCCAATAAGGGGTATCAATTACAATTTCTGTTGTCACAAGGAAGAAGCTAATGAGTGCCATATGTACTCCATTATCTTCAGTGAAAGGCAGTTGAGACATCAGAGGTCTAAAATAACCCTGACATCTCATTGAACAGAACATCTTCACCAGCACACCTTGGTATAATGATAATCTTGTAATCTGGTCTTTTCATTCGCATATTTGTAGGCAGGTATAGTTTGACCTCCCTGCACAGGTGGCACTGTTTTGCAGCCACCGTGGAGATGAGGACAGGGGGTAACTTGGATTCCTCCATAGGTGTCATCCGGTGGGCAGTTGTCAGATTCTGCGCTGCTGCCCCGGATGACCTCTGTGGCCAACTTTAGTGTGGGCATTGCTAATAAATAGAACTGTCCCTATCAGTTAGTGTGTATTTTTGCATGTGGTTAGGTAAGGTAAGACCTGCTGGTTAGGTAAGGTACAGGGACCTGCTGGTTAGGTAAGGTAAGACCTGCTGGTTAGGGAGAGAGTGTGCCTAGGTTCTAGTGGAGGAGGGACAGAATAAGGACTGTTGAGCAGTACTACAGACAGGGGCCTTTCTGCTACAGGTCTTTGTTGCAAAACTGCCTTCCAGCCACCTCCTCTGCCAGATGTTGTCAGCATCAGCATATCACTCTGTACAATTTCTGCACAGTTCTCTGCAAGTGTTGGTCAGTTCGGTGTTGCCAAATAGACTAGGTTACCGTTTAGTTAGAACTTTCATGTTTATACACATCAGGTCTTTGAGTCTTCACTTCCAACTGGGTATCCAAAGATTCAGCTCCACCTATCACAGGCCAACTTGTCTGGACCGTGCAGAATCCATTTTTCAAGGCAGGAAAAAAAGAGAAGGAAGGATACTGCAAGACCCATAAACATCAGTCTGATGCATGTTACCTTATGTGAATAAAGGACAAGATTATCACTATACCCAGGTATGATCGTGAAGATCCCCATCTTACGATTGTATGGTTGTGCCATCCACCAAGTCACTGCAGCACCCTACATAAACTGTTTGCAAGGCTGTAAGAACTGACGGATACAACTTCCCTATTTAAGAGAACCTGTCAGAGTTTATATCTGATTTGGGATATAAAAGTTTTAGTGAAAAGAATAAAAAAAAACAAAAAAAAAAACACACACACCAAAGTACCTAGAACCCCCACCGTAAAAAAAATAAAGTTGAGCCTGCCCCATCCACAGACGGTAAACACATCCTCCAGGGTGCCTATGTATGTAAACATGTTCCATCACTATGAATTGCTGACTAAGAGCAATAATTATAGGGTCATTCACTCTAAAGTGATGACCTGTAGGGGCTTTTAAAGTGTTGCCTATGGAAAATATAGGATACTGAATTTGTTGTCATTGTGCAAACAGGCTCAATTTTAAAGCTTGACATTAGTTATGAGTTACCGTATATACTCGAGTATAGGCCGACCCGAATATAAGCCGAGGCACCTAATTTTACCACAAACTGGGAAAACTTATTGACTCGAGTATAAGCCTAGGGTGAGATATGCGCAGCTACTGTAAGTGGAAAAGAGGGTCAACGATGCCCATTTGCAGCCTCACTGTGCCCATGTAGATGGACACAGTTGACCGATTTGGGGCCCTGTATCTCAGGGTCACTTGGTGCTAGGAACCCCATCTTTAGATATGTTTTAGTGCCAATTCCACTGGGTTGGAATACAACATTTGGGGTTCCTAGCACCAAGTGTCCCCCAGATATGGGGCCCCAAATTCGGGTCAGAAAATGTCAAGCACTTTTCTGCAGCAGAGAATGACATTTTCCAAACCTTATCTCGGGGCCACTTAGTGCTAGGAACCCCATCTTTGGATATGGTGTAGTGCTAGTTCAACTGGGTTTGAATGCCAAATTTGGGGTTCCTAGCTCCAAGTGTCCCCGAGATATGGGGCCCCAAATTCGGGTCAGAAAATGTCAAGCACTTTTCTGCAGCAGAGAATGACATTTTCCGAACCGAATTTGGGGCCCCGTATCTCGGGGCCACTTAGTGCTAGGAACCCCATATTTGGATATGTTATAGTGCTAGGTCCACTGGGTTGGCACAGACCAAAGTGGCCCCGAGATACGGGGCCCCAAAGTCGGGTCGGAATTTTTTTTTTTTTGCTTCAGAAAAGTGCTTGACTCGAGTATAAGCCGAGGGGGGCACTTTCAGCACAAAAAAAATGTGCTGAAAAACTCGGCTTATACGGTAATTCAGCACAACCTAGTTTATATGTTAAAATGCAGGAAATTTATTGCGTTTCTGTGACCTAAACTGAACTTTAACAAGCGCACAATTTCAGTTAATTTACTAAACCATTGAGCAAATATTTGGTTACAAAAAATTGGAACTAAAACCATTTTATTCTTTAGAGTCTGCTATAAAAGGAGTTGTAAACCCTTATTTAACCACTTGCTTACAGGGCACTTAAACCCCCTTCCTATCCAGACCAATTTTCAGCTTTGTCCTCTCACACTTTGCATGACAATTACTCAGTCATGCAACACTGTACCAAAAGAGCTTTCTTTTGGTGGTATTTGATCACCTCTGGGTTTTTCTTTTTTGTGCTATAAATGAATCTAAAAAAAAAAAAAATTTTTATATATATATATACATATACATATACATATATATATATATATATATATATATATATATATATATATATATATATATATATATATATATATATATATATATATAATATATATATATATATATATATATATATATATATATATATATATATATATATATATATATATATATATATATACATACACACACACATTTCTGTGATAAAATTTAGCAGATTAGTAATTTTTCTTCATAAATTTTGGCCACAATTTATACTGCTACCCATCTTAAGTAACAATAACCAAAAACTGGTGGAAATTTGGTCTGTGTGAAAGTTTGTCTACAAGCTATGGTGCAAATCATAAAAAAAAAATCACCACATCTGATGTACTTGTGGCCTCTCATTTCTTGAGACCCTAATAAGCCAGGAAAGTACAAATGCCCCCCAAATAACCCTTTTTGGAAAGTAGATATTTCACGTTATTTATTAAGAGACATGGTGAGTTATTTAACCACTTCAGCCCCGGACCAATTGGCAGCCAAAGGACCAAGCCCCTTTTTGCGATTCGGCACTGCGTCGCTTTAACTGACAATTGCGCGGTCGTGCGACGTGGCTCCAAAACAAAATTGGCGTCCTTTTTTCCCCAAAAATAGAGCTTTTTGGTGGTATTTGATCGCCCCTGCAGTTTTTATTTTTTGCGCTATAAACAAAAATAAAGCGACAATTTTGAAAACAATGCAATATTTTTTGCTTTTTGCTATAATAAATATCCCCAAAAATATATTAAAAACCTTAGTTAGACTTACCGGTAACGGTATTTCTACGAGTCTTTCAGGACAGCACTTGGAGAGAGCGCAGCTCCACCCACTTCCCAGGAAACACTGCAGTAAAATTCCTTTAAAGTCTGGACACCTCCACCATGGCCTCAGTTGTTACCGAGTACCTCCGGCCATGCTGAAAGTACATAAACAGAACATAGCAACCATAACCGTTAACATATTATAACATTTTATAGCATTTCTTAACCCAAGGGAGGGTCATTGGCGCTGTCCTGAAAGACTCGTAGAAATACCGTTACCGGTAAGTCTAACTAAAGTTTTCTCACCTCGTCTTTCAGGACAGCACTTGGAGATGACAAAAGAGTACTTACTCTTAGGGTGGGACCACCGCTTGCAGGACCTTCCTGCCAAACGACTGCTCTGCCGCTGAGAGCAGGTCCATCCTATAATGGCGAGCAAAGGTTGAGTAGCTCGTCCATGTGGCCGCTTTGCAGATTCGCTCTGGTGAGGCCCCAGCTCTTTCCGCCCAGGATGTAGCTAAAGCCCGAGTTGAATGGGCTACTACCCCTACGGGAGGATCCCTTTCCATAGCTCTACAAGCTTCGTGGATAGCCATCCGAAGCCACCTACCGATCGTGCTCTTAGAAGCACCATACCCTTTGCGAGACCCTGCAAACAGAAAAAGAGAATTGGACTTTCTGAATTCCTTAGATATTTTGAGGTAGTGTAAAACGCACCTCCTCACGTCCAGACTATGGAAATCTTTCTCTCGAGTTTTTCGGGTCTGGGCAAAACGTCGGCAGGATAATCTCCTGAGCCCTATGAAAACCTGAGACTACCTTCGGTAGGAACCCTGGGTCTGTTCTCAACACCACCCGATCCGGGAAGACAGTTAAGAAGGGCTCAGTGATGGACAGCGCCTGAAGCTCACTGACCCTTCTGGCTGAAGTAACTGCAATCAGCAGTGCTAACTTCAAGGACCAAAATTTGATTGAGGTCTCCTCCAGTGGCTCAAAGGGCCTTTTAGTCAGACCCTGCAAGACCACCGAAAGATCCCACTTGGGAAAACACTTCAATGGCACCGGCCTGAGCCTAGCCAGTGACCTGAAGAACCTAATAACCCAAGGGTCTAGAGATAGCCTTCTCTAAAAAAACTGATAACGCAGCTACCTGAACCTTCAGGGTACTTGCTGCCAACCCCTTTTCAACTCCGTCCTGTAGAAATTCCAGAACGGAAAAATTCTCCCTAGGAGAACAATTTTTTGAGGCACACCAGGAATTAAAACACTTCCAGGTCTTAAAATAAATAGCCCTTGTGACCTTCTTCCTACTATTCAGAAGGGTACAAATTAAATTCTTGGACAAACCCTTATCTTTCAGGATTTGCTCCTCAGTAGCCAGGCTGCTAGGTTGAGCTGACCCGCGTTGGGATGTAGAAGGGGACCCTGGGACAACAGATCCGCTCTGATCGGTAAGACCCAATGGGGTTCTACCGCCAACTTCAGTAGGCCCGAAAACCAGGGCCTCTTGGGCCAATATGGGGCCACTAAAACTAAGGTGGTCCTCTCCTCTTGGAGCTTCTTGAGCACCAAGGGGATTAGTTGTATAGGGGGAAACGCATAGCACAAGCGGAAGGCCCAGCGCTGAGCCAGAGCGTCCAGACCCTCCGCTTGGTCCTGTCTGTTCAGGGAGAAAAAGACTGGAACTCTTGCATTTGCTTCTGACGCAAAGAGATCTATCTGGGGCACTCCCCATCTGTCCGAAATCTGTTTGAAGACCTCCTGGTTCAGAGACCATTCGGACTCCAAAACCCTCTTCCTGCTCAGGAAGTCTGCTATGTGGTTTAGGGTGCCCTTTAGATGGACCGCTGTCAGGGACGCTAGATTGTCCTCTGCCCAGTAAAGGATCTGACGGGCCAGGTCTAAAAGATGCCTGCTCCTTGTGCCTCCCTGTCTCGATATATACGCCACAGCTGTGGCGTTGTCTGACAGAATCTGGATGTGTCGGCCTCCGATCGACTGTCTGAAGGCCCACAGACCCAGAAGTATGGCTCTCAGCTCCCTCCAGTTCGAGGATCTCCTGGATTCCTCCACTGACCAGGAGCCCTGGGCCAGCTGCCCCTCGAGATGCGCACCCCATCCCCAAGAGCTCGCATCTGTCGTGAGGACTTTGGCTGCGGGGAAAACCCATAATAGCCCCTTGCACAGATTTGCCTGACCCCTCCACCACCATAACTTCCTCTTTACTGATGATGGAATCCTCATCTGCTTGTCCAGAGACTCCCCATAGGACCAGCTCTGCAAGATTGCTTGCTGGAGGTCCCTGGAATGGAGGCGGGCCCACTGGACAGCCGGGATGGAGGCTGTGAGAAGCCCTAGGGTGGACATGGCCGCACGCACGGAGACTGACAGATTTGTCTGCATCCTCTGTACCGCTGCCTGTAACTTCCTGATCTTCTCCTCCGGTAGAAAGATCTTTTCCTGTACGGAGTCGATCGTATAGCCTAGGAACACTATCACTTGTGAAGGGACCAGGTTTGACTTTTCCTGGTTCAGGATCCAACCTAGGCTCTCTAAATGGCATTGAGCCCTCACTAGATCCCTGCGCAGAGATTCCTCTGAGCTGGCGAACAGGAGAAGGTCGTCGAGGTACGGTACCACCGCTATCCCTTCCAACCTGAGTGGTGCTAACGCCTCTGCCATGACCTTTGTAAAGATCCGTGGTGAGGCAGAGAGCCCGAACGGGAGAGCTCGAAACTGAAAATGAGACATCACCCCTCCTGTCCTGATAGCCAGACGCAGGTACCTCTGCGACTCGGGTTTGATGGGCACGTGAAGATACGCGTCCCTCAAATCTATTGAGGCTAGAAAGCACCCTGTGGGTAGGAGTTTCCTCACCGAGTAAATCGTGTCCATACGGAATCTCTTGTACCGTATGGACAGATTTAGGACTTTTAAATTCAAGATTAGCCTGAATTTCCCCGACGGCTTCCTCACCAGGAAAACGTGAGACTAAAACCCTAGCTCTTCCTCCCCTTGAGGAACTGGGATAATCACTCTCTGCCGCAGGAACTCCTGCAAAAGAGAGGACATTGCCACCGACTTCTCCAGGTCTCTTGGAAGCTGTGTGACATAGAACCGGGAGGGTGGCCTCTCTGAAAACTCCAGTGCGTACCCCTCCGAAATTACTTTGAGGACGAACGCACTGGGAGTCGCCCTCTCCCACTGCGGAAGAAAGGATTGAAGCCTTCCTCCCACAGCCTGGGGACCGTCACTGGGTCTTGGCGGGTTGACTGGGGGGACGCAACACCCCAGACTTGCCTCTGCCCCTCTGAGACCTCCACGGTCTCCTCTGTCCCGCTTCCTTGGAATCTCGGGCCTGGAAAAAAGGACGAAAATTCTTCTTGGGGTGAGGCGCCACTTTCTTTTTAACTGGAAAGGCCTTCTTCTTGTCCGCCGTCCTATCAAGAACGGCGTCAAGACCCGGGCCAAACACCAGATCCCCCTCAAAGGGTAGGCCACATAATTTAGACTTTGAGGCTGAATCCCCAGTCCAAGTCTTGACCCAAAGAGCCCTCCTAGCCGAGTTAATCAGGGCTGAGGACCTCGCAGAGATCTTAATGGACTCTGCTGATGCATCCGCCACGTACCCTACTGCCCTCTGTAGGACTGGTAAGGTCTCCAGCAGGTCCTTACGGGAGGTACCTGCCTCAATATGGCCCCTCAGCTGTTCTAGCCAGTGCTCCAGATTCCTGGCCACAACTGTCGATGCCATTGCTGGCCTGAGGTTAATAAGGGTGGAATCCCAAGCCTTTTTGAGCAATGAGTCCGCCCTCTTGTCCATGGCGTCCTTCAATACCCCCATGTCCTCGAAAGCCAGGTCCGTATTACGTGACACTTGGGAAAAAGCCGCATCCAGCTTGGGCCTCTTGTTCCACACCTGAGAGTTGTCCTCGTCAAAAGGAAATCTCCTTTTTAGAGACCTGGAGAAAAAAGGGGCCCTCTCTGGGTCCTTCCACTCCCTTTTAATAGCGTCTGTTAGGACCTGATGTACCGGGAACATGCGATGTTTGACTTCATCCATGCCCCGATACATCCTGTCATGCAAAGATAGATCAGCCCTATCTTCCTTAATACTCAGGGTGGTGTGTATCGTTTTAAGGAGATCGTCTACCTCCTCCAACGATAGCTTATAGCGAGATGAGACCTCTCTGTCCTCGTCTTCCTCTTCTGACCCTGACGGTTCCTCCTTCTCCTCTTCCTCAGAATCACTAACCTCCCTTCTTGTTGCAGAGGAGGTGTGAGTACTGGGGGAGGAACTCGCTGCTTCTACTACTGGGCGCCTGTCCAGATAGGAGCGGAAGGATGAGAAGGTTTCTTCCAGCTCCTTCCGGAAGGAGAAGAGCAACTCACCAGGCTGAACAGAAGGTTCCCTGGCAGCCGCTTCCTCCCTAACCAACTCTGCTATGCAACCCTTGCATAGCGGTTTAGCCCATGCCTCCCTAAGGGTGGTCTTACATGCCGCACACCGCTTTTTAGGGGGAGGGATAGCATGTTTGGACTTTTCTTTAGCTTTCTGAAACACCAAACACCACAAAAACACCTTTTAAAACAGCATTCTTAGTGCACAAGATTTCCTCGCTAGCAAACCTTAAGCAAAATGCATTTAAAACAGACAATGGCACAAAGACAAACCCCAAAAACCATTGTTGCAAAGAAACATACATCTGCAAAATAAAAGTCACATTTCTGCAGTGTATGGCAGGCTCCCCTTCCTCCCTATGGAGGGGAAAGGGAAGGGACATCCAAGGTATTAGTTAGAGACTCGCCGTCCCTCTTACCTGGATATGGCCTGTGTCTGTGGCTCCTGCTCCTGCCACCGCTGCTGGTTCCGGTTCATTCATCCCGACTGCAGCCGCCCAGAAGCTCCTGAGAGTGCCCTTTTATTTTAAAACTCCCGGTCCTTTTCGCCGCTGCGAGGACCGGAAGCTGACACAGGCCGAGGCCGCCTCCCCCTCCTGCGTTCCTGCGGCCGGAACCGGAAGCCGCTACGCACCGCCGGAAGTCCCGCCCCGTCCAGCAGTGACGTCGCCCGCCACTCGGCGCTGCCGGCGCCATATTTGAAAATCCCAAAAAACTCCCACTGGAGAAATGGCTGCAGCCTGCTGGAGCGGAGACCTCCGGCGGCCTCTACCCTCGCCGGGCCCGAGAAGGGAAAGACACCGGAATACCCCCCACACGTCAGGGGGGGTATTGGGCTTTAAGGCCTGAAAGAAAAGACTGACTTATACAGGTATGCAGACCATCTCCCTCCACCTGGAGAGAGCGCAGCAACCCCTGGTTCCCCTGCAGCGCTTCCACCATGGCCGGAGGAAACACTACAACTGAGGCCATGGTGGAGGTGTCCAGACTTTAAAGGAATTTTACTGCAGTGTTTCCTGGGAAGTGGGTGGAGCTGCGCTCTCTCCAAGTGCTGTCCTGAAAGACGAGGTGAGAAAAAATTTTTCCCTCAGTTTAGGCCGATACATTCTTCTACAAAAAAAAAAAAAAAAAACGCAATTAGCGATTGATTGGTTTGCGCAAATTTATAGCGTTTACAAAATAGGGGATAGTTTTATAGCATTTTTATTATATATTTTTTTTTTACTAGTAATGGCGGCGATCAGCGATTTTTATTGTGACTGCGACATTATGGCGGACACAGACATTTGACACATTTTTGGGACCATTGTCATTTATACAGCAATCAATGCTATTTAAATGCATTGGTTCCTGTATAAATGACAGTTGTAGTGAAGGGGTTAACCACTAGGGGGAGGGGAGGGGTTATGGGCTGTGACGTGTGTGTTTTTTTACATTAGGGGGCGGGGCTGACATCTGACGTCATTGATCGGCTTTCCCGATGACAGGGAACAGCCGATCAATAACAGGCAGAGTAGGAAGCGCGGGGAGAGGTTTGTTTACACATACCTCTCCCCGTTCTTCAGCTCTGTAAACCGATCGCGGGACACCAGCGGCGATCGGGTCCGCTGGTCCCGCGGCCGGGGTCACAGAGCTCCCGACTGGGTCGCGAGCGCGCGACCCACAGGCAGGCACATGCACGATCACGTACAGGTACGTGATTTTGCCTGCCCGTGCCATTTTGCCGCAGTTTATCTGCGTTAGGCGGTCGGGAAGCGGTTAAAGTTGTAATTTTTTTTTCCCACAATTCATTGACAATTTTGTGAAAAAAAAATAAATAAAAAATCTTAATTTTGCATTGCAATAGCTTATTTCTCACATGGCATGTGTATACCACAAATGATAGCCGAAAATACATTCGGCTACTCCCGAGTATAGCGATACCGCATTTAAAAAAAAAAAAAAAAAAATACATGTCATACTTGCCTCCACTGTGCAGTTCGTTTTGCACAGAGTGGCCCTGGTCCTCTTCTGGGGTCCCTCAGCAGCACGCCTCGATGCGGGGAGTCACTCCTCCCCGCATTGTGTCCACATTGGAGAAGGCTCTAAGGTGGACAACTGTGCAGGCACGCTCCTGAGTCCTGCATCTGTGTCCATTCACACAGAATGCAGGACTCTGCCCCACCCACTGGCGACACGTTATTGGATTTAAATGACTGCAGCGGGAGTCAATGGGTGTGCCGCTATCAACCTGTCCAGTCAGGACACAAGACACCAGCTAGAGCTGGTGTGCTTGGTCCCGGCCAGAGCATAACAGTGTTCAGGTAAGTAAAACTGGGTGGGCTGCAGAACTACAGAAGGTTTTTCACCTTAATGCATTAAAAAAACAATGAGTGTTTACAAGCCCTTTAAGAAAATATGTTTTGGGGGGTCACCTAATTTTCTGCAAAAAAAGGACTGCAAAAGTGGCTCTGCAAGCGAAAGAGTTAAAAGGAGTTTAACCGCTTAAGAACCGCCCCACGCACAAAGTATCTCACAAAAGTGAGTACACTCCTCACATTTTGGTAAGTATTATATATATTTTCATGTGACAATACTGAAGAAAATAGGATTATTTACTTACCGTAAAATCCGTTTCTCTGAGTTAATTGACAGACACAGACTCCTTTATTCATAACGATAGGGTTACATTGCCTCTGCAGAACAAAAAAACAAAACACCTGGCCACTCCCATGGGCCGTCCTCAGTCGGTATATAACCCCCTCCCTGCTCTAGGTATTCAGTTTAGTAGCAAGCAGTAATAGAAGTATAAATTAAAAAAAAACCTCCATAGGAGGGGTGGGTGCTTTGTTGTCAGTCAATGAACTCAACAATGAACCAGGACAAGCTGGAACCCAACCTGGGCGATACCCCTTCAAGAGGGAATAGACCCTCTAAACAGCGGCCTGCAAAAAAACTTGCGGCCAAAAGAGGCATCTGTAGATGCCAAACCATAAACTTCATAGAACTTATGAAAATGTACACAGATGACCAGTGGCCGCCTTGCCAACTTGCGCAACGGCCGCTTGATCACAGAAGGCCCAAGAAGCACTAAGTGCCTGAGAAGAATGCGCCATAATCCGGAAAGGAGGAAACCCTGACAGGATAGCTCAGACACATCTGTCCGAGCCATCCAGACCAACAGACTCAGTGGATGGCAAATGCATCTGAATCCCCCAAAACACATTTAGGCCAGATAAAGCCAAATTCCTTGGGATGTGCTGACCAGGGAGGGACACAAGCAGCCAACCCAATGTCCTCATTCAAATGTAAATCCAAGGACGGGACTATGTAAAAAAAGGACGAAGCACCACCTTAACCTGGGTAAGGTGAATGACAAGATACACCAACATTCACGCCACCCTGCGAGTAGAGTTGATAGCCACCAAGAGGCCACTTCTGAGACAGAGTAAGCAGTGGAACCTCCTGAATATTTTGAGAGAAAGATAGAGAGGCCTTTGGAGAACCGAAAACACCAAGTTCTGATCCCACGGTGGTGGAGGAGGAAACCCCCCCCCCCCCCCCCCCCAGGTAGAAACAGACGTCTAACCCCTTGATCAAAAAGGCATGCACCAGGGAGTGCGCGACCAGGAGACGCTGAAGACCACCCTGGCGGTCACCTGGCCCTCTATGGTACTCAAGGTTTATTCCTGCTCATCCCTCTGTAAATGGAGGTCGGAAACGGAGTCACCTAAAAGGAACGAGGACAAAGCTGATGAAAACACAGCCCAGAGAAAGGCCCACCCCTTGGCCCAACCCTAGCCAACTGAGGTACCCATCTGACAGCATTCTACTCCTGGAACGCATTTGTCAGAAAGGGCCAGAACTAGATGTTCTGCCCACCGGAGGAGGCTACTGGCCACAGCCAGGGTCGCCAACAGCCTTTTTGACCCACCCTTGTGAGGGACATAAGCCACCACTGTTGCCTTGTCCGACTGGATCTGTACTGGGAGCCCCTGAAGTCGAGCCGTTCATGATCCAGACATAGTCTGATCAATTGAAGTTCTGGTATATTACACGGTAGTCCAGATTCCACCAATGTCAAATGGCCCAGAGCCGAGCTCAGCCCCAGGACATCTCCCCACCTGGACAGACCGGTATGGGTGGTCACCCTGTTCAATAAAAAGGGGAGAAAGGATATTCCCCACTGAAGAATTGGAGAACAAAGCCACCAGACTAGGGAACCTCTGGTTTCCTGACTGAGCCAAATCCGATTGTTCAGAGACCTTGGGTATTTGTCCCATTATGCCAGGATCTCCACGAGGGGAGCCTACATGGAACTGTGCAAATGACCTTGCCTAAAAAAAATAAAAATAAAAAAAAAGGGGTAGATTCCATCAGACCCAACACCCACATGTAGAAAAATGCTGCATGCCACTTTTGGAATCTGTCCAGGGGGAAGAGCTGGAGCCTGGTCAGACTCAGATAAACAAAACGTTCTGGCTGGACAAAGCAGACTTACAATAGTCTAGATGCCAACTGAAATCCGAAAAGGTCTGCATTAGGAACTACGTTGCTCCTTGGGGTAATCGAGAATTTGGTGCAGAAGATCGTCCAGGCATCAACCCCTACTGACATAACCATATCAGATCTGGGCCCAACACATTGCGAACACCCGAGGAGTGGTGGCCAGATCAAAAAGGACCACCCCACGCGCTGATAATGCTCCGCACCCACAGTAGATGAAGGAAGTGCTGAAGACTGGCACATAACACATAGTAAGCCTGCGGGGGGACCGGACCGACTGAGCCCTGGATGGACACTCGGCCGGTAGGCCGCATCCTAAATTCATACGCCGGCCGTGAGCGGACCCATCCTAGCTCGTAGGCTGTGGCCTAAATTAGTCAGCAGGACCTCCGATCCCCTGTCTTCCAGGCCTACCACCAGACACCCTCCAATGCAAACCTGAGGGTGGAAAAAGGGGCCGTGTGTCCCAAAAAGTCCCTAGGCTGAAAGCCTCGGCTTCACCCGGGAAGGGGGGGGGGGGGGGGGGGAGTAGGAGAACCCCCAAGGGAGCCATAACCGTAAAAATTCCCAGGACTAGCGATCCCAGCAGGGAACCAAGTCCTGACTAGGAAGGAAAAAAAAAAAAAAAAAGAATACCTAGAGCAGGGAGGGGGTTAGTTACTGACCGAGGACAGCCCATGGGAGTGGCCAAGTGTTTTGTTTTGCCTAGTCCTACTCCTGCGGAGGCGATATAACCCTATCGTTATGAATAAAGAAGGCTGTGTGTCAATGAACGAATGAGAAAATTACACTTTGCTACAATGTAAAGTAGTGAGTTCACATCTTGTATAACAGTGTAAATTTGCTGTCCACTCAAAACAACTCACACAGCCATTAATGTCTAAACTGCTGGCAACAAAAGCGAGTACACCCCTAAATTAAAAATTTCCAAATTGGGCCCAATTAGCCATTTTCTCTCCCCGGTGTCATGCGACTTAGTGTTAAAAAAAGGTCAAAATTTGGTGTCAACGCTCTCACTCTTTCATACTGGTCACTGAAAGTTCAACATGGCACCTCATGGCAAAGAACTGAGGATCTGAAAAAAAGAATTGTTGCTTAACATAAAGATGACCTAGGCTATAAGATTTCTAAGACCCTGAAACTGAGCTGCAGCATGGTGGCCAAGACCATACAGAGGTTTAACTTGACAGCCCTCGCCATGGTCGACCAAAGAAGTTGAGTGCACGTGTTAAGCATCATATCCAGAGGTTTTCTTTGCGAAATAGACGTACGAGTGCTGCCATTGCTGCAGAGGTTGAAGGGGTGGGGGGGGGGGGGTCAGCCTTTCAGTGCTCAGACCATACGCCACACATGGCATCAAATTTGTCTGCATGGCTGTCGTCCCAGAAGGAAACCTCTTCTAAAGAGAATGCACAAGAAAGCCTGCAGTTTTCTGAAGACAAGCAGACTAAGGACATGGATTACTGGAACCATGTCCTGTGGTCTGATGAGACCAAGATAAACTTATTTGGTTCAGATGGTGTCAAGCATGTGTGGCGGCAACCAGGTGAGGAGTACAAAGACAATGTGTCTTGCCTACAGTCAAGTATGGTGGTGGGAGTGTCATGGTCTGGGGCTGCATGAGTGCTGCTGGCACGGGGGAGCTACAGTTCATTGACGGAAACCACGAATGCCAACATGTACTGTGACATACTGAAGCAGAGCCTGATCTCCTTCCCTTCGGAGACTGGGCCGCAGGGCAGTATTCCAACACACCTACAAGATGACCAATGCCATGCTAAAAAAGAAGAGGGTAAAGGTGATGGACTAAACCCTAGTGAGCATCTGTGGGGCATCCTCAAAAACGGAAGGTGGAGGAGCGCAAGGTCTCCAACATCCACCAGCTCCGTGATGTCATCATGGAGGAGGAGTGGAAGAGGACTCCAGTGGCAACCTGTGAAACTATTGTGAACTCCATGCCCAAGAGGGTTAAGGCAGTGCTGGAAAATAGTGGCCACAAAATATTGACACAATTTGGACCTTTTCATTTAGGGGTGTACTCACTTTTGTTGCCAGCGGTTTCAACATTCATGGCCGTGTGTTGAGTTATTTTGAGGGGACAACAAATTTACACTTTGCTACAATGTAAAGTATTGAGTGTATAGCTGCTACAATGTAAAGTATTGAGTGTATAGCTTGGGTAAAGTGTAATGTCTTCAGCGTTGTCACATGAAAATAAATAAAATATTTACAAAATCGAGAAAATGACTTGCATGTACATGATTTCTTTCAAGGGCTCTGGGGCGCAAGCACATGCTCCCGGAGCCCCACTTCCACTGTGATTGGACACAGTGGGAGCCAATCAGCAGGTTTGTAGCGTATGTAGACACTAACTTTTGCGCAAACCAATCAATATGCGCTTACTGGGATTTTTTTTTTTTACCAAAATATGTAGCAGAATACATAGTGGCCAAAATTCATAAAGAAATTTGATTTAATTTTTTTATTGGATGTGTTTTATAGCAGAAAGTAAAAAAATATATATATTTTTTCAAAATTGTCAGTCTTTTTGTGTTCATAGCGCAAAAAATAAAAACCACAGGTGATCAAATACCACCAAAAGAAAGCTCCATTTGCGGGAAAAAAAAAAAAAAAAAAAAAACCAATTTGATTTGGGTACAGTGTCGCGTGATGGCGCAATTGTCAGTTAAAGCAGTGCAGTATTGCAAAAAAATGGCCTTGTCAGGAAGGAGGCAAAACTTTCCAGAACGGAGGTGGTTAAAAAATATAAAACAAAGTGCAAAAAAAAAAAAACACACTGGAATTGGGATAAAAATTCAGATTTTAAAAACAGAATGCGTAGGTCACCTTTCTCATAGTAGTCGTAGACCCTAACTGTTCTTGGCTGGAAGTTCTCCACTCTGGGTCTCATTTCTTGTGTCACATTAAAGGAGACACCTTGACTGGTCATCTGCAAAAGGGAAACAAAAATAATCAGTTTAAACGTCAAAAAAGAAAAATAGGTTTTACTTTTTTTGCCCTGCACTACTTCGTAAAAGTGATCAGAGGATTATGCAGAAGGGCTAATCTAGTTAGGCTGCTAAGCTAAATTTAATTTTTGGCTTTGTTGCAGTCATTGGAGAAGTAGTTGATTGTTTGGTCAGGGTTTCCTAGCTGGGGTGCTTGATTTCTCTCACCTGCTTCTGGAAGAAGTTTTCAGAATATAGGACAGGGAGAGTCAAATGACCAGCATAAATATGTTCCAGACAATCCCAGGATGGCATCCAGAAGGTGGCTGGAGGGAGGGGGGTGATACATGTATGTTTGGGAGGCCTTGCTAGAATATTCTACCCTCTCCAGGGAGGAGTCTAGTTCTCTTGGGGCTGCTGCTCCTGGGAGATAGCCACTAAGACAATTGCAGTCTGGACCTCAGGAGCTGGGCTGAGGGCCAGCAGGTGATTGCTAATGGATTTTGCTGGAGGGCACTGTTCAGAAGTCCAGGTCTGGAGAAGTATCCTGTGACCCTAAACTCCTCTTCTGTTAAAATTATTCAGCAATAAATAGTAAAAAAAAAAAAAAAAAACATCTCCCAGGCAGAAAATTCCATAGACAGAGGTTGTCTGGCATTGTTGAGATTGGATGTCAGGCTTGTTTAGCCCTCTTGATCCTTGATGGCTACTCATCTCATTCCAGCATTCTGGTTTTGGCTGCGATACATTCTCCCTGTTTGTCCACCTATAAGGTGATTGATGTGGCCAGTCTCTGGGTGGAGACCAAACCAGATTTAAGCCAGCCAAGCCTGCAGTCTCATGCTTGTTAGAGAGCTTGGGCATATAATACACACTGTTTGTCTGCCCTGTTCCTTTGCCTGCTCTGCTGTCTTGATTGCCTTGTTGATGACCTCAGATTGGATCGACTATTCTCTGAACTCTGCCTGCCTTTTGAATACGGATTTGGCCCCGACTCTTCTGAACCTTGCTCGCCTTGTATCTGGACTGTCATTGACCCACTCTGATTGTCTGCCAACTGCATGTACCAGTTTGCTGTGCTCAGTTCATGCCTGTCCTGGCGTGGTAGCTAGGCACTATAGAATTGTATACAAGTCCTGGGGCAACTGAGTACTGGTAGGCCTGATGGCCTTATGGGAAAGTGGGCTGCTATAGGTGAAGACCAGAGGCCAGATATAGTGCCCTTACCACCTGCGTTACGGATAAGCAGGATAAGGCCTAGTGTATGCATTTGAACCGATTGGTTACTCATTTTTTTTGTCCCTAAATTGGACTAATTTAATTTATGGAACTGGCCTGGTGGCTTTTTTGGTGTCCCTTGTGTTAAGACCAACACCACCAAATCCTATGATGATTCTTTCTGCCCCTATGGAAATGGTCTATATTGACAATGCTCTTTAGTGAATATACACACTTTGGTTTTAAAGACTATGTTCAACCACATGGGTAACATATCCTACTCACATGTGCCTCTGAAGAAAACATGAATGTTCAATATGCATTGAGCCTGCATGTGGAACATTCTAGTTTGATATCAACATATGTGTACTTTTTGTTGTAGCACCATATCCATGTGCTACATGTATATTTTTATTATTTGCATATCAAAATATGAATTTTTAAATATATGAATTTGCGTGGTACCAGTAGTAGCTTATGCGCCCTTCAAAGTCCTTTAGCTACAAAAACTGTCTTCTATCCCTCTAGATGGAGCCAATATTTTCAGTGTGCGTGAGACTGTGTGTGATTGGCAGCCTCTGTAGTAGCAAGGGAGACCAAGGAATATTCTTAGTGGCTCCTATGGGGGTGAGCGATACATTCAGAATTTACTTCAGGGGTGGGACTTACATCATTTAAATACACAATGAGATGGTTTTTCATCTGTTCAACTTTGGGAAACATAGATTGCAGCTGCAAATTAAAAATAAAAAACAAGTATAAGTAAACCAGGTGACACATGGCACATGATACAAGTCTGGCACTGAGTATATCAGATGTGACCCCTAAAGTTCACCATATAATTTGATTGGCTCTACAAACTGTCATACAAGATCTACCTACAACTTCATTGTTCAAGAGCCTAGTTTGTTGAGGCAAGTATCCCTATCACATAGTCAAAAAAACTAAAAATCCTGACAATTATGCCAAAGGTTGTGGGTACCTGACTATATTGGCTTAAGTTTACCTCCTCACATTTTAAAACCATGACCATTAACTTGGGGTCCCCACGCCTTCAATCTTTGTGGTTATAATAGCCACCAATCTTATGAAGAGGCTCTCTGCAAGACTTGAGTGTCTGGGGCAATTTGTGCTTATTCAGTCTAAAGAACATTCGTGAGATCAGGTACTGATGTTGGATGAAAAGACATTTGCTCACAATTGGCATTCCAATTCATCCCAAAGGTGTTTAGTAGTGTTACAGTTAAGGCTCTGTGCAGGATACTGAAGTTATAAAGACAAAAATGGGGAAAGCGCAATCACCTAGTGCATTACCCCAAAAAATTGTATTCGAAGACACTATAACCAATAGAATGCATACTCTCAAAAGTGCAGTGTTAAACATGTTAGCTGGAAGATGCTATGTGGTACAAGGTTCAAATGCTTTAACAACCTCCCATATACTAGCAAGCCAACGCTTTTCAGCTCCGACTCCTGAGCAAGGAGGTGCAATGCCAAAAACACATCAGTTTGTTAAAGAGGAAGTAAAGCCTCCTCCCAAAAAAAAAAAAAATAGGAACCTGCAAGGCAAAGGCATAATGAGCTAGTATGCATAGCATACTAGCTCATTATCAATAACTTACCTGAGAACGAAGCCCCCGAAGCGGTCCTCATCCATGACCTTCTCTGCTGCCATCAAGCCCGGAGTGACTTCCAGGGTCTTGCCGCTCCAGCGCTGTCATTCGCTGGATCTGCGATGACGTCACTCCCACGCACGAAAGCGGCATAGCGCAGTGATCTCGGCATGCGCAGTAGACAGCGATGCCTCTATCTAAATATCTCCTAAACCATGTAGGTTTAGGAGATATTTATTGGACCTACAGGTAAGCCTTAATCTAGGCTTAACTGTAGGCCAAAGTGGTTTGTAAGAGCATTTGAACCTTGCACCACATGGCATCTTCCGGCTTACATGTTTAATGCCTTCCCCATTTGCTGCCTTTGTAGTTTCCCATTGGATTCCCCTATCAGAAGTGGGCTGCATTCCCCAAGCCTAGGGCTGTGTATGGACGTGGTGCCTGTGTAGCCATCTCTGTGGAGGACCTTTGAGCGCTGGGAGTGATTGTTTCTCTTATGCGAGTACTCAAGTTGCTCAACACCAAAACTGGTCAACCAGGTCTTTATGGAGCTGGCTTTGTACAAAGTGGCACAGTCATGCTTGAACAGAAAAGGGTCTCTCTCAAAATGTTGCAACAAAGCTGAAACAGTACTCTTGTCTCAATGGTCTGTAAGCTATAGTAATCACAATACCTGTCACTCAAACATGGGTTTTACTTCTGACTATATGGTATGTTTATAGGCACATTTTTCATGACTAGTGTTCTCCTTGAGATCACTCCTGTGCATCTGCCACAGTCCGTGTTGGAATTCGAGCACTAACAATTTTTTATGCTGCACCCAGTAGCCTGCCCCCCTATTCCCACAACAAATCCATTATGATGCTTTGCCAGGTATAATCTGCCATATGGCTTTAAGAACCATACCTTAGAAAGAGAATTATCTTCCATTATATATCCCGATAAGAGAGGGATGTCTATCACAGCCATGTTGGACTTATTCTGAATACCATGATAGCTGAAAAAAGAAAAAAAAGTAAAGCAATAAGCGCAAGTAAAAAAAAACAAAAAAACAAAAACAAACACTAAACAGTACAGAGACTTGTTCCCACATCCCAACTTTGTATTGGAGCCTTGCGTAGTGTCACCTTTTACAAAGCAGTTGCAGAGCTTTCAGCAAGTTGTTGAAGCCTTTATAGTTACCTTTTGCTCAAGTTTGGAGATGTTAAAAAACAGATCTTAATGAAAAGTGCCGACTGTTGCAACACATTTATACAACTGTATGTCAAAAAAACAAAGTGGTGGATGGTCATTTATAAATGGCACTGGATAAAGTACCACTGGGCAGTTACTGCACCCATTAACACCAGTAAAGTGAGCAGTCCTCAATCAGTGAGGAAAGATGAATGAATCAATGCAATAACCCCGCCCTCCCCGCCTCTCCTATACATTATGCACATTATCCCCTTAATTTCTATCCTCCAACTGTATGTAACCTGTACATTAACCCCTTCTCTTTCTATGTATGACCTGTATGCGCCGAATCTAGTGCACCATTACCAAGCTCCATGTTGTAACCCCCTTAATCACAGCATGTTGCTTGATTAAAAAAATATATATATCAACTTGGGGGTGTCTGCTTGCCAACAAGTGGGTCATTTTGGTGGCGTTTGCATTGTCCTGCCATTTTTAACAAAGTAAGAAAAACACTTTTCAAAATCCTTCATCTGGGCTATATTTATATAGTAAGATGTAAACCATTTTAAGACTTAAACCACTTAAAACTTTTTTTTCATGCAACAATGTACCCAAATTTTAAGTTTGTTAAATGGGCTATGGGAATAAACATATCTATTATATCACTTTCTAGTTCAGCTGATCTGTGCTCCATTAGCGTCAGTGGTAGGCAAGGGAGACATCAGGTAACCTCCACAGCAAAATGCAATCACATAGGAAGCGATTGACCCTCTGAGTTAGCAATAAAGTTAATTGTTAAAAAAAAAAAAAAAAAAAAAAAAGATTATGAAAGCCCCACACACATACAGAACATAAAATGCATGTGATGAATGCACCTATATACGAAAAACATTGCCATGAATGTTGGAGAGCAATAATTCTAGTCAATCATTCATTAATACTAAACTGGTAACCTGTGGGAAATTTCAGTTATCAAGTTGGTGGCTGTTTCAAAGGCATGTGCAATTTTAAAGTCTCGACATGTTGGGTATCAGTTTACTCACCATAACCTCATCTTTTATATTTGACAAAAATTAGGTAATGTATTGGGCTTGTGTGCAAAAAAAAAAAAAAAAAAAAAAAATGTAGCGAGTTATTTACAAAAAATTATAAACTTGATAAACCTTTGAGAAAATCTTGTCCATTTCATTTTTCATTGTCTCTTTCAGAAATTATAGAATGCTGGGAGGTGGTTTTTCCCAAGCTTCAAGCCTAAAATTATTATTTTTTTTTAAATTATATTTAACAAATTAGTGTTTAGCAAACGTGCTTTAGGATCACGTGACAAACTGCAACAACCCCCATTTTATTCTCCAAGGTTTTTGCTTTCAGAAAATATGCTGTTTGGGTGGTTTAACTATTCTCCGGGCCTAAAATGTGCATTAACATGTCTGCAAAAAATAAAAATAAAGGAAAAAAAGCTTGCAGGAAACAAGTTTCTTGTGTAGCACCAGGCTCCTGAAGAGCACACGCTATATTTTTGTAAATTTTATGTTACTAAAACCATAGTTGGGTTTTAGGCCTAATTGTGCTAAATTATTGTCTCAGTACCAGTTTGGCTGGACTGTATTGTGTTCTGCTTGGCCATAGGCATCGGTGTCACCTCTGGCAAGCATGGGAACGCAGTCCGGTTGGACGCATTGGGTTCCAATTTCTCGGAACCAATCAATGGGGGTGTTGTCATGCTGTGTATTCTGGGGAGAGGGTACTTAAGTTACTGAGGTCATGCGATTCTGGGTTTCTGGTCCAGAAGATCTTTGACTGCTTGGTCCTGGTCCTCCTGACCAGCCCTCATGGCCTGGGGTGCGGATCCATCCGTTTCCGAGTCTCGAGGCTGGCTAGCCCGAGGCACAGTAACTGGAAGGAGGGTTCCAAGGTGGTCCGGTGCAGTCTCGGTTTTGGAGCGGCCAGGGGAGGACTCTTCAGAAGAGGGCCACGCACATGGCTGGCTCCTCCGCAAGAGCCTGGAAGCCAAGTTGGAAGGACACCAGGTGAATCCACACTCATACGGTATCGCCGGACTGGCTGCAAGATACTGGTACCGTGTGAGAGTTCTCCAAGTTTTAAAAAAAAAAAAAAAGGGGATTTATCCGATAGCTGTAATATCCAGTTGCGAATGGCTATTCTCTGGATTTCATAGTGAGAGACATTCAGTGCCAGCAGTTCCAAGAGTACCTGAACTTCCTACCCATACCCTCTATTCCCTGTTGAGAGACTGTTTCGTATGTTTTTGCAAATAAAAATCCCTAAAGTGGATCCAGTGTCAGTCTCTACAGTTCCTTTGGGCCATCTACCTCGGGAAACCCCTAGACGTACACGAGGTCAAGAAGGTAACAGTAAACCCAAACATAACCAGCAGCTCCTTCGGGGGTTAGTGCTACACTTGTATACAAGCTGAAGCCTAAAAAAAAAAAAAAAAAAAAAAAAAAAAAAAAAAAAATTATACCAGACCATGACCTACTTACAGATCAATGGGGACAAATCGATATATCTGAGGGAGCGATTAAAAGTGAATTGTGAAGGGGAGGTAGATTTTGGCTTGCAGGCTATGCAGTGTTTGCTTTAACCTGCTGTTCTCTGTGCAATGGACTAAACAAGAACCTATATACCGAGTGGTTTACTGCTGTGAGCAAAGAAGAATGAAGAGGAACAAAAAAATAAATTCTGCATTTTCCCCCCATCAATTGTTTACTGGTGGCTCTTAATTTGGGCTTCCATTCATATTTGTATACAAGTTATAGGTAGAGAGTTATTTAGCAGAGAAGTTTTTTAAAATGTTAATGTATGAAACCATTTTGGATTAGCGTCCCCTTGCTGGTTGGCATGTCTAAGTGCTGAATAATTTTCTTTACTAATACATGCCCTACTCAAGGCTGCAAAGAGTTACGGGGAGATCGGCAACTAGCACATAACATTCTCTTTATTTTAACTCTACAGATTACAGCATCCTTCAGTTATTGCAGATATATTAAAACAAAAGCTGCTCAAGAACTAAAGACAATTCTTTATCCTACCTGGCATTCACTTGACAGTCAACCAAGTACGCCACTCCATTCTGACAATTGCCTGGGAATGTGGTCACCGACAGTGAAAAGGCAGAATTTTTCTGTCTCACGGGGACATTGAACTCAACTCCAGTCTGTAGGGAATAGACACAAACAGCAAATTTGATATGGTCGGATTATTGCTTCATTGAATGCATATGACAAATGCAAACGGTATCCATTCAGTATGGAACGAAGGAAAGGAGGATCAAAAATCAGATTAGGTAGGCACCTGTAGAGGTTGTAGAGAGGAAAGGATTGCTGCTGCTTCCGACCAACCCAGGTAAATAAACGATAAGGAGCAGCCTCAGCCTACTTATCTCCACCAAACTCTGATGCCTGATGAGATTTGGTGGAGACATGTGGTCCGAGTTCACTCCTTATCTGGTCTGGAGTAGCAGTGATCCTTTCCTCTTTACATCTACTAGCCCTCTGGATTGGTATCAGGACAAACCTGCACCCCATGCTCTGGAACACAGGGATATGCTTTTCACCTCGGCTTTAAGTGGCACCAAAAGCAATACAACAGGTTGTAGATGTACAGTTTTGTTTGAGAAAAATGTGCAGAGATTTTGGAGAAGGTCCAAGATTTACTGTTCAATCTATTTCCATCCTTCTCTATGGTAATAACAGCTACTGACTAAAAGACTGGATTGTGGAGCTAAACAAGGAAGTACAGGAGCACATCAGCTGAGAGACATACTCTAAATGGAGTTTTGGGGAAATTTGTCGTCACTGCCAACTGATCTAACAGCTATCCCTCAATATTCATGAGCAAAAAGTTTTTTGTCCGCTGCATGTCCAGTAAAATCACCTTTATTTCAGCAAGTTCATAAAAACAATTTAAAAAAAAAAAAAAAACACAAATAGAGGGGAACAGCATCACCATCCAACATGTTTTACGCTCCCTTAGTGCTTAGTCATAGCTGACTTTGAGCTATGACCAAGTGCTAAAGGAGCATGAAACGTGTTAGCTGCTGATGCTGTTCACCCTCTGTTTTTTGGACTTGCTGAAATAAAAAGGTGGTGATTTTATTGGACATGTGGCCAACCAGAATTATTTTTGCTTATTGAGCCAGGACCTGGTCTGTGCATTAGTGGAGGTGGGAGACTGGCCTAGAGCGGTGTTAACACACATCTGTCCCTCAATTTTATTTATTTGAGAACAGTGGAGTTTAAGGTGGTTTGTTGGGAGTGAAGCAGGTGTGTTCCTAGTATAGCCACAGGTGAACACTGAACAGCAGTCCTCCAGTCAATTTAAGATTTCAGTATAGTCAGCATCTGCTCACCACGCGAATACAAAACTGGGGAAGGCATGAAAGTAGGGAGTGGAGGTTGCATTATGCAGTAAATATGGGATCAAAGTTAAAGGGCAGAGTACTCCATAGGTACCATCCTTAATCCATATTGTATCCAATTTCAAAATCAAAGTGGAAGGGCGAGGAGATTCTTGGTTGAAGTGAAAAGTGGATACTATAGAGTTGATTTACTAAAACTGGAGTACAAAATCTGGCGCAGCTGTGCATAGGAACCAACCAGCTTCCAGGTTTTTTGTCATAGTTTAACTGAACAAGTTGATGTTAGAAGCCAATTGGCTACCATCAGCACAGCTGCACCAGATTTTGGACTCTCCCGTTTTAGTAAATTTACCCCTATGTGCAGTTATAAGCAATGGGTCCTTTTCCATCCAAAGTTTAGCTCCATGTTGAGCATTCACCAAGTTATTAAGCAATTCTAAAAACGAGCAGCAATAGAACGTTACCTGCAGCAGTACACAGCCATTCCCAGAAACCACCATGCTGTAGTTCCCAGGAACCCGATTAAGAATCTCAGACTGGAGTAGGATTCTGTTGGATTTGGCAACATTGAAATCTCTGATGACTCGACCTCCATATTTCAGCTGAACAGTGTTTCTGGCATTTTTTTGGTACACCAGAGCTCCATAACTACACTGGGCATCCAGCACTGCCATGGTGTCCTGAGGGGAAACAAGCAATTCAGTATACCCAAAACACTTAGTTCTAATGTGTAGAAACAATCAGCACTTGTGGAAAAATAAAGGAGGAAGCAGGAAAAGACAAAAAGTTTGGTAAACAAGACTTAGAAAATACAGTCAAAAGTTTTGCAGTGCACTTCTACAAACAGCAGACGCAGTCGCCCCAAAACATCGAGTACCCATCCGCAAGGAAAATTCTGGTTGGTTTAATGGCACGCTTACTCTACTGAAACGGGAACACAGAAGAGCAGAAAGAGCCTGGAGAAGAAACACCACAAAGGAAAATCACACAAACTACAGAATACTTACCAAGAGATATCATAAAGCAATTTTCACAGCAAAAAAAGAACATGTCTAAAACACCCTCTCAAAAGCCTTAAACCGACCACGGGAACTTTTCAAACTAGTCGCCCAGACTATGAACCCCACCTGCCTTGAGCCCCTAGGAAACGAAACTCAAGAATACTGCAACAAATTATCAGATTTTTTCATCAACAAAATAGACAACATTCAGAAAATAATTCAACAAAAAAAAACAACAACCAGCTCTACTCAACTCAACCCAGGTAAGGAATTTTACATCAACAGCGCACAAGCACCACATTTTTCACTTACCCCGATCACAACGGATGAAACCAAAAATGTCATCAAGAGCCTCCGAGACAGCACCTCGCCAAACGACATCATCCCCACAAAACTCTTGAAAGAATGCTCCGACATTCTGGCCCCCGCTATCACACACCTAGTAAATCAGTCGTTCAAAGAAGGATTGGTTCCGAATTCCCTCAAGCAAGGCATCATCAAACCATTACTAAAGAAACCCAACCTCGACCCCAAGGATCCGAACAATCGCAGACCGGTAACAAGCCTGAACACCATTTCCAAGATCATGGAGAAAGCAGTAGTACAACAGCTTCAACTTCATCTGGACACACACAAGCTCCTAGACCCACTACAAATCGGGCTTCCGCCCAGGCCATGGCACAGAAACGGCACTTCTGAAAATATGGGATGACGCCCTAGAAGCAGCGGATGAGGGAGAAGCGTGTCTTCTGGTATTGCTGGATCTCAGTGCGGCGTTCGACACAGTGGACCACAACATGCTTCTCAGCCGCCTCAAGGAAGTGGCAGGAGTTGCAGATGGAGATCTGCCATGGTTCGCTTCCTTCTTAGGAAACCTGTCACAAACAGTGAAACTAGGAGCCTTCACTTCGGAAACTCGGGCAATCACTTATGGAGTCCCTCAAGGATCACCATTGTCACCAGTACTGTTCAACATTTACATCCGACCACTCTTCAAAATTATTAGCAAATTGGATCTGTGCTTCCACTCATACGCGGACGACACTCAACTGTACTTCCGGATCACCGGACAAAAAGACCAATACCAGGAACTAGGAAAATGTCTCACATTGATAGATGACTGGATGACCACTAGCTCCCTCAAACTAAATGGATCAAAAACAGAATTACTGCTCCTCGACGCAAACTCAAGGAAAAAGACGAAGACCCCTTGGACACCACCAACCATCTTGGGACAGACCATCCTTCCAAGCAACAAAGCCAAAAGCCTCGGAGTAATCTTTGATTCAGAGATGACAATGGAGGCACAAATAGGATCCGTAATCAGCGGATCCCACCATCTCCTTCGCATGCTACGCAGACTCATCCCCTTCATCCCGGAAAAGGAAAAAGCGGTAGTAGTAGGAACGATCATCAATTCACGGCTCGACTACGCAAACTCACTCTACATAGGATTACCGGATTACCAGATTGCGCGCCTTCAAATTGTCCAAAACACAGCAGCAAGAATAGTCACCGGAAAGAAACCCTGGGAATCCATCTCCCCATCCCTAAGGATGCTCCATTGGCTCAAGGTAAAAGACAGGATCACATTCAAGACCCTCTGCCTCACCCACAAATGTACACAAGGAAATGCGCCTCAATACCTTTGTGAGAAAATAGAAAAAATACATACCGAATCGCAGACTTCGATCAACAAACCAAAATCGTCTTCTCATCCCCAAAGCCCGCTACAAATCGAAGGGAGAACGAAGATTCGCAGTACAGGGACCCCGGCTATGGAATGCTCTACCAAACAACATCCGCATGGAAGAAAACCATCAGGCCTTCAGGAAAAAACTCAAGACCCACCTCTTCTAATACATGGCATCCCAACATGAGCAGTCAAGCGCCTCGAGGCGATTCAGTTCGCAGTTGCAGCGCTATACAAATCATTCATCCATTCATCCAAGAATACCAGGTTGCATTACTTTATATTTTTCAACATTAAACCTCATTTGCCATGTAGTTGCCCAACCCATTAATTTATTGAGGTCTTCCCGTAAAGGTTTCCACATCCTGTTGTGAAGTTATTGCCCTGCTTAGCTTTGTATAGTCAACAAACACCGAGATTGAGCCATTTATCCCATCCTCTATAATATTAAAAACAAAAAAAAAAAAACAATTGTCCCAGGACAGATCTTTGGGGACCCCACTTAGCCTCCCAGCCCATTTTGAGTGCTTGCCATTTATCAACACCCTTGGACAGGGCCCTGTAGCCAGTTTTCCCATCAAGGAACATACGATAAGATCCACACCGACAGACCTCAGTTTATAAAGTAAACGTTTTTGGGGAACTGTATCGAATGTCTTTGCTAAATCCAGGTATACCACATCCACAGGCCTTCCTTTATCTAGATGGCAGCCAACTTCCTCATAGAAGTTTAGTAGATTGGTCTGACAAAACGATTCTTCATGAATCCATGTTAATTACTACTAATGATACTGTTTTTATTAGCAAATTCTTAGATATAGTCTCTCATCCCCTTTAATTATTCACAAACTATTTATGTTACATATGCATTAGACTAAAATTTACATTAAGGACCCATTTTGGGTATGGCAAATGTTATTCAGTTTGGTTGTATCAGATTATTGGGGTCTCCAATAGAGCAATAATTCTAGCACCAGAGCTCCTGTATACTTAAAAAAAAAAAAAACTGATGACCTGTAGGGGCTTTTGAATGAGAAGTCCAGCCTGAGCTTTTTGGGCTGGGGTTTTCTTAAGGATTACAGGAGTGCAATTAGTTTTGCAGCCCTGTGACCTGTTTTCAGCGGAGAGCGGTCTGAAGTCCGCTCTCGTCACCAAGTTCAGTCGAGGCAGCACATCATCCCAAGTCTGGATTCCCCAGCTGCCTGTACTGATGGCAGTCTCAGCAAGCCTTTGAGACAGCCGATCCCCGCCACTCCACAGCTCAGTGCTCCAATGAGCATGGAGGAGCAGAGCAAGAGAGATGCTGACTGACAGTCAGCAGCGCTACGGGAGGTGAGAGAACTGAGCCACCGGCAGTGTTCGGTGGCTCGGTTCTCAGTGAAGAGGCGGCAGGGGAAAGATGCAGCATCGGTCTGATGCTGCATCCACGTAGGCAAGTATGAATAGGCAAATATTTATTATAATAAATCACACACTCACACACACCTCTTAAAGTGTCGCCTATGGAAAATAGAGGATACAGAAGTTGGGGACCATATTTTAAGGTTTGACATTGACATGTTGGGTATATATTTACTTGGCGCAACTTCAGCTTTTATACACTTACGCAAAATAAAATTGGGTAATTGTGCCCTCAATGTAAAATTTTGTGTATTTTCTTTGAAAAAAAAGGACCAATGATACTGTACAAACATACGTAGCCAGTGGAGATTACACAGTGTGAAATGGAGACATTGGGTATAGCAAGCATCAGGAATACAGTCTAAATGAGGTTCGGTTAAAGACATACAAGGAGGGGGCGTGGTCTGGTGCTCAGCGGGAATGGACGCCAAGTAGAGGAGCGCTCCACAACCACAGCTCATAATCCCCTTCCAGCCATTAGATTTGGATATGGGCAAACAGGACAAGCGTACTACAGGTCCCAGCCAGCAACTGTCAGGGCTGGGCTCAGCCCTTCCTTCTGAGTTGGCCGCTCAGCTGTCAGATAATTGCCAGCTCCCATCTTCTCCATAGTTACTCAGCTGTTGATATCCTGCTAGTCAGTCCTGCTTACTTAAGTCATCCAGTCCAGAGGACCTCTGCCTTTGTCAACATCCCAGAGACCATCTCCTGCATTCCTGTTAAAGACTTGCTTGGCTGACATTCCTTCTGGCTCCAGATCCTGCTTGCGGTTTTACTACGCTCATCTCTGGCTCCCTGACCTTTGGCTTGTCTGACTATCCATTCCGGTTCCTGAACTCTGGCTATGTTTTGACTACGTTTGTTCCATTTGCTTTGTAGATTTTACACTCTATGCTGGAAAGCGCAGTATACCGGAGTTATTTGGCTCACAAACTTTGCAGACAAGGATCAAAGATGGTGTCGCTGCAGCATGAGGCAGACCACAGTGAAGACTCCCTGTCAGCTTTGGAGGATCTGGTAAGGGACAGACTACACATATATTCGCTGCAGCTATCGAAGATAAAACAGATAGCTGCATATATAAAAACACCTCATCAGCAATAACCGAATTAAAAGCTACCCTCCTCTCCCTCAATAAGTTACTGGCCAGCACAGAGAGCAGAGGCTAAAAAAAGACAGGGTGATTGGCATGTGTGGATACAGCAGTCCCCAAATGCTCTCTATTCAAGTCAATAGACATTTGGAGGACCTTGACAACAGGGGGAGAAGGCAAAACATAAGGGGGATCCCTGAAAAAAAAAAAAAAAAAAAAAAAAAAAAAAATGTAGAATCTGCCCAGATCAAACAAGCACTACAAGCCGTTTTCAATTAACTCCTGGAACGTCCTAAAGACATGGATGTAGAATTTATTAATTAGGGCACACAGGGCACTGAACCCGCACCCATCAAACACAGCACCACCGAGGGACATATGCTGCTTACAATGCTCCTCACTTAACCAATTGCCGACGTTTTACTGCGGCAGAATAGCACGGCTGGGCAAAACAAGGTTACGTCGCTTCGCCTTTTGGCCACTAGGGGCACGCAGCGTGTGCCTAGCGGGCACGATGACCGCCAGGCTTCTGCGATCGCTCGTGACAGAGCGAGAACTGGGCTCTGTGTGTAAACACACAGATCCCGATTCTTTCAGGGGAGTAAAGAGATTGTGTGTTCATACTATGTATTAACCACTTTCAGACCGGACCAATTTGCAGCCAAAGGACCAGGCCCCTTTTTGCGATTCGGCACTGTGACGCTTTAACTGACAATTGCGGTGTGCGAAATGGCTCCCAAACAAGATTGACGTTTTTTTTCCCCCACAAATAGAGCTTTCTTTTGGTGGTATTTGATCGCCCCTGCGGTTTTTATTTTTTGCGCTATAAACAAAAGAGCGTAAATTTTGAAAAAATAAAATAAAAAATAAAGCATTCTTTTTGCTATAAATATCCCCCAAAAATAGATAAAAAAAATTCTCAGTTTAGGCCGATACATATATTTTTGGTAAAAAAAAAAAAAAAAAAAAAGTTATAGCGTTTACAAAATAGGGGATAGTTTTATAGCATTTTTATTATTTTTTTTTTTTACTAGTAATGGCGGCGATCAGCGATTTTTATTGTGACTGCAACATTATGGCAGACACATCGGACTTTTGACACATTTTTGGGACCATTGTCATTTATACAGCAATCAATGCTATTTAAATGCATGGATTCCTGTATAAATGACACTGCCACCTAGTGGTTAACCCCTTCACTGCCAGTGTAGGGGTTACATGTACCTAAAGGCGTGTTTGTAACTGGGCTGTCAGCTAGTGAATGCTGATCTCTGCTCCAATCACAGGGAGCAGAGATCGGCGTCACTAGTTGCTAGGCAGAACAGGGAGATGCTGTTTATTTCCGCATCTCCCCCTTCAGCCTTCCCGTGAGACGATCGCGGGTATCCCCGCGGCGATAGTCTGCGGGACCCGCGACCGGGCTCACGGGGGTTCCTACCGGCACGAGTGCCGCGCCGGATGGCATGGCGGCATCTTAAAGGGGACGTACCTGTACGCCCTTATGCCTGTCCGTGCCATTCTGTCGACGTACATCGGTCGTAAATCGGTTAAACACAGATCTCTCTCCTCCTAGACAGTCCCATCCCCCTACAGTTAGAACTAGGGAATAAATTTAACCCCTTGAATGCCACCTGGTAACATTTGTACAGTAATTAGTGCATTTTTATAGCAATGATTGCAGTAGGTTTGTCAATGGTCCCAAAAATGTGGCAAAAGTGTTTAATTTGCCTGCCACAATATTGCAGTCAAAACAATTGCAGATCGCTGCCATTAGTAAAAAAAAAAAAAAATTAATAAAAAGCCATAAATCTATCCATTTTGTAGACGCTATAACTTTTGCGCAAACGAATATAAGCTTATTGCGATTTTTTTTACCAAAAATATGTAAAAAAAACATATCGGCCTATAACTGGAGGAACAAAAATAGTTGATAAAAAATGTGGGATATTTAGTATAGCAAAAGATTGATAATTTTGGAAAAAAAACTCGTTTATAGTGCAAAAAAAAAAACCACAGTGGTGATCAAATCGCACCAAAAGAAAGCTCTATTTGTGGGTAAAAAAAAAAAAAGGCAATTTTGTTTTGGTACAGCGTCACATGACCACGCAATTGTCAGTTAAACTGACAGTGCCGTAGCGCAAAAAAAAGGCCTGGTCATTGAGCAGCCAAATCTTTCGGGGCTAAAGTGGTTAAAGAAGAAATCCTGGGCAAATCCAGAAGGAATGATAAAATCTTTAATGATAATCCCATCCCACTATTCCAGGATCTTTCCCACATTACCCTCAAAAACAGGTGAGCGCTGCATCCCCTGCTGGAGGTCCTTAGAGAGAAAGGGATACCATACAGATTGAGGTTTCCCTTCGCCCTCAATGCCACATACCAAGGCAAGCAATACTACCGGCAACTACCAGAGGACATCCCAAAATTTTGTGAGCAGTTGAAGCTACCACTGATTTACCTACCTGAATGGTATCAGGAATTCAGGATTCCCACACTCTGCTCTACATCCCCCTCAGTCCCCACAAGCCTCTGTCAAAAAAAAAAAAAAAAAAAAAAAATCTAAATTTGATGCCTGTTAGTTTTTAACTATGGCAAATCCCCATATTCTGACAAAGGATTCAGGTTCCAGGAAAATACTTGAGCAGCAGGAATCAATGTCTGATTCAGTTCTTCCCATTTGTGAATGTTGTCTACAGATGAAAATATGTTCTACTTGTTTCACCTGCACACTGGTTAAGTTAACTTTTGGAATTATTTTTGGTTAAATGTTGGTCATCTGACTATTAGATTAACAACCCCCCCTCCCCCATTTTTACCCTTCTACCCTAGAAAATTACATTCTCTTTATTCGAGGCTGGTTCTCATTTATATACTGGGAACTGTTTCTATTGAGGTGCTCTATCCAAAAGATGACACCTAGTTACACTAACCGGTACTACAACTGGATTTTTTCCAACCAAGCACAAGCCACTACACAAGCTGCTACAAGTGACTTACGTGCTGAATGGCTACACAGAGGACACTGTCACTCAAAAATGTGTTACTAAACATCTAGCTAAGGCAGTAGATTTCCTGACAAACAGATGAGCAATGCTGCATAGAGACATTTCAGGATTTAGTGCACCTTGATAACCTTTTCCCAGTGGGGCTCTGGTCAACAGGAGGGATAACCGAGGGGATGCATCCCTGGGGGCCAGAGGCCCGAAATGGACAAGAAAACAAACTCACTAACCCATGTTATTTATGCCGTTATGTTTTCCATATCCAGCATGGTGCATCTCACTATGGTGGCTGAAATGTGAATTTAAAGTCGATAATTGTGAGTTCCAGATAAGAAGGTATGTTTACTCTTTAATGGTGCCAATATTATTGGAGTATGTTACTGTATAATGTTACCCATGAGCCAGGTGAACAAGTCAGCCTAGATCTTTAATGGCAAGAAACAATGACAAGTAGCTCAGATAGCCCAAGCCAACTATGATTGTTATGCCTGTTGTCATTGTTCATTTGTTTTAAGCTACTACTTTGTGGACACTTGCCCATAATACTGTAAATGTAGAATTTAGGGCTTGGAAGGAGCACATTCGCTCCTTTTAGGTACTTCAATTATACTTACTAAACCTGAGAATTACATAATAGGCTAGAATAAGCACAAGCTAATTAACTTGTACTCTACTTTTCCCTTTCCTTCTTATTCTTTACCTGAGATTGCTAGGTTTAAACTTCATCTCCATACACTCACCCTGTCAGGGACACAGAAATCAGATCTAGAAAAACAATTACCAAAACCTGATATGGCCTACTCTATGCTTGATAAAAGACCTTTCTTGGCCTCATAATACGAGAGGCGTGAACACACCAGAAAAAAAATAAAAAATAAACCCAAGTGTATTATTCCTACAAGAAACCCATTTTAAAAAACAGGGGCATTGCAAAAACTTGGAGATAAAAATAACCCCCAGGTCTTCCATGCTACATAAAAATGCAGGTTTAGAGATATCGCAACAATATGCAGACCTGAATGGGAGATTCCCCATTTCTCAAAGGTCAGTGGGCAGTGACACCTATGACGCTGGCAAATGTGCATTTCCAAAATTCTGCCCAAGTTTCATTCTGTCAACATATGGTTGAGGAATTAAAGGGTTTTCCCCAAGGGTGCATCATATTAGGAGGGGACCTTAATTTTCCACTAAATACATCTCAAGATACATCTGATGGCACCTCTGGCTAACCCTACAAAAAAAATAAAAAAATAAAAAAAAAATAAAAATAAAACATTACTGTCCTCCCCTCACGCTAGTTCACACTTGGCGCACAGTCAACCCCACAGGCAGAGATTTCTCATATTTCTCGACTTTACATAACACACATGGATAGACTAAATGTTCCTATCACAAAGAGGCCTCCCGTTACTGCAATCCGCAAAGATCTGCATCAAATCCCTCAGACCATGCACCCATTTCCGACTCTACATTCCCCAACTAAGGATTCAAACAAGAGCATGTGGAGGCTGAACCCATCCTTACTGACACTCATCACATGAAAGTATCAGGAGGCAATAAAAGCATATTTTCGGGCAAATTTATCAGATGAGCTCTCCCCATTGACCATATGGGCGACCCATAAATGTGTCAGAGGTGAGTTTCAGACCGGGGGCCAAAAAAAAAAAAAAAAAAAAAGCGAAGGTTAGAGGGAATTGAAAGCTGGTGACCAAAACAACCAACCTAGAAGCCCAACATTAGCAATCATTGGCTTTTGAAACAGCTGATGAACTGTTATATTTACGCAAACAGCTGCAGTCTATACTAAAACTTGAAAGCACAGACAAAAATTCCTAGTGAAAGCACCGAAAGAGGCACAATTATCTACAAATATATCAGCTATAAAAAACAAAAATCAATTGACACGAGACCGAAAAAATTGCCCAAGTTATTCATAATTATACTGAACTGTATAATCTACCACCACCACCACACAAACCAGCTAAATTGATTGGGACACTGCCTCAATTAATCAAAACAAATTCCTTATAGATAGCGGGTTACCAATACTAGAGGAACATGATACTCAGCAGTTAGAATTACTGAAGACGAATTAATACAGGCCATTAAATCACTTAAGCCAAGAAAAAGCCCAGACGGTTTTACCGGACACCATTACAAAAGCCTTTCCGTCACTTGATACCACACCTCCAGAAAGCCCTAAACTACCTTAAAGATCCTAGAGATATCCAAGAAGATTTTCTGAGAGCTTATGTCACAGTGTTAACCAAGCCAAATAAAGACCCGTTGGAATGCTCCAACTATAGACCAAATCTCACTTCTTAACATACATTTAAAACTCTTCACAAAAGTCCTTGCGAATCGCCTACGGCCATTAAACCTATTAATCGGTCCAGAACAGGTAGGCTTCATGCCTGGTAGGGAGGCCAGGGATAATGTGACAAAAGTCCTAAAAATCCAATACACAGGGAACACTCCAACGGCTTTGAAGGCATGCTTCTCCACTGATGCGGAGAGTCTTCGATCGCGTATCGTGGAACTATTTGCATATGATGTGTGACCGTATTGGATTGAAACCACACATGTCATGGATTGCAACCCTACATCACAATCCAATGGCAAGAATTAAGGTCAATGGTACATTATCGGACACTTTTAATTAACAGAACGCGACAAGGGTGTCCTCTATCACATTTACTATTCATCCTTACCCTTGAACCATTAATTTGAACGGTAAATAATCCCCCATCAATACAGGGCTTTCAATTAGGAACCAAATTATATAAATCTGCGGAATATGCCAATGATCTCTTGTTTCTTATCACCCCAACCACACATCTCACTGCCTAATCTATGTAAAATCTTTGCACACTACAACTCTTTAACGTAAACTATAAAAAGCGTTGAACACCAATAGGAAATAATCTACTAAATGGAATAATGGGAAGAGAAGGCCATTAAATATCTTGGGATCAGTCTCATTTTGAAAATAGAATCAATATATGACAAATTTTAAGCCACTTTTACAAAACATTGATAAGGATTTGGAGAACTGGTCCTCAAAATATATATTTTTTCTAGTTTGGTAGAGCAGCCATAATTAAAAAAAAAAAAAAAGAAGACAATCTTTCCTAGAATTCTGTACTTCTTCCAGACTCTACCGGTCCTGTTACCAGCAAGCTTTTTTTAATGCATTGAACTCCATGACTAGTTGATTCCTTTGGGCATCTAAAAACCCACGTATCAACCTCATGCTACTCATTGGAGGCATGGGTTTTCCAAATTTCAGAAACTTTTATCTAGCATCACATGTAAATTGCATAATCGATTGGAACTGTCATGCAGACAAGGATTGGCTACGTTTGGAAAATGTCATAGGAACTATCCCGATAAAATACACATCTTGGATCGCATAGGAAGCATGCCCTACACAACTTAACTGTAGGAGCCACGCTAAAAATTGCACAGAACATTAAAGATGCAGGACTGATCTCATCACTGGGTCCATTGACTCCAATAAGTAATAACCCTGAATTCCCCCCAGGTCTAAATGCGAACAGGACAGAAGACAAGATAAAACCTGTGTTAGCAATACATTGTTTTGAGAAGGACAGAGTGAGATCATTACTAGAATTTAATCAGGCAAGCAGACAAGAAGCATCATCACAATGGGAATATCACCAGATTCCTAGCTTCATCTCCAACCCCAACAAACAAATACTGTACTAGGCCCTTATAACTACTTGAAGAGGTATGCCTGAAAAAAAAAAAAAAAAAAAAAAAAAAAAAGGAAGAAGGAAAAGACTATTTCTTTGGCATATACATGGCTGCAATCATCAGGATCCACAGAACTAGACAAAAGGTTATGGGAAGATGCCCTAAACGCTGCTCTTAGTGATGATCCATGGCTACATGCATGTGTGTTTGCGCACAAATGCTCAATTAGTACACAGCCAAGAAACTTCCTACAAAACTTTTGACAAATTAGTACAATACACCATCTAAAATTCATAAATGGTTCCCCTGTGGCTTCAGATTTAAGTTGGCGATGCAAGGGGGCAAAAGGAACTGCGTACCATATATGGTGGGATTGTGACCTGATGCATTTTGGCAAAAGGTTTGTGATATTATAACACATTTGAGATACTTCAATTCCACCAATGGCAGCTTGCTGCCTATTACACATCTCTAACGGCCCAATGAAGGGATATAAGCGATCAGTGACTAGATTTCCACTTGCAGCTGAAAAAACCTCAATTCCCAGATATTGGTAAACCACAAAAACACCCACTATTAAAGAATGTTTTTTTAATGTACACGATCTGTATGGCATGGAGGAAACCAGGTCCATAGCTTACGAAACTACAGAGAAATGTAACACTCTGTAAAGCGTATGGGTTATGTACAAATACTCTGAAGAAATGAAATCCCTTACAGCTGTGTGAAGAGCAGATAGACACCTAGCAATCTCATGGTTTATCTAAATCTAGTCTTTCACCTTATACATATTACTTCTAGATCTATCCCCGTAACCTTGTAAGTTTACTTAAATTACATTATACCATTATAACATTTTTCAAGTTAATATACATTTTTTGTGGGAACAAAAACACAGTATGGGTCCCTGGTCAGAACTGGGAAAAACAGCCAGGTTTTTTTTTCATACATTAAATGTAAAACTCACAAAACACAATCTGTTCGAGCTATAATATATCATGTTCTTGTGAATTGTTACATCTTTCATTACATAGTATACAATTAAGATCATTTGTGTTATTGTAATAATGCTTTCATTGTATTGCAATACAACTTTATATTGAGAAAAAAAAAATCATAAATGTGTGCGCGCTTTTTACTAAATTTTGCTTTTACTATAGATGGAAGTTTTTACTTAATTTGTAAAAAAAAATGCAAACCATGCAGTGACCAATCTGCTTGCACTGTTTAGAATACACATAGGTCTCCAGCTGCACTCGGGTGTTTCTGTACCTTTGCACTAAAACTACATAGGGACTACCGGGTCGAATTATGTCTACAAATGTGTTGCGTTTGTTCAAAATATGATTTTTTATATTAATCAGACATAACAAATGGGCACACATTACACAATAGCAGTTGCTCAGAGATACTGTCAGGTTTTTTGGATTGAGTAGATTTCTCAAACAAATGCTGCTACAATGGGTACGTAGATACCATTTGTTGTATTACAGTTTGAAAAGGCCATTGTCTCTATAGCTACAGAAAACTAAGACATTACTTGTTTGAGATTCTTTCAGCTCAAAAACTGAAAGAATGACTGTTTGATTACTGGCAGGTTTAGTTTGAGTAGCCAATGGGTAGATACCATTGTTGTATTCGACAGTTTGCAACAGTCCATTGTTTCTACAGCTACAGTAAACAGGTATGTTTTCTGTTTAGCAACTATGGAAAACAGCCCGACACATAAAAGGGGGAATCAGGCACACAATGTTGCTGCAAGATCAGAAGAAGCCACTCATGATAGAAGAACAGAGCCTGGTCTCCAAGAAGAATCATTGCCAATGGAGATTACGAACATACAGTAACAGAAGACAAGTAACTTAAATGTATTTGTAGTTATAGACCATAGGATGTTCTTTTTTCCTAGGCATTTTGCTTGTTATAGATGTCAGTCTTGTATTCTTAATATTGTAATAGTTTTATATGTACAGCCTCTTTGTATAGTAAAAGCACATTTACACACTGCAGAAGTCTCAGCTTCCTTGCCTATACCACAGAGTATCCTTGCTAGATAGACGCAAGCAATTCCAACAAATGGCTGCAAACTAAAAAAAAAAAAAAAAAACACAAGCAACATTACAAAATGGCCAAACAAGAGAAGTGAATGGATGCAATTTGTTTAGCAACTGATTGCAGTAATCCGGACTATATAGCGGGCAGCATTTCATTCTGATGCTAGAATTTGCCTTTTTTGCTTGGGTTTCAAGAGGACTTCCATAAAGCTGAAATAAGCATGGCTTTTATTTGATAACAAAGCATTGGTACTCTGTCTTGTGTATTGGAGTAGAATAGCATGTGGAATTCACATGCTTGAAAATGTATTGCAAAAGTAAACCACAACATTCTAAGCAGTTCTGTTTCTCTGAAAGCATACTAGCCATAAAGACTTGTTTGCCAACTCTTTCTACAAAACACACAGTCTGGTCCATAGCTGAATTAATTTAAAAAAATTTGGGAGCATTCCAAAGAACAGAAACCTTACCGATGTGGTGCTGTATGAGCCATGTATATTCTGCTGTCGAACAAGCCAGTTGCTAATCTTGGCCATTTCATTCAGGTCCTTTGTAGATACTGTAGAGCTACTCTCCCCATAAACCATAGCCTTAAGGACAGTGGCTGTTAACTCCAACTCTGCTGAGGGGGCACGAGGAGAAAACAGGTAGGGAGTCTGCTGCTCTGGTAGTTTTTTACGTTGCCAGTGAAGGGTATTACCTGGAGGAGGAGAGCAGAACAAATAAATACACCAAACTAATAATTTACCAAAAATCAAGAAAATGCAGTCTAAACAAGAACCTATTGTTTCTAATGTAAGATTTAGGCCATCAATGCAAAGGTGTGAAGCTATGAGTTCTTTCCACCAGCATAGGCATCCATGATCTACAGAGCCCCATCCTTCTAAGGAATAGAGGTTTCAGAGAAAGCAGATGACAGAACAGGTCGTCTTTTGGCCTGCTGACCTGTGGATAGTTATCACAGGCCCTGCAGGACCTCCAATAGAATGGTGGTCAATAGAAAACAGAGGTCAGCATATATCCACCATTGCCAGACAATGGAAGAGTGCTGGTTTGAAGATTGTAGATCTTCTTAGTGTCAGCAAAACGTGGCTGTACGCAGAGCACACAGCCAAATTTTTTGTTTTGAACAACAACATTTCCGTCTTAATGATATAATGACTTACCTTCTGATCATATGTCTCCCCTGGTTCCCCATTTCCCAGTAAACAGACACCAGCATTCTTAAGTTCTCAAAATGGTCAGCATCTCAGCATGGCCCCTCTGGTTCCCCATTAAAGAGACACCACCAGCATTCTTACGTTCATAGCTTTGACAGCATCACTGAGCTCTCTCAGCCATGCATCTCCTTTATTTACATAACAGGAAGCCACACCCTGGAGGGTTTGCCTCCAACAGATAAACCCCTCCTACACAGTTTGTGACCCCCCAGCAAAATAAACACGGAATGTGAATGACCATACAAGGACATGACCTAATAAAGACATGACACAGAATAAATAAATTTATACAATAACCAATTAATGATTACTACAAATCCGCCGATAGGAATCCTTAATATACATTGTTCCAGAGAACAATGCTGCGAATCTCGACACGTGCTGATCAGAGACAATGAGCGTACATCCGCTCACAACCAATCCTTGAAGAGCAAATGTATGCTCTCAGACGATTGTCTGTGCAATGCACTTTTGCTGTCGGATATACTCCCACTCTGCAAACACCTCTTTCCAATCCCAGGAAGTTATCCACTACCCAATGGATCTCAACCAGCGTCAGTCTGCCCCAGTCAGCTCTTTAGAGCGGGCTAGGGGAGAACACAGGGAGACTTATGACAATACATATTAAAATACATCTTCATAAAAATTTCCACAACATTAGTCATGCAAGAGAAAAAGGACAACCAGCAAAAAGTGTCAATAGCTGAAGACCAGGGTAGAGGGTGGATGATAATCCTGGAGACACTATCCAATTGGTTAATAGGATTTTCAGAAACTGACTTAACAGCACGTACAGCTTTCTTTACAAGATTATGAAGATCTAATCTTCACACTAGTGGGAGCCTTAGATCTCCAAATATAACCCTCTGCTAAAGAGGAACCAGGCTCATTTACCCAAGATGCACAAGTTACTCCTCCCCACCCCCTTGGTTTGATAGGTTTCAAGCTGAAGTTTTGTTTTTTTCACACTGGATGCACTTTTCAGGCATTTTAGCGCTAAAAATACGTAAAGCACCTCTCAAGCCACCCCACTGTGAAAGCCCGACTGCTTTCGCACTAGGGAGGTGCGCTTGCAGAACAAAAAACAAACAAAAAAAGTCCTGCAAGCAGAATCTTTGGGGCGATTCGAGAGCAGTGTGTTCACCGTTCCCAAAACGCCCTGTCAATTGCACCTCCTGCTTTTTGGGCGCTTTTAACTCATTGTTAACCCCTTCTTTGGGGTTAAAAGCACCCCACTACCACCCGCACAGCACCAGTAAAGCCCCGCTAAAACGAGTGGCTTTTTACCGCAAGCAGTCTTCAGTGTGAAAGTGGCCTTACTTTTCTCCTCCCCCCACCTATTACTATGTCAAAAGATTTGACTAAGTCCTTTCCATTTTTATTGCATAACTTTTAAAGCCAGACATTTAGCATAAATTGAACACTGACAAGATTTACATTAAATTGATCACTTTAATTTTAGAAAAACAAATAGTGTAGCACTCAAAAATCAGTGAATGTGACCTTTTATTACACAATAAAACCTTATGTGAAATGATCAGAATAGATAAATCAGATATATCATATTAGTCCATCTTAAGTACAGTATAAAATATATTGGTGCAAAAGGAAGTCCATAAATGGTGAATCAAATACAGTGATGGATCTTGAAAAGATGGACACGTACTGTATAGCACGTGGGTCAAGCAGGCATTGTTGAAGAAATGGCCTCACTGAAATCATCCATACGAAAGGCAATGAGTGGCAGCTGGACTTCAAATATCAATAGGTAATCCCGCATGAAAGGATGGACTCTGAGGTGAACGGCAAGTATATCTCAAATGTGAGGTTATCCCATGGCATTGGACATGCAAGATAAATAAATCCACATAGTATAACCATTTTTTTTGAATTAAGAGGGGTTTTACACTTACAAGAAAATCGGATAAAAACAAGCTAGTCTCCTAAAAAGGTATAGAGCGATTGCCATGAATGTCACCCAATGCATCTCGCCCCACCGGACATCTTACACCCCAGATGATGTCGGGTGGGACGAGATGCATTGGGTGACGTTCATGGCAATCGCTCTATAACTTTTAGGAGACAAGCTTGTTTTTATCCGATTTCTTATAAGTGTAAACCCCTCTTTTTAATAAAAAGACCATACAGAGTTACACTATGGATTTATTTATCTTGCATGTCCAATGCCATGGGATACATGCGGATCCAGGACCAGCTGCATCCATTCGGTTTATTGAGCCTAACAAGCCTGTGCGACTTGGGTGGTATATGCCCCTCCAAGTCATTATGATCTGGCAAGCCTCCTATCTACGGTGGTGTTTTTTTCTGGCTATTTTTCCTTGAAGGGTCACATCTGTCCAGTTGGATTGCTACGTTTATTTGTTGAATCACATATTTGGACTTTTTCAGTGGTCCGTTTAATCTGGGACTGTTTATCTATACACAGAGGTGTAGTCATTACACATGTGGTTTAATTCGCATAACTGTTCATAATAGAGGTGTTTGTGTATTGCACTAGATATACAGTTTATTTTTCACTTGTTTGTGCGAGTAGCGCTGCACTTATTCACACCCACATTAATGCCATGGGAGAATCTCACATTTGAGATATACTTGCCGTTCACCTCGGAGTCCATCCTTTGATGCAGGATTACCTGTTCCATATTTGAAGTCCATCCTCCACTCATTCCCTTTTGTATGGATGATTTCATGGAGGCCATTTCCTCAACAATGCCCGCTTAACCCACGTGTTATAAAGTACGAGTGTCCATCTTGTCTGGTAAGCGTGCCAACCTTATTTTTCCGCTTGCACTTCACAATCATTTTTCAAGATTCATCACCATTGATGGACTTTCTTTTGCACCAATATATTTTATACTACTTAAGATGGACTAATATGATATATCCGATTCATCTATTCTGATCATTTCACATAAGGTTTTTTGTTTGTAATACAAGTTCACGTTCACCTATTTTGAGAGCTACACTATTTGTTTTCCTATCCGTTTTGCACCGTGTGTCCAGTGAAGTGTTGGTGGCTTACCCAGTTCTCTTTGCACAAATTTTCCCTTATATACTATCCACTTTAATTTTAGGACACATGTACAGTGTGTGAGACAATAAAAATGATTTGTTGGCTTTCATACCTTCATCAATGGCCAAAGTTTTCAACTTTTCACGCATAGCATTGGCGCGTTCCACATTCCCAGACACCCGGAAGGCATTGTAGAGCATAGCGTAGTTATACGCCGACTGATCCTTTTGAGAAGCGGCATCCAGGTAGGAGAGAGCTGGACGTAATAGTGAAGGCTGGAAAGAGGTCAGGATTGGGTGTTAATTATTGTACAAAACATATTGCATTTGCGCCATTTTAATGACAGAAGTCAATCTACCCTTTTAACTTCAACATTTTTGGCATGTCAATGGGAGGTACAAGAACAAAAGCATTAACCCACAGTAGCCAATGAGAGTTCATTTTTCACTTATCCAATTGGTAGCCATTATTTGCTCATGATTGTTGCCTTATAATTCCTTGTTAAGCTGGCCATACACTTTGGTTTTGTAATTCAAGCACAGGCTGCCGCATGTGTTTACCTTTTTCACAACCTAGTTTTACAAGCAAATCATGGAAATGTGTAATTTTATTTCAGTAGCATTTTTTGCATGGCTTAAAACTGGCAACATAGTTAATGACATTCTATTACATGCTACAATCCCATAAAGCAATTACTACAAGTTTTCCCAACCTACATTCATACATCCACAAAGTCTACCTTTTTTTAATAGCATTAAGGCCTGGTTCACACCTATGCATTTTTTTGTGTATTTTCAGTTTTGCAGAAACACACCAGTGTCCATTTAACATTGTTTCCTATGGATGTAGTTCACATCTGCATTTTATGGAAAGGGCCAGGGATTTTCAGTTTTTTGGTTCCATAGACTTCAATAAAAAATGCGTATTGAAAAAAAACACTAAATGCACCCGGAATATGCAAACTGCAATCTTCATAGTGTAAATCAGGCATAAAAGAAATGGAAATGTCCATACGCAATTAGATTTTGTACATTAAACGCAATACTGATACTATTGTATTGAGCTTGTGGAAGAATCATGGGGTGGTTATCATTAGAACAATTAAGTACAGCTGATTGGGAAAGAAATACTTACAGTAGATGCATAAGTGGTCTGAGCCATGAAAATGACCACAGCACATGTAAACCCAACGTCATCATCACCTCCCTGAAAAAAAAAACAAAAAAAAAAAAATGATACAAGCAGTTAAATCCTACGTGTGAATTGGAATCTTGAAACCACTTTAGACTACATTGATAGAACCCATGCAAAACAGACTTTTTTTGGCATTCTCGTCGGAAAAAGCTCTGATGGTTTTCCCGTCGGAATTCAACGGAATTTCGCTCAAACTGCCTTGCCTACACACAGTCACACCAAATTCCGACGGTCTGTAACACAGCGGCATAAAACACGTTCGACAGCACTATAAAAAAAAAAAAAAAAAAAAAGGAAGTTTAATGCTTCTGAGCATCCGTCGGAATTGCATACACGCGATCGGAAAAGCTGATCGAAAGATTTTCCGTCTGAAAAATTGAGAACAGTTTCTCAATCCAAAGTCCGTCAGAAATTCCGACAGAAAATGACGATGGGCATACACACGGTCGGAAAATCCGTTGAAAAGCTCCCATCGGAAATTCCGACCGTGTACGCGGCATAAGACTGGGCTTTTTTGGCTTGGTGGAGCGGGTGCCGATGTGGGAAAGGAACCCACCATGATCCTAGACAGCAGCGTCAAGCAAATACCAAATTACATTTTTATTGAGTCTGTAAGGGGATGGCGCAATACAGGATTTTACACACCCACTCCTAGATTTTGTGATTGAGACTTGTGCTAAGCATGTGTAAAAATAGACTCAGTTTTGGCTAGAGGGCAAAAGTAGTATTTTAGTGTTAAGCCCCCCTTGAATACCCCTTTATTTGTCCTGTTGACCACTGTATCCCGACAGGTCACAGTAATGGGAGGTGAGGGGGAAATACTTAAATGGGTAAACCTATTCCGATGGCATTCCAATGCTGCGTACACACGTTTGGAGTTTCCGACGGCAAATGTGCGATCGGAGCTTGTTGTGGGAATCTGACCGTGTGTAGGCTCCAGTTTCCATCGTAATTTCCGTCGCACAAAATTTGAGATGGTTTTTAAATTTTCCAAAAAAAAAAAAAAAAAAAAAAAAAAAAAAAATCAGTTGTTGGAAATTACGATAGTGTGTACACAATTCCGACGCACAAAGTGCCACGCATGCTCGGAATTAAGCAGAAGAGCAGCACTGGCCATTGAACTTAATTTTTCTTAACGTTCAGAATTTCCGACCAACTTTGTGTGACCGTGTGCATGTCATACACACGGGCCTAATGTTGGCTGTTTTTTATTGAACAGCCGATGTCACCTGACATTCGGTTCAGGCTTAAGTATTCAGCACTAGGTTTCCCCATTTGCCTCAGGCTGAAAAATAAAAAATAGTGATCTTACCTTCAGTCCACTGTTAAATAATGTCCCCACTGGCTTGAATCTTCCAGTATTCAAGTCCTGCAAACCTTCCAAAAAGAGAAGACCTTGCTTGAAGATGTTGTCATCAACAAAGGTATATGGTCTTATATCCCACAAGGTTTTCAAAGCCAACACAGTCAACCTACAAATCAAAGAAAGTCATGCTCAGGCAATTTTAACCCCTTCTGCTTTTGACAGCCCCCCCCCCCCCATCTTAAAAAAAAAAAAGTAGGGGAGGCGGTCCCCGTTTTCAGGAGGAATGTCTTGGCCACTGCTAAAGCCAATCATAGTCCTGCTAGCCCCATCCACCATCAAAGAGGACGATGACTCGCTTGGTTGCCACTACCAATCTCAGAAAGAAGGGATTTCACTGATTGAGAAAACCACAATCAGGTGAGAGTTTGTGGAATTACCGTTGAGCTTCTTGGATTGAAATTCCCGAAACTTTGCAACACTTACTACTGAACCCCTGCACTTTAAGCCACAGCCAGTATCTAGCCCAACCACTCATCTGTGGTGCCCAACTTATGATCCTGCACACAGGCCCACTGCTTTCAGAAAATGCCCCCGACCTGAGCTCATCATTGCACATCCATTCCAAATGCTTGTATGGGACATCACATAAAATCACGTGGGCTGGATGCAAGAGGTAGATCAGCAGGATGAGTGTTCCAGGACAGGTAGATGCGTCTCATCTCTGCTTCCTTTTACCAGTCTGCATATCACACAAAGATAAGAGGGTACAACATTGGGGAAAATGAGGAGGGGTTCAGAGGTGGAACAGAAGAAATTGGGTTACAGTGGTGCAGCATATGAGCAGATGGGTTCAGCATTAGGACAGATGAGAAGGTGATTCAGTAGTGAGACAGAAGTGCACGGGGATATGGTGGTGGAACAGATGTGCTGGGGGGTACATTGATGGGGCAGATAAGTAGGGGGTTACAGTGGTGGGACGGAAGAGCAAGGGGGTACAGTAGTGGGGCAGATGTGCAGGAGGTACAATGGTGTGAGGGATGAGAAGGGGGTTCAACAGTGGGACAGAAAAGCAGGGGGGGGGAGGGGAGTACAGTGATGGGAAATATGAGAGGGGGGACACATGAGCAGGGGCAGATGTGCATGAGGTACAGTGGTGGAGCAGATGAGAAAGTGGGTTACAGTGGAGGGGCAGATTTGCAGCAGTGATCCGAGGTGTGAAGGTGCATGAATTGGGGCTCATCTGAGGTGTGGAGTTGCAGGAATTGGGGCTGATCTGAGGCGTGAGAGTGCAGGATGTTAATTTCTCACTACTAAAGTAGTTTATAGCATTTACTTTATAAAAAAACCTTTGTGATTGAGAGTGTGTGAAGTTGACTTTGTTAAAAATCGGCATGTTCAATTTCTTTGAAAACAGCCACGCGGTTTTATCTTAGATATAAGATAAATATGGCTTCTCCAGCCGTTTGGTAGATCCTTGCACTAGTTCATGGCCTGTGATGGTTCGGATGTCCATAGCCAAGACACAAAAAAAATCCACTCTTTACTGACCTGCTTTTGGGGGATAAATACTTGGTTTATCCCCCAATACTCAAAAAAATCATTTTTGAATTTGCAAGCCCTCTGTCCCTGAAGATCTGCATCTAGATTTTTCAAAAACGTGTTGGACGCACCGACAGTGACGTCTGACAGTTTTGGGCTCTTTTCAGCTGTTTCCATTTCTGCTACCAACATATGCATTTGTTTTAAGCTCCACGTTGTTGTGGTTGATTGGTAGGTCTAATAAATTTGTATATTTTTATATTATGTTTGTGGTCCGGTTAAAGTCCCAATTTGAGGAACCTGATTTTACTCTATGTATCAGGGATGTGGTCCACGATCAGTATAGTCAGCTAGTTGTGGCAAATATATTTTCTAGTAAAATTCTACAAGGACAAACATTGTAGAGGAATATGGGGACTGAGCAGACATTGGCAGACCCAGAATAAATGGAATTGGTCAGCCACAGGTCACACCTGCTTGTGTTACTGAAGTGACAAAAAAAGGTTCTAAACTGAAAATACAAAAAAGCACAAGTCTTGGCTTGTAACATTGCCAGCACAAAATTTTAATGTTAGTGCTGCTGTCTATTCTTTTTGAAGCTTACCATCCACTTGGCTCAGACCTCCCTGGACCAAAGGCGCTGAAGCTTCCATCAGAATTTCTGAAACGCACTTGTCTTACATATCCTAGGAATAACCATTATGGAGATTAGAATTTAGGGTATATGTCAAATTTAGAATAACTAGAGCATCTTGCAAACACACACGGTCTTGTAGTACAATTATCGCATCCAAGCTACGGCATGGTAGTGGGAAAGCACCAAACTTGCATTCAAAATTTAACTTCAATGGCTTATAGTGATATGGAGCCATACACATTAAATTTAAGGGCATACAGGGGGGGGGGGGGGGGGGGTGTACATGGATTGACAACTTTATGACTAAGCTGTTGCTTACAGCCAATGAGGCGGTTTCCCCAAATATACAGTATCTGCTGCAAGTTGGTAATCATGGTCATTGCAATCAGCGGGTAAGGCAGTGTTGCTTAAATTAGATAAAGTTTAAGTCCAGCCAAAGCTTTCAAACCTTCCCACCCAATCTGGTTTTATAGGCCCTGCTGTGGAGACTTCCCCTCACTTTCTGTGTAAGCAACAGTGATGGAAAAAATCTGTCCAATGGGGCCCCAAAAATAAAATTAAATTAGGCTTTAAAAAAAAAAAAAAAAAAAAAAAAAAAGAAGGTTTTGCTTTCGCGTTGTGTTAAGCTAAAAACCTATTTAATACAGAGTAAATTCAATCTGCAGAAGATAAATTTGGCTCCCATATGATATGAAAACCATGACTTTCATTAAATGGCATGCAATCCCCTTCTTTGGCCAACTTATCCTGCAAATGATTTTTTGGCAGAACAGTTTTATACCCTTGAACGAATACAGAAAACTTGTAAATAAAATAAAAAAGGCTTTTCAATTACCATTTACTTTTAATAAATACAATAGTTACAGCTTAACAGGAGTGCTTCTATATAATGCTTGTGGGAATAAAAGAGCAAAATTACCATTTGCCATATATTGCACTGCACGTTGTCGAATTTCCTCAGTAAGACGACCAGTTAAATTCAAAAACTCCATTGCACGCACTATTGGCATTAGTGTAGCAAGCGTTTGCTCTCCGCATCCCGTGGGCTCAACAATTAAGTCCCCAGGATTTGTCAAAGCTCGGCCCAACATGTCCCCTGCAAACAAAAAAAGACCAAATAAACTTAAGGCAAAACTGAAAAAAAATAAAATAAAAACCCATGAAATTCACAAAAAGGAAACAAAAAAAAAAAAACGTGTCCAGGGTTTGTTTTCTGTCCCGTCAAAGATACACACATGCCAAATGTACAGAAGAAATTAAGTTTGTGTTTATTATAGTACTTAATACAATCCTAAAAACAGACTTGAACTGAGACTGCAGCTTTCTGACCATATATGTATGACAGAAAGGTCTGGCTGGGAGTGGTGCTGGATCTCAAGGTAGTCTAGGTCCGATCATGAGTAATGTTGGATCTCAAGGTAGTCCAAGTCTGGTTGGGAGTGGTGCTGGATTTCAATGTAGTCTGGTTAAAAAGGCCTAGAGCATACAAGGCCAATAGACTACTTTTAGAAAAAACAGTTGGTGTCTAGTTGAGGGAACTCCAGAAAGTACAGCGCCAAAAAGATTAACCAATGAATTGGTTGGGTTCAGTAATTTTCAGTATAAGATTTCAATACTGGTTAGCACACATGTCACACCCTGGACTTTAACACCAATTCTCCTCACAGGGGCCACTTAGAAGCCTTGAAGAGTGACTTTCCATCAAAAAAACATGTTGCGAACATTGTATATGCAGGGATTAAGTATTTTTAATACGCTCCTTTTGTATTTTATGTGTGAATTCCATAGTCCACAGCAGACTGTACTCCGTGCAACTATACCTTAACAGCAGTGTCCCTCTAAACCCAGAGTGAGTGTTCTCATGATTGAGCTTGCTTTAGCAGAACGTGCTTGAGATTCTGTATTAAAGGTTTTGTTAAGGGTTTTGATAGCCTACCCAATCAGAGAGCCTCATCTTTGGTCTGCATTAGTTTTTAAGCTGGCCATACACACTTCAAATTTATCCCATATATGCCAAGTAGGGATGAGCCGAACACCCCCGGGTTCGGTTCGAACCAGAACCTTCGAACGGACCGAAAGTTCGCGCGAATTTTCGAACCCTATACGTTATAATGGACGCGAACGTTCGAAATCAAAAGTGCTAATTACAACGGCCAATATGCATGTTAATGTCATAAAACAGGTTTGGGGACCCGGGTCCTGCCCCAGGGGACATATATCAATGCAAAAAGAACTTTTAAAAACTAACGTTTTTTCGGGAGCAGTCATTTTAATGATGCATAAAGTGAAAAAAAAAAGTGAAATTTTCCTTTAAATATGGTACCTGGGGGGTGTCTAAAGTATGCCTGTGAAGTGGCATGTGTTTCCCGTGTTTAGAACTGTCCTTGCACAAAATGACATTTGTAAAGGAAAAAAAGAAGCCATTTAAAACCACTTGCGGCTTTAGGTTTGATCTTAAGTAGAATCTGAACAGGTACATTATGAAGTGTAGCTCCATCCCAAAAAAATCTATTTTTAAGCTTTTTGGAGAACATAGGGAGGGGTTATCACCCCTGTAACATTTGCTGTCTTTGCACATCTGTTCAGAACATGTCACCTCACTTTCCGTCCCAATGACAAATGTTTTTGGAAAAGTGGGGTTTTAATTGAAACAAGGATTGGTGATAAAGTATCAGTAGAGAGGAGATACCTTTTTCCCAAATTAAATCTAACAGGATAGAATTTCCCTTCCTAGGGGTAGATTTCCTCTCACTTCCTGTTTTCTCTTTCCATTTGCAAGTAGGAGTCGTTTGTAAGTTGGATGTTTGAAAGTAGGGGCCTGGCGTATATACTCTGCAGAAATTTGCCCTATTAGATGTTGGTGTAGCCACAAGACTGGTGGGCACAGGAATGGGCCCTGCTGTGAGTTAATAGATCAAGATTTGTAATTGCATGCACCTGTTGAACAGGGCAGAAAAATTGGGGGTGGTGGTGGTGGACGGTTTTGCCACAAGACTGTAAGCTCTCACAGTTACTCTTGGTGGGCGCAGGAATGGGCCCTGCTGTGAGTTATTAGATCAAGATTTGTAATTGCAAGCACCTGATGAACAGGGCAGAAAAATTGGGCCTTTGGCGGTGGTGGTGGACGGTGTTGCCACAAGACTGCAGGCCCTCATAGTTACTCTTGGTAGGCGCAGGAATGGGCCCTGCTGTGAACTATTAGATCAAGATTTGTAATTACCCGCCCCTGTTAAACAGGGGCTGAAAAATTGTGCCTTAGGCACTGGTGCTGGTGCCACAACACTGCAACCCCTCACAGAGACTGTACTTGGAGCACAGCAGTCACACGTGTTGCGAAGCATTTTTTTAAAAAATTGTAAGTACACGCCCCTGTTAAACAGGGGCTGAAAAATTGTGCCTTAGGCACTGGTGCTGGTGCCACAACACTGCAACCCGGCCCTCACAGAGACTGTACTTGGAGCACAGCAGTCACACGTGTTGCGAAGCATTTTTTTTAAAAAATTGTAAGTACACGCCCCTGTTAAACAGGGGCTGAAAAATTGTGCCTTAGGCACTGGTGCTGGTGCCACAACACTGCAACACGGCCCTCACAGAGACTGTACTTAAAGCACAGCAGTCACACGTGTTGCGAAGCATTTTTTTAAAAAATTGTAAGTACACGCCCCTGTTAAACAGGGGCTGAAAAATTGTGCCTTAGGCACTGGTGTGGTGGCATGGATCATTGAGGAGGAGGAAGAGGATAGTCAGTGAACATAAGAGGACAGTCACTCAGCATCAGCATAGGCAGTCTTGAAGGGATGTGACATTAAAAATTATTCGGTTATATCCGCCTCAGGTGCCTGGTAGCTGGTGGTGATCCAAGACTGATTCATTTTGATGAATGTCAGTCGATCAACCGAGGCGGTGGACAGGCGCACCCTATGATCAGTCACAAATCCTCCAGCAGCACTGAATGTGCGTTCGGAAAGAACGCTGGAGGCAGGACAGGCCAGTAGCTCAATTGCATACTGTGCAAGCTCTGGCCAGTGATCCATCCTCAGGACCCAGTAAGCCAGAGGATTTTCGGTGGGAAAGGTGTCCAAGTCTGACCTTGCCCCAAGGTATTCCTGCACCATGTATATCAGACGCTGGCGATGGTTGCTGGAACCGATCATACCTTGGGGCTGCGGACTAAAAAATTGTCTGAACGCATCGGTCAGACGTCCACCTTCCCCACCGCTCCTTCTGCCACTGACCGAAGCCTCAGCAACTCGTCGCCCAGGACCAGGAGTTTGTAGCCTCCCAGTTTCTGGGAACGCGTTGCACAGACCTTTCTGCAAGGCCTCCCTGAGATGTCTCATCCTCTGCTCCCTCTGCGACGGCAAGATAAGGTCCGCAACCTTACCCTTGTACCGCGGATCAAGGAGAGTGGCCAGCCAGTAATGGTCCCTCTCCTTGATCCGAAGAACACGAGGATCCTTCCGCAGGCTTTGCAGGATCAGGGAGGCCATGCAGCGTAGGTTAGCTGAGGCATTCGGTCCGGAGTCTTCTGGGTCACTGAGGATGACATGATCGCCAGCCACCTCCTCCCAGCCACGTACAAGTCCACTGGCTTGTTGGGACTGTACATCATCCCTAAAAGACTGCTGCTGCTGATGCTGAGTGCCAGGCTCCACCTCCATGCTCACACAATCCTCCTCCTCCTCCTCCTCCTCCTCATCCTCTTCCTGTGTGATGGGTGGGACAGAAGGAACACTGTCCGGATAAAGGGGGCCTTGAGAGGCAAGGAAGTCCTCCTCTTCCTGCCTCTGTTCTGCCTCAAGTGCCCTGTCCATTATCCCACGCAGCGTATGCTCCAACAGGTGGACAAGAGGGACAGTGTCACTGATGCATGCACTGTCACTGCTCACCATCCTCGTGGCCTCCTCAAATGGTGAGAGGACAGTGCATGCATCCCTGATCATGCTCCACTGACGTGGGGAAAAAAAACCAAGCTCCCCTGACCCTGTCCTGGTGCCGTAGTCGCAAAGGTACTCATTGATGGCCCTCTGCTGCGTGTGCAGTCGCTGCAGCATGGCCAACGTTGAGTTCCACCTGGTGGGCATGTCAGATATTAGGCGGTTCTTGGGCAGGTTCAGCTCCTTTTGCAGCTCAGTCAGCCGAGCACTGGCATTATAAGATCGGCGGAAATGCACACAGACTTTCCTGGCCTGCCTCAGGACATCCTGTAAGCCTGGGAACCTGCCCAAGAACCGCTGCACCACCAGGTTGAGGACGTGAGCCATGCAGGGCACATGGGTGAGCCGCCCCTGTCGCAGGGCGGAGAGGAGGTTGGTGCCATTGTCAGAAACGACCATTCCTGGCTTAAGCTGACGTGGCGTCAACCACCTCTCGGCCTGCCCCTGCAGAGCTGCCAGAACCTCTGGCCCAGTGTGGCTCCTGTCCCCCAAACACACCAGCGCAAGCACGGCATGGCATCTTTTTGCCTGCGTACTTGCGTAGCCCCTTGTACGCCTACGGAGCACCGCTGGTTCCAAGGACAGAGCACTGGAGGAAGAAGAAGAGGAGGGGGTGGAGGAGAGAGGTGTGTCACAACCAGTAGCAGTAGTCGCGTTTTGGAGGCGTGGTGGCGGAACAACCTCCAACACTACTGCACCTTGTCCTGCATCCCTCCCAGCTGCCAATAGAGTGACCCAATGGGCCGTGAAAGAAAGGTACCGTCCCTGTCCATGCCTGCTGGACCATGAGTCAGCGGTAATATGCACCTTACCGCTGACCGCCCTGTCCAGCGAGGCATGGACATTGCCCTCCACATGCCGGTAGAGAGACGGAATCGCCTTCCGCGAGAAAAAGTGGCGTTTGGGAACCTGCCACTGAGGAACCGCACATTGAACAAACTCACGGAAGGGGGCCGAGTCTACCAACTGAAAAGGCAGCAGTTGAAGTGCTAGCAATTTAGCAAGGCTAGCATTCAACCGCTGGGCATGTGGATGGCTGGGAGTGTACTTCTTTCTACGGTCCAGCAGCTGGGGCAGGGAAATTTGCCTGCTGCATTCGGACGTCGGTGTACTGCAAGTACTTGGTTGTGACACACCGAATTCTACACCTTCAGTCCTCTCAGAGCAGCTTTCAGAGAGGACTGAAGGTGTAGTGGGGATGGAGATCCCAGCTGAGGAGGAGCAAGGAGAGGTCCGCTTAGTTCTTTGGTGTGGGTCTTTTATGTGTGCCTGCCAACGAGCTGCATGGCAGGTCGCCATATGTCTGGTCATGCTTGTCGTGCCCAAGCGGCTGATGTTTTGGCCACGCGAGATACGCTTGAGACAAATATTGCAAATAGCAGTGGTGCGATCTGCTGCACTCGTCTCAAAAAAGGCCCACACCAAAGAACTTTTCTGATAACGTGCAGAGGCAGCGCCCTGCACAGGCGGAGCTCTGCGGTGTTGTACAGTTGCTGTGCTGGCCTCTACCTGGCCTCCAGGGGGCATCCTGCCTCGTTGGACATGTGACGCCGCATCCTCCTCGTCCTCCTCCTCATCCTCTCTCCCTTGAGGCACCCACGTGGAGTCAGTGACCTCATCATCCCCTCCCTCTTCACCACTAGAGCAAACCTGACAGTAAGCTGCAGCTGGTGGAACTGTACTGCCAGATTCCTCAAGCTGGGTATCGTCATCCGAGCCTTCGAATCGTTGGGCATCCTCCTGGAGCATGTACCCAACACTGTGCTCAAAGAGTTCGGGGGACTCCTCAGGAGGACATGGTGGGTCTAGGGAAGGGGTGGCTGATGATGCTCTGTCAGTACCCTGAGCCTGGGTGAGAGAGGATGAGGAGGATGAGGAGGGCTTGGTCATCCATTCTACCAAGCCTTCAGCATGATGCGGCTCCACATGTCCAGCTGCCGAAAACAAAGACGCGCGTGTCCCATGGCCACGTGCTGATGACGATGCACGACCACGTCCACGTCCACGGCCACGTCCACTAGAAACAGAGCCTGCCTGCCCTGTGTTCTTGGCTCTGCACGCTCTGCCTCCCCTTGGCGGTCTTCCAGCCATTGTAGTCGGTAGTCCTGTGGGTGCTGCTGAGAAGAAAATATAGGAGCTCTGTGTGATGCCACTAACACACTAGAAGTCCTATGGGTGCTTCTGCAAAGAAAATAGAGGAGCTCTGTGTGATGCCACTAACACACTAGAAGTCCTGTGGGTGCTTATGCAAAGAAAATAGAGGAGCTCTGTGTGATGCCACTAACACACTAGAAGTCCTGTGGGTGCTTCTGCAAAGAAAATAGAGGAGCTCTGTGTGATGCCACTAACACACTAGAAGTCCTGTGGGTGCTTCTGCAAAGAAAATAGAGGAGCTCTGTGTGATGCCACTAACACACTAGAAGTCCTGTGGGTGCTTATGCAAAGAAAATAGAGGAGCTCTGTGTGATGCCACTAACACACTAGAAGTCCTGTGGGTGCTGCTGAGAAGAATATATAGGAGCTCTGTGTGATGCCACTAACACACTAGAAGTCCTATGGGTGCTTCTGCAAAGAAAATAGAGGAGCTCTGTGTGATGCCACTAACACACTAGAAGTCCTGTGGGTGCTTATGCAAAGAAAATAGAGGAGCTCTGTGTGATGCCACTAACACACTAGAAGTCCTGTGGGTGCTGCTGAGAAGAATATATAGGAGCTCTGTGTGATGCCACTAACACACTAGAAGTCCTATGGGTGCTTCTGCAAAGAAAATAGAGGAGCTCTGTGTGATGCCACTAACACACTAGAAGTCCTGTGGGTGCTTATGCAAAGAAAATAGAGGAGCTCTGTGTGATGCCACTAACACACTAGAAGTCCTGTGGGTGCTTATGCAAAGAAAATAGAGGAGCTCTGTGTGATGCCACTAACACACTAGAAGTCCTGTGGGTGCTGCTGAGAAGAAATATATAGGAGCTCTGTGTGATGCCACTAACACACTAGAAGTCCTGTGGGTGCTTATGCAAAGAAAATAGAGGAGCTCTGTGTGATGCCACTAACACACTAGAAGTCCTGTGGGTGCTGCTGAGAAGAATATATAGGAGCTCTGTGTGATGCCACTAACACACTAGAAGTCCTGTGGGTGCTTATGCAAAGAAAATAGAGGAGCTCTGTGTGATGCCACTAACACACTAGAAGTCCTGTGGGTGCTTATGCAAAGAAAATAGAGGAGCTCTGTGTGATGCCACTAACACACTAGAAGTCCTGTGGGTGCTTATGCAAAGAAAATAGAGGAGCTCTGTGTGATGCCACTAACACACTAGAAGTCCTGTGGGTGCTGCTGAGAAGAATATATAGGAGCTCTGTGTGATGCCACTAACACACTAGAAGTCCTATGGGTGCTTCTGCAAAGAAAATAGAGGAGCTCTGTGTGATGCCACTAACACACTAGAAGTCCTGTGGGTGCTTCTGCAAAGAAAATAGAGGAGCTCTGTGTGATGCCACTAACACACTAGAAGTCCTGTGGGTGCTTATGCAAAGAAAATAGAGGAGCTCTGTGTGATGCCACTAACACACTAGAAGTCCTGTGGGTGCTGCTGAGAAGAATATATAGGAGCTCTGTGTGATGCCACTAACACACTAGAAGTCCTGTGGGTGCTTATGCAAAGAAAATAGAGGAGCTCTGTGTGATGCCACTAACACACTAGAAGTCCTGTGGGTGCTGCTGAGAAGAATATATAGGAGCTCTGTGTGATGCCACTAACACACTAGAAGTCCTGTGGGTGCTTATGCAAAGAAAATAGAGGAGCTCTGTGTGATGCCACTAACACACTAGAAGTCCTGTGGGTGCTGCTGAGAAGAATATATAGGAGCTCTGTGTGATGCCACTAACACACTAGAAGTCCTGTGGGTGCTTCTGCAAAGAAAATAGAGGAGCTCTGTGTGATGGGACTAACACACTTCAAGTCCTATAGGTGCTTCTGGGAAGAAAATATAGCTCTGTGTGTGTAATGGGACTAACACACTTCAAGTCCTATAGGTGCTTCTGGGAACAAAATATAGCTCTGTGTGTGTGATGGGACTAACACACTTCAAGTCCTATAGGTGCTTCTGGGAAGAAAATATAGCTCTGTGTGTGTGATGCCACTAACACACTTCAAGTCCTATAGGTGCTTCTGGGAAGAAAATATAGCTCTGTGTGTGTGATGGGACTAACACACTTCAAGTCCTATAGGTGCTTCTGGGAAGAAAATATAGCTCTGTGTGTGTAATGGGACTAACACACTTCAAGTCCTATAGGTGCTTCTGGGAACAAAATATAGCTCTGTGTGTGTAATGGGAATAACACACTTCAAGTCCTATAGGTGCTTCTGGGAAGAAAATATAGCTCTGTGTGTGTAATGGGACTAACACACTTCAAGTCCTATAGGTGCTTCTGGGAAGAAAATATAGCTCTGTGTGTGTAATGGGACTAACACACTTCAAGTCCTATAGGTGCTTCTGGGAAGAAAATATAGCTCTGTGTGTGTAATGGGACTAACACACTTCAAGTCCTATAGGTGCTTCTGGGAACAAAATATAGCTCTGTGTGTGTGATGGGACTAACACACTTCAAGTCCTATAGGTGCTTCTGGGAACAAAATATAGCTCTGTGTGTGTGATGGGACTAACACACTTCAAGTCCTATAGGTGCTTCTGGGAACAAAATATAGCTCTGTGTGTGTGATGCCACTAACACACTTCAAGTCCTATAGGTGCTTCTGGGAAGAAAATATAGCTCTGTGTGTGTGATGGGACTAACACACTTCAAGTCCTATAGGTGCTTCTGGGAACAAAATATAGCTCTTTGTGTGTAATGGGACTAACACACTTCAAGTCCTATAGGTGCTTCTGGGAACAAAATATAGCTCTGTGTGTGTAATGGGACTAACACACTTCAAGTCCTATAGGTGCTTCTGGGAAGAAAATATAGCTCTGTGTGTGTAATGGGACTAACACACTTCAAGTCCTATAGGTGCCTCTGGGAACAAAATGAAGGAGCTCTGCCTGCCTGCCACGAACACACTACAAGTCCTATAGGTGCTTCTGGTAACAAAATATAGGAGCTCTGCCTGCCTGCCACGAACACACTACAAGTCCTATAGGTGCTTCTGGTAACAAAATATAGGAGCTCTGCCTGCCTGCCACGAACACACTACAAGTCCTATAGGTGCTTCTGGTAACAAAATATAGGAGCTCTGCCTGCCTGCCACGAACACACTACAAGTCCTATAGGTGCTTCTGGTAACAAAATATAGGAGCTCTGCCTGCCTGCCACGAACACACTACAAGTCCTATAGGTGCTTCTGGTAACAAAATATAGGAGCTCTGCCTGCCTGCCACGAGCACACTACAAGCCCCTCTTTCTCAATCAATCTTTGTAACTGAATCTATCTAACTCAATCTCTGTAAGTGAATCTCTCTAACTATCTAAATGCAGCAGAGTGTCACAGAATCTGCCTGCTCAATCTGCGCCGGAACAGCATGTGACCGGCGCAGACGGCGTGGCGGCGTTTTATAGGGGGGGCGTGTACTACAGCCCCTGAGCTGTAATTGGCTACAGGCGTCCTGCCTGTAGCCAATTATGGCTCTTCGAGTTTCCGGGGCTGTGATTGGCCAAGCATGCGGGGTCACAGTGCATGCTTGGCCAATCATCAGCCAGCAATGCACTGCGTCGGCCGCGCCGGCCGCAATGCATTGCGGGGCCGCGCGCAAAACACCAACCGGATGCGAGCGGCCAAAATAGTTCTGGGCTCGCCGAGCGAGCGAACGCCCGGTGCTCGATGCGAACGTGGGTTCGCATCGAGCACCGGGCCCATCCTTAATGCCAAGCAGTGTAGATAGAGGGGAATCAGCTGTTGGCATTCAGACATTTCATTGTGATTGGATGCAGATGTCATTGGTTGAAAATTCTTCATATCAGCTTTTTTGACAAAAGTTGATTAATAAGTTCCTGCAAAGAAAATATCAGAACCCAAACTGATATTAGAGTTTAAAACCTGTCATGTTTGAAGTTATTGTCCTTTTCTCTTTGGGAAGACTTCACTTTATTTCCTGTCCAAAAGACAACAGGATTTGAGAAGAAGTCTATCCAAATTTACAGGAATTTCCCCTTAGATGTCACCATATAGGCTTACCTTTCAGTTTTGTTCTGGGGAGAACTAGTTTCAGAGTCTCTAGTCTTAGTGATAGTGGTGACCGGGACAAGGGATTAATCTCCCCCAGCAGAGAGACTGCTGTAGGAGTCTCTACAGCAGCCAAAAACAAGTTTTGTCTTTAGGAATATTAGGACATCTTTCAGCAGTCTATTCACTGTAGGATGATTGCAAGAAACATTTGATTACATCAACATTCCCTCTGTGGCAGCTTAGGCAACTGCTTTTTTTTATACACTTTATAAAACAAAAATGCAGGAATTTAATACAAAAACATTTCGGATAAGCTCCCATCTATTTTCACTGAGGTGGTGTGCACATTTTTATTTATTAGCACTATTGATTGTATTATGTTGAAATTTATTGTAGCATAAAAAAAAAAAAAAAAAAAAAAAAAAAAAAAAAGTATAGCACTACACTTTTTGGTTTGTAAATCTTATATACTTTCTATCAGGGTATTGCTTTATCCGCTTATATATCCTTGAGAGCACATTTAGGCCTAGCGTGAATCTCCATCTTCCAACTTACCTATTACTTGAACTTTCGCAAACATGGACCCAGGTACAATGCTTCCAGAGGGGTTGATGTTAACTTTTACGATGGAGTTTGAACCTGTGATAAAGAAGAAGAAAAATATAAAAACTCCACAGTTCTTCAGGACAGTCAGTTCATATTGAGAGCACAGAACGAAAAGTCCATTCTGAAGACTGAATGCAAAAGTAAGACCAACCTTTATTTGCTAGTCAGCCCTCTGGTCCAGCGGTCGCCAACCAATGGTCCATGAACCATTGATGGTCCAGAGTGGTTCTGCCGCAAATCAACATTGTTGCGGATGAATACTGCCCAATGTTTTCAGTGTTCTCAGTGCGCACTGATGGTCAATACTGTCGGCATGCATGGATACCCAATGCCTCCTCTGTAGTTCCAGCTGCTGTGAACTCAGGATGGCACGGAGTAGTGCAGAGAGGAGAAGGTGAAGAACAAGGGGACTCCCAAAAGGCAGTGCTGATCACAGGCTGTGGGTAGGGAGCATGGAGCTCAAAGCCCAAGGCTGGATAAGGAGGTGAGATCCAATGATGAATCTGTGTAAGGCACAGAGTGATGCAGTGTGGGGTGGGGCAGAGAGCCAGAGCAGTGCATATATAAGGCAGCAATGTGAAACTGGGGGAGGGGGGCAGAGAGCCAGAGCATTTTGTGTATAAGGCAGCAATATGATCCAGGGAGAGGGGGCAGAGAGGCAAAGCATTGTGTGTATAAGGCATATCAAATTAGGTTAGTGGTCCATTGGATTCAAAATTTAGAGTTTAGTGGTACGCAAGGTCTGAAAGGTTGGTGACCACTGCTCTAGTCCATGTTTTAAACTGGATGGTCCTCATCATGGTTTTTTCCGGACAATGCAAGTTCTACACATTTGTTCTTAATCTAGTTAAACGGATCTCTACTTTTTCACCCCATGTGCTCAAGTTTAAATTAAAAATTATACACCAAGTCTTTAAATGAGGGTGGTTGGGGGTATGGGATCTTTAATGTAAACCTTGCAATGATAATGCACAGATTTATTTTAAGCCCTTCATACAATACTATTGTTACAGTAGATTTTTCTTGAGACTGCTGTAAAAATGGTTACAGTTGAATTATATCCATATTAAACACTCAGAGGTGCTGGGAACCTTTAGACTTGCAGGTGTAGTCAGATAAACAAAAAACTTCATACATGCTCAAAAGATCTGGCAAGGCAGCTCCCACACTGCAAGACTTACCTCAATGGGCATGCAAGAGTAGTTCAAACCATAGAAATATGGAAAGGAGCACCAGACCAGACCAAAACCAGATAAAAAACTTCAAGATTTTAATTAATTGTTTAAAAACCTCTAATGCATTTGGGGAGGCAACACCACTCTCCTCTCCCCTCCCCTCCCCCCCCCCCCCCCATCATGACTATATTAGAACTAGTACTTAACTCTCCAAGTAACAAATTGACAGCAGTTGCCGAGGGGAAATCATATATAAAAAAAAAAGACAGTTTATGCTATACCCATAGTTTTAGGAGTTTCATATGAAAATTATGAGCAAAAAAAAAAAACTGTTTAAGTTGGTGTGCAACAAGGTTTTATGATAGCTTCCATGTCTGAGTCTACTAGCGCCAAGTGATATAATGGGGTGTGTAAGTATTTATAGGTTTCTTTTTACAGCAATGAATTCCTTGCATTAAAGGTAAAAGCATTTTGTGTCTAAGATCTCCCCTCTCCCCCCCCCCCCCCCCCCCCAAAACACCCTCCCTTACACTTACATTAACCGGATCGAGCCAAAGCTGTGCACGAGAACAGTGGCTATCAGTGCTCTCTCCATCCTCATAGTGCAGATTGATAGCAGCGGGAGCTATTGGCCATTACAAATGGATGCATTTGCGGGCGGTTATGTTGAGCTATTGAGTGCTATAAAAGACTACAAAGTGTAGTAAGATCGCTCACACCTATACCCAAACACGCTTTAAATGTGTATCAATGTGCAAAATTGTATTCAAAAGTGGTGCTGTGTTCCCAAGCGCTAATGTGTTAGTAGCCCTTTAAATCTGCTTGCATAGCAATTTTCAAAATCAGCATACAAACCATATATAACATTAACAAAAACAAATCATTGCATCAGTCCATAAATTGTCCTTTGGTATGAACGCACTTGCATATGCTCAACTTTTTTTTTTTTTTTATTAAAAAAAAAAAAAAAGTCTTGGGGCCTACTGATCCAGGGTTGGTCCTGTGCCGCCTCGCCTGCGGAGAGAGGCCAAGGAAACTGGAGGATCCTGGGGAGGACTTTTCTAGGTGAGGACCGAGCGCAAAGCTGGTATCTCTGGAGGAGCCTGGAAACTCAGTTAGAGGACGCAACCCGGATCAACACCTGTACAGTATCACCGGGTCGGTTGAAAGACTGGTACTGTATGGCAGTTATTTAAATCTCTCAAGAATGCTTTAGTTTAATTGGCAAGTCTGTGGCAGAGACTTTGTTGAGCATCTCACCAGCTGCTAGGTCAAGTGAGAGGGCCTTGCCAGTGGTTGCTGGATCCAGTCTGTGGAGCCGTTTGTCCTCTGGATCTGACCAATACCGCTAACCCGCAATTACCAGGTGCCTGAACTCCCCTTAACCCTTTGACCCTCTATTGAAAGGCTTTGTGCTTATCCCGAATAAATAAGTGAAAAAGGACTAAGTATTGGATTTAACATTCTTTGGGCCATTTTCCAACGGGACCCCTGAGACGGAGAAGTGAGCAGGTGAGGTAACGGTAAACCCAAATAAAAATAAGCAGCTCCTTCGGGGGTCAGTGCTACATGTATATTGGGTTGTTGCATTATTAAGCTATAAAATTATGTTGTTCTAGGCTAGCTGTTATGCTTGTGCCACCTACTGGCCAAACATTAATATCGTTTAAAAAAAAAAAAAAAAAAAAAATATCTAGCCACTTAAGGATGTGATGTAAAAATGGTCACATCCTCTTTAGTCAGGAAGTGAAACAGCCAAGGATTAGCATGTTCAATCTCATGGCAGCAGCCTAGATGCCATCTCTCCCCATCCATGCCATAAGAGGTAAGCAATCTTCTCTTTCCTCCATCACAGGCTATTAGGGAACGGAATTAGCCAGGTTATTACTTTATGTGATGTTTACTATTGTAATGTTATATTTTTTTTTTTTTTTTTCAGTTTTACCGCATATCACACGTGTCATTCACGTGTATATTAAAATCTGCAACGTACCAATAAAAAAAAAAAAAACACTAAAAGAAAGTCGATTGTGTGTGCAGAAAAGTGTCATGTGCCTGGATAGCCACCCATAGACTCTGGGAGTATGGGGACGAGGCCAGGACACCAACCAATTGTCTATATGCGCTTTTGTCCCTCTGGGTATCCGTTTTATGGCGTTTCACTCCTTTGTTGGCAACTGAGATTAGAATCCTTCTCTTACACTTATCTCTATATACCCAAATCATAAAGCGAGAAAGCTGAACATAGTGCTTCATCCTTTAAAAACAACTGGTTTATTAAACACCAAGTATAAAAACACTCAGTTTCCTGGTGTATAGCGTGCACCAAACTAAAAAACATTCAGTCCTCACAGTGCAGGTATAAGACAGACAGTATTACAATGACGTGCTCCTAATGCGCACCTTAGCCCAACAGATTGGCCCATCCTATACGCGTTACGTCACATGGCTTCCTCAGGGGAATAATAAGTACAGGGTCAATCTGTTGTCCAGCTTTCTCACTTTATGATTTGGGTGTACAGATAAGTGTAAGAAGGAGGATTCTAATCTCAAGGTTGCCAACAAAGGAGTGAAACACCATAAACAGATCCCCAGAGGGACAAAAGCGCATATAGACCATTGTTGGTCTTATCCCCCAGGTGAAGGCACATCGGAAGAGGGGGGGTTATCACAAATGTATGTGAATGATTGGAGTACATAGTGGTGAACACCAATTAAGGAAGCAGTTATTTGGATATGTGAACATAAGCCTATTTATTTATTTTTTTAAATGAAAGATTGGTATGAATTTGCTTGCATAGGTTCAAAGGACAATTTATGGACTGATGCATTGTTTTGTTAAGTTACTGTTACATGTGGTTTTACATGTGCAGATTTTGAAAATTTCTATGCAAGCAGATTTAAGGGAGCTATTGGCTCCTGCTGCTGTCAATGAAATCCTTTGATGAAGGGAGGCGGGGGGGGGGGGGTGGTCTGTCACTGGACACAGGCAGTAGGGTTCTTGAGCAAGCCCACGCGAGTACCCCATCTTTAGTAAGTGGCTTGCTAGGGGGGGTACTCAAAAAAGGTGGAAGAGCCAGGAGCTCTAGTAGGAGACCCCCATAAGATGAAGATGGAGGCTGCTCTATGCAAAATCATTGCACAGAGCAGGCAAGTATAATATAGTCTCCAGCCACCCCCCCTCCCTCCAAATGGCTCCTTTACTAAATCTTTAGTAAAGACCTTGTTACTACAAGCCACCCATCTGCCATCACAGCAGAGGGACCCATAGTTATTAATGGAACAGAAGTGCAGTGTCATCATCCGCTAATACTTCCTTGAGCTTTGTAACTGAAGGGCTGCAACTTGGTACAAGAGCTGCAGTTGGAGAATTGGCAGAAGCCCAAGCATTGCAACCGCAATCCACTAATCATAGGTGCAATGCTTGGCAGGTTCAAATGCAAAAATGTGTGAAATGCACTTTATTTTTTTGCAAATGGTGGAATGAGTCATTAAAATAAACCAGTAACAGTTTTAAGAAGCAACCAGATATTCTTACCTTTGACACACACAAAGTTGGTTTCGGTGACTTCTTGTTTGATACCCTCAGGCTTAAATATAAAAAAATAGTATTTTTGTACTGCCCTATAAAGCTATAACCAGTTTAATGCATAGACATTGTAGAGTTAGGCAACATTAAATAGTATGTAGTTCCATGCATTAGCATAAGTATCCAAGTATAAAATGTTGGCAGTCCAAAAAAAAAATTGTTCACAAAAATAGAAGAGCACAAGATATAAGACAGAGCAAATGTGGGAAGGAGACACCAACAAAGAGGGCAAAAAGAATGGCAAAGAAATAAATACACAACAGCACATAGACATGCTACAATATACAAGACTTCTTTTCCAGGTTGTAAATTTTAGCATTTTTATGATTTGTTTTTATCCACTCACCTCCACAGTGAAACTCCGAACTATGGTGTCCTTGCGGTTTGATTCGCTAGGATCAGCAGGTCCCTCACACGATGCACCAATGTGAATTGTTTGAGCCGTCACAGAGACATTAACAACACCTGTAAAATTGAAGTACATGTTATCACCATTTTCACAGTATACCTTGGTATGGACATCAGTCATGGGCTGCAGTAACCAAAAGGCAGATGTGAGTGAGGAACTACAGCAAGGTTTACATGTTTAGGCCCATCTATCAAGGAAATGCAGTACTTAAACCAGATTTCACAATTTGGGAGCTTCAGTTGGAACTATGCTATCCATCTTTTTTAGGAAAGCAAATAAATAGTGTAGCGCTCTGTGAAAAAAGGATAAAAAAAAAAAAAAAAAAAAAAAAAAAAAAAAAAAAACTTAAACGTGATACAAGTGAATATGGGTGAGGAACCCAAATGTTCAATGTTGAACTAAGAATAAAAAACCTCAACTTTATGTGATAATCTGTGCATGATTAAATGTCCATGAAAGATCAGGAACAAAATAACACTGTTCAAAAAAAGTTCATATTGATGTCCCAAATGGTGAACATAGATGTATAACTGAAGTGAGGAGAACCACCACCGATAAAAAGGGAGGCTTACCAAAACGTTTGACTCATAGAACGCATGTTCTTTTGGGTTCAAATGAAATTGTGTTGTATGAACAACCAATGTGGATGGACACTTGGAAACTCCAAATCACTGGACCAGCAATGCGTGACCATCAGCAAGATGTTGGGTGTAGGATTGTGGTCAGATATCCATAGATGTAGTAAAAGTAGTTGTAAGGGAGGAGAACAGAAAGGGCCACATAGCGCAATTCTGTTTGTACCATGTGGCCCTTTCTGTTCTCCTCCCTTACAACTACATCTATGGATATCTGACCACAATCCTGCAAGGATACACCCTCCATCTTGCCGATAGTCACGCATTCCTGGTCCAGTGATTTGGAGTTTAAGTGTCCATCCAAATTTTTTGTTCATAAAACACAAGTTCGTTTGAACCCAAAAGAACATACGTTCTATGAGTCAAACACTTTGGTAAGCCTCCCCTCACTTCAGTTATACATTTATGTTCACCATTTGGGACATCAATATGACCTTTTTTGAACAGTGCTATTTTGTTGCTGATCTTTCATGGACATTTAATCACTTGTTGCACAGATTGCATAGTTCAGGTTTTTTTTATTTCAACATTGAGAGCATTTGGGTTCACCACCCATATTCACTTGTAGCACGTTAAGTTTAATCCCTTTTTTCACAGGAGCGCTACACTATTTGTTTTCCTATCGTTTTTGCCATTATCCAATTGCTGTGTTAGCTGCCATCTCCAAGCGCAGAATTTTTTTTACATTATCCATCTTTATCATAGGCCTTTGTTTTTTTGGTTTAGGAGTCCAAAATATACCTGGCCTACCGTTTCCTCCCCAGCAATTCTCACATGCTGAAACTGAAACTGTTATGGAAAAATTACTGCTAGTCTGTAAAGTACACATGGTTAGAACATCTCATGATCCATGACTATGGTAAAGCAGATGCAAACTACACATTACCTAAAATACCATCACATACGGCATACCTCTTAAATAACCAGACATCCATTTTGGAGTAAATAGGCCTCAGCCATTTTATTAACATAATGACATAACCTTTAACCATACTCTCCCTTATATACATATTAACTATGTTGAGGATCATTGGAGGCCTAGACCAAATTTTATTCGTGTCAAAGGTGTCCACACGAGGCCCCCCAGTCGCAGCTCGCCGTCTCGAAGACAAAACTGCTCGGCACCTTACAAAGCTGACACCCATCTCTCAATGCCAGTTAAAACTCGGTTACCTGGCATCACCCGAGGATCCTATACCATGATGGTTCCCCACATATGCCATTTTGTACTTACTTTTTAATGCCTCCAAAGATTTAACCGCCACCACTTATCCCCAAACACATATATACATAACAAATCGGGTGGGAGCTGCTTCTTCATCCGGTGATCAGTGACTGAACCCCCTGGACCTTGGCCCCTCCTACCACCAGGAAAGCACTCCTAGTACCACCCTCCATGGCCATCACTCTCCCTCACCGTTAACCCCTTTCATTGCAGTTTTCCCTGCTGCCCCAGTCATGTTAGCCCTGTGCCTAGCCTGCGTCTTACTACGGGCTTTTCTTGACGGCAAAAAACTTCATGATAAAATCGTACCCAAAAGGTCAACTGCTTTTGCAAGACCCGTTTACTACCTCTATTCCTTCCAACTTTTAGGCTGTAGGGTATGTTTGAAAGCTTCTCATTACTTGCTAATCACGTGTTAGTATAGGGTTAACATGTTTTAATACCTTAACAATTCCCATAGCCCTGAATATTCTGCTTGCTGAGAAAAAGGCATCTAAAAGTTTTTATGGTGTCAGTTGGAGAAATGGTGCTCCAAAAAGCCAGATAAAAGCCAACAAAGGCTGCATATAGCCCATGGGCTGCCGTGGAGACCACTGCTCTAAATCAACAAATTGAACCACAACCCTGGGGCACAACACTTACAGCATTAGACCATTTACAGAAGGAGTCATATCCCTTTCTTCATGTAACCGGTTTCCTATCCATGTACATCCATTGATGTAATTTGTCTCACACCACTGACTCAACTGAATAAGGTGCAAGGTTAATCCCACTACCATCAAGGAATTCCTAAAGAAACCGTAAGGTTCTTTGAATCCATGGTAAAGAAAGATTTAGACCATTAAGCGATAACCAAGCATACATGGTCTACCTGTACCCGCAGTGATTCTGCATGTAAGCAGAATGACTGGGTAGAGGAAAAGTGTCCTATTGGCATGAATTATGCCCCATTGTTGGGGTCAGTTGGAGAAATAATGCCTTTTATCCATTGGAGTAGTGCCTCAAGGACCAGATAAAGGCTAGCAAAGGCCGCATCTAACCCACAGGCTACAGTTTGGAGACCACTGCTCTATATCAACAATTTGAACAGCATTGGCCCAATACAAAACCCTGAGACCACCATTTACAACAGACTATTTAGAGGGAATGAGTCATATCTGTCTTCATGTAACCAATTTCCTATCCACGTACACATACAGATTCATCAACTCCAATACACCTAATTTTATGGATTAAAGTTTTATGTTGTATAATATCAAATGTTTCAATAAATCTAGATAAACTTCATACTATATTGTACTTATTCAATTATTAATAAAATTATTATTCTATTACCTATGGATGCAGCATTTATCTTCCAGGAGTAGGAGACTCTTTCCTGTGAACATACGCATTTCACTGATGCCGTGTGAACCGGTTCCGCCACATAGTCACCTGAAGACTGTAAAGTGACACGTACCTGGGGAAGTACAATACAGAGAAGTCAATAGTACATTCTGATTGCAGAATCACCAAGACAGCCCTTGTGTCTAGGAGGTAATATGCTCAGAATTTGAAATACCAATCTTTTCAGATAGCAATTCTGGAGCTGCATGCTAATGAGGGCATGAAAATGCTCATCTCTTGACTGGATTACTAAACTTTTTACACTAGGTCTGACTTTGTGGGGAGGTACAGCGTAGAGCCATGGCAGTAAGAACTCAGAGTCCAGTTGCAAAGAACAAACTTGTATTAATGTAGAATCCAGCAAATCATAACCAACCAGGTGGGAAGGCACATGACTGGGAACACTCACACTATAATAGCAGGGGGTGTAGTGGAGCAGGTCTTGGATGTGTTAACAGCGTCTATCTTGAGGGGTAGAATATGGCTTGGCTGGTCATACCAAAATGGGCAAATTTCAAGGATGGTATGTTCCTATCTTTACCCTACTCATCTGGAACCTCTCCCTGCCACTAAAATAATGTCCCCATCAGCTGGGTGACCTGTCTTTACACTACCGACATGAGCCCCAAGCCTGAGAGCCAGGGTCTTAGACTCTGCCAGACCCAAGATGACCACCAGAGTCACATGGGACGACAGCATCCAACCAGATCGCTCCCCCAGTGATCCAGGAAACCATGGGAGGAACCATGTTCCTCTTGGCTTCATCTCCCCTGCAATGTCGCTGTGATTAAGTGCTACCTGCAGTGGAGAAAGCCGACTGCACCTGCCCAAGACTTAAAACTGAAATAAAAAAAAAACTTGATCAAATGTCTGACTAAACATGCAGTTTCTCTAAGTTTAAATTGTGAGTCTTGCTGAAGAACAAACATCTATGTGCATATCACATGACTACCAAATAACTAGGAAATAGGATTTTTATAACTGCCTACCTGTAAAATCCTTTTCTTGGAGTACACATAGTAATTGCTATGTGGGTATATAGGCACCTTCAGGTGATGGACGCTGGTATACCAAATACAGGAAGTTCACTCCCTAAACAACCCCTCCTACCAGGAGAACCTCATTTTTTGTAGAGGTTGACACGGACCTGTTATCCTCCCACTCCGCGACCAGTTACCAATTCGCTTAAGTGGCCCTAGCTATTCAAAAGGTCGGGTACCCCTGTACTAAGGTATGCATTTACTCCATCTAGTGGAGACTTTAGGCATAACATTTTACTTTATGGAAGAAAAGCCCATAGGTTGACTTTTTACAGTTACTAGGCTTCTTCCCTTATCCTTGCTGCAGGATCTGCTGTAGCAAACAGATCCAAACTTCACCCATCACTTCAAGGACCGGGTCCCTTTTTATCAGTGTTCCACTCCCTTGTACCTGTATTAGCACCCCACCAGGAAAAGCTTTAGGTAATGTGAGCATGACCAAAAAGCCCTGGGTCCCAGCCCTGCAAAAGAGGCATTACAGGCAAATGCAGACTAGGCCCAGGTACCATCCACCTTGGCCGCAGAGGCACTTTGGATGGATCCGCTCTATGGAGGCCGTTTAAATCCACAAGGATCCCTCCAGTGGATCTCATCTTCACTCATGACCAACACCTTAGACACTGGTGAAAAAAATAAATAAATAAAAAAAAAAAAACTGAGGTACTACTGGTAGGAGGGGGTTATATAGGGAGTTAAAGCAGAGCTCCACCCGCACAAAAAATATAAAAAAAAAAAAAAAAAATAAAAAAAAAAGTCAGCAGCTACAAATACTGCAGCTGCTGACTTTTAATAAATGACCACTTACCTGTTCCTGGTTCCAGCGGTGTAGGCAGAATGTGACGAGAGATCGCGCGTCTCTCGCCGCCAACCTCTGTCAGGGAATCAGGAAGTGAAGACGCAACGTCTTCACTGCCCGGTTCCCTACTGTGCATGCGCGAGTCGCGCTGCGCGTCACTATTGGTCCCCATTGTGTCCTGGGAACTGTGTTTCCCAAGACACAACGGGAACCCTCGAATATGGGCGGGGCAGATACCTGCATTATACAGGTATCTGCCCCCCCCTCCCCCTTGAAAGGTGCCAATTATGGCACCGGAGGGGGGGGGGGTGGAATCTGATAAGCGCAAGTTCCACTTTAGGGTGGATCGCCGCTTTAACTTCCTGTATTGGGTACACCAGTGTCCATAACCTGGGAGGTGCCTATATACCCACAGTGATTATGGTGCTCTGTGTCCCATGATGTACGATAAAGAAATAGAGACAGTAGTCACCTTGGCACATTTGTCCATGTAGTTAGCGACAGAGCCCACTAGAAGCATGATTTCTCCACTAACAATGGAATCTGGAAGGGAGAGGTCTACAAACATCTTCTGGAAGGAAGTGAAGTTGGCTGGGTATTTGGTCATGCCAAAACCAGTCCCGTTGGAGAGACACACCACATCACTTTTCCACTTGGTGATGGTACCTGGGACCTCAAGGATTGAAATGGTACCACTTTCCCTGAAAATTGGATATGAAAATTTCAAAATTAGAAAAAAAATAAAAATAAAAAATTGTAGCAGACATCTGTTTTTTTATCAGGAACAAAATGGGTGGGGCAACCTGGTAAAGGATGCAAAATTATCCATCCTGTCCTGATATTCACACAACTTTGCCACATTAAGCAACCCAGTATGCAGGAAGAGGATTTCTCTCTACTGTAGTAGAGTAACAGGTCTCCTACACCCCCTCCCCCCTAAAATGTAGGTGGCAGGTTACACTACACTTCGCTTGACATCTTGGGGGGGTCAACAAAGCTGGCCCATCTGCAGCTCCACTGCTTCAGCCAACATCACACAAACAGCCGATGACAAATGCCAGTGACTTTGTCATGTGCCTAGGCTCTGTAAACACTGGAGAAGCATGTTCCGTGGAACAGGCATTTTTAAATGATTGGGAAGAATAGAATGTGTAGATGCAGCATTGCGGTCGTTTTATCACAGACAAACCCTTGAAATATAATTTTAAACTGGGGTCGCTGAAATTTTATTTACATCTCAAAGTTGTAAATCTCCCAAGTATTTATAACATGAGGACCCTGCAAACACAAGTGGTCTGCCGCAGAAGCACCCCCATGACACCGGTGGTCTGCAGGAAAGGTGTCCCCATGACACTGATTAACACCGTGGTCAGGTAACGTGCTGTTAAGCAATGACAGCTCATTAGGTGCTCAGTCATCTAACGAAGAACATTTTTCTAAAAAGGTTTGCACTTTTGAATCTGTGATCAAAACTAATAGAAGAATCTCAAAATGGCCAATATGTTTGATTACATGGAAAAATAGGTCTTTCATTCGTTGTCAGGCTAGTACACCCATACATTTGTGACATACCACCAGTGAAGTAACCGAGTTAAAATAAACTGAGTTACTTAATGCAGTTACTTTAGAGGGTAACGAGTAATCTAACCGATTACTTTTCCCCTCATGGTAATGCAGTTCCCATTACTTGGGTGGCGTTACCGCAATTACATCTACTGCCACTAGATGGCAGTAGTGCAATTCCGTTGTCCTGCCGAAAAAATTCCCCTGCCGGATAGGGACCCCCTGTGCTGCGCAGGCGTAGCACGAAATATTACGGAGCTTACAAAAATTGCCGAACCTAAACAGCTCTGAGTGAACTCTACACTGCGCAGGCGCAGTTAACATGTAATTGTACAAGGCGATGCTGCACGCTCCCGATGCTCATGCTACTCTGAAAGGGGCGTCTATTGTGCAACTATGGGGCGGGTCTAGTATTACTGTAGCCAAAGGGGGGGCATTTATTATTATATATTGAGCTCTGCCCATTAATTTAACATTTGCCCTCTTCTGTAGCCATCCGCCCCTTACACGATATAATAGACCCGCCCCCTTGCTTACATGCTATAACAGATCTGCCCCTTGGTTAGCGTAATAGAGCAGCCCCTTGGTTACATGATATAATAATAAATGCGCCCTTGCTTACAGTAATACTAGACCCACCCCTTAGTTACATGTATAGAATATTAAAAAATTAATTCAGTTACTTTGCTGCGTAACTAATTACTTCGCCAATGTAGTAACGGAGTTACTAACAATTACTTTTTGGGAGAAGTAATTTGTAAAACTAATTACTTTTTTTAAAGTAAGATGACCAAACTCTGCATACCACTGACTCAACTGTACCAGGCACAAGGTCAGTCCCATCAATATCAAGGAATTCCTAGAGAAACCCTAAGGCTCCATCCCTGGTTGAGAAAGGATTTATTTAGTGGGCAGAGTAGGTGCTTTCTTTGTATTACTGCAAGTTTGACATATTTGCAATAAAAAAATTATAGAACCAGAGAAAGATTGGGTAGAGGTATGCTTAGTTGGTCATTACCCAATGGTCCAAATCAAAGTCAATCATTCTGCACCTCCCAGGTGCTTCCATTTCTGGGATTGTATGGTACACACATGCTTGCAAGTGTATTATCCTACTCACAAGGGCACTAACAAAATAAAAAGTACACAAACTCACCCAACATATGTGGTCCCAAAAAACCACACTTCTGGAAAGTATGTCCGCATGGTTGTCACTGGGGCTTTAGTATTTTCTAGAAAATAAAAATATTCTATATTTGTATACGATTTGCTTGCTTTATGAAAAAAATAAATATTGAATTAGCAAGTCGAAATGGATTAAATAAATGAGGTACTTCTTAGCTTGGGGCTTTTGGTGTCCAGACCAGGTGAAAATGTTAATGTGCCCTTAAGATATATACATACATAACTCCAAACCTTCCCAAATTCTGTGGGATTGTCTCCTGGGATGTTTAACAAAGTCCCAAAGTCAGGATGTGTCTCTGGGATCTTGCAGGCAGTGGTGGTGAAGATTGTATCCTCCGAGCCACAGCCTGGCTCAGGGTGGTTTCCATGATGGTGGAGGAGACGAGGAGGAGTAGAGCACCTAGACTTAATGCGGGGCTTTGCAAAAATTCAGGGGGTGTGGGGGTAGTGAGCATCAGCAAGATGAGCAACAATGGCTGCATTTTTTCTTGCACCTGTACTGCAAGCAACTTTTAAACAGAAGAACCTGCAGATTGAGGACCCCCTTCCAGGTCCAGTGAGTGAAGGGTCACTTCTCCAGGATATGGTGTGTGGCATTTCTATACTTGTGTGTAGAAGGTGGCGGCAGCAAGCAGGGTCATTTTTGCAGGAAGAAAGCTATTTAAATCACTCGCGGCTAATGAATTGATGGCTCCTGTAACACCTAGGCCCTTCAGGTCTGGGATGGATATTAAGGGGGATACCAGACCCTTGAGGTCTGGTATGGATTTTAAGGGGAACCCTAGCCAAAAAAAATTGGCATCCATACCAGACCCTGTACTCTGCACATGTGTGTTCTCATGATTTTCAGAGGGGGGGGGGTCACCAGGTGCCCTCCACTTCATCCTATACTTGTCTGCACTATACATTCTTTTCCACACTGCCTTATTCTGCGCTGTGCTCTCCCTATGCCACAATACCTTATTCTGTACTCTGCACTATATGTTCCTTATTCTACACCACCTCATTCTGTACTCTACTTTTCTTATTCCACACTCTGCACTGTGTGCCGCTTGTTCCACACAATATTCTGTAGAAGCTCCATATTCTACACCGCATTATTCTGTACTCCGAGTTTCCTATGCCACACTGCCTCATTCTGTACTATGCGTTCCCCATTCCACACCAACTCATTTTCTACACTATACATTCCTTATTCCACACTTTAGCCTTTTCTGCACATTACATACAGTAATTTATTGCATCACTGGTTTCTGTGTAGATCAACAATTTTAATGAAATTATTGTTTAAAGTAGGATCAGACAGACAAAGTGTTAGCTGTCTACATACATTTTATGCAGTGAAAAGGCATGTGTTAGGAAATGGTTTGCTTTTAAAAAAAAAAAAAAAATAAAAAATAAAAAATAAAAAACCTTCCATTGTGTGTGTAAGACTTTAGTGCCATTTTAAATTAGAGTGTATTAAATTGTGGCATATGTGCGTTATACGAGTAGGCTTAGCCACTAAGCAGTGTAATTTAACCATGTCCCACCCCCTGCGTGTACCTTATTCACAAGTTTTAAAGAAAAATCTAAAATCAGTTCAATTTGAATGCTGTAACCACCCTTTGTCTTCAAACCAACACCAGTTACACTTGCACAAAGTAAGATTTTGAAGGAAGGAATAGAGTCAGGTGTATGAGTAACCAATTATACCAACCAATCAGGAGATCATCAATTTCTCATGTAGGTTGAAACAGTCATTAACTCAAAACAGAAACAGCTGTTTAGGTGGCTTAAAATGTGTGAGGAACAGCCAAATTCTGCTACTAAAAAAGGAGGTTGTGGAAGTTTGTCACAGGCCAAGTTGCCAACATTGTATAAAAAAAAAAAAAAAAAAAAAAAAAAAATGTATAGGGACTTTGTAGGCGGAGACTTATTATAATTAGGGGCGGGGCAGACAAAAAAAAAAAAAAAAAAAAAAAAAAGTTGCTTACTCTTACTGGTAACTTTCCTGGAGTCTCAGGACAACCACCTGAGAGACCGTGTTTCCTCCCCACTGCAGGAAACACTGCGCCAGCCCCTTTTAAAATTCCTCCTCCCGTTAATGCCTCAGTTTTACAACACCTCCAGTCTGCTGGGAGGGACACAAGAACATGTGATACACAACAAAAATACCACAGTTCTGGTTTCAGGAAATCTCAAGTCAATTATATTTGGGTGGGTACTAGTGCTGTCCTGAAAGACTACAGGAAAGAACTTTACCAGTAAGTAACTTAGTTTTTCTTTTGTCTTTCAGGACAGCCACCTCGGAGGATAAACAAGCACTTAACCCTAGGGCGGGACTACAGCTTGTAAGACCTTGCATTTAAAGGCTTGCTCCTTTGTCAACAAGAGATTCACTGTAGTGCTTGACAAAAAAAAAAAAAAAAAAAAGAAGGTATCAAAGCTGGACTATGTTGCTGCTTTGCAGATTTGCTCCAGCGTTGCCCCTCTGCCTGTGGACGGTGCCAATGACCTTGTCAAATGTGCCCCAATACCATCTGGGATCTGCCTACCTCCCAAAATATAGGCCTGGCCAATCACTTCTGAGCCACCTGGCTATAGTGCGCCTTGAGGCCCTCTGGCCTTTTTAGCCCCCCCCCCCCCCCCCCACGAGAGTAAAAACAAAAAAACGGAATCCGACTTCCTGAAAGGTTTGGTTTCCTTTAAATAATGTAGGATGCACCTCCTTACATTCAACTTATGAAACTTAACCTCCTGTTCACCAGAAGGATTTGTACAAAAGGGTAAAATATCTTGACCTCTGTGAAACTGAGGCAACATTATGTAAAAGCTGGATCTAGCTTAAAAATATACGATTCGAAAAAACGTGTCAAAAAGGAGGCCTGGTTGATAAAGCTTCCATTTCACAAACTCTCCTGGCGGTCGTGACCGCCACCAAAAAAATAAATAAAAAACTGCTTCAAGCATCAGTTTTATTGGGCTAATTTCTTGTGGTTCAAATGGGTCCCCCGTCAAGGTTTGTAGCACCGAAGACAGGTCCCATTTGGGAAAGTGATCTCTGTACTGGCCTTTGTCTGCTCAAGGCTTTGAAAAAAAAAAAAAAAACGGAGTTACTTACCGGTAACATCCTTTTCCAGGAGTCTTTCAGGACAGCCACCTTAGAGAGACCCTGGCTCCTCCCCTCCTAGGAAACACCGCCTTAATTCTGAATTTAAGCCTCATCCTCCCGCCGGCCCCTCAGTTCTTCACGAGTACCTCCGGCCAACTGGGGAGACACAAGAACACGTCAAAATACAAAACTTTTTATCTTACCTGACGGTCTTATGCGATGAGTCCTCCAAGATATTCAACAACCTGGGTGGGTACCGGTGCTGTCCTGAAAGACTCCTGGAAAAGGATGTTACCGGTAAGTAACTCCGTTTTTCCCTAGTCCGTCTTTCAGGACAGCCACCTTAGAGAGGATAAGCGAGCACCTTACCTTAGGGTGGGACTACCGCCTGTAGCACCTTACGACCAAAGGCTTGGTCTTTCGCTGACAGGAGATCCAGTCTATAGTGCTTCACGAAAGTAGCAAAGCTGGACCACGTTGCAGCTCTACAGATCTGTTCTGGAGAAGCACCAGCCCACTCTGCCTGAGAAGTCGCCATTGCCCTGGTTGAATGTGCTTTAACCCCAATTGGGGGCTCTACCCCCTCAAACAAATAAGCCTGAGTAATGGCTAATCTTAGCCATCTGGCTATTGTACGCCTGGAGGCTCTGGAGCCTTTCCTGGCCCCTGAAAATAATATGAACAGAGAATCAGACTTTCTGAAATGAGCTGTATTTTCTAAATATTGCAAGACACACCTCCTGACGTCTAAGTTATGGAATACCTGTTCCTGTTCCCTCACAGGATTTGAACAAAAAGTAGGTAAAACAATTTCCTGGCCTCTATGAAAGCTTGAGGCTACTTTTGGCAAGAAGGCCGGATCTGTCTTAAAAATCAGACGGTCCGAAAAAACCTGAAAAAAGGGTGCCCTAATGGAAAGGGCCTCGAGTTCGCTCACTCTTCTTGCAGTGGTGATCGCTACCAAGAACACCGTCTTGAGAGTGATCAACTTTAGATCGCAAGATTCCAATGGTTCAAATGGCTCTTTTGTCAGGGCCTGTAGAACTAATGATAGGTCCCACACTGGGAACGGGGAGACTCTGACAGGCCTCTGCCTACCCAGGGCTCTAAAAAACCTTACTATCCATGGGTCTGTTGCTAGCTGTTTCTCAAGAAAAACGCTTAGAGCGGAAACCTGGCCCTTCAATGTGCTGAGGGCTAAGCCCTTATCTGCCCCTGCCTGCAGAAACTCCAAGACTGCCACGGAACTGTGCACCTCAAAAGAGCTTTCTGAGCACCACCTATTAAAAAGCTTCCATACCTTTAAGTAGATGGCCTGCGTTTCCTTCTTTCTGCAGCTTAGGAGAGTAGCTACTAAGCGATCCGAGAACCCCTTGTCCCTCAGCAACTCCTCCTCAGAAGCCAGGCTGCGAGGTTCCACCTCTCCACCTGAGGACAGTAGATTGGTCCTTGAGAAAGAAGGTCCGCCTGTACTGGTAGTATCCAGGGAGGTTCTACCGCTAGCCCCTTCAGAATGGAGAACCACGGCCTCCTGGGCCAGTGAGGCGCAATCAAGATGAGAGTAGTGCTCTCTGCTTGGAACTTTCTTAATACTGCTGGGATTAGAACTGGTGGGGGGAAGGCATAGCATCTGGAGAACCTCCAGCTCTGTGCCAGCGCGTCTATTCCTAACGCCCCTTCCCACCTGTTCATGGAAAAGAACAGACCTGCTTTTGCATTTTCCCTTGAGGCGAAGAGATCCACTACCGGAACTCCCCATTTCCGGATTATCATTTCGAAGACCTCCTGTTTTAGGACCCAGTTGCCTTCTCTCAGCGTTTTCCTGCTGAGGAAATCTGCCACCTGATTTTGCTCCCCTTTTAGGTGAATCGCAGAGAGTGAAAGGACGTTGGCTTCGGCCCATCTGAGGATGGCTTCCGCCAGGGCCCATAGGGTTCCGCTTTTGGTGCCGCCCTGCCTGTTGATGTAGGCAACCACTGAGGAGTTGTCTGACCGAACTCTTACATGTTGTTCCTGAAGGTCCTCCTGAAAGGCTCTGAGAGCCAGGTCTACTGCTCTCAGCTCCCTCCAATTCGAGGACCTTCCTGATTCCTTCCTCCCCCAGGTACCTTGAATCATCCGGGAGTCTAGGTGCGCCCCCCAGCCTGAGCCGCTCGCATCGGTTGTCACAATCCTGGACACCGGCAAGACCCACTCCAGGCCTTGCGCCAGATTTGCCCCCTTTCTCCACCACCAGAGGGACCTCTTGACCTGGGTTGGGATTGATACCAATGAGTCCAGAGACCCCTGGCTGTGGTCCCAGAGGGCGGAAATGTAACCCTGCCCACTGAACTGCTGGGAGAGTGGAGGTCAGTAAGCCCAAGGCTGACATCACCTTTCTTACTGAAACCTGACAGTTGCCTTGGAGGAACGACATTGCCCTGTCCACCTTTTGGATCTTTTCCCCCGGGAGGAAGACTTTTTGCTTCGTTGAATCCAGTACGTAACCTAGGAAAACCACCTTTTGAGAGGGAACCAAGTTGGATTTCTCCAGGTTCAGGAGCCACCCCAGGTTTTCTAAGATGTCTCTTGCCACCTGTAGGTCCTGAATCAACTGTTCTGGGGAAGGAGCAAAAAGGAGAAGGTCGTCGAGGTACGCGACCACCGAGATGCCCCTGAGACGCAGAAAAGCCAGAACTTCTACCATTACTTTGGTGAAGATCCGGGGGGACGAGGATAGCCCAAAGGGAAGAGCTTTGAACTGAAGATGCAGCACCTCCTCTGAGGTCCTTATTGCCAACCTGAGGTATCTCTGATGGTTTTCTGCAATGGGAATATGCAGATACGCATCTTTTAGATCTATTGATGCCATAAATGAATTCGGTGGAAGTAGTGCCTTCACTGAGTACACCGAATCCATTCTGAATCTCCGGTAGGTGATGGAGACATTCAGAGGCTTCAAATTCAGGATGAGCCTGAATTTCCCTGAAGGTTTGCGGACCACAAAGATGTGGGAGTAAAAACCTCTGCCTGTCTCCCCCACCGGGACCCGTGTCACCACCTCCTGTTCTTCCAATTCCTGAAGGGAAGAAAGAAGGGCGGCAGACCTTTCTGTACATCTCGGCATTTCCGTAATCAGGAGTCTTAGTGGGGGAGGATCTGAGAACTCCAACCGGTATCCTCGTCTGATGATCCCCAATACAAATTGATTGGAGGTGATCATCTCCCACTGCGGGAGGAAGGCCCCCAACCTTCCCCCCACCGTGACTTTGTCATTGAGACTTTTTGGGCTGTTCAGGAGGGCGAAAAATCGCACTCCCACGCCCTTTCCCCTTTTGCCCCCAACTTTTCTTTTGCCTGTCAGTTTTTGGGGGTTCAAATTTTCTCTGAGGGCGAGCCTTCCTTTTAGACTGCTCCCCAAACTTCCTTTTGATCGGAAAGGCCTTCTTCTTATCGGCCGTACGATCTAAGACCGCCTCCAAACCTGGCCCAAATAATAAATCCCCTGTGAGCGGGATCCCACAGAGCTTAATTTTGGACGCACTGTCCCCCTGCCAGGTCTTTAGCCACAGAGCCCTCCTGGCTGAATTAGTCAGGGCTGTGGATCTTGCAGACATTCGAATGGATTCAGCCGAAGCATCCGCAATGTATGCAACACCCTTTAGCAGCATTGGAAAAGACGCCAGAATGGTCTCCTTTGCCGTGCCCGCTTCAATATGCGCTCTGATTTGTGAGAGCCAATACTCCATATTACGTGCCACCACTGTGGCTGCCATGGCAGGCTTAAGATTTGCCTGTGAGGAGTCCCATGCTTTTTTAAGGAGTGAGTCCATCCTTCTGTCCATGGGGTCCGACAGTACCCCCATGTCCTCGAAGGCCAGGTCGGTGTGTCTGGACACCTGCGAAAAAGCGGCGTCTAGTCTGGGGGATTTGTTCCAGACTAGCTCCTCCTCCGCAAAAGGAAACCTTCGTTTCAATGCCCCTGAAAAGAAGGGTTTCCTTTCTGGGTCCTGCCATTCTTTCTTGACGGCATCGATCAGAACGTCATGGACCGGGAACATTCGCTTTTTCTGTTCCCCCAGACCACTGTACATTTGATCGTGAAGTGACAGTGCCTTCCTTTCCTCCTGAATACCCAACGTGGTATGGATAGCCCCTAGGAGCTCCTCCACTTCCTCAAGGGAAAGCTTGTATCGTGAGGTCTTTTTGGATTCACCATCCAACACCTCTCCGTCTGACTCCCCCTGGGAGTCTGAAGCGGCACTGCCCACTTCTTCCTCAATCTCCTCTCTGGAGCCCTCTGGGATTTCCCCACCAGCTAGGGGAATACCCGGTGGGTTAGGTGAAACACTCTGCTGCACTGGTGGAGGGGTGCTCTGGGACTGAGGCCACTGAAAACTGGAAAAAAGTGCCTTGAAGGACTGGAAAGTGCTAGAAAGCTCCTTTACAGACGCTGCCAGGTCTGCCCCCTGCTCTGCTGCCTGCTCCCTCACTAGCCCCTCAATACATTCTCTACAAAGGACCTTCGTCCAAGAGTCCCCCAAAGAAGTTCTACATGAAGGACATCTCCTCTTGGAACCATGGGGCGACTTGCTTGTGGCTTTCTGAAACACAGAAATAGAGAGAAGGCAGCATAAGCATAACACCAGCGCTACTACAGAGGACCACCAGGAGTGCCCCCCCCAGGACTAACCACCACCAGGGTCCCGGATACACTCCCCAACTCCCGACCACCAGGGAGGAAAAAACACCAGTGGAGCTACTGGAAATAGTAAGTAAGGGAACACCTCCCCAGGGTTCCCCTTACCTTAGAGTGGCTGGTGCTGTTATCTCCAGGAGCTGCTTTTGAAGCCTCCGCTTCCGACATTCCTGTTGAGGAAGAGTGGTCTCTCGTGCCTCCGAACGCTGTCTGTACAGCATGTAAAAGAGGCCGCACCAGCCGAGCGCTTGGTCCCCTTTCTAGGCCGCGTCCGGAACCGGAAGACGCGGAAACGCACGAAAACCCCGCCCCCGACCGGAAATGACGTCGCCCGTCATCCGGTCCGGCCTCCAGCTCCAAACCGCCCACAGTGCAGGGGGGACGTGTGGGATTTCGCTGCAGCGCCACCTCTGGGCGAACGAAAAGGCGGACCTCCCCAGACATCCTGCTTCCCCAAGCGGAGCTGGCGTGCGCAAAAGCGGACGTTTTTTCGGTGCTACGGCTCCCTCGCCGACCGGACCGCTGGGCAGAATAGAGAGACCCCTGTCTCCTCCACCTCCAGGTAATCATTGCCCCAGCCTCCCCGGCTGCTCAGCACAGGTTCCTAAGCGGTGTCTCCCCGCCGGAGGAAACACCATAACTGAGGGGCCGGCGGGAGGATGAGGCTTAAATTCAGAATTAAGGCGGTGTTTCCTAGGAGGGGAGGAGCCAGGGTCTCTCTAAGGTGGCTGTCCTGAAAGACGGACTAGGGAAAAAATCTGACTGACTATCCATGAATTGGAAGCCAGCTTCTTTTCCTGATAAAACAGATGGTCGATACCCAACTCTTAATATACTGATGCTCAGGCCCTCATCTGCCCCACACTGTAGATATTCTAGGACCGCCTCTAAGCTTCGTGCTGCACAGGAGTTCTTTCTAGTATTCAGCAATGTATTGATCAGCTTGTTTGAGAAACCCTTAGCCTGCAACAACTGCTCCTCAGAAGCCAGGCCGCACCTTTCTACCTGGGGACACCACACTGGTCCCTGAAAGAGGAGATCCTCTGATTGGTAGTAAACATGGAGGTTCTACAGCCAGTTCTCTCAGAATAGAGAGTGTGGTGCAATGAGAATCATTGAGGTATTATCAGTTCTGAGCTTTTAGTACCGCTGGTATGAGTACTGGCGGGGGGGAGGCGCAACACTTTGTAAACCTCCATTTCTGTGCTAGGGCATCCACCCAGAGTTCTCCGTCCTTTACAAGAGAAGTAGCTTGGACTTTTGAGTTTTCTTTCGATGCAAATTAGGTCCACTTGGGGAACTCCCCATCTTTGTGTAATTATCTTGAACACTTCTTGGTTTCATCTCCAGTAGCCTTCTCTCAATCGATTGAGTTCTCCTTTTAAGTGGACTGCCGATAGGGAAAGAATTAATTCTTTCCGCTTAATTTAGGACCCCCCTCTGCCAGGGACCAAAGTTCAACTCCTTGTTCCCCCTTGCTTGTTTATGTAAGCAACTACGGAGACTTTGTAGGACCGGATCTGTAAATGGTGACCCTTCAGTTCTTCCTCAAAGTGTTTGAGTGCTAGAAAAACTGCCTTTCGTTCCTTCCAATTGGATGATCTTTCCATACACATTGTGGTCTGTGGGTCTAGATGGGCCCCCCCAACCTATGTCACTTACATCTGTAGTCATTACTTGAGTGACTGGTAAGCTCCACACCTTTCCTTTGGTTAAATTTCCCAGCTTTCTTCACCACCATAAAGACCTTTTTAGTTGTGTTGGTATACGTTACCGAGTGTCTAGACACTAAATGCCGGTTGCTAGGGGGTCCCACCTAGTCTGCCTACTTCGGTGCCTGGGCTGGTGACATCACTTCCCCTCGGCGCAGGAAGGGCTCCACAGTCATCTGGGACCTGTCACGTGTCCAACTGTGCACCACTCGCGCATGCGCAGTGGGTGCCCGGCTGTGAAGCCACAGCCGGTGCCCACAGTTGCAATGCAGAAGATCTGTGCTTAGTTCTCCGGGATGTTTGTTACAAGCTACCTGCTGAGTGCCTTCAAAAAAAAAAAAAAACTGAGCAAGTATACCTGGAAGACTTGAGGTTCTTTTGAAGGCAAAGGGTGGTCAGTCACCCCAAATATTGATTTGGATTTCTATTCCGTTCATTTGCTTTACATTATGTTCATTGAGAATAAAACTATTAAAAACACTTATGTCAGAAAGCATTTTTTCACACCTGCCAAAAACACACACCACACCCTTTTGCAGTGGTGTGTGTAGATTTTTATAAGGTGTATGCATTTAAATTTTTATAGAGAATACAAAACCTTATTTCATTATAAATAAAAAGGTTGAACTATGGCTAACATATACATATACATATCCGATTGTATAATTTTTCAGCAGCCTTGCAGTGAGGCAGCCTCCTAGCAGGACAGCTGTAAAACCACACAGTGCAAGGAGAACAAACAGAATCATGTAAAAAAGGGGAAGTGTAGTTTGGGCTTTCAGTCTTTACAAAATTACTTAAACTAGTAAGAAAAAAATAAATAAAAAAGTTTTGGCAATATCAACTTCTTAAAATGTTTACACATTTTCATAACATATGCATTACATGATACAGCTTACTCTGCAGTTTTTATATGGTTTTAGTAGACCAAGGTATCACATTGAACTTTTACCTGATACAGTAGTTGTTGAGATTTCAGCGGTATTGATGTTTGATATTGCAAACTCCCTAGTGGCAGCAAATCCCATAGATGGCGGTTTGAACCTCATTGATGGAAAAAAATGTGGCCGGGAGCACAGCTGTGGCTGCTGGGAGGGCGTATCAGTGATCACGTGCATACCGATACCCTGATGGGAACAAAAATGTGACGAAAACATGCAATGTGCAGGGGCGCATTGAAATATTAAATACTAATATATATATATATATATATATATATATATATATATATATATATATATATATATATAATTTTTTTAGTAAATCATATACAGTATATAGACAGTGCCTTGAAAAAAAAAAGTACTCATACCCCCTTGAAAATGTTGCACATTTTGTCATGCAACAACCAAAAACAAATTTATTTTATTGGGATTTTATGTGATTGACCAAAACAAAAGGGGCACATAATTGGCAAGTGGAAGGAAAATGATTTTTTTACAAATAAATATCTGAATAGTGTGGCGTGCATGTGTATTCAGCCCTCTTTACTCAGATACCCCCAACTAAAATTTAGTGGAACCAATTAGTAAATAGCGTCCACCTGTGAACATACACAAAAGTGGGTACACCCCTCCCATTTTTGTAAATATTTTATTATATTCTTTTCATGGGACATCACTGAAGAAATGACACTTTGCTACAATGTAAAGTAGTGAGTGTACAGCTTGTATAACAGTGTAAATTTGCTGTCCCCTCAAAATAACACAGCCAATAAAGGTTTAAACCGCTGGCAACAAAAGTGAGTACACTTTTAAGTGAAAATGTCCAAATTGCACCAAATTAGCCATTTTCCCTCCCTGGCATCATGTGACTTGTTAGTGTTACAAGGTCAGAGGTGTGAATGGGGAGCAGGTGTGTTAAATTTGGCATAATTGCTCCCTCTCATACTGGTCACTGGAAGTTCAACATGGCGCCTCATGGCAAAGAGGTGGAGGATCTGAAAAAGAAATTTCTCTATGCAAGGATGGCCTAGTCTACAAGAAGATTGGCAAGACCCTGAAACTGAGCTGCAGCACGGTGGCCAAGACCATACAGCGGTTTAACAGGACAGGTTCCACTCAGAACAGGCCTCGCCATGGTCGACCAAAGGAGTTGAGTGCATGTGCTCAGCATCATATCCAGAGGTTGTCTTTGGGAAATAGACACATGAGTGCTGCCAGCATTGCTGCAGAGGTTGAAGGGGTTGGGGGTCAGCCTGTCAGTACTCAGACCATACGCCACATCAAATTGGTCTGCATGGCTGTCATTCCAGAAGGAAGCCTCTTCTAAAGATGATGCACAAGAAAGCCCACAAACTGCTTGTCTTCAGCAAAATGACTAAGGACATGGATTACTGGAACCATGTCCTGTGGTCTGATGAGACCAAGATAAACTTGGTTCAGATGTCAAGCATGTGTGGCGGCAACCAGGTGAGGAGTACAAAGACACGTGCGTCTTGCCTACAGTAAAGTAAGGTGGGAGTGTCAAGGTCTGGGGCTGCATTAATGCTGCTGGCACTGGGAAGCTACAGATCATTGAGGGAACCATGAATGCCAACATGTACTGTGACATACTGAAGCAGAGCACGATCCCCCCCCCCTCCATTCGAAGACTGGGCCGCAGGGCAATATTCCAATATTCCAAGATAATGACCCCAAACACCTCCAAGATGACCACTGCCTTGCTAAAGACTGGCCAAGCATGTCTCCAGACCGAAACCCTATTGAGCATCCCCAAAATGGAAGGTGGAGGAGCACAAGGTCGCCAACTTCCACCAGCTCCGTGATGTCATGGAGGCGTGGAAGAGAACTCCAGTGGCAACCTGTGAAGCTCTGGTTAACTTCATGCCCAAGAGGGTTAAGGCAGTGCTGGAAAATAATGGTGGCCACACTAGACACTTTGGGCCAAATTTGGAAATTTTCACTTAGGGGTGTACTCTTTTGTTGCCAGCGGTTTAAACTTGAATGGCTTTGTGGCGAGTTATTTTGAGGGGATAGCAACTTTACATTGTTATACAAGCTGTAAACTGACTACTTTACAGTGAAGAAATTACACTTTGCTACATTGATGTCACATGAAAAGATATAATAAGAGATTTACAAAAATGTGAGGGGTGTACTCACTTGTGAAATACTGTACATACACACGATATGACATTTGTTGCCTTTAAAGATGCCCAGCCAGGACTGAAGTGGTATGGAGGCCGCCTGTTGAAGATGCTAGCTGTAGGGATGGGCGAGCAGTTTGGCCTGAGCAAGAGTTTGGGCCAAACATTTGCCTGTTCAACCATTTGCCGAACACCCTGCAATGCACTAAGAGATGCTTGCTCAGACAAGGGTCTGGTATGGATATGGGGAGACCCCCACGCCATATATAAAAAAATAAATAGGCTTGGGGTTCCTCTTAAAATGCATACCAGACAGGAAGGGCCTGGTATGTACTGGGGGGGGGGGGGGGGCCTACTTAGTTTACATTTTTTCTTTAATCTGTATTCCCGGGAGTCAGCAATACATTACAGCTGCGAGGAAGTTTAAATTACATTTTTTTGCTTTAGAAAGGTCATTGCTAAGGCATGTTCAATACATCGCACAGATGCACCACTTCACAAGCAGACTACGGGGACCCCCAGGCACGATATTTAAAGGAATTTCGCATTTTTATTGTTTCACTCTAAGCATAATTAAAATTGCTCCTGCAAAAACAATATTTTTTTATTGATACATGTTTCCAAGGGCAGTACACAGACCCCCATACCCCTTTTATGGCCAATTACTTGCATTTACGCCTTCAAAATGGGCACTTTTAATTTTGCCTGTGTGGCTCCCATAGACTTCAATGGGGTTCTCCTGTTCAGAAGGACTGCTTCAAACTTAACGGTTGTTGTTAGGCCCATCCCTGGCTAGATGCCCAGGAACACACATGCATTCCTGATCTGTATACCTTCAGTAAAAATTACTTCAACTGCACTAAACTCTGTACATAGCGCATACCTAAACTCTGCATAAACACACACTGCTGGTATTTATTGCTCCTTCATGATCCTCCCACTGTTAGTGCAATTTGGCAAAACACTCTGCCCAGTGTGATTCAATGGGGGGGGGGGGAGGGGGGATGGGCATGGTTGAGTTCTTGCACCTATTCTGAGAATAGCCCTGGACAAAAAAAAAAAAAAAAAAAATTGAGTCTCAGATACAACCAGGCCCTTTGAGGGAAACCATCACAATGGTGTTGCAGCCTGGGATAAAACTGAGTTTGACAACCCTGTTCTACTGCTTTTGAGAGTGTAGGCTTGTGGACCGCGAGCAGTGAAAACTTACACCATAAACCTTACTGACATCTTCTTCCTCAGGGAAGCTAACAGGCTGCCAATAAGTACCATTGACCAGAATCTGTTTGTCATTATCAATACAGGGCAGCTGAGGAGGTTCTACATTGAATCCTGCTGCATCGTATCCATTTAGGCTGGTGTACTGAAGAGAGTTATACACCTGTAAACAATGAGATAGAATTACATTCAAGTCCACATTAAAGAGGAACTGCAGTCTGCACACATAATTTGTAATAAAAACATCTTTGCCATTCTGAAGCTTCCCTCCAACCACTTTGCATATTTTAAATATACACCGAGATTCTGTACTTGCCAAATACGCTGCAGAAATCTCCCTCCACCAAGTCTGACTGCAGCCATTTTAACTGGGCAGCTGAAGCCGCTACCTGTTCACTTCCTGGATTTACACCGACACACAAATACCTCTGCATTCCTGCTCATTTCTCCTCTGTGAGGTCTGTTATCTCCGCCCTCATCTAGCTTTGCAGTTCTGATTGACCCTCCTATGACTCATTCCCCCTCCCTTGTTGGCAAACTCACAAGCTGTGCATGATGTCATTAGCCTAGGCTAATTACCAGACAAAAAAAAAAAAAAAAAAAAAAAAAACCAGGAAGTGAGCTGTATAAAGGCAGCTCAAAAAAATCCACTCGCATTTTTCGAGTGGATTTTAAGGTCTGGCGAGCCATTGGCTGCCTGGGAGCAGGGGGCGAGCACTGCCGGCAGCCTGGGTTGAAGTCAGGGCCGGACTGGCCTACCGGGATATGTCCCGGTAGGCTGCCTGCCCTGCTCCCCTCCTGCTCCTGTGATCTCGGAGCCGGCCGGGTCTGTTCTGTGGCCGCTCTGCAACATGGTCCCGCCCCCCTAGACCAGCTCGTGTGATAGTAGATAGAATCAGCGTTCCACCCATCACACAGCCCGTCTAGGGGGGGCGGGACCATGTTACAGCACTGTTCGCGGCCGCAGAACACAGACCCGGCCAGCTCCGAGATCACAGGAGAAGATGCCTGTGAGTACTCAGTACAGCCCTGTGTGCCTGGATAGGGGGGTCAGCATATAGAGGAGATTAGCTTTCTATATTCCTCCATGCAGCCGCTGAATGCTTGGAGGAGGGAGAGGAGGAGAATCAAGCTTTCAGCGGCTGCATGGAGGAATATAGAAAGCCAATTTCCTCTATATGCCGCCCCCTGCTGATCCCCTATCCAACTTCTTTTACTGCCCCCCCCAGTTCTCCTTGTGCTCCCCACAGTGTTGTCCAGCCCCCCCCTGCTCCCCACAGTGCTCTCCAGCCCCCCTGATCTTTCTGCCCCCGGTGTTCTCCAGCTCCCATCCTAGTGCTCCCCAGCCCCCCCTGTTCTTTCTGCGCCCGGAGGTGTGTGTGTGTGTGTGTGTGTGTGTGTGTGTGTGTGTGTGTGTGTGTGTGTGTGTGTGTGTGTGTGTGTGTGTGTGTGTGTATGTGTATGTGTGTGTGTGTATATGTGTATATATCTCTTCTGTATATAATACACTCTTCAAATGTGCTTTAAAATGTATGGTTTTCCCCTTTCATGAACCAGAAAATAATAACGTTATGCTGTTGCGCTGGTATAACTTTTTTTCCAGGGCTGAATTTTATTCCCAGTCCGGCCCTGGTTGAAGTGGAGTCCTTCCTCCCATTAAACCCATTCCTTGAATGGGAGTCCAGCGATCTTGGAGGGGAAGAGAAAGGAGAGCCACCCGGATGATCAGAGCGCAGGGAACACAGCTATCATTTCACATTACAGTACTGTGTTGCTTGCTGTCATATAGCCCCTCCTGGTCCCAGACTTTGACAGATCAGCTGTCCAATCCCGGGATGGGTGATTTGTCAAAGTTCCCCAGCCAGGGGGCGGGCTATATGAGACATTGAGAGGCAGGAACACAAATTAAAATAAAAGCCGAGATCGCTGTGTTCCATCATCTGGGTGGCTCTCCTGTTATCCTCCCCTGCACAGTTAGGACCGAGGCTGCATTGGTGCGCACGGATAAAGTTGTTAAATGTTTTATGCAGAATTAAGTTATAAAAATAAGATATTAAGTCTCATTTTATGAGGGCGTGTTTAGGGGCAGAATTAGGGGCGGGCAGAGGCCGGGTGGAGCAAATGGTGGCGGGTAACCCTTGAGGCCTGGCTAGTAGCTAAGGACTTGAAATTTTGAACCCTGGTATAAGGTATTTATTGGCAGAAAAAAATAAGTTTTACTATCCAAAGTAAAAACAAAGGGCAGAAGATTTAATAGATGGAAAGTTGTATGCATAGAGCTGACCCTTTGGCTGGGGCATGGTATCATCCCAGGTTCCCTTTCCTACCAGTGTATCTGCAGTCAGGTGCACAACAGCATCCAAAATTCTGGCCAAGTGAATAGTCTAACGGTTTCCTTTTTCTCAGTTTATTGCTGGATAACTTGGATAGGGCAGAGGGAGCTGTGAGGTACTCCAGAAGGTTGAATAAAAAGAAAAATCCCTTTCTTCTGCAGCTATTCCTTAGAAAAGTACATTAGCAATAGTTCAGGGAATGGACAGCACTGGGACTTCATAAGCAATGTTCCAAGCCTTAGTCTCTGTGCAACTGGGGGGGGGGGGGGGGGGGGTAACAGCTGCAATCACCTAGATCCTGCCCTCTGGTCTGTACTCACAAGTCCAACCAAAGCTTAGCTGGGGCCTTGCCAAGTTATTGACATAGGTGCTGGGATGCCTGAGAGTGTAGTAGCCCTCCAGGCTGGGTGCTACTCCTGGACAGGAATACTGACTTAGACTATTTTCTCGCCAGTCACCTTCCGAGCACGCCTCCCCAAGAATTGGCTGGGACTGCAAGTAATCAGACTGTTCACTTATAATGCTCCACTCATGTTCTGGAGCTTTCCAGAAAGCAGGGAGAAGCAATTAAGCCTGTGGGATCCTGATCAGTCCAGAGCATTCAGCAACAGCTCCACTGATTACAGAGGAGCTCAAAAAAAAATAAAATAAAAGTCCTGACAGCCTAGCACCCAACTAGAAGGGTGCTATCTATGCATAGCAAAGAATCCCTTGGAGAGGTTGGGGGACCTATGTTTCAGCTCCCCGTGCACCTCCTATGTCTAAGTTACCCTGTGCCCTTAATGGACACAGGGTAACAGAATATGTGGCTTAAAATGACTTAAAAAATGTAAAAGTAATATTCACACACACACACTTTCTTTGATTCTGAACTCATGTTAATCAAAAGAGCTGATCACAGGCCTCTAGAACTGGGTAGGAGCCGGACAGTCTACTCCTACTATAGTTTGTTGCTTACTAGGCTGAGGAGGGGGGGGGGGGGGGATCATGCCTCTGAGTCATCTAGGCTGTCTAAACAATTAGTTCATGTTAATTAGGTTTCTGGTTACAGTTTGTATTGTCATCCTGGTGTATCCATTTGTGTGACATCTCAAACAGTTCATGTTGAGCAACCAAACGAGTATTGCCTTGTTTGTTGCCAGCGGTTGAAATATCTGATATCTATATTCAGACTGGAAGGAAGTGGTATATGACAAAAGCACTCAAGGAGTGTGGGACTTTCGTTAGAACAACCATCAGTTTTTTGCCGTCTTTGTCCCATTGGGGAGATTTCCCTTTACTTCCTGTCCTGGAGAGAGCATAGACACAAGAAGAAAACTCTACAAAGTCAGGAGTGTTCTCTTCAGAAAGATTTACCCTTACCTCTTGCTACAACTTATTTTTTTTGCTTTGTCTTGGTGATGGTTGTCACCAACCCAAATAGAGCGAGTCCATCTAGTGGGGATGCAGGCTTTGATATTAAAATAAAAAAGTTAAATTCCTTTACTACACTATCCAAAAATACATTTTTAAGGCTCTTTACATTCGCTACCAGGTTTGCGCTGCAGCCTTTTTTGCCAGATCCCCTTCTGCCCCAACCCTCTTACCATAGGTCTTCAATTTTCCTCATTTACTGACCCCCAGCAACAATTGCCAAGATTAGTTAAGAGGGACCTGTAAGTTTTATACACTGTCTGAGTACAACCACAACCATTTGTGGTCTCACCCAGAATGTTCCAGGTCATGCACACTGCAGCCCCATGAAATAATTTGTTGGGAAATCATCTCTGCACACATAACTCATGTTAAGTGGACTGTGGCTAAAAGTTAATAACCCCCCCCCCCCCTTTAGCTTCATGTCTTATATTTAAATGCATCAGATTATTATTGTTCATTAGTATGTCGACATCCAGTAGCAGTTTCTGGTCACTTCTGTGATTTTGGCATCTTCCCCTGCCCTCCCGTTCAAGTTTAGTCCTAGCTAGACCCTATAGGTGCCTACTCCCTACTGGGAGATAGAAGCAGAGTTCCTTATTAAAAGCAACGCATCACAGCTAGTGTTGGCTACCTGTGACTGGCCCGCCTGACAATCCTGAGTCTATATCCCCTTTACGGCTCTCCCTTCCTCCATTTCTATTGCGCCCCCCCCCCCCCCCCCCCATTTGACTTTTCCCCTCTTTTTCTTCCTTCTGGGGCTTCTGCCCCATCCATTTATTCTTGATTACTCTATACTCCCTGGGTGCATAAACTATATTGCACCATTATCAGGGACTTAGCCTGTCCAGGTTTGATGTTGATCTCATGTGAATCCTGCCTGGACTTGGTTTTTCACACTTTAGATTTAACTATTGCTACTTTTTTTTTTATTATTATATAAAGCTTTATACTGAATAATGATATCAAGCCTGTGTGTGGGCAGAGCGGATGCTTTATTGATATTCATTTAACCACTAGCTGACCAGCCGCCCTCATATTGCGGCAGGTCGGCACTTTCCCACAAAAACGCTGTAGCTGTACGTGGGGCCTTCAAACAGCTATAGTAGGCACGCGCCAGCTGCGCGTAGGGGACCAGATGCGCATGGCCGGTGGGTCAGCCTGGGCATGAGAGCCAGAACGGAGATGCGCATGTGTAAAGACGCAACCCCATTTTGTCAGGAGAGGAGAGAGATCTGTTCCTACTAGTTAGGAACAGCGATCTGGCCCCTCCTTTAATCAGTCACATCCCCCCACAGTTAGAAACACACACACACGAGGGAACACATTGATCGCCCCATAGTGTTAACCCCTTCCCTACCAGTGACAGTAAGCAGTGCATTTTTTTATAGCATCACTGTATAGAAGTCGATGGTCTCAAAAATGTGTCCGATCTGTCCGCTGCAATGTTGCAATCCCGAAAAAAACACACACATTTATAGAAAAACAAGTTTGCTTTTTAGAAATGTGCTGTAAGGCTTCTTTAGAAGCCAATAAAGTACAGATTGTTTACTCAGAGAAATTGTGTTCAGCGCACACATTAGTTGATCTATTGCATATATCGCACTAGCAACCAGTCCACATAGGATTTTAGAAAAGGGCTCTAAAGTCATGCAAGCCTTAGCTGCCTCCACTAAATAAGCAGTAGGGTATAGAATCAAAATGTATCCCACGTGCAAGTATGAAGAGCATGACTTCAGAAGAAAACTGATTTTAAATCAAAACACAATGTCCAAGGTCAAAGCTTCAACCGCATAAATATCTTACCGTAGCAGCAGAAAAGGCTTGCCCTGCATCAAGAAGCAGGAGGCTTGAATCAAAGACACGAATGAGACAGGAAGAGTCTGAGGTTGTTTTCACTTCCAAGCCAACAAGAGAGCCAGGGGTTTCTGTTGCTGATGTAAAGTTAGCAGAAACCTGGAAGGAGAGCAATTAAATTGTATAAATAGCATGCAATTCTGCGTTTTTCACAGCTGTCATTAGGCACAAACAATGGTTCCAAGCATATACGATTCAACAATTTATTAAAGAGATTGTTATGCAAAGTATGAATGCTGCCAACTGCTTTGGTTTCAAGGCTTTACATTTTTTACCTAAACCGTGATAAAATAAATTCTAAACCCCCCCCATTCTCAGCCAGGGTTCCATGGAACCCTAAGGTTCCTCCAGAGCTTGCTAGGGGTTTATTGAGCTTGAGCCTTGAGGGTTTATGGATTTTCCATTTTTTGGTGCCTGCAAAATTCCTAGGCCAAAACCACTTAAAGCTAAGAGCAGGACATCAGTTTGCATTTTTAGCTGTCTGTAGTGGTGGCATTCTGACCACTATTGAAAAGGGTTGCCTTCTTACCGATTACCAACTTAAGTGAAGTTTCTCATAGACCCTCCAATGAATTTGTTATAGCAAGGGTTCTTCAAAACCTGAAAATTATAGGGGTTAAAAAGGTTGAGAAGTGCTGTAAACAAATGTTTCAGCCTATTTGATCCACTTCTAAGAGTATTGAAGCCAAACAAGAAAGGCAGCTAGTTTCTTCAAAAGAGGGCTACATATGGCAGGCCTCACATTTTTTCCCCCCATGGCTAAGTTACTTCAAGGAAGCATGGGCCAAATTAGAATCAGAAATCATTTGACAATATTAAAAAAATAAAAAATAAATAAAAAAAAAAAGAAGAAATGCAGGTGCATAAAAAAAACCTTTTGTACCTCACATAAAATACTACCTTCATAACACCACACAATACATACTGCGCATTTGTATTAACCTTAAATTAGGTGCATGGCAAGGATAACACTGTATGGTCCATTACAAGGCTGTAACCCTATCAAAATGTTTCATGTTGAAACAATTGTAACATAAAAAGTAATAATTTTCCTAATTCTTAAATTGAGAGAAGACTATAGATTAGACATCTATAGAGACCCAGTATAAGAGCCTAGTCACCCTTGTCCAAGTGGAAGGGTTTTACTGCATGAAAAATGCATACAGTATTCCATAGAAATGCCATTATTTATCATTTGACTGGCTAATTACAGTTTAGTGTGAAAGACAAAATGAGTAACTATTAGCCTATTCATACCCACACATGCGTTACCATATGCTGCATGCAAATGGAACAGGGTAAATCCAGCCTAATGTAAAAGCAAAAAAAACACACACCAGCTACAACCAATGAATGCCTTCTGTATGCTGACATTTTGGAAGCCCAAGTGTCTTCTCCTGGACACAGATAAAAGGGAGAGCTAAACAGGACACATGACAAATCTGCTCTCAACCATACACATTTTTAGAGGACTGCTTGGAGGCCAGATCTTCTACATATTGTAGAAATAAGTTTCCATATACCTGGTTTTTGAAGCATTTCTCCAAATTGAGATTAATGGCATCTCCCACCATCTCATCCTTCAGCATGTACTGTATGGCATATTGAACAATAGGGACATGATCAGGAGATGCCTTGTATGTTAGGTTGAATTCTCCTTTAAGAGCTGAGAGGAAAAACACAATGTAATTAGTTGGGTTTATTAAAAAGACTGCACTTTCACCACCTCTAGCTTGTAAAGGGACAAAAGCTGCCAGCCTAAAGTTTTGGTAAAAAACACATTTAAATGCTCTACTGAAGGCAGCTCTCCTTTCACACTGGGAGGAATCCAATTTGCTCAGCAGAGGATCTGTCCACTGATCAGAGCAAACCATGGGGAAGACAGGTCCGTTTATACAGAGCAGACATGGACCGAGTCCCCTTTGCTATATGGACAGGGGGGTGTAAAGTCTCTCTCACTTTAGTGCAAAACTTGTCAGCTTTTGTACCCCCTCTTGTTTTGCTGTGGACCATTGGATGTGATGCGATTTCCATTTTTCAATAAACTACACAAGATTTTATCTTTTTTTCCGGTGTACGGCTGTCCAGAGTTCTTCCACTGCTTCCTGCCTATTGTGTTATTAGCCAGCACCTGGGGCTCCTAAACAGGAGAAAAGAGCATTCGCCTTGAAGGGCCATCCTGGAGCAGTGGTTTTTCTTTCTATACTGTAAAGGTCTCTGTCCTACAAGTCTTGGCCTGATGGAGAGCAACACACCACATATAAAACGCTAACTTTGAACAAACCACACATAAGACCCAGGGGTAATTGGTAAAATGAAATTCTAAGTCTGGGGATAGTACATCCAGGTGGGGCAAGGAGAGCTGCTAAGGAGGGTATGCGATTATACGCAGTCTGGTTATGGCAGACCAGACTTGCCCCTAATAGATGCAGGATAACTTACACATAAGATTAGCCTGGGGAGCTGAAAAAGGAGTTACCAACCTCTAAGGCAAGCTGGGTGCCACAAGCCCCCTGCCCAAAGTGACTCCTGTTACAAACACCTTCATGCTTTACTGTAGAAATGGTATTATTTAGAGGGCGAGATGTATTGGCTTGCCGCCAGACATATCGTTTGGTGTTGAGGCCAAATACATTTTTAGTCTCATCTGACCATAACAAATTTTCCATGTGGCCTCAGGCTTCAAGGAGAGTTTCAAGTGGTCAGATGGGACTAAAATTGAATTATGTGGCTCTCAGTGGTCCGAGCAGCTAATTAGCTGCTGGATCTTTCAGAAGCAGGAGGTCCCCCGTGCCACTTGTCAGCATTTCTCAGGGTTACCGGTTTTACCACCACTCCCGAGAAAGGATTTGACGGCTCGCACGGCTGGCCATAGGAGGTGATCAGATAATCTCTATGATCTTGGAGGACTGCTCATCCATGTCTTCATGGACCTTGCTTTGTGCAGTGGTCCAAATCATTTGGCGGAGGGGGAATTATGGTGTGGGGTTGTTTTTCAGGGATTGGGCTTGGCCCTTTAGTTCCAGTGAAGGGAACTCTTAAGGCATCAGCATACCAAGACATTTTGAACAAATTTCATGCTCGCAACTTTATGGGAACAGTTTGGGATGGCCCGTTCCGGTTCCAACATGACCGCACTCCAGTGCACAAAGCAAGGCCCATAAAGCCGTTGATGACTTAGTTTAGGGTGTAGAAACTTGACTGATCCTGACCTCAACCCAATAGAACAACTTTGGGATGAATTAGATCATAGACTGCAAACCAGACCTTGTCCTTCATGATTAATGGTCAAACATTCCCACAGACATTCCTAAACTTTGTGGACAGCCTTCCCAGAAGCTTTAAAGCCATTATAACTGCATGCCTCCCAACATCTGAACTTCAGAATGAGGGACAAGACTTGCAGCGCAGTAAAAAGTGCTTAAGGGATGTTAAACAAAACCCAATCCCATCCCAGCTCCTCCATCCATTCCCCCAATCCCACCCATTCCAACTCTCTGGCTTGAAAATTTTCCACATTTTGTCATGTTACAACCAATAAAATACATTTATGTTCTGTGATTGACCAACACAAAGTGGCACAGAATCGTGACGTGGAAGAAAAATTACTTTACAAATAAATATCTGAAAAGTGTGGCGTGTGTTTGTATTCAGCCTTTTTTACTCTGATACCTTTAACTAAAATCTAGTGGAAACAATTGCCCTCAGAAGTCACACAATTAGTAAATGGAGTCCATCTGTGTGTAATTGAATCTCAGTAAAACACAGCTGTTCAATGAAGAACCTTAGTAAAACAGCATCATGAAGGCCAAGGAACACACCAGAGAGGTCATAGATAAAGTTGGAGAATTTTAAAGCAGGGTTAAGTTATAAAAAAAAAAAATATCCCAAGCTTTGAACACCTCATGGAGCCCTGTTCACTCCAGCATCTGAAAATGGAAAGATTATGGCACAACTGCAAAAAAAAAAAAAAAAAAAAAAAAAAAAAAAGCAGGCCGGGCAAGGAGAGCATTAATCAGAGAAGCAGCCAAGAGGCCCATAGTAACTCTAGAGGAGCTGCAGAGATTTACAGCTCAGGTCTGTCCACAGAACAACTATTAGTCATGCACTCCACAAATAGTCTTTATAGAAGAGTGGCAAGAAGAAAGCCATTGTTGAAAGAAAGCCACAAGAAGTCCCATTTGCAGTTTGCGAGAAGCCATGTGGGGGACACAACAAACATGTGGAAGAAGGTGTTCTGGTCAGATGAGAACAAAATTGAACTTTTTGGCCTAAAAGCAAAAACGCTATGGGGTCGATTTACTAAAGGCAACTAAACTGTGCACTCTGCAAGTGCACTTGCGCCAAAGCTTAGTAAACAAGGTAAAGATTCACTTTGCAAAGAATACCCAATCACATTCAAGGAAAAATAACAGCATTTTTGCTTACACATAATGGGATGATGAAAGTCAGAGCTTATGCTCATTTACCAAGCTCTGAAGCAACTTCACTTTACAAAGTGCACAGTCAATTTGCCTTTAGTAAAAACAACCCCTATGTGTGGCGAAAAACTAACACTGCACATCACCCTTAACACACCATCCACTGTGAAACATGGTGGTGGCAACATCATGTTGTGGGAATGCTTTTCTTCAGCAGGAACAGGGAAGCTGGTCAGGGCTGATGGGAAAATGGATGGTGCCAAAAACAGGGCAATTTTAGAAGAAAACCAGTTTGAGTCTGCAAAAGACTTGAGACTGGGGTGGAACGGCCCTAAACATACAGCCAGAGCTACAATGGAATGATTTAGATCTAAGAATATTCATGTGTTAGAATGGCACAAAGTTCAGACCTAAAAAAAAAAAAAAAAAAAAATAAAAAAAAAATAAAATAAAAAAGAAGAAGAATCTGTGGCAAGACTTGAAAATTGCTGTTTAGACACTCTCCATCCAATCTGACAGAGATGGAGTTATTTTTCAAGGAAGAATGGGCAAAATTTTCACTCTAGATGTGCAAAGCTGGTAGCGACATCCCAAAAAAGACTTGCAGCTGTAATTGCAGTAAATGGTGGCTCTACAAAGTATTGACTCAGGGGGGCTGAATACAAATACACGCCACACTTTCAGATATTTGTAAAAAAATAAAAATAAAAAAAAAAAAGGGAAAAATCATTTTACTGCCACTTCACAATTCTGTGCCACTTTGTGTTGGTCTATCACATAAAATACCAATATACCAAGGCACTATCTATTCCCCTGATCCCATCCCAGCTCTACTTTGGTATTATAGTGCATTTCTCACTTGTAGAAGGGAGGCAAGGGTTTTACCCTACAAATGCTAGCTGCTTTTAACATCTCTTCAGATGATCACCTTCAAAATGACCACGCATATATGGAATTAGACACCATGGTACTACACAATAAACAGCTTGGCACATGTCAGCATATTTGACAAGAGTGAAGACGCATGGCAATCTGAACTTACATTTTGACACGTCTACAGAATGTTCACCGGTCTCCATAATCTTTGCTCTTGCAATGACCTGCAATACAGTAAATGTAAGAGGATTAGTGGCCTATAGATTATTAAAAAACAAATGTATGGCACATGAGAGATTACAATATGGGCACCAAAAACATTCAACCCAGCAATATATCCTAAACCAAACCTGGTTTAAAGAAGGAGCAAATGGCAATTAAAAGAATTCAAGTGGTTCAGGATCAGCACATTGTGAGATTAATTCACAAAGCTAGAATGCATGCATTTGGCACGATTTACAGCAAATTTAGCCTATATTCTCTGTATGTAAAATAAAAAAAAAATGCCATTTAAATTAAAAAAAATAAAAAAAAGTTCTAGCTTTGTAAACGTACACTTTGCATTACAATACGAGTCCAGTTTAAATGCGACTCCTTAATTTCCAGGATATTACACTAGAATTGATCGTAGTAAGGGACAGGAACTCCAATTTCTTTATCACAATGGCACTGCATAAATGGTCTATATCGACATCTACAAAAGGTAGGTAGGGGAATGCAATTTAAATGTACTAAAATGTTTGCATCATCAGGGGCGGACTGACCATTCAACCACTCAGGCACTGCCCGAGGGCCCCAGGCCACTAGGGGGCCTCATCAGGGTTACCAGCCTAAGTAAAACCAGGGACAGTATGTAAAAAAAAAAAAATCTGTTTTTTTTACATCCGTTTCTGAAAGGTCCCTTACTGACATCCTTTTGGTCTAAAAAAACAGAGATTATAACTTCCACCTCTCCAGTACCTTCTCAGTCAATATAAACATGTCTGTGTATACTGTGTGATTGTATACTGTGTGGCCCCATAATCTCCTATTGCCCAGGGGCCCCATGAGTTGTCAGTCCGCCCCTGCATTATAGCTCACGCATCTCCATAACAGAGTCAGGGTTTAAATTAGAATGCCATCCTGAAACCATCCATTCAGAAACTGAATGATTGTTAGAGTAGATCCTGCCATAGATGCCCATTCAGGGCATCATTGTGTAGCTGGCAATATTTAGCATTCTTGCATTATTGTACCCTCATCATATGTCCAAGAACCCTATAACACTTTCCAGAGTCCTCCATATGCTCACCATGTAGACAAATTTGATGGTGGTTTCTCCTGCAGCCAGAGCATCTTTGCCAAATGTGTACTGAACCCGGATGTTGTGCGTTTTACCACACTGCAGATCTTCTTTGGGGCCCTGCAGCTGCACAAAGCTATCAGTGCGAGAGAAGAATCGGCCAACAGAGCGATGATCATTGGAGTAAGTGGGCACAATCCAATTGCCATCATGGCATTGTTCTTGCTTCTTGTATATCAGCTGTTGAGTAACAAACCAAAAGAAAAAATGCGATACACTTTAGCTGACACTTAAGTATTAGGGCAACCTATTCACCTTTGTCATTTTCAAAAATTGCCAGCATTTATTGAGCACCAACCTACTTTTCAGGTTCTTTAAAGTCCAGTGCCATTTTAGTGTTCGTTATTTATGAATAGAAAGTGCGTAGGCAGGTGCCTAAAACATAATTTGAGTTTTGCACTTAGAAGATGCCATTCAGTGATGCGATTGCCTGTCAGGAAAACAGTGCTCAAGCCCATGCTCAAAGAAATGCGCGTTGCATGCAGAAAAGTCCATAGAACCGTGCACAGAACTAGGACCCTGCACGCATCTACAGAAGTACTTGTGCATGCAATAGCATACAGCACAAGCGTTAATGTTTGATGGACTTTGGCTCCCAGTGGTCCATTTAAAGACCTACAGGACTCAAGATCATTGCCGAGTGGTCATCAGCTCCTACCGCTTGTGACCCGATCCTGTGTACATCTGTACCCCAGCCTGGCTTATTGACCCTGCTTGTTCCTGATCCTGTTCCAGATTCTGGTTGTGACCCAAAGCTTGCTTCTTGTCTGCTTTGGTATCTCCTTTGATCACTTTATACTAACCCTCTGGCCTGGTTTTGCCTCTGTACCTAAGCTGCCCGGTTTCTACTCTGTCCATCTGACAACACTTTTGAAATCCTACATCTGCCTGCTGTCTAATGGCTCACTTCAGCTTCACATCAACTACCAAGATATTTCAAAATGGATCTCCTACAGTCACTTTGTGCTCTGTTATACCCAGTCATCTTCCCCAAGGGAAACAGGACAAGAGGTTTAAGGACAGCCCTCTTATCAACTCTGCCGCAATCATCTAAGTGACACTGCTGTTTGTTCTGTGGTGCTTCCTGTACCAGGGGTATTTAAACATGAGGGGGTTGGTCCAGTAGGTGGGCATTGGTTGGTCATGGGAATAAGAAGGTAAAACTACATGAGGAGATGCAGATTTGCACCTAGTGGGGTTACCTTTTGGTGGGACCCTGAATCAGGACTGCGAACTACGTTACCATAATTTAGGAATCATCACAAGCTAAGAGGTATGAGATGACACCACATAGCCCAAAGCACAGCCCAACAGTTGAAGAACACCATCATGTACAACTTGTTGCACTGCTATGCGATTCTTGAAGAATGTGATTTAGGGATGAAGAACTGTACATGGATGCCATTTTATTCAGGAAAAGTTGCTGGTTAAGTGAATGATCTGGTCTGGTTTACTGTGAACAGAGGGAAAGCAACATGCTACAGTGAATGGGAACAGGGAATGAAGTGTAAGCCTTCATGTTAAATTGTCTGGGTGATGGAACCATAAGGAGGTAAAAGAAAGGAAGAGCAGCCAGTTTGGGAGTGGAAGATTGTGACGGAGGTTGTGTCGAAGGGGTGGATTGGTAGCTGTGTGGTCTACCTTTCTAAGCAGCAGAGACCTTCTGATAGGAGGGTTCTGCAAAGCAGCAGACCCTATGAATTGGATGAGTGTATACAGTAGCTTCCCTTTGGAAGACTTTGGGCTGAAGAGTAAAAAAGTGTAAAGTGTAATGTTGATAAGGAAATATGTAATATGCAATTTACCCATTTAAAGTTGTTTAGTTGTCTCACAATATTTAGGAATACTTCCAAGCCTTGGCTAAGTGTCCAAACAAGGACAAATTTGCATATATCGAATACAAGCCAACAAAAGTAAACTCATGTATCTGATTAAATAAAATGTATAGAAGAACTAGTAGAGAAAAAAAAAAAAAAAAGTGTTCTACGCCATTTCCCTCAAAAGGACTTTGTAGTCAGTGCAGGGCTATTGTGCAACTGGCAAGGGAAATTAGGTTATCCTTCTGGCGTGGGGCCTGATGTAGTACAGTAGTATATGCTTTCATATACCAAGTCTGGAGTGGTCTATGTGACTGCCTCCTTATGTGGTCCATTTATTACAAAATAAATCTGTCTCTTTAGTGAGCCGGTGCCCATGGCGACCAATCTCATTTCATCCTTTAAATGTGAAAAATCTGAAAGTGAAAAAAAAGGATTCCCAAAAGGTCAACAAGACAGAGCTCACTTTGTGCATTCCCACGGTTTGCTTTTTTAATTTTATTTTGGAGTGGGGTTGGGGGGAAAAAAAACAAAAACACTAATGTCACTATGCAAGCAAGATGTACATACTAGTGTATATAGTGCAGAGGTTCGAGTGTATACAGTGCAGAGGTTCTTGAGTCCCCATTAGGGACCCTAACTGAATAGAGCATGTATTTGCTGTCTGCATTAATGTAGGGTCCTTTAGCTCTGTGGTTATCAACTCCTGTCCTCAGGACCTACTAATAGGCCAGATTTTAAGTATTACCTTGGGGGAGACGCAGACTAGAATAGTGCAATCACTGAGCAGAAAATGATATCACCTGTGATGCATTTCAGTTATCTTGCAAACCTGGCCTGTTAGTGGGTCATGAGGACAGGAGTTGAGAACCACGGCTTTAGATGGCAAGGTTTCCTACAGAGCAGAAGACACTCTGGGTGGCGAATTGGCTTTTTACCAAGACAGTGCAATGCTTGTTTGTATTACTTACAATAGAATGTTAGACTTACCGAGCAGAGTTACATAGAAATACCCTGAACTGCTGCAGAATGATTTGGCTGTACATTGCATTAGCCACTCACCTGAAAGTTGACATTTGAAGTGGTAAATTTTGAGGTATCAACTTCATATTGCGCTTTGCCGTTCTCATCAGATGTCAGGTTCTGAAGAGCCTTACCGTCCATTTGGAGTTCTACCACCTGGCCACTCTCAGGCTGCCCCAGTGCATTCTCAACAATTATCTGAGGAAAATGTCAACTGAAGCATCAGTTTTACACATGCATTCATCACAATACCTGTTCTAGTTAAAATATGCATTCTCTCGTACATGTTCCATCAAACAAGATAAGAGATCCAAAAAAATAAATAAGGAGGACCTAGCATATTTTCAAGCTTCTCTGCTTTGCCATGAGCAACTCCCCCACACTTTGGTTACAGGTTCATGCGAGTTCTCACGGCATGTATAACCCAATCTCCCATATTCATGAGGAACAGACTGTCTGGAGGAAGGGCAGCTACAAACTGAAATACTGTTCAGGCAAAAATAAAGGGGTCTCCAATGTGCCAAGCCACTTCATAAACCTCCTGTCAGTTTGGAAAGTGGATTAGCAGTCCTGTTCATAGTCTTTTCAGAAGCAGCCATCTTGTTCCCATAACCACTATGTTTTAGGCTCCGAATCATGCCAGATTATGCAAATCTGACTCATGGAGATTAGCAGAAGTTTACAGTCATACAATTGAGACGTTCTGAGTTTTACCAAAAAAAAAAAAAAAAAAAAAAAAAATAAAAAAAACTGTATTGGCCACTAGTAGCCCAAATGTATCATTACAATGCACAATAGAATTTAACATTAAAAAATTAAAGTTCCAAGTCAACTCACCCCCACAGGATAAGGAATTCCTTTTTTGAAATATGGAAGCATAACCTTAAAGTCAAAACGGGCTCGGCCTAGCTCGCTGGTGATAGAGATGGTTGCGGTTTCAGTTGCTTGGACATCTGTCACAGAACACAATACAAATGCTCATGCATATACATCAGGAAGGCTTAGAGTACAGTCATACATCTGATGCAGCCCAATTATGTTAAATATAGTGCAATCAACCGATTTTCTCTGACCATGACCAGCCACAAAAAGGCAGTATGTAAACTGAACACTGTGCAGAAGCCCCTAGAACAGTGATGGCGAACCTTGGCACCCCAGATGTTTTAGAACTACATTTCCCCATTATGGCTGTGGGCTCTGCAGTGTAGTTTAGCATCATGGGAAATGTAGTTCCAAAACATCTGGGGTGCCAAGGTTCGCCATCACTGCCCTAGGAGATAAACAGTGCAGTAAGTGGCACTCCCCACTCTTAACAGGGCTGTGGATGAGATGTTTTTTTCCCTTAATCTCTCCCCTGAGATCAGTGCTTGCATTCAGATAGGAATTTTCTCAGGATGGATTTTGAAACATTCTACACGCCAATACTATATACATATCTTTAATGCATTAAAGCAGGATTTTATCAGATCAGTACACAAGTACTTCCTTTGTAGGCAAGGTTGTCTGCCATTTGCAGGGTTCAGTGCAAGTGACCATCACTTGTATATTCTTCCTTGAGGCTCGGTTCACACCTAAACCGGCTGCAGATTGCACAGCAATGCATTGTTCTCAGTTTCAGGGATGAATCTTGGCCTGAATTCGGCCATGAAACTGAGCCAAAGATGCACAGCGTTTCTGTGCAATGCGCTCCTCAGCCCCCCCCCCCCCCCCCCCCCCCCCCCCGCCCCCCCCCCCCCCCCAAGAGATATGCGAATTGACTCCAGTCACATTCTCCTGCTATGCGAATTGGATGAAAGGAAACCCGCATCCAATTTGCATGGGTGTGATCCCAGCCTGAGACTTTAACCAAATTGTGCAGCTACAAAACTTTAATGGCAAACCATTCACTTACTTGTACCCTGCTCTGTCAGAGTGGCCTGCATATTAAATGTCATCAGGTATCCTGAGCGGTCAAGCTGGAATGTTGAGAGATCAACATTTCCTTTAAATGTACCCTCTGAATTGGTCTATTGAAAAAAAAAAAAAAAAGTCAGAACCAAAGTTGTGCCCAGAATAAAAAGGTTGAGCCATAAATAAAATGTAAACCAGGGTCAGGAGGGGCACCTAGAATAGGCAATGTATGGGCATTAAATGAAAAAGGAAAAAATGGTAGGCACAATGCCTGATAGCATATAAAAATAAAGAGTTAGACAAGCTGAAACACCTGAAGGCTGGTATCACCTTACAGAACGAGCCGGGCAACAATGTCCCAAACAGAGTGCTTTAAAAGCAGGCATGCTCAACCCACAACCTGAAACTTATGGCAACCCACATAGCCTCATTCGGGTGCATGCCGCTCTACTCAAATCCTGTTGCAGCTAGATCCCAACTCTTAACAGACACGGGAGAGGAGCCTTTAGAAAAGAGGATTACATCTAGTGGCATCTATACAGGGGTTCTGAAGGTGGATTCTCACAATTGTGATGTTTTTTTTTTTTTAATAAGCAAAAAAGATAAGTGCACTACTACAGTAGTAGTGCGATAACTAGTACATATACTGCGGCAAGTCAGCTCCATTGTGCAAATCACGTACCTGTACGTGATTCTGTTCACTAGCCACTGATTAGCCACAGGAGGAGCCTGGCGGATGCGATGTCCGCCGGCCATCTGCGATCACTCCCCACACAGACAGAACGGCGGTCTGCCAATGTAAACAAGCAGCCGGCCATGCTTTCAGGCATGGACACTGATTTAGTGTTCCTGCTAATCAGGATCAGTGTCCATGCAGCAAGCCCCTGTCAGGGTCAGTGCATATTTTTAGCACTGATCACTGTAATGTCACTGGTTCCCAAAAAAGTATTAAGTGTCAGCTAGGTGTCCGATCTGTCCGCCGTAATTTCGAAAAAAAATAAAATGCTGATCAGTAAAATAAAATGCCATAAATATAACCCCTATAACGTTTGCGCAAACCAATCAATATACGCTTATTGGGATTTTTTTTTTGAACCAAAATTATGTAGCAGAATACATATTGGCCTAAATTAATGAAGAAATTTGACTTTACATATTTTAGTGGATGGGTAGAACGTCGCACGCCCGCGCAATTGTCAGTTAAAGAAATGCAGTGCCGTATGGCAAAAAAATTGCCTGGTCATCAAGGGGGTAAAACCTTTCGGGGATGAAGTGGTTAAAGCAGATGCATCCCATACTAGCACATTATGAAATACTGTACTTGCCTTAGAATGAAACCCTACACCACTGCACTGTGCACTGACAAATGCTTCCATCATCACCTGGTCTTCCTTGCAGGTTTGAGTACTCTGGCCGTTCAATTGGCCAAACCACGATGGCGTCACTCCCACGCATGCGCACGGAGCTCTGTAGGGAGGGCGCGGGTCATACCGCCCCTTCAGAGTGTATGCACTGGTGACACCACCGGCTGCATGAAGTGTGAATATCTCCTAAACAGTGAAGGTTTAGGCGATATTCATAGTACCTGCAGGTAAGCCTCATTATAGGTTTACCTGTTGGTACAAGCCTACAGAATGGGTTTACATACACTTTAAAGACAAATAGTAAAAATCCTACAGCCCCCCCCCCCCCCCCCCCCCCAGGCTGACCTGGACTGCGGCAATCTCCTGTTCTAAGCCCCGGTATATCCGCGTCAGGAGTCCAGGGCTTAGAAATCTCCTCGGCATCCACGAGCCTTCTCCATAGGCGACAGGATGGGCTATGCGGCTACTGATTGGTTGGCACCGCCCATGTGAGAGCACTGACTAATTAGAATGCTCCAAATAGTCAGACTAGGTACGTTTTGAACATTCAGCTCAGAGGATTAAGCCCCGGACTCCTGGCTTAAAACAGAAGATTGACATGGTCCAGGACAGCGGGACCCAGGGAGGGGGAGCAGGGGGGGGGGGTCCTGTGTAAGTACACCTTACAGATTTTTCTGTGAAGGTGAACTTACCCTTTAACTGCAAAGAAAACCCAATCATGTGCATTTTTGCTTGCAAAGTGCATGGTCTATTTGCCTTTAGTAAATCAACCCCAATGGTTCCTGCTGCTATCAATCTGTCGAATGAGGACAGAGACAGCAGCTGGAGCCATTGGGCTTGGGCACATTGCTGGATCGGATCAGGCTACAGCACAGAAGGTTTACATTAAAGGTGAAAAAACCTTGAGACTACAACCTTTTTAAGTGGCCTGCGCTCTTTAAAAGTTTGAGAACCCCAGGCTTTAAGAAAGCCCTTTGAAGCAGATGAGAAATTGTGCAACAGCTTTCTGTACATCACTGTTTATAAAAACCCACACAGTTGCAATAATTACAGTTTTTTATTGCAAGGAACCATTCAAACCATAATGCAGCGAGTATGTTCTGCATAAAGTGTTAGGCAGCACATTCATGTTTAATGAGTAGTCAAAACACACACACACACACACACACACACACACACACGTGTTGCATTATCCCTCCGCCCCCTGCACACACACAGTGTACCTGTATCTGTGGTGGTCTACAACACAGGAGCATTGCAGCATACTGAAGATGCGCATGGGGGGGGTTCAATTAACTTTGAATGACATTGTACATCTACCATGATTTGTGTCATTAGAAGATACATTGTGAACGATTGTTATGGGTTGATGTTGCACATGATCTTAATGAAATCAAAAAATAAAAAAAAAAACTCAACCATTTTGGAACGTTAGAGAAATGCAAGTTAATGGCAAAGTTTAAACATGATTGCAGTTGGATCTCACCGTTCCAGTGAATGGCACACAGATACCATCAGGACTCAAATTGCAGGAGTTTCCTCTGTAATAGTTAGTTGGCGGTCTGCACAATCTGCCCGATATTTGTCCTGGAACCCCCTGATCATATGTGTACCTGGGAAAATGAATACGGCTTAGTTCTGCACACTGATCTTGAAAGGTTGTCTGTTGACATTTTAGAACCAATCTGTGTTCTTGTGTTTAATATTTCTAAACACAAATTTAAGGGAATGAATACAAGTTCCACTCACTAGGGCTGTCTGGTGCAGATAGTCTGGAGATTAGCAGTGTGGAGTGCAGCCACAGATCTTTGCAATTTCAGGGAAAAGGGTGATGGAGAATGGGGGTGGCAAGTTCATATCTTGCACTAAAAACTATTGAAAATGTGAGTATTTTTTTTTTCAAATAGTTTGTTATCTCAGTAGAGAATAGTATAAGAACAGAACAAAGTAAGCTTCACATAATACTGAAATATGATTACAGCAGTGTAGTAGCAATAGGCAGAAAATGTGGGTATTTTAGTAGTACTGTATAATATATCTGCTACTTTGACTAGACAGCCTGGCCTATTAAAGCAAGTTGGGGGGGGGGGGGGGGCTGCCTAGATTACCAGGTGAAAATAAATGCAAAAGAGCCTAAAGAAAACAAAATGCAGTCACCATAGGCATGCGCAGGTGTTGTGCCTGGGCACACCCCAATCACTATGGGTGGTGCCGATGCCCCCATGTTAGCCCCCTGCCCTGCAGGAAATGTGTCAGGCTGGAGAGTGGGGGGAAAGGGCTAGCAAATATGTAATTTATCAGTGCCTTTTTTTTCTACATGAACACTCACTGGGGCTGATTTACTAAAAAAGTCAAATAGACTGCACTTTGCAAAGTGAAGTTGTACTCTGCAAGAACAGTTGCGCCAGAGCTTAGTAAATGATCAGAAACTCTGCTGACTTCCATCATCCAATCATTAAAAATGTCATTGCATGCGATTGGGTATTTTTTGCAAAGTGAAGCTTTACCTCATTTACTAAGGTCTAAAGCAACTGCACAGTCCATTTGCCTTAGTAAATCAACCCCAGTATGTTCATTCATAACTGATGAATAGCAGTGGTGGTATATTTTTTTTTTGGGGGGGGGCAATCTACCCATTGACACCCACGCCACCCAAGTCGCTGGCTCTCCCCCCCCCCCCAGCATCTCTTCCTTAGTCTTTATGGCAGATTACTCTGCGTCTCCTCCTTGGCGGCCAATTGGATCTCAGGACCCTCTTCCTGAACCACGATGAGAATCAGGAAGACAATAGCGAATATTATTGTCACAATTGGATGGACTCGGGCTACAGAGCCTACCTTTTTTCTTTTTTTGAAGCCAATTGGAGCCTCTGGCTCTAATCATGTGCTTCTTAAAAGAAAAAATTGACAGTTACTTACCGGTAACTGCTTTTCTAGGAAATCTTCTAGGACGGCACACCTGAGAGATGAGAGGCTCCTCCCTACAGGAAACACAATCAAGCGACAGCCGTTTTAAGGCCCCACCCTTCCCCTTGATCCTCAGTTTGTAGAGAAGTAACTCCTGAACCCGGTTCACAAGGGAAATCATTCCTCATAGATACTCACCTTCTAGTGTTGTACAATTTTCCCTCCTCCAACGGGCGGGAAGTAGGCCTGCCGTCCTGGAAGATTTCCTAGAAAAGCAGTTACCGGTAAGTAACTGTCAATTTTCTCTAGTCATCTTCCAGGACGGCACACCTGAGAGGATAAACAAGTACCTCAGGCCTACCTTAGGGTGGGACCACTGCAAGACCCTCTTGGCGAACCTTGGTTCTGCAGTGAGCTTTACCTCCACTCCATATGCTTGATGAAGGTATCTTAGCTGGATCATGCTGCTGATCTGCTCCACAGATGTCCCTGCCTTTCCTGCTTCGGATGCAGGATCTAGGTGGAGTGGGCTCTTAAAGATAGAATCAGAAAACATGTTAAACTTGTAGGTTAGCAATGTTGCCTGTCTCACACATCCAACAACATGGCCTATTGTACCTGTAGGCGCTACTTAGAACCACTAAAAAGATTAATCAGATACCTGTGTTGTAAGACAAGGACACTACATTGATCAATAAGAGGGCCCGTCTTAACACTACCCTATTCAGGGAAATAAAACTGCAAAAAAGGGGGGGGCCCTGACAGACCTTTTTTGTTCCTTTTTATCTTTACGTCAGCAAAGACTAAAGGGAAGCCTACTTAAGGGTAATAGATTAACAAAAGCTTGATCCCTGGGTTTAAGGCATGCCCAATCTATGGCTTTACTTACGCCTGAGATCCTACTTCAGGAGATTAAAGTCCATAGCAGGAGTAGAACACCCATATTTCTACATCTAGTTTTGCTACAAAGGGCGAAATGAAGGCCAAGCACCGAGCCGTAACCTATTCGGTCGGGTATACATCTTTATATTTCATCGTCAGGCCAGAACACTCCTCTGAACAGAACTTCCTAAGTTCTTACTAAACAGGGCGATTCATTATCCCCTTCTGCCAGTGTCCCATAACCCTACTGGGCTTAAACCCTAGGAAATGGTACTGGCATCCCAGAATGTAAGGGGTCAAAGCTTTCTGACATGTGACGTCTGCAGCCAGAACTCCTGGCCCTTCCACGGAAAAGAAGGCTGAAATACAAAAAGGTGATACATGTATTAATATCACAAATAAAAAGATTGTGGGCATGGCACAATAGATTTAGACAGAGAATGACACAAGCATAGACAACAATGTTGTGTATCTGAGTGTTAATAGCTAAACCGATACATCAAATATGGGAAGAGACCCAAATCTGAACCTCAATGTAGACAGTCCTCACAGTCTGGTTTTCTAATGTGCTGCCAAGATGTAAAAACATTAAGACACAAGCAAACCCTAAATGCTGCGTATTTCTGAAGTGCAGCTAGCAAAGTCATAACTGATATACAAATACAGAAAGGACGGGAACCCCCTTTACTGTGGTGTTTTACTGAAGTACAGCAAAACAAGGCTATAAATATAAGACAGAAAGACCCAAACCTCTATGTTGCGTATTTCTGACAAACCACCAAATACAGTTATCAGATCAATATGAACACCAACTCCCATGTTGTGCATTTCTGCTGTGCCACAGGGTAAAATATGGAACACAAGACAATTCATTTCTGTTATTCAGTTCTGTAGTCAGATAGAACCACCACTGAGACAAGACACAAGCAACCTGCAGCATTGTGTTTTTCTGAAGAGCAGTAAGGTAAGGCAATATGAAACAGAAAGCACCAACAAGCTTCAATCTTGAGTATTTCTGCTGTGCAACATAAAAACAGAGACACTAAGAAAAAAAACAGACAGCCTTTACAGCTGCAATCTTTCTGGTCTGCTGCAAATTAAGACAATAACTCCATGATGAGTATTCTTGCTGCATAGCAAAACCTCAACCAGAAGGGACAGATAAGCTTAGGGCTCCCACACCTGTGCGACCCAACCTGCGACTGCAAGACACAAGACAAGTTATACACTACGGCTTTCAAAGGGTACCATTCGTGTGTGCGACTCCAGCAGTCCCCGATTCCAGGATCCACAGGTCAACAAAATAGCAATTTTCAGGTCGAACAAGTGAGAGGTCCCCAATGCTGCGACTCCCTGGAGGAATGCAGTAACAACCCCCTGCTGTGTATCCCTAGAGAAGCAGTAAGGTAGATGAGAAACACTGCTCACTGCTGTGCCTGATAGACGATAAGGCAGTAAATATAGGACATACAGTACAAACAATCCTTGTGTATGTCTGATGTGTAGCAATATACCAATACTGAGCAGAGATGCCATCATCCTTAATGTGTCTAAGCTGAGCAGCAAAAACAAAAGCAGAAAAAGACAAGCAACCTTCACTGCTATGTCCTTTCTGATATGCAGCCCATAAGGCAGTATATACACAAGACATAAAGGACAAACAACCTTCAATCTTGTATATGTCTGATGTGCAACAAAATAAAACAATTCTGAATAGAGATGGCACATCCATATTGAAGTGATTTGACATGCGACTCAACATGTCAAATCGCATGCCTAAAATTGGCCCGATTACCAAAGGCAGTATATGTACTACCCCTAGACCAGGTTCAATTTGTTTTTCTGCTATGCAGCCCAACAAATCAGAACCATAATTCTTCACTGCTGCATTTCTGATAAGCAACCAATAAGGCAGTAATACATGACACATATCCCCACAGACAGACCTCAATCTTTTGTATGTCTGATGTGCAGCAATAACAATTATGAGCAGAGATGTCACCAGACTCAATGTGCATTTCTGCTGTGCGGCACCAAACCAGAAAGTACAGACCACCTTCACTGTTCCATTTTTCTGATCTGCAGCCAAACAAAGTAGTACCTTTAGGATATAAAGGACACCAAACAAGCTTCAGTGCAGTGCATTTCTGATGTACAGCAATATACCCCTTATGAGCAGAGATGTCACAAATCTCAATGTGTATTTCTGTTGTGCCACAAAATATCCCAGCAAGGACAAACCTTCACTACTGGAGGTCTACTGGTGTGCAGCCAAGAAGGAGTCATGGGGTATCCCTTTATGAAATAACCAACAGGGGCAATTTCATAGGCATAGCCTGGGCAGTAGATACTAACCCTTCACCAGTGAAGGAACAAATCCTAAAATGGTTGGACACCTTACTATAGTAGTTGTTGTCCTACCTTACCTCCATAGACTGAGTAAATGCTATCCAGCTCATACCCAGGTGGGGCTGATCAGCAACTAAAGTCTCAATGAGCCCAGCCCTAGAGACCAATTTAAGACAGCCTCTAGAAGAGGTGGTTACCAATTTAGCCTGAAGGTAAATAGCTACCAGCAGGTTTTAAACAAGCAATCATGTAGCTCTTGCATAGGTTTGCACCGAAAATCCTCAAAAGGATGAAGGAAGCAATTTATGGTAAAATCGCCTCTAGATCTGCCACTGAGTGGACTGTAGCCCAAACCAACAAGGTTTTTCTTACCTCCTGCACTACATTATAACCACAGTGTAAAAGTGGAGTGGGAGGTTGGAGCATATGAAAAAAATTACCTATAGCAAGAAACCCCCAAAAGGAGGATCTGTCACAAGGAAACCCCGTACTGTGCCACACAGACGCTTGGTCCCTGCCCAACATTACGCTACACATCTTGGAACAACTTCAGATTCCTAGCAGCTGGGCTAATAGGGCCGGTAATCTAGTGCACCTGCTGACCAGGGGAGCTTCTGAATCCACCAACCACTGCACAATTAATAACTAGTTCAGTGGTATACCTGTCAGGTCCCCCCTGTTCGCTATATTGACCCCTACTAATGTACCACAACTGGGCATGTAGGGAGAGGCTGGCAACCTACTGTTGCGATAACCACAGTGTCTCAGCCACAGAGGGAGCTGTGGCTGGTGGTTTTAGCAGTAGCTTCTGGGCCATTTGTATCCCGACCCCAGGTTCTGCACTGCACCAGTCAGTATATACATGGGGAAGGGGAAGCAATGCCTTACCTACCTCTTTCCCATCTGAGGTGGTTTAAGCACACTTGTTCCGCTGCACCACTTATCCACCATACAGCGTCTCTGATGTAAGAGGGAGCTGCGGCTGGTATTTTTAGCAGAAGCTTCTGGGCTAAATGAATCCAGACCCCAGGGGAGATTATCTCAACTGCCCAGAAACCATCTGGCTGGAATTGGGGACTTTGCAGCTAAATTCCCAAGGCAAAGGAAAGTGCTCACCGTTGTAGTCTTCCCCTTTTGCCACAGCCACCGGGCTTGCTTTTCCATCCTTATGGTCCACACGCAAGGAGGATAGCCGCCAAAGTGCCCCCCCCCAACTGCTGTCCCCATAGGGAGCTGCAAGGTTAGGCTGTGTCCTGCACTGTACCAGTCAGTATATACACATGGGGGGGGCAATGCCTTACGTTCCTCATTCCCATCTGAGGTGGTTTAGGCAGACATCCACCGTAGTGAACTGGTGCCTCCTCGCTCTCGCGAAAGGAGGATGTGGGCGCCTGCTCCTGCTGACTCTCAGCCTTCCCTCCTGGGTAAGAACGCCGCCGCCATTTTCCCAAAGCTTGAAAATGACGCGGGTGCTTGTCGCCATGCCCTCCCCAGCAGCCCACGCGAACTACCGGGGCCTGGACAGGTAAGGAGGGGAGACAGGATAATGGCCCCTGAAGTTCTGGGTACACCACTGTATCCAGGGTCCTTCTGTTCCAATTTCTGCTGCCCCCCCTGAGGAAAAGATAGGGGAACCCCCCCCAGGAAGGATAATATCCTACCAGACCCAGAGGCTTCAAAAGCTTGTGGTCTGGCTCCCAGGGGGAGACCACCAGCCCTAGGCTTCAGGTCCTTTGGAAAAAAAAAAAAAAAAAAACAGTTTCGCTGTGTAGGGAGAAACACAATCAAAAACTGAGGATCAAGGGGAAGGGTGGGGCCTTAAAACAGCTGTCGCTTGATTGTGTTTCCTGTAGGGAGTAGCCTCTCATCTCTCAGGTGTGCCGTCCTGGAAGATTACTAGAGAAAAAAAAAAAACCCTATTGGAATTTATGCATCCAGCATGCAGATTAGGGAGGTAGTGCTGAATTGCTGGGCTGCAATTTTAAAATGTTTGTTTTTAGATTTACTACCGTTTTAACATCTACTGCACCCAAGATAAATAAAGTTGGGACAATAGGAAATTAAGATGAAGGACAATGGGGAACACAAAAGGAACTTTCAAAGAAACGTCTATCCAAGTTTCCTACACAGTTAAAACTGGCTAGTTACTCTGAATAAGAGATAAACTGAAAATGAACAGGCTTTATGCAATTTGATCTTCAAGAGAGTTTACTGCTGCCCTCTTTTCATGACATTGATGGGAAAATAAGCATGGATTTAGGATGCAATGACCAAAAAGTGTCAAGTGCTAAAAAGACAAAAAAAAAAAAAAAAAAAAAAAAAAACACACCTTTTAACTACAATTGTCTTGGTTAACCTACCTGGCATTTACTTCAACAGAAACATTCTTGTCCAGGATGGTAACACTATTGGGAGCTTTCAGCATTAGGCTAAACTTGGGCAAAGCTGGAATAAAAAAAAATAAAAAAAGTTATTTGTCTTTAAAAACGGTGTTGGTCAACTTCAGAAGGAATTCAGGGATCAGTGGCAACCCAAAGGTTAAAATGAGAAAAAATAAATAAAAAACTAGAGTTGAAGCAGAAAATTACAAAAGGCCGAGGGAGAGTAACCCAAAGGCAAGTCTGCCATGATGTGCAATGGATAAAGCCCCCCCCCCAACCCCCCCCCCCCCCCCCCCCCAACAGTACTGCTCAAAAGAAAAAAATCACCAGTCATGCATACCATACTGCTCAGCCTTGATAGATTTAGTAACTGAGGTGCCGGATTGTCTGTTAGCTACGATCTGAAATTCTCCAAGATCTGGGTCATCGAGCATCATGAAACTTAGGTACAGGAATGATCCCATCGTACTCTGATCCAGCCATTGATGTATCCGATTCCCGGCTGGATCCTAAAATGGGAAATTCAGGCAGTTAAACAAAAATCTGTAAGAACTGAACGAGAGACACAGCAATTGATTTACTCTAAAAAGACCATAGATAACATCGGTGAATAGGCAAGATTGATAAAAAGGATGTTTGTAAATAATCAACAGCAGATACTCCCAAGGAGTCCACAAACACATTTTGTGATCATCATGTCATGGGGAAAGCCTTTTCTGTGCTTCGAAATGTAGTTGAAACAAATATTTTGTTGACTGCTCTTCAGGAGGAGAAACTGAAAACTATTATCTGGTCTCAATGGGTAAACCACTGTATGCTTTAAGCCTTTAACCCCCCCCCCCCCCCCCCATTCCTTAATTAGCCAATAGCCCTGCATATTTCTTCAATACCAGGTCCCTATGAAAAAGGTAGGGAACCTGTTAAGTTACTTTCCTCTTGCTTCCCCCCTCCCCCTTGTGGTGGTATACCTAGGATGTGTCTATTTCAGGTCTACTTTCTTTGGCTTGCTCACTTTCTCTCAGTCTATCCCCCCCCCCCCCACCTTTCTCCTCTTGTGTCCTACCAAGCATGCCATTGACACTCAACTTCCTGCGCTTAGTTTTGGAACTTGTCAGCCTATCCCTTACTATAAAAGTGTAATCCAACTCCTAAGGCCAAACATTTAGCTTATTCGTTCTACTATGGTATAGTGCAACAGCAGTACAAAATGTTAGCCTTTACCACCTTTGCAATTTCACCACTGATCTTTCTGCACTTGGTAGAGCCATATTTCTTTAAGTATCAGTTGTCTGTCAGCTACAATGTTTTTTTTTTTCAAATAAAAAAAAAAAACTGTACTAGAGTATTTTGGGGACGATATGGCTGGTCATTTTCCCATATTATACAGGTCACTTTCCTATTACACTGTACATCATTCTTGACCAGGCTTTGGCCAGAGGTTGCTAGTGTTCATTGACCTGCAGCTGATTGACTCCATCTGATGGTGCTTGCATAGTCCTGGGTCCAATGCAATTTGGCAGAGCCAGTAGCACAAGACCATTCATTTTTTTTAGCTGTCTACAAGGTTGGCATTCTGATCACTAAATGAGACATTCTTCCTACTGACCAACAATGTAAGAGCCATTATTCTATGGATCCTTGATGGTCTGGTTTTAGCAGGGGTCCCCAAGACCTGAAACATTTCAAGGGTTCCTCTGGGGTAAAGCGAAAGGCTGCTGTACACCAACAAGGGCCCAATACCCTTGTAATGTTCTGCATGATTAAGAATTTAAAGCCACGCAGTAAGGAAGAGTTTAAGCTCCTGCCTGTCATGGTTTCAATGCTTTTGGTGTACCTGCAGAGGGAAATGTATGCATTAGTTTTTTACTAAAATATCAGTTGAGTAGCAGGAAGGAGCTGGTCAATTAAAGTTTTTTGTCTTTGACACATAGGTGTGCACCTCAAAGCTCGAACGTGTGTGTGTGGTAACGTAATTAAAGTAAACGGCGTTACTTTACAGGGTAACGAGTAATCTAACGGATTACTCTTCCCCTCGTGGTAATGCTGTTCCCCTTACTTGGGTGGTGTTACCGCAATTACCCGCCGCGATCCACAGAGCCACCCGCGGCCTTAGGAAAGGCTGTGGCTTCGGTCTAGCTCCGGCCATCTTGGTGCACCCGTCGGCCGTTTAATGTGATTGCTCCGTCAAATGACTGAGCGATCACTTGTAAACAAACCAGCGTCAAGATGACGCTGGTTCCCCTGTGTACAGTGGAGGGGAGAGATCGGATGACAGCACTGTAATACTCTGCAATACCCAGCCAATATTACAGTTGGGGAGATGTGGATATTACAGTGGGGGAGATGTGTATATTACAGTGGGGGCTTTATGGTGATGAATTCACAGGTTTTTGCAAATTCAATTTACTGATCCGAAAAATGATCCGATCCGTGACTCTGATCCACGCAAGGATCCGTGAGTTTGGGGGGGGACAGATGTACAGGGGGGGGGGGGGGGGAACAGATATACGTGTGTGGGGACATGTGTAGGGGGGTACAGAGGGCAAATGCGCCCCTTGCTTACAGTAACACTAGACCCACCCCTAAGAATATTTAAAAAAAAAAAAAAAAAAAAAGTCAGTTACTTTGCTGAGTAACTAATTACTTTTCCAATGTAGTAACTGAGTTACTAACTCAATTACTTTTTTGGGAGAAGTAATTTGTAACTTAACTAAGTAAGATGACCAACACACGTGCGTGTGTACACCGATGGTGTCAGTGGGCAGAGACTGGTGTTCGTAGTTTTATTTGCATTATTTCATGTTTTGTTTTTACAAATGTTTTAGGAGCCCCGTTAGGGGGCTTTGATGAACCATCAGGGGTTTAAACAGGGGAATCTCTGCCACACAGGGTGAATAGGGTGTGCCCAGGTAAACGCCTATGCTTTGACACAAGTTGATCAAATCATTGACATTGTTTCAATGCTAGGAAGAGTAGCATTCTCTACCAATTAACCTTACATTTTAACTACAAAGTATGTAGAAAGTTTGCATTGGATTGTGCTCAAAAAAAAAAAAAAAAAAAAAAAAAAAACATTTTGTTTTCCTTACCGTTACATAGATTTCAGGGAACTAAAAAAAAAAAAAAAAAATAAAGTTAGACAAATGGATTGATAGTCATACATTTTGCATATGCTGTTGGAGACTTAGCCCCCATACACACACTATACAACTTTTGTCAGATTTCTTTTAGATTTACCAAAACCCGTGTAGTGCAAGGGCTTGCCTGATTGCATATAAATTGAACTCTTTAAGTGTTATTAAACACAGTAATATAAAAATAGTTCACACCCCCTCCCCCCCCACAGCCTATACTTTTTTTTCATTAAAATACTGCCACTGTATACCATTTTGGATGATCTGTATACCACTGTTACATGATAAACTGCACAGATTGTCCAGTGCTGAGAGTTCAGGGAGGAGGAGATTTCCACTACAGTCTGTATACACACCCACACGTGTGATGTCAATATCATGTGACCTGGTTAGCTCTGAGAACAAGTAAATGTTCTCTTCAGTTTAAAAGACACAACTGAGCATGTGCAGGTCAGGCTACCCTGCCTGTGTTAGCTGGCCTTCCCCAGATGACCATGCAGAAGGGGGAGGATACATAATGCAGAGGATTAACTTAAGTTCCACAGCGAGTATAAGCATGCTATGCTGCATATACAGACTGATTTTACTGTTGGTTTAGTAACACTAAAGGTTTGACCTCAGATTATATGGTTTTGGTAAAGCTGAAAAAAAAAAAAAAAAAAAAAAAAAAAAAAAAATTATAAAGTGGTTGTAAACCCATTCATGAAATTTGACCTGGGCATGTGTATCTGTAGTGTTTACTTATCCCTCTCCAAAGCTCTAAGTGTCATGCCTTTCTGCTGCTCCGTTATCAGCACAGTCACTTCTGACACGAGATAACAGCAGCTGAAAATTTGTTTTGGGGGAGTGAGCCTAGAGTTAGATAAGCAGAGAGCTTGTCTATTCATAATACAGCTCTCTGCGTTCCTTTGCCCCTCTGCCTATGTGGAGGGGGGTCCCTTTCCTCCAATCAGCTCTCACAGTGTAAGCCCAGACTCCCCCACCCACTGCTGAAACAGGATGATAGATTAAACACAATCTGTACTTTCAAAGAGTGTAGAAAGGGAAAGCGCAGATATGCATGTTAAACTTATGTTTCATCCCTGTGTATCATCTGAGGCTGTTCAGTTCACTGGATATAGGAGAGGGTTTACATCCACTTTAGGGCCCAAAAAGATGGCCAATTTGAGAAATTTTTGCTTCACAGCCATGGAAAATTTAAAGCAACATGTTGAGTTTGACAGTCTGCATAGCCCATCAGAGTCGATAGGACAGCACCCCAACCATGAGCCAAATGTTTGACTTGCAGTTATGACCGAAACTCAAAATACTCCACAGGTGTTCAGGAGGCAGCAATATCACGTCTGGAATGCCTGGAAACTGCTGCTCTACTGCCCTCAAAAGAGAAACCCACCCAATCCCTTTTCAGAGGGGCAGTAATAACTGTCAATGGTGTAAGTGGTGACTTAGAAAGTCGAGCCCTCAGTACAGTATCCTCAGTGTTTAATGGAGAAGCAGGTTTCCCACCCCACCCCACCCCCCCACCAGGGTTGTCAAGGCAATGCATCTTCCAATATGGTCAAGTCACTTTTGTAATGTTGACAGATGCAGTGTGGAAACATTTTACTAAACACCTAATGCGTTTTCCACTGAAATTCCCCCAGGCAGTTGAAATCTCGCATTGAATATTTTAGCACGCTTTTCTAAAAATCCAAAGTGTGTACAGAGAGTTCCACTGTAAAGTGAGCTGTATACTGGAGATAAATATCCCAATAGCAATGCCCTTTTTGCTGACCCCAAACATTTCAGGCTGTCTGATCTTAGAAAACAATTGGTTAACATAGTTAGCTACAGTAAAGTGAAAGCCACAAACTGGGTACATCAACATCCTGTATAAAAATTGGATATACATTACATTTCAGGGTCACTCTTTAGGCTTGTAATAAAATGGTTTATTAATGAACATGCACCCTGTTCATTCTGGAGTTTACTTCAAAGAAATGCATGTTTTCCAGCAAGTTGAATTTGTTTTGGCTTCTGCCCTGAATGGACACCAATCACAAAACTATTACTTTATTGGCACAGTTAAGCACTAAGCAAGCAATTCAGCCGTCTTGCACAATGGCATCAGTGCCATCAGATAACTGAATGACAATAGGTTTGCTAAAGTACAGCACCAAGCAGTTGTGCCCAAAAAAAGAACAGACATTTTTTGAAAGCTGTAGATTTAAAAGTCAAACTTTGGGCTTGCAGCAAATACATGTAGCTCTTCGAACCTGTGGCCACACATCTAAAAATAAAAGGATCAGCTTCAGGGGAACCAGTTGTCTGGTGAAGAGGAAGCCTACAAGACAAGTAAAAAGGAGGAAAATAGGGGAGCAACCCCCCCCATTCTTGCCAAGACTAAACAAGCAGTATATGTGGGGGTCTGACTGCCAAGCATTCCATTTAGCGAATGGGTTTTTATCCACTTTAAAGGCAGAGATCTGAACTCTACTCACCGTTTCCTCCACTGGGCGTAAATTATTGTCCATTGACATCACGTAAATCTGCACTGTAGACAAAAAGACAAGATGTGCACCAAGTTATTCACACTCAACACAATCAAGTATCCAGAAAGAAATAAAGCTTGAAATAAAAGCCATTGTTTGAAGTTGTGGTCAGCTATAGCCGATAATCCAGGTCTCCAGAAACTAGAGACTTGGTTGCTGCACTTCTCATTACTCTAATGCCCCTTACACACGATTGGATTTTCCAATGGGAAATGGGCGGACTTTCCGCCAACAAGCTCACATCCAACATGTGCATGCGCCAGCGGACAATTGTCAGCCGGTCTTGTAAACTAGCGTTCGTAATGGAGGAGAATTAACATTCGTGAAGTGGCAAATTATGACATCTCCAAATGCGCCGCACAATTCTCTTTAATGGGATAATGAGGCTGCTTTGCTGGTGATACCGATGAAGTTATTGCAAAGGAAGTTAGTGAAACAATATTATGCTTTATTTTTTTTTGGGCAAGTTACCACAACACCATTATCCCCTAGTTTTTAAGGTCAAAGATACAACCATGTTGGTGTCCCTTGTTAATTTTATAAAATTAAATGTAAAATTTAACTGCCTACTCCCAAACTGTAATTTGAAGTAAAACACATAGCCAAGTATTATTCACAATTTTTTTATTGCACCTTAAAAAATTAAATTTAAATAAAATATGCCATCTGCCAATAGAACTTAACCAAAAAGTGCAGTCTATGCAGCCAAAAATAGACAATATGTCAAATTATTCAATCAAAAAAATAAAACATGTCAAAGCAAAAACGTCAAGGCCAATAACACCATCTACTCCAATTCCACAACATGTCTGGTTGACGGTGAAAAGCACTAAAATGAAAAATGAAAGTTTAAAGAAGCGCAAATCACTCAAACTTCTACCAACATGAAATTAGCACAAGGAGCCGAAAATCACGTAGCACATCACTACGTTCTTAATTGGTGGCCAACATTTGTGTGACCGTGTGTATGCAAGACACGTTTGGGCCCACACCCCTCGGACAAAAGTCCACGGTTTTGTTGGCCAACAATCCGATCATGTGTACGGGGCATAAGAGTTCTCAGGCACATGCACCAAGTATGTGACTAGGATCGCCACTTATACCCTCCAGGAATACACCAGTCTTTATGGTTAGCATTGGAAGTAGGGGAGGAATATTGCGCTGTGGTTAGTGATCAGTGTGTGGAAAAAGCAGCAAACATTTGCCGGAAGACTAACGGTAGGTAAATTGGAAGGGTAAATAATGTTGCGCTTAAGGTTGGTGTGCCTATGGTTTAGATCTACCATACGGTGACAAATGGTGTGTTAATACAATGTGATACAAATGAATGGTTAAAATCATATAGTTTTAAAAACACATGGATAAAAAATAATAAAATCATGACCATTTGTCATAAATCAAAGAGAGTGATAGAACTGAATCACAGTCCATAGGTGAATGTGGGTGATCCACGTGTGGATATAAAGTGATCACAAAAAATTAAAATATATAATAAAATATCAAATAAAAGCCAACGTTCCGTTTGGTATAAAGTGATTATGTGATAAGTGAATCATATAATAGTCCATGTGAATGGTGAAATTCATAATGAAGTGGCAATCTTGTGCGATCCTCCAGCCGCACTAAAGGTGCTTTAAGTGCCATGATGGTGGTTCGATGGCATCAAGGCCCATAAGAATGCAGCTTACCGGAAAACAGACTTGGGTAGGCGTATGCCTCGCAAGTCGTGTTAGGCTTAGATAAAGATGTTGTTGGGTCGCTATTCCACAATCTGTTCAGAGACTTCCCTCAAGGTGTGTGGCAGTGGACAGAAGGGCGGACGTCAAAAACACTCATGCGGTCATGCGCGCTCATGTGTACCGGAATAAGGTAAAGAACAAAGCTCGCATAGTGTAATAACGTTTAAAAAAGGGGGAATAATTTATTTAAAATGCAAAGAAAATGCTCACATTTGGTAGAATGGATAAAAGGCGATTGGTAATGGCGTAGTGCTGGTACTGTGGTCCACCCGACGCGTTTCGTCCTCTAAGACGTCATCCCCGCCTTTTATCCATTCTACCAAATGTGAGCATTTTCTTTGCATTTTAAACGTTTATTACACTACGCGAGCTTTGTTCTTTACCCTATTCCGGTACACATGAGCGCGCATGACCGCATGAGTGTTTTTGACGTCCGCCCTTCTGTCCACTGCCACACACCTTGAGGGAAGTCTCTGAACAGATTGTGGAATAGCGACCCAACAACATCTTTATCCAAGCCTAACACGACTTGCGAGGCATACGCCTACCCAAGTCTGTTTTCCGGTAAGCTGCATTCTTATGGGCCTTGATGCCATCGAACCACCATCATGGCACTTAAAGTACCTTTAGTGCGGCTGGAGGATCGCACAAGATTGCCACTTCATTATGAATTTCACCATTCACATGGACTATATTATATGATTCACTTATCACATAATCACTTTATACCAAACGGAACGTTGGCTTTTATTTGATATTTTATTATATATTTTAATTTTTTGTGATCACTTTATATCCACACGTGGATCACCCACATTCACCTATGGACTGTGATTCAGTTCCATCACTCTTTGATTTATGACAAATGGTCACGATTTTATTATTTTTATCCATGTGTTTTTAAAACTATGATTTTAACCATTCATTTGTATCACATTGTATTAACACCATTTGTCACCATATGGTAGATCTAAACCATACGCACACCAACCTTAAGCGCAACATTTACCCTTTATGGTTAGCATTGTGCACATAATAGAATACAGGGAAGCTGTTCCTTGAGTCAGGGATGGCTACAAAAAGGTAAAGTGTACATCTAGACATAAAAGTTGTAGTTTTGGATAAAGTTAGGATGGGTTAGAACCTGTTCAGTTTTATTGCCATCCAGTTTAGTGTAGCACCCTTGTCTTAAACTGGGTCCATTGCTAAATTAAAACTGCTAGGTGGCAACTAACCCGGCTGATTTGTAATTTGATCATTTGCGTTTTCTCCCAAGCCCGGCTTAACAGATTCCTCCCTTCTGTCAATAGGTGGCATTGTTGTCTTTGACGTTATGATGAGCTACAGTGAGACTGTTATGAATATCCATATCTTTTTCAGCCAATCAGGAGTTTCAGGCCATTAAGAATGCTGGGAGAGCGTATATATTTGGAGAAAGTCAGGTGATCAGGGTCCTCCCACCCAGACCTTGGTGTGGATGTGTGATGAACAGCTGCATTGGGTGAGGCCTGGAGTCTGAGGCTTGAGCATGTGCTTGAGGCTCTGCCAGAGCGATTTTGTTCATCCCCTGGGGGCATGGGAGAGGCTCTGCCAGAATGAGAGCTTCTTGTTGCATGAGGAAAGGAGTGAGTTCTGAGATGTACCAGAGGTTACTCTTCATGAGCTGGGGGGACTGTTAAGCATCAAGAGGGACTCATCCAAGGAAACCCTGCACAGTGTTGTGAGATTTTGGTTGCTATAAGAGACAGCTGTTACAATGTAGGTACAGAACATTGGGTGCAGGCCCCAAGACCCTTGTTCTGTATTGCTGTCTACCTGGCCGTTTTGTTTTTGGAGACTGCTGATTTGTCTACATATTGTGCTAGGGTCTTCTGTGCCAACCCTCTCCCACATTTTGTTTCTGTTGTGAGCAATAAACTGGTGTATTTTCATCCTAAAAGTGACTGGCACCCATCTTATCTACACCCAGCCACACCCACTATGCCCAAGAACCAGCACCCTGAGGTGAAATGTCAGCTCCCCCTGATGCCGGGGGTCGCTACATTAGAAATGTAGCTTCAGGGTGACAACGGTTTCACTAGACAGGAAAGAGAAAATCTGCACCAGAAACACAAATCATGCCCCCATCCCTCAGTAGAGTAGGGGGGGGGGGGGGAGGCTAGAAGCCCTGTCAACTTAGTTTCTGTCTGGGTCAGTTACAAATTTACCTTCACTTTCTGTCTGGGGAAACCATTGCCATGGGACAAAGGGAAGGCAAAATGTGTCCAACAGAGCCCTGGAAAGCAGTAAAAACCTGACAGTTCTACGGTGCCTTGCAAAATTATTCACAAGGGGAAACCATGTAAATGTGTTGTAATGGCCTAGTCAAAGCCCAGACCTCAATCCAATAGAAAATCTGTGGTCAGACTTAAAGAGTGCTGTTCACAAGTGCAAACCATCCAACTTTAGGGACCGGAGCAGTTTTGCCAGGCGGAATGGGCAAAAATCCCAGTGGTAAGTTAATAGAGACTTAGCCGCAAAAGGTGGCACTGCAAAGTATTGACTTTAGAGGGGTGAATAGTTATGCACATTGACTTTCTGTATTTTGTCCTATTTGTGTACACACACACAAACTTGTGGGCATGTTGAGTAAATTTAATTATGCAAATCCTAATAATCTGTTAATTCCAGGTTATGAGGCAACAAAAACATGAACAATGTCAAGGGGTTGAATACTTTTGCGGGGCACTGAAATTCATAACCCCTATGTGAAAAAGGTTAATCAAAATTTATTTTAGGGAACACCAAAATATACTATATTTTGTTTAATAGCAAAAAAAAATAAACCATTTACCCTTCTGGCCACCCTTGTACAGTTCCTTGTCTGTCCGGATGAAGGCAACATTGTCAGTTGGAGCGAGGACCACAGACCTGCGAGCCGTGAAGTTGTAGTTCCCACTGACAGCTCTGACAAGGAGGAAAACTGGAGTCGGTGTGCTCACCTCTAGCACCTGCATAGACGAGAGGACAATTAGAGCCCATATGGTTAAACGGATTGTCATTTTGTAATAACAGATGAAGTTTAAAGCTGGCCATATGTTTTTTGTTGTATTCATACATATAAATTGCCAATCATAAAAGAAAAGTTTCAACCATAGTGAGGAAAAAATAAAAAAATTTGGAGCAGGATGAACATTTCTCACATGAACAGCCATAATTTGCTTTTAAATACTCTGTGCTAAAAAGGATGATAGAGAGCTGGACTGTTGTGGAACTGAACATAGGGGGAAGTGGTCCAACATGCCTCCTGCCCAGGGCTCCAAATCAGGAATCATAAATAAGAAATCTGACTGTACAAATTTCCAGCATAAACGATGGAAGAGTTCCTCACTGGTGTAAGCACCCAACCGTTTGGAGAGCCAATTTAAGGGCTTAGGTGTTGCATTCATTCTTCTGTGGCACTGTTGATTAGAGTACTGGGCGTGTTAGACCTTTGGAGACATGGGACAATTGGATTCTGTTGGCAGGGCACTTTAACCTTTTCAGCATAAAAACAGGAGTGTTTAAAAAAAATTTAAACTCAATACTGCTCCTGCAACCTGGCTGCATTAAAAGTAATTAACCATGCATTGTTTGGAAGACTAAGCAGAAGGCATGTAGGACCTCTGGAGATCTGGATTACTGCACTCTGTTGGGCAGCAGTCAAGTGTTGCTGTACCAACAAGACTAAACTAGTCCTTTTTAACATGGTAAATTTCTTGGCTGTATTACTGTAATTGATTAAATTGGACTTTAATACATTTGTGTCAACTCTGAGCCTGTTAATTGGACAACAAAAGAGCAGCATAGATCTCAGAAGGAGAGTTAAAAATATGTAAACCCAACATGTGCCTGCTGTACCATGTACTTGTGTGAAAATGTATCCTGTACACTTTGAATTGCTTCCTTTACATGAAATGCCTGGGGAGTTCCTGACAGTCCCTCCGCTTTCCTATCAAACTGCCCACACTAGGCATGAGAGAAAATCCTGCCATCTTCCAATGACACCCCTCCCTTACTCAACCATTTCCTGGGAAGACCAGTGTGGCGTAGTTTCTCCTTCCCTATAGATCTGTGCATTTTGACAGCACCACGTCCTGCTGTGAAAAAATGTATATCTCCGTGGAAATATAGGGGGGGGGGGGTGAGGAAGTATTTCTCCATCCCCTCATTTGAGAATTGAAGACACACACACACACACACACACACACACCACACAATTGACCCTCTGTGTCTTTAAACACTTGTCACCAAGACAGGAAGACTCTCCAATGGGACTACAACTGACACCTTCCAACCTTTCACCATTCTACCTAAAGCATGTTCATCTTTGAGATGTACTTTAATGACACTACCACCGACCAGTTACCATTATGGGGATGTGCGCATCCTCCTTACCCAGTCTGGTATAGTCACTTGGCTGGCTGCCATACTAGTTTGTTCATAAACTTGTTATTGTGTGCGCGCGCGCATCAGTGGCATATACACATGTATGCACTGGAGAACAGGTGGAAATAGATGCTCTGCTCATCAGCCACAAATTCATCCACCGGAAGAGTCCTTCAGCTAATGTTGACTGCCAAGCAAGACCTTCCTGTAAAGGGCACTACTTCTCCTACCCCCGGTTACACCATGGCTAGAAGTCAAATATTTAAACACTAACCTGCAATTCATAGGTTTTAAAGATGTCACCAGGTGTGACCTGCTCATCGATAACAGTGAAGTTAGTTTCACCAACTTCAAGGATGGCCTGAACATGCACGGGATCGGTGTGTCGTTTGACAGTCAGACATGCCTTTCCTGTCTCTCCACTCTTCAGGAGGCTAGGGATGGAAACTGAAATTTGTCTGAAAAAAAAAAATAAAAATAAAGTAGAATTTTTTTTTTATATAGCAGCCTAGGACCAGAACAAAGTCCACCCACAGTATACTTTCAGCATAGATCGGCTTCTTTGAAGAAAAACATTTCACTGTATATCAAAAACAATTCTCATTAATTTCAGTCCAGGGCCATCATGCCATTAGTTTTTGGCCTCCCTGTAGTCAGGGAGCGCATTGCTTGAGTTGTTAAGTCTACTCTGGAGGTATGGGCTCAATTACTTCTGTTTCTCAGGGGACCCTGGGACATAATGGGTGGGAGAATATGACCTCAGCCTGCATATTAATATCTCACTAGCCAATCTCTGGAAGTGTATAGTCACTAGTTGTGGCTTGATGAGCGCTTTTAGTACCTTTGCGAGTAGATTTTTATGGTTACCCTTTTTCATAAATATTTGTTGGTTAATGCACTAGGCCAGTGTGCCCTCTTTAATCATTTCTGGAAAATGTTGTGTGTTTGGAAAAGTGCCTATCAGAGAATGGAATCCAGGATCAAACTGCCAGACCAATACAGTCTGTCCACTAAATCAGATATCTGGTTCTTGAATGAAGCGCCTGGTACAAGCTTTTATCTCACTTTAAGGACTTTTTAAAGTATTTAAGAATTGGGAACATCAGATACAGCCAACAGAAGCCTCATCCTTAAGAGCTTGAGCAATCTGCTTGAATAAACTCACAACAGAAGAACCGGTGTTAAGGTTTGATGAGGGACTTGTCTCCTGACAGCACTTTAGACAGATGGATGCCTACAGTTCAGTCAGGAGACTCTTCCTGAATATGATGCACGTTTGTATTTGATTTGCAGTAGATCCACCTGAACCTGTTTTAGTTGTAATGGGTTCAGCACCTCAGGTCACATGCATATCAGACATCCTGACCGATTACATCTCTGCAAAGAGAAGAGACCTTTTGGAAAAAAAATAAATACATTATATTGTATGTTATGACATGAATTTATTCATGCTGACTTGTTACTAAAAAAGGTCCACTTTAATCAATGCATCAGCTGTTTTTTTCGGGTATTTTTGTAATAGACTTCCTGGGATCTACGAAAATTTGAAGACATGACAAAGAGCGACTGTTGTAGCTTGGCACCAAAATCCAAACTGCAGTCTGATGCAACCATTATCCTACAGGCCACCACATGATTAACAGCTGAATTTATAAGACTAAAACATCTTGGCTGACTTCCAGAAACTTCACACGCACCTATAAAACCACAGAGACACGGATCCTACAAAACGAAAACAATTATACTAAAGGGTGGAATAGCACGGAACATGTAATTAAGCTGTAATTAAAAAAAAGAAAAAAAAAAAACACACAACCCTCGAAATGTGCCAAAAGGAAGCAGATCATAATATGATCCTGTCCATGACAGATGGTGTAGACTAGAGAGCCAAAACCACAAATCTTTATACAGGATGTAGGGGAGCCATGAAAATTTTGATATAAAAGTTTAGATTTCAATTTGCCCCAGAGAGCATGAGTTGCAATGTAAAAATTTGCAATAGACTCTCAATGGCATGAACATTTTAGAACTCTGTATGATGGGCAACTAAGGGATGCGTTGAAAACAAAGGTTAAGACAGCGACATTTGGAATCACTGGTGGCTCCTGTTATACAGCACAAACAAAGTATGAACATAAATAATCATACATACATACACTTAAATTAGGTAATCCCACAAGTGCATTTACCCACTACTATTCCTTTATATTAGATTTTGAAATGTACAAATGCAGCAATTTAGAAACTGGATGAAGTGTCTCCCAGTGCTAAACTTTTTTTTTTTTAAAGAAAAAAAGTGCATTTTATAAAAACTCACTGGCCACTTTATGAGGTACAGTGTGCAAGTACTGGGTTGGACCCCTTTTGCCTCCAGAATTGTCTTAATTCTTTATGGCATAGAGTCATTCAAGGTGTTGGAAATATTCCTCAGAGATTTAGGTCCATATTGACATGATAGCATCACACAGTTGCTGCATATTTGTTGGCTGCACATCCATGGATGCAAGTCTCCAGGCAGGATGAATCCATGCTGTTTTGTTTACACCAAATTCTGGCCGCTATACTATGTCTAGATGCATTGAGCTGATGCCTTGCAATTTGCTTAGTAACACAAATTGCTAATCAGCCATTGAACAGATGCACCTAATAAAGTGGCCGGTGAGTTCACAACTATATAGATCAGACCAAAATGAGGGACAGAGGGACTTTGTTCCAAATCAGGGAAAGTCCCTCAAAATCAGGAACAGTTGGGAGATATGCATTATGAACGAAGTAGGCTCAGTGAATAGGTAGGCCCTTGCATTGTTCCAAAAGTATGACCAACTTTAGGGGCTGGAAAGGATTCTGCATGTCAGAAAAGCTGAAGAGTGCAGATCAGTAATCTCAAGTTAATCAAACTTTTGTGCCAGTTGGGTTTTAGATACAGAAAGTGGGAGAATTCTCAGTACCCAGTTTTGGATTTAATAAACCCCATTTAAGCAAGATTTTTTTTTTTTTTTTATAAAGAAACATTCTCTTTGCCTTCAAGTTTTATATACACCAAAAAAAAAAAAAAAAAAAAAAAAAAAGATAGGACTATAGATATGGTGTGTTAAACATGGTAGTAAACCCTGCTTGGCAATTTTTACCTACAGGTAGGCCTATAATAAAGCTTATCGTTAGGAGATATCCATTTTACCTAAAACATGCAGTTTAGGAGAGATTCACCCTGGATGCAGCCAGTTACATCACCTGGTGCATGCGGGTTGAAGGTCTGGTATACCTTCACCATATCAATGGGTAATCAGGTGATAGGGGCTCTTGTGTGTCTGCAGGGTTCTATCTTTAGTTGCAGTGACCACCTCCAATTTTACATTGTACTAAGATATATATTTCTTTGATAATACATACGCAATATTCATTTACAACTTCCTGTTTAAAAGTTGTAGATCCACCATGTCTCCTGTCCCGAAGAAGCAGTTATTTTTCCTCAAAACACAGAATACGGGAATTCTCTCCTTGGACACCCAGTCATTGCTACACATTTATCACTGGGAATGGTTTATAAATACTAAGAGAGGGTATTGCTTTAATTAGCAGAAGATGAATGGCCTATTTCCAAGATTTGTGCCCTTTGATGTCACTTGATGTTGATGGGAGTTATGACTACTTGTTCTTCATGCACACTGTGCCAAAATTCAAATTTATTATCTGCCAAAGAATGAAAAAAGGCATTGCGACGATACAAAAAAAATGCATTTCTAAATTCCCAAAAGATGTTATGGCCGGCTTTCAAAATATAGGCTCTGGTGAACTTGAGAGCAAGCTGTGTCAAGTGCTCCAGAAGAATGGACCTTTTGGAGGGCTCCCTGAGAAGAAGTCTCGTTTATAACACACAAAGATTTCCATCATTGCTGACAAAACCCAGTCTGTCCTCTAGAATCACGTTTTTTGGAGTAACGTAGAATGTTGCAAAACAAAAATTGATGAGTTGTAAGAGCAGACCAGCAAAGCGACTGCAGTGTGTGTCACTTTTGAATGTGAACAAGAGATTTATTGCATCTTAACAGAAATGTGGGGGGGGGGGGGGTTGGGGCCAGGACACCCTTCAGTAGATGCAATGATAATTGGCAGACTCGAGACTTCCATGTCTCCTATGGCAACTAATCTTGCAACAGTCACTTAAAGGTAGTTGTAACAACAGTCCTTTACTTATCTCACAGTATCCCACTGTAGATCTTCATTCACTGAGCTCCCAGTCTCACTAGGCTTCATGATCCCAGTCACTGGATCCCCCATCACTTCCACAGCTATCCCACTGTATACTCCTCAAGTGTCACCCCCCCCCCCCCCCCACTATCCTGCTGGGTCCCTGGCTTGGCACTTGCTAAAGCTTTCCCACTTCACCATCCCCAGCTGGTGAGAAGACTGCTCTGGTACTTGCTTCAGCCTAATCACAGTAGTCTCCGGTAGTAAGATGGATGGTCCCTTACTGGTGACAGCTTCCCTTCTACCTCCGATTAGGGATGAGCTTGATGCTTGGATCAAACATCGGGTGTTCGCCTGTTCAGAGCAGCCAACATTATGGGATGTTCACAGCAAATGTGTGCATTATGAGGTGTTACGCAGCACTCGTGTGCAGAAGATTGCACCGTTGCTGTTTGCAACCTATGTCTGAAGCGGATCAAGCATGGCCAGAACAGCAGCCACTTGGGCACCACATGCTTGACCAGACATACGACGACCCATCATGCAGGCCATTGGCAACAGCACTTGAAAGACCCACAAAGAAAAAAGGCGGACTTCTCCAACCCCACTATACCTCAAAAACCTTCAATGAGAGGAATGAAGGAATAGCAATAGGTGTCCCAAGTACTTGCAGCCAGTCTAGCAGTACACCATCTGATTTTAGCAGGCAAATTTCCCTACCTTAGTTGCTGAACTGTAAATTCAGTCCCAGCCATCCACATGATCAGTGTCTAAATGCTAGCTTGGCCAAATTGCTAGCACTGCAACTGCTGCCTTTTCAGTTGGTAGACTCGGCCCCCTTCCGTGAATTTGGGAAATGTGCTGAACCCAAGTGGTAGGTTCCAAAACGCCATTTATATTCATGGAAGGCCATTCCGGCTCTCTACTGGCATGTAGAAGGCAATGTTTTGACCTTGTTGGACAGGACTGTCAGTAGTAAGGTGCATATTACCGCTGACTCATGGTCCAGCTGGCATGGGCAGGGACGTTAACTTTCACGGTGCACTGGGCAACTCTTCTGGGAAGGATGCAGGACAGGGTTCAGTATTGTTGGAGCTTGTTCCGCCACCAAAATTCTAGTGGTGATTCTGCCAAAGCCTTCTCCTCCACACCCTCCTTACTCTATGGCCTCTTCTGCAGATAAGTCCTCTAAACCAACAGTGCTCCGCAAGCGTTCAAGGGGCTATGCAAGCAGTCAGGCAAAAAGATACCATGCGGTGCTCGAGTTGGTCTGCTTAGGGAACATGAGCCACCCTGGGGGCAGAGATTCTGTCAGCTCTGCAGGGGCAGGCTCAGGAGGTGGTTGACGCCATGCCAGCCAGGAATGATTGTATCCGACAATAGCATCTACCTCTTCCCTCCGACAGGGACACTTGACCCATGTTCGGCACATGTCCTGAATTTGGTGGTGCAGCAGTTCTTGAGCAGGTACCCAGGCTTACAGGATCTCCTGAGGCAGGCCAGAAAAGTCTGGTCATTTCTGCCGGTCATACAATGCTTTTTTTTTTCACAATCAAAAGTTTATTGAAATTTAATACATAACAAAAAACAATGCTAATGCTCAACTGGCCGACATTCAAAAGGGAATGCAACCAGCCCACCAATGGTCTAATTTGTGACATGTGCACCAGGTGGGGCTCAACATTGGCAATGCTGCAGCGCCTGCACAAGCAGCAGAGGGCCAGCAATACCTGTACGAGTATGGCACCAGGACAGGGGAGCTTGGCTTTTTTGCCACGCCAGTGGCTACTGATCAAGGATGCATGCACTACCCTGTCAAGCACTTACCCTAGAGTGGGACTACTACTTGCAGGACTTTATGCCCAAAGGCCTGGTCCTGGGCAGACAAGTCCAGTCTGTAGTGCCCAACGAAAGTCTTAAACTTGACCATGTTGCTGCTCTGCAAAGCTGTTCGGGTGTAGCCCCAGCCCACTAAGCTTGTGATGTTGCCATGGCCTAGTGGAATGAGCCCCAGTACCTTCTGGGACCTCCACCCCTTTTGCTCTATAGGCCGGACTGATAGCCAACCTCAACCACCTGGCTATAGTATGTCTGGAAGCTTTTGACCCCTTCCTAGCCCCAGAAAAACTAGAAAAAAAAAAAAAAAAAAAAAAAAAAAAAAAAAAAAAAAGGGGAAACCTGAACTCTTAAACTGATCCGTAACCTCCAAGTATTTTAATACCCATCTCCTGACATCCAACCTATGGAAGATGTGCTACTGTTCCCCCACAGGATTTGAACAAAAAGTGGACAGACAGATTTCCGGGCTCCTATGAAATTTTGAAGCCACCTTTGGCAAAAAGGCCGGATCGGTTTTAAAAATAATCCAATCCAGAAAACTTGAAGAAAAAAAAAAAAAAAAAAAAAAAAAAAGTCTTGAGGGTTAAAAAAGTTTTACCGTACAAGACTTAATAGGCTCCCCTATAAGAGCCTGCAATACCAGGGAGACATCACATACCGGAAAGGGATGAGAGCCGACTGGTCTCTGCCTACCTATGGCTTTAAAGAACCTGAATATCCAAGAATTCACTGCGAGTTGTTGCTCGAGGAAAACACTTAAAGCAGAAACTTGACCTTTAAGAGTACTAAGGGTCAGTCCCTTATCTGCCCCACTCTGTAGGAACTCCAGCACTGCTACTGGGCTGCGGACGTTAAATGAGCTCTCTGCACACCAATAATTTAACTTTTTCCAGACTTTCAAGTAGATCCTGCGTGTCTTTTCTACAATTCAGAAGAGTCACTACCAGCCTTTCCGAGAACCCCTTACTTCTCAGTAGCCAGGCTGCCAGATTCCACCTCTCCACCTGAGGGCAGCAGATTGGGCCTTGATAGAGAAGAAGGTCTCCCCCGACCGGCAATAACCAAGGCGGTTCCACTGCCAGCTTCTTTAGGACAGAGAACCACAGCCTCCTGGGCCAGTGTGGCACTATAAAGATCAGGGTCGTGTCCTCTGACTAGAATTTCCTCAAGATTGTGGGCAACAGAACCGGAGAGGGGGGGCATAGTACTTTGAGAAAGAGCGTCCACCCCTATTGCCCCATCCCAGCGGTTGACTCAGGACCCAGGTCACCCTCTCTCTCAGCTTCCTCCTGCTGAGGAAGTCTGCCGTCTGATGCAACTCCCCTTCAGGTGTACCGCAGATAGTGAGAGCACCGTGACCTCGGCCAAGTTGAATATTGTGTGTCAGAGCCCAAAAGGGAGCTGCTTCTGGTGCCCCCGTCGGTTGATGCAAGAAACTGCTGAGGAATTGTCTGCTGAGGAATTGTTGTCCCTGGAGCTCCTGTTTGAAAGTTCTGAGAGCCAGGAAAATGGCCTTCAGCTCTCTCCAGTTCAAGGACTTACTCACGTCCTCGACTCTCCAGGATTCCTGCACCAGACTCATCCCCAGGAGTGCTCCCCAACCCGTGCCACTTGCGTCTGTTGTGACGACCTTGAATACTGGCAGTACCCATTCCAGACCCTGCCATAGATTTGCCGCCTTCCTCCACCACCACAGGGACCTCTTCACCCGTATTGGAATGAGAACCGTTGAGTCCAAGGACCTGAGTGCGGTCCCAAACAACCGTAAAGGGCGGGATTGCATTTCCGCCCATCTTACCACTGGGAGAGCAGACGTCAGACCCAAATCTGACATGGCCTTTCTTATGGAGATTTTTGGATTGCATTGTAGAACTGCCAAGGCTTTGTCCATTTTGCAAATTTTCTCTACTGGAAGGAACACTCTGCTGGGTTGAGTCCAGAATGTAACCTAGGTACGTAACCCTCTGGGATGGAACCAGGTTGGATTGCTCCAAATTTAAGAGCCATCCCAGATGCTCCAACACACTCCTTGCTACCTGCAAATCCTGGGAGCAGCTGCTCCGGCAAAGGAGCAGGTTGTCCAGGTATGCGACAACTGCCATTCCCTGAAAAGCCAGAGCCTCCACCATCACCTTTTTGAATATCCGGGGAGAAAAGGATAGCCCAAAGGGGAGGGCTTGAAATTGAAGATGTACCATTTCCTCCCCGGACCTTACTGCCAGTCTGAGGAACCTCTGTCTGTCCTATGCAATCGGAATGTGCAGATAGGCGTCCTAGATCTATGGATGCCATGCAACAATTCGGAGGAAGAAGCATTTTCACTGAAAAAAAAAAAAAAAAAAAAAAAAAAAATGGAATCCCTCCTGAAGCTTCTGTAAGAATGGAGCGATTCAGGGGTTTCAGGTTCAGGATGAGGCTGAACTTCCCTGATGGCTTCCAAACCACAAAGATGTGGGAATAGAACACTCTGCTTATCTCCCCAGGTGGAACCCGTGATACAACATCCTGCTGTTGCAGTTCCTCCAATATGGCCAGTAATGCTGCCGCTTTTCCCACACAGCAGCCTGTGGGGCTTGATAATTTTAGTCTGTACCCCCTCCTTACAATCCCTAGTGTGAACGGATTGGAGGTAACTAACTCCCACTGTGGGAGGAAGGCCCCCCAGTCTCCCTCCTACCTGGGTTAACTTGTCATTGGGACTTTCGAGTCTGTTCAGAAAACAAATAAATAATAAAAAAAAAAACTCCACCGCACCCTCTGCCCTTGATGGTCCAAAAACGTTCTGAGACTCCGCCCTCAGAAAATGATTCTTTTGCGGGAGAGTCTTTTTAGACTGTTACCCTAACTTCAAGGGAAAGGCTTTCCTTTTAAAATCAGCTGTGCAATCTAGGACAGCCTCCTAGTCTGGACCAAACAGTAAATCCTGTGAAAGGTACTCCGCAAAGTTTGGTCTTTGAAGCATTGTCCCCTTGCCAGGTTTTTAGCCAGAGAGCTCTCCTGGCTGAATTGGCCAAGGCAGAGGATCTAGCAGACATGCGGACCAATTCTGCTGAGCCATCCGCAATGTATGCGATCCCTTTTAAAAGCATTGGAAAAGAGGAATTGTCTTTTGCAGTCCCAGCCTCAATGTGTGCATTTATACGGGTTAGCCAGTGCTCCATGTTCCGTGCCACCACTGTGACAGCCATGGCAGGCTTAAGATACCCTAGGGTGGAGTCCCAAGTCATCTTGAGTAGAGAATCCATCCTCTTATCAATGGGGTCTGATAGCACCCCCATAGCTTCAAAAGCCAAATCCGTCTTTCTGGATACCTGAGAAAACGCTGCATCCAGTCTAGGAGATTTGTTCCATACAGCCGCTTAATCCTCTGCAAAGGGGAATCTGCGTGTGAATGCTCTGGAAAAGAAAAGGCTTGCATTCTGGGTCTCGCCATTCCTTTTTGAGGGCATCAAGCAGAACCTCATGGACCGGAAAGACCTTCCTCTTCTGCTCTCCAAGACCATCGCACATCTGATCATGGAGAGACAGTGATATTTTCTCCTCCTGGATACCCAAGGTGGTGTGGATGGCTCCCAAGAGCTCTTCTAGGGAGAGTTTGTAATGGAAGGATCGAATCGTCTCACTATCCACATTCTCTCCGTCTGACTCCCTTGAGGAGTCTGAGGCTGCGCTTTTAGGCTCATCCACAAAAGCCTGGTGTCCCCAGGTAACCCTTCACTGATAGAGGAACCTGCTGAAGGACCAGGTGTGGCATCTTGCTGCGCTGGCAGAGGATTAGCTGGAGAGTGCGGGGGCTGAAATCTTGCCAACAGCGTTTTAAAAGATTGGAAGGTACTGGAAAGTTCCTCAACGGGTGCTGCCAGGTCAGAACCTTGCTCAGCAGAAAGTTCCCTAACCAACCCCTCGATACAGTCCCTACACAAAAAAAAAAAAAAAAAAACCCAAAGTACTCCTACATAATGGGAACTTCCTCTTGGTATTGTGAGGGGACCTAGACTTTTCAGTGGCCTTGCCCTGAAGCGACAAAACAAACCACACAGCATCAGAAACTGCCAGCACCATCAGAGATGAGGTAAAGATGTACAAGCTCTGTGACAGGGCCAAAAAAAAAAAAAAAAAAAATATTGTTTTTACTCACCTCCAAATGCCTGTTGCTATGGGGTCCCTCGTAGTCTGCCACCTTCATTGCCCGGGCTAAACGTCACTTCCCCCTCGGCACCGCACAGTCATCTGGGACCTGTCACGTGTCCCAGATGACTGAGCGTCAAATCACGGCGCGCGGCGCCGCTCGCGCATGCGCAGTGGGTGCCCGGCTGTGAAGCCACAGCCGGGTTCCCACATTAGTAATGCCGGCGCCGTGATCGGCTCGTGGAACGAGGGGGGGCCTCGTCCCCCCGCATCGCTGGACCCTGGGACAGGTAAGTGTCCGATTTTTAAAAGTCAGCAGCTGCAGTATTTGTAGCTGCTGACTTAAAAAAAATGTTTTCCCCCAGGACGGAGCTCCGCTTTAACTAGTTGCCCGTAAAGCCAGACGCTGGTACAAAAAAAAAAGTGCCTGAATACTTATTTCAAGTGGCTCTGCTGAATGCTCATGTGCTATACAATGCTTCAGGACGAACTGGATCCTTCCTTAAAATCCAGGAAGAGATCATCACAGCCCTTCTGTTTCCAGATGGCGCTGTGACCCAACTTCCCAACCAAATCCAGCAAGTCGGCTGCACGAGAGGCATTTTCCGTATGTCCTCCCTGGTACCCCTACCCAACGAGCCCCCCAAAGTGTTGTAGAAAGCACGATATAGGCATGACACCCACCATTATTGTACCTCCTGGTCTTTGCATTGGTGAATGTTTTGAACGCTACCACACACTAGTGGAGTATTAGCGCAAGGTACAGCACAGACTAGGACACACTCACAAGGTCTCCAAAGATGCCATCGCATTTTGGGAGACCTGGAATCGGTACAAATAAAAGTGTAAACAAAATCTCTCGATATGTAAAGCCGCGACTCCAGCGTTGGCGGAGGCGATTTCACTACAACAGTTAAAAAAAATAAAAATTGCAGCACCAACCATTTTAATCTGTAGGGCCTTTGCTTTAAAAAAAATATGTACAATAATGTTTGGCTGTTCAAAGTAATTTTCTTCCAAAAAAATACATTTTTCATGTAAACAAAAAGTCAGAAAAGGCTTTGGTTTCAAGTGGTTAGAAGAGTGGGTGATGTGTGACATAAGCTTCTAAATGTTATGCATAAAATGCCAGGACAGTTCAAAACCCCCCCCCTCCCCAAAAGACCATCTGCAAAATACTCAACATAACTCTTGGCAAATAACTTGGGGTGTACTTTCCAAAACGGGGTCATGGGGGGGGTGAGGGGGTTGTGCTATCTTGACATCTCATGGCCTACAAATTGTGATAGGAAGTGAAATCAAAAATTTACACCTCTTAGAAATTCTGAAGGCGGCAATTGGTTTTCGGGGTCCCATACAGTGGCGGCTGGTGCTCAAAATTTTTGGGGGGCGCAAACAAACAGCCTCACTGTGCCCCTCAAACGCTGCCACTGTGCCCCCTGGACTTACCTTGTCCCGGTGTGCAGCTGGTGACGGCGTCAGGAGACGAGCGGTGTCTCCGTCGGATGTCTTCTCCCGCGCTCCTCCTGTCTTCTGCTATGATTGGACGCCTAGCGTCCAATCACAGCGCCTGTGACTGCAGCCAATCAGGTGACAGGTAACAGACCTGGCAACCTGATTGGTTGAGAGGCGGGTCTGTGTTAGAGAAGCGATGTATTCGCTTCTCTAACACAATACTGTGTAATCAGCGAACGCACAGCAGTGCGCCCGCTGTTTACACTTAGGGAAGCCTATTAGAGCACACCGCTCTAATAAGGTCCCCTATTAGGGGCTTACAGCTCTAATAGGGGCGCTTCCAGCAACACCCCCCCCCACTGTAATTCAGATGCCCGATCAGGGGCCGGACACCTAAATAGGGGGCGGCAGCGGTGACAATAGATAGAGCGGTGCAGGAGAGGGGGGGCGGTGCTTCTGCGCCCTCTATGCACGCACCGCCACTGGTCCCATACACAGCTAGATTGCCAAAAAAAGGCTCACATGTGGTATCCCTGTACTCAGGAGAAGCAGCAGAATGTAGTGTGTGTGTGTGTGTGTGTGTGTGTGTGTGTGTGTGTGTGTGTGTGTGTGTGTGTGTGTGTGTGTGTGTGTGTGTGTGTGTGTGTGTGTGTGTGTAATTCCACATATAACCATGGCATGTGAGCAATATATCACAGTGACAAAGTTAGCTAGGCTGAAAAAAAAAAAAATATATATATATATATATATATATATCATACAATCCAATATACCCACAGTTGATCCAGATAAAAAAAAAAAAAAAAAAAAAAATCTCTTTCTGATCCCCCAAGAGGCAATTGGATTGTCCCTGGATCATTTAGTGACAACTTTGAAGGATGACAAAATAAATAAATTCAATGGGCACAACATGCCTCTCAGCAATTTTCTTGGAGTGTCTACTTTCCAAAATGGGGTCATTTACTACCCTGCCATTTTAGCACCTCAAGAAATTATATAGGGAGTCAAACTAAAAGCTGCGTAAATTCCAGAAAATGTACCCTAGTTTGTAGACTTGTAGTAACTTTTGCCCGAACAAATATACGATTTATTTTTTTAAAAACCAAAGACATGTGGCTGAATACATATTGGCCTAAACATATGACTAAAAGATAGGACAAAAGTAGAACATTTTTTTTTGTTTTAATCCCGGTCTCTTTACATTTATGTTGCAAAAAATAAAGATTTGCAGAGGCAATCAAATACCATCAAAAGAAAGCCATTTGTGTGAAAAAAATAAATAATTTTTTTTTTTTTGTTTTTTTTTTTTGAGTGCAGCATTACATAATCAATTACCTCCAGGGCTGAAGTGGTTAAAAAAACAGCACAGCACCACTTTTATATACACCTTCTATTAAAATTGTATTATTTAGACATTTTATTTAAAATATTACATTTTTTAATAGACATACACCACATTTATATAAATACACATGTATAGGTGTGAAAGAGCCAACAGGTACACAGGAACTACAGACAAAAGTAGTATAGAAGTGCCCATAAAACATTACTTACGGCTCTGCATTGCCTGCAGGGATGACACACAGCAGGCACAGGGCCAGCAGCCTTCTCAGCACCATGTTACCAGGTACACAACTCCTCACACCTGTCCCAGCTCTTCATCCCTCACCTGTCTATATACACCTGAGAATAGGGGCGGGGACTTCCTCTTTTCCTCATTCTCCTCAGCCAGGACACGATAAGATGAAGACATGCAATCATCCCTGATGTATTTTCCTTCTGTGAACTCCTGGTGTCAGTAATAGGCTACATTTACCACACCTGATTTACATATCATTAGGAAACTGGATTTGGATTTGGGGACAGGATATGTACAAAAATATATGAAAATGTGTTTAACCACTTGACCTCCGGAAGGTTTTACCCCCTTCATGACCAGAGCATTTTTTGCTATTCATATTTTTATTAGATAAACGAACAAAGACCAAAAATTTAGAAATAAAAAAATAAGTTTTCTACTTTAATATATAAAAATAGCAAATAAAGAAAAAAGATTATAGCGTATACAATTGCAACACATATTGTCATATTGTGATTGAGTTTTATTTAAAATGACCTCTCCTATTCAATCTGCAGCTCTGTAATTTTCTGAAAATGCAATGCAATATGGCTACCTGGAGGTGTTCTGTACACAGAATGTATACAGAACGCCCCCCAGAAACATAATTTCCTGCTTGTGTGATTGGCTCTCTGAAGTCTGCACTAAGACCCCTCTCACACCACGCCACTCATAGCGTCGGCGGTAAAACGCCGCTATTTTTAGCAGCGTTTTACCGTCGGATTTGCGGCGCATTTCGGCCACTAGCGGTGCACTTTTACTCCCACTAGCAGTCGAGAAAGGGTTAAAACCCCAGGCAATATGCCGCAATAGCAGCGTTTTGCCGGCGGTATTACAGCGCTGCCCCATTGCCCCCATTGATTTCAATGGGGAGCAGCGGTGGAGGAGCGGTAAACACACCGCTCCTTCACCGCTCCAAAGAAGCTGCTGGCAGGACTTTTCCTGACGTCCTGCCAGCGCACAGCTCCAGTGTGAAAGCCGGAGGTGCAGCTGTTTTGCAGGCGCTATTTCTAATGCTATAGCGCCTGCAAAACGCAGTGTGAAAGGGGTCTAAGATGCAAGTCAGATTTCACCCCCTTCAACAAAAATTTCATTTTTGGTGAGATACTCCCAATAGAAACACGTCTAAAGGGATGCAGACCCTGCAGCTTACCTCATTAGTGTCCTGCAGGTACACAGCTGATTGATAATTATGAAAGCACTCCCATTAGATTCACTTTCCCACATGGGTACAGACACTGGGATATCTTCAGAATAACAAAACATAGGAATCTGCAACAAAGTTTGTTAAAATCCTTGCACTGTACATATATCACCCAGAGGGGAGTGTTTTTTATTCTCAACAAAAGTGGAGTTAGGCTTCAATATAATCAAAAATAAAATTTAATTTCTTCATAAATTTATGCCAAAATATATTCTGCTACGTGTCTTTGTTGAAAAAAAATCCCAATAAGTGTATATTAGTTGGTTTGTGTGCAAGTTATAGCGTCTACAAACTATGGTATACTGTATATTCTGGAATTTACAGTTGTGCTCATAAGTTTACATACCCTGGCAGAATTTATGATTTATTGGTCATTTTTCATTATTGAATGAAAACACAAAAACATTTCTTTCACTCATGGTTAGTGTTTGGCTGAAGCTATTTATTATCAATCAACTGTGTTTACTCTTTTTAAATCATAATGACAACAGAAACTATCCAAATGACCCTGATCAAAAGTTTACATACCCTGGTGATTTTGGCCTGATAACATGCACACAAGTTGACACAAAGGGGTTTGAATGGCTATTAACCACTTCCCACCCGGCCACTGTACATATACGGCCGGGTGGGAGCAGTCTACTTCTGAATGGACGTTCCGGAACGTCCTTCAGAAGTAGAGGGATCGCGCGCGCGTGCCCGCGCAGCGGTGCGATCCCGATGCGGCCGTGTCACCCGGACACGGCGCATCTTGGATCGGCAGGAGGGCTCGGTGATTGGCCCTCCTGATCACATGACGGCCGTGTCGAATCACAGCCGTCATGTGATGTAAACAAACAGCCGGTTGCTAGGCAATCGGCGCTCCTCTCCTCACACGGAAGTCGTCGGTGAGGAGAGGAGAGCGGATCGCTGCAGCCGGCTGGTGATCAGTGAGTATTAGCTATTTTTTTACAGCTTTTTACTCACTGATCACCAGTGTAGTGTCCCCACAGTAAAACACACATGTCCCCACAGTAAAACACACATGTCCCCAAAACACACATGTCCCCAAATAATAAAAACACATGTCCCTCACATATGTCCCAGTAAAATAACATGTGCCAATGATTATCTGCACACATATGTCCGTGATCACCTGCACACACCTGTACATGATCATTTGCGTACATATGTCCGTGATCACGCGAACCAATTATTATACACTTAACGGAATTTTTTTTTTACAAAAAAACATGTAGCAGAATACATTTTGGCTTAAGTTTATGACAAAATTTGATTTTATTGGATTTCTTTTAAAAAAATTTCCGCTATGTTTTCGCTTATATCGCAAAAAATAAAAAACGGAGTCGCGAATAAATACCACCAAACTAAAGCTCTATTTGTGCGAACAAAATGATAAAAAATTTGGTTACAGCATTGCATGACCGCGCAATTGTCACTGAAAGTGCGAGAGCACTGAAAGCTGAAAATTGGTCTGGGCAGGAAGGGTGTTTAAGTGCAAAGTAAGCAAGTGGTTAAAGGTAACCATCCTCTCCTGTGATCTGTTTGCTTGTAATTAGTAGACATGTGCGATTAGTTTCGTACGAATTTCCGGAAATTCGTACGAATCCGAAATACGAATTCTTATGCATACGAATTTTGTACGAAATACGAAGATTCGTTTACAAATTTCGGATCCAAATTCATAACGAAAATTCGTAATTGTTACGAAAAGTTAACGAACCTAAACGTTAAAAACCCAGGAAGTAAGCACAGCACAGGGATGGTGGGAACCCCTTATAATGATAAATTCATCATAACGAAAATTCTTAATTTTTACGAAAAGTTAACGAACCTAAAAGTTAAAACCCCAGAAAGTCAGCACAGAGATGGTGGGAACCCTATGGGAATTTCTATGCTTACAAATTTTATACGAAATTTCGTTAACAGCACAGGGATGGTGGGAACCCCTCATAATGGGCACAGCGGGTGTACACTCAGACCCGGGAACTCAGCACAGGGATGGTGGGAACCCCTCATAATGGGCACAGCGGGTGTACACTCAGACCCGGGAACTCAGCACAGGGATGGTGGGACCCCTCATAATGGGCACAGCAGGTGTACAGACCTGGGAACTCAGCACAGGGATGGTGGGAACTCCTCATAATGGACACAGCAGGTGTACAGACCCGGAACTCAGCACAGGGATAGTGGACACAGCAGGTGTACAGACCTGGGATGGTGGGGACCCCTCATAATGGCACAGCAGGTGTACAGACCTGGGAACTCAACACAGGGATGGTGGGGACCCCTCATAATGGGCACAGCAGGTGTACAGACCTGGGAACTCAGCACAGGGATGGTGGGGACCCCTCATAATGGGCACAGCAGGTGTACAGACCTGGGAACTCAGCACAGGGATGGTGGGAACTACTCATAATGGACACAGCAGGTGTACAGACCCCGGAACTCAGCACAGGGATAGTGGGAACCTCTCATAATGGACACAGCAGGTGTACAGACCTAGGAACTCAGCACAGGGATGGTGGGGACCCCTCATAATGATAAATTCATCTTATGAACATTTGTAATTGTTATGAAAAGTTAACAAACCTAAAAGTTAAAAACCTAGGAAGTCAGCACAGCGCAGGGATGGTGAAACCCCTCATAATGATAAATTCATCATAACGAACTTTCGTTATTTTTACGAAAAGTTAACAAAACTAAAGGTTAAAAACCCAGGAAGTCAGCACAGCACAGGGATGGTGGGAGCCCCTCATAATGATAAATTTATCATAATGAACTTTCATTATTTTAACAAAAAGTTTCCGAATCTAACGAAAATTCGTATTTCGTACGAATCAGAATTGAATTTCGTACGCGAACTACGAAATACTATTTTTTTTCGTACGAAACCAAATGTAACGAAACAAAACAAATTTTTTGATGGCGCCCATGTCTAGTAATTAGTGTGTGTGTGTGTGTGTATAAAAGGTCAATGAATTTCTAGACTCCTGAAATACCTTTGCATCTTTCATCCAGTGCTGCACTGACGTTTCTGGATTCTGAGTTATGGGGAAAGCAAAAGAATTGTCAAAGGATCTGAATGGCAATCAGCAGTGTTCAAACTCTAATCAAGAAGTGGAAAATGAGGGGTTCTGTTAAAACTAAACCACGGTCAGGTAGACCAACTAAAATTTCAGCCACAACTACCAGGAAAATTGTTCGGAATGCAAAGAAAAACCCACAAATAACTTCAGGTGAAATACAGGACTCTCTGAAAACATGTGGTTTGGCTGTTTCAAGAAGCACAATAAAGAGGCACTTGAAGGTGGGCTGCATGGTCGAGTCGCCAGAAGGAAGCCATTACTACGCAAATGCCACAAAGTATCCCACTTACAATACTCCAAACAGCAGAGACAAGCTTCAAGCCTTCTGGCACAAAGTCATTTGAAGTGATGAGTCCAAAATTTTGCTTTTTGGGCACAACCATAAACGCTACATTTTGGGAGGAGTCAACAAGGCCTATGATGAAAGGTACACCATTCCTACTGTGAAACACGGAGGTGGATTGTTGATGTTTTGGGGATGTGTGAGCTACAAAGGCACAGGGAATTTGGTCAAATTTGATGGCAGTGAATGCAGTATGTTATCAAAAAAATACTGGAGGAGCATTTGCATTCATCAGCCAGGAAGCTTCGCATGGGACGTACTTGGACATTCCAACATGACAATGGTCCAAAGCACAAGGCCAAGTCGACCTGTCATTGGCTACAGCAAAATAAAGAGAAGGTTCTGAGTGGCCATCTCAGTCTCCTGACCTCAATATCATTGAGCCACTCTGGGCAGATCTCAAACGTGCAGTTCATGCAAGACAGCCCAAGAATTTCCAGGAACTGGAGGCTTTTTGCCAAGAGGAATGGGCAGCTTTACCATCTGAGAAGATAAAGAGCCTCATCCACAAACACCACAAAAGACTTCAAGCTGTCTTTGATGCTAAAGGGGGCAATACACAGTATTAAGAACTGGGGTGTGTAAACTTTTGATCAGGGTCATTTGGGTAGTTTCTGTTGTCATTATGATTTAAAAAAGTAAACACAGTTGATTGATAATAAATGGCTTCAGCCAAACACTAACCGTGAGTGAAAGAAAAGTTTTTGTGTTATCATTCATATTCTCTGAATAATGGCCAAGAAATCATAAATTCTGCCAGGGTATGTAAATGTAAACTTATGAACACAACTGTATGCAGCTATAGACACTATACTGGAATGGCAGAGATCAGCAATTTATAGTGTTACTGCGATCGTGTGGTGGGCGATCTGGCGCTAATTGACGCTGGTTGGAAAGGTCACTGACATTGCTAGTGACACTAATACAGTGATCAGATATAATACTGTACACTGAAACTGTACTAATGACACTGGCTGGGAAGGGGTTAACCTCATCCTTTCAATAGCGGATTGGGACTCTTCTTTCCTGCAGCCGCTGTCACTGTTGAAATCAGCCCTGCTCTGCCCGATAAAGCATGTTGCAGTGCAGTATGTTGTTAACAGACTCTTAAAGGGCCAGCAGGTTTCTTTTAAACAGCAGCAGTTGCAGTTTTGTTCACATCCCCAACACAGCTGTATTGTAGATATGATGAACCTGAAAGGTGTGTATCATTATTTTTTAAACCCCATTAATATAGTGTGAGTGTATTATGCAAATTTAAAATGCTCGGTAAATATTGCCACATCTAATCCCATGAGAATGACTGTAAAGGTTATGATCGTTCTTTAATTACCACTAATTCTTGTTTTTAAGATCTCGTTTTTCAGTGACTAACCTACTCAAGTGTTCTGATTATATGTAGCTGTTATGGCCATGTTCCAAAACAAAGAAAATGGTTCAGGTGGTTCCTTATGTAATTTTTATGCAGGGCTGGTTTTGCTGTTTATAGCAAATGCATGATTGTTTAATGAATGATTAAAATAATTTTGTAGTGCTACCTCTGTAGGAGCTGCTGATTAGGATGGGTCCTCTGTTTGTTTGTTTTTTGCTTCAGGGGCGGGACAAGGGGTGGGCAGGAGGGGGGGTTGTGCTAAAATGGATCAACAATGGCAATGACACAATTTAGCATATCGCATGATTAGCAGTAAGGGCTAGGCATAAGATGAGATTTGGCATCCAAATCAGCATAAACAGTAGCATGGCCACCTCAAGTGCAGCAGTAGTAAAGTAAAATCGAGTGCTGAAACTATACTGCCAAAGCGCATTTATGGTGGTGATGCTAGTCCTAGACTGATTGGGTATAAATTGTCCAAAAGAAAAGGAGGAAAGTAGCGAAGGGGGGTTATAGTATAATTGCTACAGGAGGGGCAGTCCTATGAGATGTTCTTCTGCCGGCTATCATTGGGGCCCTTTAGGAGCGTTGGTGCACTTCATGATCGTCCCAGTTAACCTGCATGCTGTATAGGTATGGTATAGTCTCGGCACAGGTACAACGTAGATGTGGCTCAGATGGGCCCATTCACACTATAGCAGAAAGCTATGCCTTTACAATGGCACAGGGAAAACAATGGTTTTCTCTGTGCCCTGTTCACACTTCCCCGCATCTGTCACCTGCGGAGCTGAAAACTGCAACACTGCTGCAGTTTTCCGCACCACTCTGCAGGGGAAATGCACAGAAAACTCCTGAAGCTGTGGACAGGAGGGGGTGATCGGTGTGGCTGGGGGGGCATCCCCTGTATGGATCTCTGTACAGCAGCTGGCAGCCGGCTTAGTATCCTTTCCCTCCCTCTGCTTTCAGCTGCTTGACAGAGAGGGGATTGATTCCTCTAATCTACTGCACCGATCACCCCCTCCTGTTCACTGTCAGATTCTCCCAGCTGCCGGCCCCTTTGTGCCCCTCCCCCCTCCACACACACAGTGCTGTCGGCTTCCCTCCTCTTCTCTCCTAGCGGCTGCTGCAGAAACACAAGTTGGAGATCTTTAGGATGGAGAGCAAGGAAGGAGCCGATAAATATGTAATTTACCGGTCCCTTTCTTTTCTGAATGCACACAGTGAGTGATCGGTACAGAGGCCCCGAAATACATACTGTCTGTGTACATGTGCATCCACACACCTGTCAAATTAGGACCTGCAGCTGTTTTTATACAGTTGCTGCATCCCCATAGCATAACAGAGGCTGTCTGCACATAGAAAAAAAATCAGGCTTGCACTGTACAGGCCACAACACTCATGTGAATAAGCCCCAAGACCTCATATATATATTTTTTTTTGTTTAACCATCTTCAGCCCTCTCCCCACTCAGATGTTTATTTTTTCTCCCATGTCTCACCTAAATCATGGCCTTTTCTTATCTTTACAACTTTGCCCCTTGCAAGTCAGATTCTCAAGAGGAAATTTTGCCCTGCTAGGCAGCTATCCTTTATTAACTCCTGATTAGTAAATTAACAAGCACCACCTACACCTCTAACAGTAAAAAACTAAAACACCAGAAAAAAAAATCAGAATTAACATCAGATTTGATTTAAACACGGTAATTTTAATGAACCATCAGAAACATAAAAAAAAAACATCAGACTTAACATCAGATTAAATTTAAACACAGTCATTTTGGTTGACTTTCTGGTACTTAAAATCCTTCAAAATCCTCTTCATGTTCATCCTCTGACATCATAAGTTCATCAATGACATCTTGTGGTACATTTGTTAGGCAATGATCATATGGATCCAATTCCACATCAGATGGTGTGGCTTCAGCTTCGGCTTCCTCTTCATCTTGCCACAAGTCATAGTCCTCCATACCATCCAATGAATTTGATATGCCACACTTTATTGTTCTATATATTAGTGGATGAGCACAAAATCTTTTTTGATTATAGACATCACCATCTGACCACTTCTCAGCCCCCAACTCCCCCCAGTTTGCATCACTCCCAGGCCACTTCATACATCCAGCTGACAGACCTCACTCAGAGCTAGACATGTGCACTGCCGAAAAATGTGTTTGTTTTCGTTTCATTCATTTTGTTTTTTTTTTTTCGTTTTTGGTGTCATTCGGTATGATCGAAATTCGTTATTTCTAATAAATTTGAAAATCCGACAATAAGAACGAAAATTTGAAAAACAGAAAATTTAAAAAATGTGAAAAACCCGAAATAATAACTAATTATAGTGCAAATAATGGTTGAGAGGGTCCAAAACGTTATACAGCACCTCATCCCAATATAACAATATGGGTGTATAGGAGGAGTAGAACAGTGGGATTATAGCAGTGCCAAATAAGTGTTTGTCAACAATTCAGTGCATTTTTCAAAAAAAGGTTTTTATTAGAAAATATTAAAAAGATTTTTTTTATACAAGTTTCAATTTCTGTATATTTGGAGTATAAGGGTAGTGCTCTAAGCCCCCCAGTTTACATCAAACACTCAATAATTGTATAAGAAATTTGCAATAGAGATATACATATCAATGTCTATATACATTCAGTGAGTTGGTTCAATACAACCATAAGTCCAAATCAACATAGGACTTAGTTGGTGATACAGGCCATAGGTTTGCCGACATGTTTCGCCATTACAATGGCTTCTTCAGGGTAGGCCTGCTATTCAGATAGTTTATCTAAATATGAAACAGTAAATACATATGAGTTTGTTTGAAAAGACAATTGATTATTAGAGCAATACATTTCGCGACTGAACGGAATAGACAGCAGACAGAATCTATTAATTCCCATCCCGCCAGGCAGCCCAACATCCAGAGACACTTACCTATTGCATACCAGGAGGGTATTAACTGAAAGACATGTGCAGCCTGGGTGGAGTCACCAGAGGAGAACTAGCCAAAGGGAAGCAGGAGACACACTAGACCAGCAATATAAATCGATTTAAAATTATTATCAATTGCGCTGTTAATCATATACAATGATACCCATTGCAGGGACTTAAATCCCAGAATTCATAGGTGTAACATTGTGATTAGGACTATAGTCTCAATACTTACATTAAGTTTAAAAGATAATTGGTAGTAGACACGGACAAGGAATAGGCTGGATGGTGGGAGGCGCCTGAGGGGTTAATTAATTTGAATAAGTAATGGTGATGTGACTGACTAAAAGTACATATAAGGCTTTATTTAGCTTAATGTTTATATTGACTTTAAAAAGAATATGTGAAAGCCCTTAATTTAGAAGTATTATTAGTTACAGATTTGGGGATGAACTGACATTATATGAACTTTAGTAAATTGTAGAAGTTTGATTATTACCTGATTTGATGGTGAAACAGTAGCAAAGCTGTTGCCAATTAGAGAATTCAAAGTGTATGAAACAGATAGTTGGTAAATATAGCCAAGTAGTCAGTCAGACAACCATAGTAGAACCAAGGAACAAGGAGCTCCTAAGAATAAGAGTTAATATGTATAGAGTCAGTTTAAAGCTATTCGATTGACCAAGAGATTGGTTCAAAAATATCTGTTTAGAAATTTAGTTAGTTGAAAATTCAAGAATAAAGGGCTTACTTTGGAACTGAGATGACTGCATGTCAGGCGCCTCCGGTGTCCGGTACTCGAATGAGTGTCGGCTGCCGGCTTAAGTAGCGTCTCACCTGAATAGGGGGCGTATATCGCTGCCGCCCATTCAGCTGACAAATGAGACTTTGCGCATGCGCGAGGATCCCGGCTCAGTGTGGGCCTACAATGCCCGCAAAGCGCATTGTACAGGATGCCGTACCGCGTGATGACGTCACACTTGTACGCGCGCAAGTGTGGAGAGCAGAGACCTGTTAAGGGCTAGCGTCTGGTAGGTGGCGCCGCCCTTGGGTGTCCGTACTTACCCAATGGAAGTGCTCCAATTCTGGTGAACTCCACCCATGGCCGCAGCATATCATCAGAAGTAGTTCTTATTAGGAAAGAGGCCTCATGTGGAGAGCTGACCGGCGAATCAGGAACAAATCAGTTGGCCATAGGTATCCACGAGCCCGAATATAATTCACAGACCCAAGATATCCAGAACCAAATTTTTGTAATCTCAAATTTTCGTTAGTGGAAAAAAATTTTAAACAGGTTTTCGTTAATTTGAATATTTCCGAATTAACAAATTTGTCAAATTTCGTCAAAAAGGAATTTGGAAAGAAACTAATTGCACATGTCTACTCAGAGCTGCTTCCTACCCCCCAGCTGAGGGACATCATTCCTTCCCATCTCTTCCCAACATCACTCCCTGGTCACCCCATAGACACTGCAAGAAATCCCTCCCCATTCTGCCACCATCATACCCTCCGCACTCCTCTCTTATATATACTGCTCCTCCACACTCCTCTCCTGTACATACTACTCCTCCACACTCCTCTCTTGTACATACTGCCCACTTTCATACCCTCCAACCCCTCTCCTGTACATACTGCCCCATCTTACCCTTTGCACTTCTCTCCTATACATACTTCTCCATCATACCCTCTGCACTCCTCTCCTGTACATACTGCCCCCACCAAACCCTACTCACTCCTCTCCTGTACATAGTGCCCCCATCATACCGTCCGCACTCCTCTCCTATACATACTGCCCCCACCATGCCCTCCGCACTCCTCTCCTATACATACTGCCCCCACCATACCCTCTGCACACCTCTTCTGTACATATTGCCCCCATCATACCCTCCACACTCCTCTCCTGTGCATACTGCCCCCATCATGCCCTCCGCACTCCTCACCTGTACATACTGCCCCATTCATACCCTTTGCACTCCTCTCCTGTACATACTGCCCCCATCATACCCTCCGCACTCTTCTCCTGTACATACTGCCCCCATCATACTCTTCACACTCCTCTGCTGTAGATACTGCTCACATCATAACCTCTGCACTTCTATGCTGCAGATTCAGATGTAAAGGGAAACTGCAGAATCAGATGTAAAGGGGAACAAACCCTGTACATTCAGATGTAAAGGGGAACTCTGTGCATTCAGATCGAAAGGGGAACTCTGTTGACTCTGATGTAAAGGGGGACTCTTGTGATTAACTCCATATGATTAGAAATGTTATTTACGGTAATCACAAAAATATATGTATAGTGTATACTACATAAAAAAATTGCTGTACATTGGTTTCTACAGAGGTAATGAATTTAACTCGTACTACAGAAAAAAATTGGCGTGCGCTGCTAAAGTGTTTAGATTTGGCTTGACAAAATGGTGGCAACCCTATTCCCTGTCTCAGGCTCGGATGTCCACTGGAATGGTCTCTTGCTGGCAGGCAAATATTTAGACAGAGGTGCTCTCCCTGCTACCTCGATGCCAGGATAATGAACATTCCTGGGCAGTTTAAAACCACTTCCCACCCGGTCAATAGCAGATTGACGTCCGGGAAGTGGTTCTGTTATCCTGACTGGGCGTCATATGACGTCCTTCAGGATAACAGCCGCTGCGCACCCGTGGGGGAGCACATCGCCACGATCGGTGGAGCGGTGTGTCAGTCTGAAAGGAGGCTCTTTACTAGGTGATCAGCCGTGTCCAATCACGGCTGATCACGATGTAAACAGGAAAAGCCGTTGATCGGCTTTTCCTCACTCGCGTCTGAAAGACGCGAGTAGAGGAGAGCCAATTGGCGTCTCTCCTGACAGGGGAGTTCTGCGCTGATTGTTTATGATTGCAGCCCCCCCTCGGATGCCCGCACTAGACCACCAGGGAAGCCGCCTGGACCACCAGGGAAGGGGGCAACATGTGGATGGCCAGGTATGTACCCCATGGCCATCCACATGTGCAAATAAATGGCCAATCTGTGCCAATCAGTGCCCACAAATGGGCACTGACTGGAACCATCATGGAACACATGTGAAAATGTGTAAATCAGTGATGCCCAGCAATGCCACCCATCAGTGTCCTCAGTGCCACCCATCAGTGTCCAGCATTGCCACCTATCAGTGCCCATCCAGTGCCCATCAGTGCCACCTATCAGTGCCCATCATGCCACCTATCAGTGCCACCCATAAGTACCCATCAGTGCCACCTATGAGTGCCCATCAGTGCCGCCTATGAGTGCCATCAGTGCCGCCTATGAGTGTCCATCAGTGCCACCAGTGCCACCTATCAGTGCCCATCAGTGCTGCATACTAATGCCACCTATCAGTGCCCATCAGTGCTACCTATCGGTGCCCATCAGTGCCACCTTATCAGTGCCCGTCAGTGCACCATATCAGTGCCCATCAGTGCAGCCTTATCAGTGCCCGTCTGTGCAGCCATATCAGTGCCCGTCATTGAAGAAGAAAACATACTTATTTACAAAAAAAATTAACAGAAACAAAGAAAAACTTTTTTTTTCAAAATGTTCGGGTTTTTTTTATTTGTTGCGCAAAAATTTAAAATTGCAGAGGTGATCAAATACCACCAAAAGAAAGCTCTATTTGTAGGAACAAAATGATAAAAAAATTATTTGGGTACAGTGTTGTATGACCGAGCAATTGTCATTCAAATTGCGACAGCGCTAAAAGCTGAAAATTGGTCTGGGCAGGAAGGTGTATAAGTGCCTGGTATTGAAGTGGTTAATAAAGATCTTCTCTCCACTCTGCCTTCTGCACAGTGCCTATTGGGATCTGTAGTGTAACCATTATAGTGTAGATATTATATCGATGCCATCTCAAACTACAACTCCCAGGATTCTCAGCGCTCTGCATAGAAGTCTATGGGTTTGCTTGGTTTTCTATCAGATTACCGCTACCCATCAGATTGTGCAACAGAAAAGACGTTCCGACCAAAAAACATACTGCGCATGCGCAATGCATTCAACAGCGCAATGGATTCCTCACACTTTATCATCTGACAGGTAGCGGTATTCTGATAGAAGACCCATCCGGACATCTTACTACACCCAGCTACATCTTGAATTTCCGAAGTAATTTTAGCAATAAAGTGAGCGTAAATAAATAAATATAGTATATTGACATCTGTGATGCTGTTTTGATGTTACATTTTGAAAGCCTAAATGTTTAGCGCTAACCAGTGCAAAATGTAACCTCAAAACACCATCACAGGTATCAATGCACTATATTTTGTTTATATACGCTCACTTTATTGCTAAAATTACTCTGAAATTCAAGGCGTGGCTGGGTGTAGTAAGATGTCCACATGTGTTCTATCATAATACCGCTACCCATCAGATCATGAAGTGTTTGGAATGCATCGCGCCATGGAACGCATAGCACATGCGCAGTAAGTATTTTTTTTGTCGGAAGGTCACTTCCGTTGCACAATCTGATGGGTACCGGTATTCTGATAGAACACTTGGCTTTAGGTCTCCCCGTACTACACAGAGGAGGATGGTGCAGCATAACATCAGTAGAGGGAGAATAAGGGGCAATTCAATGTTTCCTTCTCCATATTGTTGTAGCCCAGCACCTGGCTACAATATCATTAAAGTGTCTCTAAACCAAAGAACAAAAAAATTTAATCTATTGCAGCTCATCAGTCCTTCGGTGTGGATTGGCTGCATTAATACATTTTTTTCAGGCTTTTTTTTTTCTCTTTATTTTCATCTTGTGAAATATCTTCAAGTAACACACTTCCATAGATGCAAATTGTTCCAGATCTAAAACTTAGATCCCACATCTAGGTGCGCTATCCCTGTGATGCTGTGTCCCAGGCTGCATCCCGACATTAAAGCATCATCCTTTTTTGAGTTACTCAAAAAAAGGGTATTGCTGAGGGGAATCAAATCCGCAAGTGGGCATGATTTGGGTGGAACTACTTGGAAAGTAGGCATGATCTACACAGAACCACCCAGAAGGAGGACATGATATGTGTGGGCCATGGACAGCAATAAAAGTGTCCTGGAGGACTGGGACGAAGAAGTTAGCAAATAGGAATGGGCTTGGGCGTGTTCAGGGGCCCACCTGCCCGATCCCTCCAGGAAGCAGACACTGCACACCGCTAATCACAGACACTCTAATGCCGCGTACACACGAAGGGACTATCCCGCGGGATTATCCGCTGGACTCAAGTCCACCGGACAATCCCCTCGTGTGTGGGCGCCGGTGGACTTTTTGGCGCCAAAAGTCCGGCGGACTAGGTTTTAAGTTTTGTTTTAAAATTGTCCGCTGGACTTGGCAGTCCGGCGGACAATCCCGCCGTTAGTAGGCTAGTCCGCCGGACTTTTGAAATGAACGGACTTTCCGCTCATTGGAAAGTCCGTTCATTTAGCATGTGACTTCAGGTAGACGGAGCTAGCGAAGGCAGTGAATTTAAAGGGACTCCCCACGCGGCGTGGGGGTCCCCCCCAAATCCATCTCAGACCCTTATCCCCGCACTAGCCCCGTCACCTGGCATGGATTTAAAGGGACTCCGCCCCCCCCACCCCAAAGCACCTTGTCCCCATGTTGATGAGGACAAGGCCTTTTCCCGACAACCCTGGCCGTTGGTTGTCGGGGTCTGCGGGCGGGGGCTTATCGGAATCTGGGAGCCCCCTTTTATAAGGGGGCCCTCAGATCCCGGCCCCCCACCCTATGTGAATGAGTATGGGGTACGATGTTCCCCTACCCATTCACCTAAGGTGTAAAATGTAAAGTACAAAAACACACACGCTTTTGAAAAAATATTTTATTGCACTGCTCCGGGGGTCTTCTTCCGTCTTGGGGGGTCTTCTCGCCGGACTCCTCCGCCATTTACCTAGCTCTTTTACCGAGCGGAGAAGTCCGGCTACCTTCTTCGTCGTCGACGCCGTCGTCTGGGGGTCTCGATCCGCCTTCGGTGGTTTTCTGGGGTCTTCCGGGGTCGTCGTTTTCCGCGCCGCCGGCGCCGTCTTCTTCCGATGTTGACCCGTCCCTCTCTCTGGCCGGAATGCGGTCGTCGTTTTGTGATGTCACAGTCCCAGCATCCTCCGGGACTGTGACATCACAAGGGGGCAGGGTCACCATGTGACATGAGCATGTGACCCTGTCCCCTTGTCCCTATATAAGTCCCAGCGCAGCGCGGCTCTGGCATTCCGGCCAGAGAGAGCGACGGGTCCACATCGGAAGAAGAAGAAGAAGGCGGCGGCGCGGAAAACAACGACCGCGGCAAGAACAGAAGAGACCCCGGAAGACCCCCGAAGGCGGATCGAGACCCCCAGACGACGGCGGCGACGACAAAGAAGGTAGCCGGCCTCCTCCGCTCGTGAAAAAGCTAGGTAAAAGAGCAGAAGAGAGCGGAGGAGTCCGGCGAGAAGACCCCCAAGACGGAAGAAGACCCCCGGAGCAGTGCAATAAAATATTTTTTCAAAATTGTGTGGTTTTTTTACTTTACATTTTACACCTTAGGTGAATGGGTAGGGGTACATCGTACCCCATACTCATTCACATAGGGTGGGGGGCCGGGATCTGAGAGCCCCCTTATAAAAGGGGGCTCCCAGATTCCGATAAGCCCCCACCCGCAGACCCCGACAACCAACGGCCAGGGTGGTCGGGAAGAGGCCCTTGTCCTCATCAACATGGGGACAAGGTGCTTTGGGGTGGGGGGGCCGCACTGCCCCCCTTTCCCCAGGGCACCCCCCATGTTGAGGGCACGCGGCCTGGTATGGCTCAGGAGGGGGGGGGCGCTCGCTTGTCCGCACCCCTTTCCTGGCCTGCCGGGCTGCGTGCTCAGATAAGGGTCTGAGATGGATTTGGGGGGGACCCCCACGCCGTTTTTCGGCGTGGGGAGTCCCTTTAAATCTATGCCAGGTGACGGGGCTAGCGCGGCGGCATTCACTGCCTTCGCTAGCTCCGTCTGCCTGCAGTTACGTTCTAAATGAACGGACTGCTCCGTGTGTGGGCAAGTCCGTTCATTTTCAAAAGTCCCGCGGACTTTGTCCAGCGGATTGTCCGCCGGAGAAGTCCGGGCGTGTGTGGGCAAGTCACACGCTCGGAAGTCCGGCCGTGTGTGGGGAAGTCCCGCCGGACTAGGTCCAGCGGACAATCCGCCGGACTAGGTCCGGCGGACAAAGTCCGAACGTGTGTACGCAGCATTACTCATATTTGTAGCTTCTGACTTTACATTTTTGTGTGTTATTTTTCTGGTTTTCAGTTTAGTGTTCATCTGGCTGGTACCGGTTCAATCTGAACCCAAGTTCGTCAACCTGGTAGCTGGCTGTCATTGATAGGCCAACAAGTTTCTCCTTAGCTGATGTACACAAAGGGAGAATGTGTGTGACATCATTGACCTACTATAGGCACATGGCCATAGTAGGTCAATGATATCACGAGCATTCCTGCCCCTTTGTATACTGTACATGCAGTTGCAGGGTGGAAAATCTCCATCCTGCTGCCCATTGATTCAGCAATGACTTCTAACATTCAGATTTGGACCAAACCCAAATTCAACCCTACTGCAGTGTGAGATTTATTTATTACCTTGGCTTCCTCCAATGTCAAAATGCTGCAAAAATGTAAAAATAAAACTTGTAGGTAAAAAAGTAATTATATACAGTATACTAACCTAGGTTTACTGGAGAGGGTGTTGTCGTCCTTATTTCGATGAAACCCTGGGAAATGCAGAGTAGTCCAATTTTCGTGAGAATGTGTGCCAGCACAATACAGGTTTGTCTTCTCACAAGGGTTGGGCTACTTTGCATTCTCCAGGATTTTACTGGAAGGAGCACAATATCACCCTAGCCTAGCATAGATTTTTTCCCTACATTATTTATTTTATTATTTTTGTTATTCTGTATGGGGTGGGGGGGGGGGGGGGGCAGTAGCCAGAGACATTGCTGCTTCTGATTGCTAGACTCCGGAGATTGGGAGTGAGATTTTGTGACGTCACTACTTTGCTAGTCACTGTTCTCCTTGCTGGAGGCTCTGAAAGCAAAGCCCTGCCTCTACCAAGATGGCTGCCTCAACATAGGGGCACACAGAACAAGATATGGTAAGTCAGTAATCAGCAAATTTACCTTCTCTCTGCCCTCTTTTGGGCTGAGCTTCCAGAGTTCAAAATGTAATTATAAGTGAGCTAGTGGAGTCAATAATATTACAATTCATTGCAATATGGACAAACTTGGACAGGGAGAAAACAATGAACAGGCAGGTGTTCAGGAGGCATGGAGGTCTTTATGTGAGAACAAGACATTTGATGTAGACATGGGCGGCTCATACAGTGAATTGCTATTACGTACATTTTATTTTCCATAAAATATTTATTACTTTTTGGGAAAGGTTAATAGGAAAGAGATCTAGCTGTAGAATCTTAGACATTCAACTTCTATTCTGTGTGCACAGGTTATTTGGTTAAGCATGTTTTGAGGCCAATGATTATTACTAATGCATAGCTCCCAACTGTCCCTGACTTTGAGGGACTGTCCCCGATTTGGAACAATGTCCATCTTTCCCCCTCATTTGTCCCTCCTTTTGGTCTGATCTATATAGTTGTATATAAAATGCACTTTTTATCTTTCAAAAAGTGTTTCCCAGTGCTAAACTTTTCATCCAATTTCTAAATTCTTGCATTTGTACATTTTAAAAGCCAATATAAAGGAACAGTAGTGATAAAAAAAAAGTCCTTGTGGATTTAATTAATCTTTTTTTGGGGTTATTCTCCTTTAAGGGGGTGTGGCAGGGGGCATGTCCTGTGCCTACATACGTTTGTTAGTAGGTGTCCCTCATTCCCATCTCAAAATGTTGGGAGGTATGGTAATGAACTTTACATCCTATTTACATTTTAAAGACATTAATAAAATGTCCCAATCCCAGATGACACAGTGATTAATTTCGTCATATATAAAGTGTTTCTTGCTAAATCTCTTATGCAAACACTACCTTAACTATGACTTGCTGTTGTATAATTCAGAAGCTTTGAGGGATTAATGACCAATTTCACTTTTGTTGTCCTAAATTGCAACACCCGCTCTCCCTGTGATGTTAAGCCTGCGAGTCTCTATTTCCAGCCACTTCTCTCCAGCACAGTATATATACCCTAATTGCACATAATTTGTGGCAGGTAATAATTATCGCTAAAATTAGAACCAATAAGCCTATTTATGAAAATAGAAGAAATGTAAGTTTAAAAAAAAAAAAGAGAACAGTGACCAGGTGACTTTACCCAGAAATTTAAAGCTAAAAACTGATTGGTCAAAATGGGCAGGGTCCTTACTTGGGGTTGGATTTGTTTCCTCCAATTTGTTTGAATATTCCCTCAAAATGCAACACTGAAGACTCAGACATGTACGGAGCAGAAGTGCAATGGAGGCGAAGTACACACATGACAGGGTGCAAGGAACTGAAAGTAAGGAAATAGTTAAGTATAGGAGGGGTGAAGAAATGTTTCTTCACTTACCAGATTGGTTGGAGAGGAGCAGGGGGGAGGAGTAGAGTCCTCGTGGCAATTAGCAGATTAGGTAGTCACATGCAGTTTGGGGTAGCAAGCTGAGAAGAACGTTCCCTCCCGCCCTCCCTGAGAGAAGTGGTCAGAGGATGGACGTTAAAAGAATGGTGTTGCGGTTGGGTCCTTGGAGACAATTATGGTTATACAGTGTAGATGTATAAAAACAGGAGCATTTGAAAATGTGGGACCCATCCCAGTTATGGAGTCCTTCCCATTGGTCTGGTGTTAGTCCGGACTAACGGGTAATAAGTTATGGGGGGTCCGCGGTCAGTTAGCGAGTCCCCAAGGCGAGTTTGCAGCTGGGGCAGATGCTACGTAAAAGGAACTGCAGGCTCAAGAAGTAAATGGGGTCGTCAGGGACCAGCAACCAGTAGCTTGAATTAAAACTGGATACAATAAAATAGTTTTAAATGGTTAAATTATTTTAAATAAAAGTTTATAGTTTTTGGTTTTGTTAATAAAAGGCCGTCAAGGCCATTTACATCCAAGCAGGTGTCATTGTCATTATTTATAGTAGTTTAAGATATGTACATGTTTTGCTTAGGGGTAGTAAGTTATCTGGCTGCCCTAGTCATGTGCTTCATGCTTTAGGTGCAATGCTGCCTTTGGACTTTAATCAACCAACTAGTAGAGTTCAGGAAAAGGGATGGTTTTATGTTTACTGAGCTGCAGAGAAGCTTGTGATGCTGCAGCAGTCCCTAAACATCCTTCAGCAAACCTTTACATTTTTCCTTCCCAGATTCCTTCACCCTCCTCACCTGTACATAGTGCCCATTGTCATACCCTCAACAGTCCTCTCCTATACATAGTGCCCACTGTCATACCCTCCACACTCCTCTCCTATACATAGTGCCCACTGTCATACCCTCCACACTCCTCTCCTGTACATACTGCCCACTGTCATTCATTCAGAGAGCAGTGCGCATGTGCTAACACTACTACTTTTTAGAGGTCCTGAGGTAGGTTATGCCATAATGTACTAGTATGCACAGCATATTAGCACATTAGGGTACACTTTTCTGTCAGCTCCAGCCCTCCACCCCTCCAGTGCTGCACTGTGATCAATCTGGCGGGTCCCGGGTGTTTCCATCTTCACCCAGTCTTCCTTTCCGGGTTCTGTGCCTTCGGTCACTTGCCTTGGCCGGGCTGCATTGCTGTCACTCCCACACATGCTAATGCGCATCCTTTCTCTCTCTCATCCCCCCACTCTCTCTCATCCTCCCTCCCTTACCCCTCACGCATCCCCTTTCTCTCTCTATCTCTCTCTTCCTCCCTCTATTTATTTTCATTTGTTATAACAAAAAATTGTTTGTATTTTTTTTTTTAATAAAAAGCCCCACCAAAATCCTCAGCACCAGGCCCATGATGTTCTTAATCTGGCCCTGTTATCAGCAACCCATACAAGGCCTACTTGACTGCTGGTTCACCAATTGCTACCCTCTAATGAGTGCCAATAAATACACAGACTGCATGATTTTAAATGGCTACAGCAGTCCTATATTGATCAATTATTCAATTAAACTAAGGGAGAAGTATAGCCAAAGCTCTTTTGGCCCTACGTCTCCTATGGATCACAGGAGTGCAGTTCCTGTGACCTGACTTCAGCCGATTGTCGGCTGACATCACACCACATGGTCAGGATCCACCCAGATGCCTGGCCTGGAACCTGGCTCAGTCTCTCAGCAATCCATTGAGAGCCTGAGCCAGCACCTACCGCCCAGTCCACATCCTGGCACTCCAGTGAGCATTGGAGGGGCAGAGCAGAGGGCCACCGACTGAAAGTCGCGGCTCTCTGCTCAGAGTGGAGGGGAGAACTGAGCAAATAGTGGTATTTGATCAGTTCTCAGTGCAGAGACTGCGGGGGACAGATGCAGTATTGGATTGAGCTGCATCCACCTAAGTGAGTATAATAGTTTTTTTTTTTAATCCCGAACTTAACTTTTAATGCAGTGCTTAACCTCCGAAGAACCACTTGGTATGGCGGGTTCTCTGTTCTTCACCTGTGAACTGCTTCTTCCCCTCTAACACACCTGGTTAGGTAGTGAGATGCTACAAAAATTCTATATGAGCACAAACAGGGATTTTTTCAGCCGGAATGCGGCGGGACGCAGCGGAACGCTGTTCTGCTGCCTCCGGCACTGCACTGTGCATTCCTATCACTATTGTCACTTCTAAACACCAGAAGCCCCACTTCTGTAATTACAAGTGACATCACTCCTGGGTGCAGCTGATATTATGTACAGCCCCCCCCCCCCCCCCCAGGCAGAAGGGACGCTAAAGAGGAGTCCTTTCCCTGAGAACTTCAGAAAACAGGGGCTGACTGTGCTGCTGATCTCATGCCCCAAAAAAGACTGCCACTGAGGCAGCCGAGACCTGTAGCTGGCTTCACCGCTGGCTCTACTGCCCACTGGTTTCTAGGACCGCACCACCTGGTGTCTAGCAACCAGTGACGTCATGTCACGTCCCCACCCTAATGCCTAGCGAGAGGCCGGGACCCCAGCATTCAAAGCGGAGAAGGATTTAACTTCCTCCTCCTAGGCTTCTCCATGACTGCGCCTAATGCTTTCCACTTACCTCCTCCATCTCCATGATCTTCTATGGTGTTCTCTGAGGGAAGGGAACTCTGAAACTTAAACCTAAAATGCTCAAAATGTATTTAATATATACTGTATGTTGATAAGTACATGTACAGTAGCTGGAAGGAGATTAAAGACTGCTTATGGACAAGGGGCTGATTTGTTATTGTCATCTGCAATCATTCCCATCCTGATGTTTAATTCATGGTATTTGTTGCAGACACATGCTATGGGACCTCAGCTGCCATTGGGCAAATTTGGACTTGAAAAGGTTTGCTACCCCCAAGGTAATTTGAAATGCAATTCAGCAGCTACTGTATATTTTACCCAGTTTGGTTGTTTATATAGTTAGGGACCACACTTTGTAGAGTAGGGTGATCAGACATCTCCGGTTTCCGGGGACAGTCCCCGGATTGAGGACACTGTCCCCGAACCAAGTCTGTCCCCGGTTTTGTCCCCGGATTGGATTTGAACAGGGGCTGGGGCAATTTCAAAGACAGTCTGTGCAGAATAAAAAAAAAAATCTGATTTACACCCCCCTCGCTCTGCCGCTCCTACTAGCTTAGGGGGCGGGGTGTATTTTTTTCATTATCTGTGCCCCTTTCTGATGATCATGTGCTGGTTGGAGTGGAGAGAATATCTCTTCAGTTTCGGGTGCATGCCCGTTCTGCTCCTGCTCGCATGTTCTTCTGCCTTGGCGCAATTCCCGGACAACCACCTACCCATGTCCTTGTCTTCCCTGGCGGAGTGATCTTCCTTCGCTTTCCACCGAGTAGTAGCAATGGAGCTTCACGTATATTTGGGAATGTATATGCAACAAAAACCTCTATTGGAAACCATTTGTAGGTAAGTAGGGAACAATGGTTCCCCCATATGCATCTTCCTTTGTTGGAGGTAAGATGAATGAGAAGCAATATAAAAAACAAATTTACAAACTTAGACCTAAACTTGTTTTACAAAGACCAATCCAATACAAACAAGTTAGATTAATGCCATTCACACTTTCTCATAGAATTGCGTTGTACAATATAGGGTGCTACTAAATCCCAACCCATCTCTCCAGGCTACTTACAAGAAGTATGATGAAATGGCCACACCCACAAACTATATTGTTTGAAAGCTATGTATTTAGGCAATACTTTGTGGGTGTGCCCATTTCATTATACTTCCTCCATACACATTGTTACACACAGTTTGCAAGCAAGAAGAGAAAAGACATGCTATTGTCTTGCCACCAAAATTGTAAGGGAAGGCCTCACAGCTGAAAATCCTTTAAATTGCACGTCTTGGGGATGTCTTTAACCGCTTGACCTCCGGAAGATTTACCCTCCTTTGTGACCAGGCTAATTTTTGCGATACGACACTGTGTTACTTTAACTGACGATTGCGTGGTCGCACGACGCTGTACCCAAATGTCCTTTTTTTCCCCACTAATAGAGCTTTCTTTTGGTGGTATTTGATCGGCTCTGCGGTTTTTATTTTTTGTGCTATAAATTAAAAGAGACCGACCATCTTATCTTATCTGCTATAAAACATATCCAATAAAAAAAAATTTAAAACATTTCTTCATCAGTAGAATGTACTGATTGTAGCTACATGTGAACAAATACCCAGGAAAAAAACCCATTCCGTTTAAAATATAAATGCAAGGCAAAACATTTGTGTATATACATTAAATAAACCTTATAAATACTTTTTTTTTTTTTTTTTAACCATAATCTCTGTTCTCAGCTGCATAAGGGGTTCAGAGAGCTGGGTCGAAGAAACAGCAGGATACTGATCTTTCCAGTGAATGGCTGTGCATAGGGGCATGTCAGCACAAGTCTAGATATTGGAGAACATAGCTCCCAGCACAGCCAGAAAACTGACCATATTGGGATGGGTGTGCTCTCATGCCTAGCATGGTCAGTTTGAAATAGGAAAGCAGGTAACCGCAAGTATCACCAGGTATTTCGTACAAAGGAAGCAACACAAAGAGAAGAGGATACTTTTAAACACGTATATGGTACAACAGGCACATATCAAGAATATGACATATTCTTCAGGCTGCAGCACGTTTTTTTAAATACGGCCTCAGTAACCACGTGCTTTGGCATTTTAGACCATTTTTTGCTTTACAATTAACTTTGCACCCTAAACTACTGTAGCCACCCTGTCATCAGAGGTGTCTATTACGTTTAGTTATCCTGGATTGTAGCGTTGCCATGTGTTTCTGTCCACTCCCTTCTATGTACTTGTATAAAGATGGCCATACACTATTCAATCTGATTGTATATTGTGTATTTAGTGAAAAAGGTGATCACTGATTGATTGCATTTCATTTAAAAAATGTGCAGCTGGGAATGAGAGGGTGGATGATGCATGGTGTGTGCTAATGAGGTCAGCTGGTCAACTCCTTCCTGTGTCATGACCTACAGTCTGTAAGGAAGTAAGACAGAAGTAATAGATACGTTTGGAATCATTGATGTCGGACAGTAAGATAAATGTCTGTAGATTTTATGGAAAGCTTTGATATTTTTGCAAAAAAAGTACATGAATGCTATATTGGTGCATAGGGGAGTTGGAATTTAGAAAAAAATAATCCCTCTGGGACTTTCATTTTGTTTTCAGCTGTAGATAATTAGTCATATTCAGTCAAAGCAAAAAAAAAAAAAACGGAACTGCTGCGAGGCAAACAAGGCGTATGCCTTTGGCGGCATACATACAAGAAGTATGATGAAATGGACACACCCACAAACTATATTGTTTGAAAGCTATGTATTTAGGCAATACTTTGTGGGTGTGACCATTTCATTATACTTCCTCCATACACATTGTTACACACAGTTTGCAAGCAAGGAGAGAAAAGACATGCTATTGTTTTGTCACCAAAATTGTATGGGAAGGCCTCACAGCTGAAAAATATTTAAATCCTTTAAACTGCACATCTTGGGGATGTCTTTAATCGCTTGACCTCCGGAAGATTTACCCTCTTTCGCTCGCTATAAATAAAAAGAGACCGACCATCTTATCTTATCTGCTATAAATCATATCTAATAAAAAACATCTAAAACATTTCTTCATCAGTTTAGGCCAATATGTATTCTGCTACATATTTTTGGTAAAAAACAAAATCAATTAAGTGTATATTGATTGGTTTGCACAAAAGCTTCTAGAAACTATGGGATCTTTTTTATTTGTTTATTTATTTTTTCTAGTAATGGTGGCTATCAGTGACTTAAAGCAGGATTGTAATATTGCGGTGGACATTATGACACTAACTGACACTTGTGACACGCTTTGGGGACGAGTGACACTAATATAGTGACCAGTGTTAAAAATATGCCCTGTCACTGTACTAATGACACTGGCTGGGAAGGGGTTAAACTTTAAAGGGTTAACTATGTGCCTGACAAGTGTTTTTATAAACTGTGGGAGGTCCTTTTACTAGGGGAAGACATGGATCCTAGTCCCTGCTTTGCAGACACAGGATCCATGCCTTCCCTCCTGTTAGAACGATAATCTGCCTTGTTTACATAGGCAGATCAGTTCTGTCTCTCTGGCTGATGATTGGTGGGTAGCGGCGGAGGTACGAATTCGCGCTCCCCCACCCGGAAGTGTAAGATCATGTATATATACGTGAGCCTTGTAGCTGCTATAGGGCGGTCAGCAAGTGGTTAAAGTACATGTGAACAAATACCCATCAACCCATTCCATTGAAAATAGAAATGCAAGGCAAAACATTTGTGATACATTAAATAAACCTTATAAATACCAATGTTTTTTCCATGACCTCTGTTCTCAGCTGCATAAGAGGTTCCAAGAGCTGGGGGTGAAGAAACAGCAGATCTTCCCAGTGAATGGCTGTGCAGAAGGGCATGTCAGCACAAGTCTGAACATTGGAGGACATTGGAGAACGTTGGCTCCCAGCACAGCCAAAAAACTGACCATATAGGTATGGGTATGCTCTCATGTCTAGCGTGGTCAGTTTGAAATAGGAAAGCAGGTAACCGGAAGTATCACCAGGTATTTCGCACAAAAGAAGCAATGCAAAGAGAACAGGATACTTTTAAACACGTACATGGTACAACAGGCACATATCAAGAGTATGACATATTCATTAGGTTGCAGCACGGTTTTCAGAGACCACATGCTTTGGCATTGTAGAACTATTTTTGCTTTACAATTAAATTTGCACCCTAAACTACTGTAGCCACCCTGTCATCAGAGGGGTCTATTACATTTAGTTCTACAGGATAGTAGTGTTGCCTAGGCCAATTTGTAGTTTTGTCACTTGGTTTCTCCTCTAAGTTTGAGGGTGTTGCAGTTCCAGCGCCCAAGGTGGGAGAGCCAGTGGATGGAAGTCCTGCTGGAGGAGGATTGGTGTCCGCCCTCAGAGGAGCCTGGCACTCCCATGGATAGAGGAGAAATCTGGCGGAGTATGGAACCCTGATAACAGAGGAGACCTTTTACCCAAACCCTCTCTCCCTGTCTACCTGGGAGTCCAAACAATAAAGCTGAAGACTAAAGTAATTGACACCCATCATTGTCATGACTATCTCCACTAAGCCCATGGGGTAATACTAGCCCTCTCACTGGGTTGGGGCATGTGTTCCCTGTCTCCGGCTAGAAGGGGCACTATACTACTAATATTAAATTCATTTCAATCAGAAATAGGCTTTTTTCAGGTAGTTTCAAAAGTGACATAACATGACCGAGGCGTAACTAGAACCTGCAGGGCCCCGGTGCAAGAAACCATGAAGGGCCCCCCTGGTCCCCTTACCACTGATCTCGGGGCCCTTTTCTCCCATCATGGGACCCTTTATTACGGTCCTGCAGCAGGCCACATTCCTGTCATCTTGGGGTCCCCCCAAGGTGGTGGAATGCCAGAGCCCAGTCGCAAGTATGACCTTTGCGACCCTGGTAGTTTCACCACTGCTGTCAGTAGTTTTTTATTTTTGTTCTATTTTTTTATTCTTTTTTTCACCATTTAAGTTTATTTATTTATTTTTTTACAATTTTTTACAATTATTTTTTTTACCTATTTTTAGGACCCTCATTAGGGGGCTTTGGTGAAATATTAGGGGTCTAAACAGACAGATGTAGTGCTGGCCCTGACCTCCAAAGGCCTAATGGTGACCTCCAGAATTGGGTAGAGCTGACATCCTTCCTTGTAGAGTGGGTTACTAGGCATATTGGGTGTAATGCAAGATGGAGTCACTTTTTGGATGCCAACAGAAGAGATTTACTGTCTCTTAACAAGAACTGGAGGAGAGAGGGTTAGGGCCAGGACATCCTTAGGCCGATGCAATGGTAACTGGCAGACTCTGAGACAAAATAAGCAGACAGCTATACAGGATAAGGGCCCTCCAGCTGGATGTGGTCCCTGTATTTGTAGAACTGCTGTCTCCTATGGCAACTGAACTTGCAACAGTCAATAGTGATCCTTACATGTAACTCACAGTAACTTGGTATAGATCTTTTCTTATATCTTACAGTGTCCCATTGTAGATCTTTATCATTATCAGACCTCCAGTTAGACCAAGTTTCTTTGGAGATTTTAAAGGGTACTATTTATGTAGGAAATGTGAGGTTTGCCAAAATGATTGCCTTGGGGAGAGACAATATCTCTCTTTTGGCTCTAATGTCACTGGTCAGACATACAATGTAAACACTTTTAATACGTGTTCGACTAATACCGCGTACACATGATCGGAATTATGGTTGAAAAAAGCTCTGATGGTTTTCCCGACGGAATTCCGCTCAAGCTGTCTTGCCTACACACGGTCACACCAAATTACGACCGTCAAGAACGCGGTGACGTACAACACTACGACGAGCCGAGAAAAAAAATCAAGTTCAATTTTGCATGTCAGAATTGCTACAGATGATCGGAATTTCCGATGGAAACCTTTTCCGTCTGAAAAATTGAGAACATGCTCTCAAACTTTTGCTGGCGGGAAATTCGGCCAGCTAAATTTCGATTCAGCATACACACGGTCGCATTTTCCGATGAAAAGCTCTCATTGGTCTTTTGCTGGGCGAAATTCCGATTGTGTGTATGCGGCATGAGAATGTGGTTTATTTGATCACGTGCCCTTGCGGCCTACATTATGTAGGTCGCACTATTCGTAAATTGGAGACCATGCTCAATCAAGGAGCATCTGGCCAACATCCGCAAAGGTTTTTTTTTTTAAACCATAGTCTGTCAAAACACTATGTGCTATGCCATGGAAAAAGCCTTAAAGGCACTTCCTTTATGGCTATAGACAAATTCAATTCCCATTGGAGAGGTAGTCATACCAGGAGAGAGATCTCAAAGATGGAAACCTGGTGGATTTATTTTTTTAATTCCTACAGACCACATGGGTTGAACATAGAATGGAACACTAATTCCTTCATAAATAATAGCTGAATTTGTTCACTATTATATGTTTTTGATTTTATTCATTTTAAATTAGGATTTTTTATTATTTTGATGGCAGCACTGTATCTATCTGTAATTAGTCCTTGATCAGCCCATTTATTTGTCATTAATATCGTTTCGTTTTTTTAGACCTTCTGAAAAAGTTTTTTATTTATTAACATTTCTTGTTTTCATGTGGCCCAGTTTATTTCAAGCCCAGTCTCAGAAATCAGATTAATAAGATATGCATTGTATATGCATTGTCTTTGCTCTGGTCTCCCTTTAATATGGCCGCTATGGGTGGGCTGGGCTATATACATCCTAGCCGTGCTGTTAGCATTCGGCGGTGACGTGCTTCTGCATCCGGCGGATGAGAGTGAGGCTTGGAGCGAAAGGAAGAAGAAGGGCTTTCAATAATTACACCCTCTCCCTATAAATAGAGAAAGTGATGATCTCCAAGCCACGCCCCGATGATGTTCCTCATTGGATGAAACGCTGTGTAGGGTGGAACTTGTTGTGACATTATAAAGAGTGACATTATAAGGCAGGAAATAATAATAAATAGGTCTAAATAATATTTATTACCTATCTTTCTCCCTTCAAGCTCCTACAAACCCTAGAAGTATCCACAATGCTGCTGTTAGAAATCACAGGGCCCGATACATCCTACTTGGCAGGGCCCCCTTCCCGGCCGAAAGTGATCGAGGGCATACATTTTATCAGTCCCTTTCTCTACAACCTCAGCTGCACAGATGGATGAATTGGAAGAACTCTGAGGCTTCTTGCTCATTCACAAACTGAAGCATAGTAAACTAAGTTTACTATGCTTAAGTGATGAATGTACACAGGAGTGATTGTAACCGATCACTCACTGTTCAGGAAAGGAAGGGGCCAGTAAGTAACATTTACTGGCTCCTTCCCCGCTCTCCATCAGGAGAAGCTGACAGCGCTGCAGGGGGGCAGACAAGGATCGGTGTCTGCAGTAGGACATTACAGCTGGCCCTCCTGCTCAGCAGGTCCCTGGGCCCCCCTTTTGAACTGATGGGGCCCGGGCCCACTACAGGAGGGCTGGCTGTACTGCCTTATCAGTGGCCCTTCGTATCCATTACAGTGGGAATTGTTTAGATGTTGCTTGGTTCTCTGTAACTCTAAAGACATACATACTGAACACAACATGTCATAGGCAGTTGTAGATGGTGGGCTTTACAGATTTTTCACTGTAAATTTTACTATTTTCCTTTGACATAATTAACACTTTAAGAGCCGATACAGGTATCAGAAATTAAAATAAGGAACCATGAGCATTTAAGAGCTGAACGTTGCAGTTTTAATTGAAAACCTTGACAATCATCCATTAAATATTTCTGTTTTAGTTATCAATGCTTTAATTGTAGACCACACTGTAGACCAGTCTGATGTTGCTCCCATTGCTCTGGCCACTTTGTTGCAGTTAACAGTCTTGCCATTTTCAGTTGCATCTAAAATCTATGAATATCTTCTTCTAGTTGCCTTACTCCTTGGATTCTAGAGTGTGGACTTGTTTTCTTTTTTTTCATGCCACCACAGTTATTTGCCCTTCTGTAGAGACAAAACAATAAAACATGTTTGTTTTAACGCTCATTCAAAAGTCTGGATTGAGGATTTCAAAAGTCTGAATTGATGTTTAGAAGTATCTTCATGCACCGCAACATTTCAACATGTGCTGCATAACAGCCAACATCTACATTCAGGGAAATCAATAGTACTTGACTATGAACAGTACTTGATAGCTGACAACATAAGCCGTCCTTTAAGGGCTGCATAAATAATTTCCCTCCATATCACAATTTATAGAAGCAGTGTCATTTTTCAAAAAAGCTTAACCTTTATCATTAAGTAGACAGTCTCCAAAGTGGACCTTTTAAATTAACTTTAATTGTGTATGTGCCTCTTCCCACTCCCTTTCTAACATTTGGAAATTCATTTTATTTTAATTTTTTTAAGTTAAAGCTGGACTAAAGCTGTAATTCAGCTACTTTGTACTGCAGGCATACCATGAGTTAAGTCCAACGAGGCAACTGCCATCTACGTGCAAAATTTATAAGAATTTTAATGGAACTAATAAGGATGTGAACTACAATAAACACTCACATGTGTTCCATAAGAATGTGCGCATCTTTTTTTTTTTTTTTTCTTTTTTTTTTGTCCACTTCAGAAAGAATATTCGTGGGTGAGTGTCAGCTATGCCCGCATCTCCATCCCTCTATTTGTCTTAGCATCATTAGTGGATTGTTTCATTTTCCCCCTCTTTTTTTTTTTTTTTTTTCCCCCCCACCCTTCCCCCCTAACCCCCCCATGCCCCCCCCTCCCCGATCCCGTCCGCTGCTGTGCCCCCACCAAATGTCTTCTCCTCCCCTTAACGTCTGGCTTTCCGCGGCTAGATCTCCTTCCGCCTTCACTCCCCAGGGATCATCAGTTACACGGCTGCACTCGCAGAGCCTCCCTATGGCTCCAAGACCTCTTGAATTTTCTCCAGCTCTCCCATCTGGCCCTTGTGGCCTCTCTGTCCTCCTCCCCAATGTATAGCACACATTCCATCCTGTAAGTGGATTCCACCGCGTCAACCCATTCCCATAGGGGTGGGCTTTCCTTGTCTTTCCACCTTCTTGGAATTACCTTTTTTGCCGCATTGAGCAAATGGGGGATCAATGAGCCTTTGTATTGGCTGATTCCCTCTGATGTAGCGTGCATCAGTACCACCCACGGGTCATTTTTTACCTCGATCGTTGTTATTTCTTTTATGAATTTTAAGATGGTCTCCCAGAATTTTTGGATTTTGGCACACTCCCACCATAGGTGGCCCATTGTACCCCTTTGGTCACAACCCCTCCAGCAGTTTGCGGGTGTATCCGCCTGGAAACTGCTGATTCTATCCGGGGTTCTATACCACCTGGCCATGCACTTATAGTTTGTTTCCGCAGTTTTCGCATCTACAGCTGACCCATGTGCTAATTTTAAGATTTTCTTACTAGTGCCTATTTCTAATTGTGTTCCTAATTCGCTTTCCCATTTGGTAAGGTATGCGGCATCTCCGGTCTATCTCTTTCTAATAACAGTTTGTAGATTCTAGATATTCTTTTTTTAGAGCTTTCTGCCGTGAAGATTTTCTCTAATTTTGTTAGGTCCTTAGCCTCCCTTAATGGACCAGGGAGGGAGCCCACAAAATGAGATAGCTGGCGATGCCGCCATCCATCCATGGAAAAAGCCTCGTTGTTCTGTAACTCGTGTAGTGTCATAACCTTCCCCTTACTAATAACTTCCCCTAATCTCGTGCAATCCTTTCTAATCCAATCACCTCCTATTTCCTTTAACCCTGGCGGGAAAATGGGATTTTCTTTAAGTGCTATAAGTGGTGAATTGTATTTTTTGTTGAATATTTTATAGATTTTGTCCCAGATTTTTACTACCCTGTCAAACGCTTTTTCAGCGTCGATTGAGAGAAGCAGACTGGGGGCTCTCGAGTCTCCCATCCTCTGTATTGCTAGCAGAGTCCGAATCCCATTATCCCTCCCCTCTCTCTACCCGAACGAACCCAACCTGGTCCGGATGGATCAGTGTGCCAAGTGCCCCTTTATTCGATCCGCCAGTATCTTGGCGTATAATTTTGTGTCGAAATTTAATAAGGAGATAGTGTCGAAATTTAATAAGGAGATAGGTCTATAATTCGAGCACACTGATCCAACCTTCCTCAAGAGGGTGATCGTAGCTTTTAGGGCCTCTTCGCTCATATCGTAGTCTATCCCTAATCCATTCATGTATCGCAGTAATCTCGGTATGAGGATCGCTTTGTACGTTTTATAATATGAGGCCGTGAAGCCATCCGGGCCCGGGCTCTTTCCTATTGGTGAGTTATTGATGGCTGCTAAAATCTCCTCCTCAGTTATTGGTCTCTCGAGCTAATCTCTCTCCTCCACACCTAGAGCCGTTAGCCCTACCCTCCCTAGAAACTCTGAGGTTTTCTGGCTATTTCCAATGCTATCATTGTTCCCCCTGGTTTTCACCTCATAAAGTTCTTTGTAGTACTCTCTGAATGTGGCAGCTATTTCACTAGAGGTATGCTTCATCTCACCGTTTCTTGTTTGAATTTTTTCAATAAAATTTCTGGTTTTCTTTTTTTGTAGTTTCCTTGCTAGATATTTCCCTGGTTTATTTCCCCATATGTACTGCTCCCTGGCCAATTTATTGAACTTCTGTCTGACTTCCTGTTCAGCTAGGTCTTTTAATTCCTCTCTCTTATCCATAAGCTCTATATTAGACTTTTGATCTCGGCCATCAGGGCCTGCGTTTTTCTCCCCTCCTCCCTTTTCTTCCATGAGGCTTTCGCTATCAGGAGCCCCCTAATGAATGCTTTATGAGCGTCCCACAGTTGGGCCTCTGAAACCTCCCCGTTGTCATTAATTTGAAAGAACCATTCTAGCTCCTTTTTGATATAGTCCCTAATCTCTTTGTGCGCATCTAGTAGTATCAACAGAGGGGTTGCCAAAGTTCCAGGTCAGTAGCCAGTCGCCACTGGTGGTGTCGGACAGTGGGAGCTGGGTCACCGGTCATTTGATTTGATAAAGGAGCTGATTGGCGCTCCGAAACGCAATACCAGGGCAACAGGACCGACCTCGGGGGTTGACGTCACTTCCACATTCTGTGGTGGTTACGGAAGTCCACCTCTACATCTGATGAGAGTAGGACATCACCAGCGAAGGCTGGCTACCGACCTGGAACTTGGGCGACCCTTTTGTTGATACTACTAGATATGCACATTCCCTATGGAACGCATGTGAGTGTTTATTTGGCTGTTCCATTAAAATTCTTATAAGTATTGCAATTAGAGGTGCCCCCTGTGTGTTTTTGTTGTCTTACAGAGGTTCTTTCCTGTCTCTGGGAGGAGCTACCCATCTAGTGCTCTCTTGATACATCATCCCTTCCTGTGGATTTATAGACTTTTGTAGTTTTATGAACTATAATATGACACATATTACAATTGGTTTTATATAAGACTTACACGGTCTTACACACTAATTTACCAGAGATTGCACAATATATCTTGCAGTTGCTATTATTTATGTCTGACAGTTTTATTGTGCTCCAGGAAAATAACTTCCAGAGTTCCACTAGATGCTCGCTGTAGTCTCAGCTACTTCAAGAGCAGAGTCGCTGGAATTTGCTCTGTCCACCTTCCACTCATTTTGCCCATTCACAGAAGTCTTTGTATTATGTGAACTCATTCACAAAACAAAGGCTTCTGTGAATGGGCAGCAGAGGAGAGGGGAGGGGTGGAAATAGCTGCTGTATGTGCTTCTCTGCTCTCACAGCTAGAGTGTGTCCTCAAGTAATAGAGATAAGTCCCAGAGATGACATGCACCTAATTGGGCTTTATTTATAGTGTGCCTGCACTCTTTGTAAAGTTGCTGAATTCCTAGAATTTCATCTATATTTGATTTTTTTTATGCTCCAAAGCACTTGTGTATTTCCGGCCTAGGCTACAACAATGTTTGTGTCCCTTCTTCTGCATGTGTGCAGATGTGCCTCTGGGGTTCGGGTCCCAGCAGAGCCCTGTGGCACATCTGCCCACATGGGTATTCCCTCACATATGCAAATACGGGCTGTTATGGAAGTTAAGAAACTGTTTTGCATTGCTGTTTTGCACTGTAATTCCCTTACAGTGCGCAGATGTGCCTAGGGGTTCTGCCAGGAACTGAAGGCCAGAGACTTTTGGCACACCTTGTGGATATGGATCATCAGGTATGTTTCTGTCTTTATAGGTTAAGACTTGGGGGAAATGTGAATGCATTGAAGCCTGCCCCAAGCAACAGGGCAGTGAATATTCAGATTGTCCACTGCATAGCTATGAATGGAGATCCACTCAGAGCTGCATTGAGTTGAGCTGAGACCCACATAGAGAGCAGGTGTGCGTGCATGGAGCGTGCAGTGAACCCGGGGACAGGGTTTCGTTTTAAAGACTGCCTATAGAGCATCCGGGAGCCTGTATATGGTGCTACTGCTACCGCTGATGTTGAAAGAGATTGTGCATCTATAAAATAAGGTAAGTACTTTTAGAGCCCACCGACACAAATAAGAATAATATCATGCATGTGTGTGTTAGCGGGAGGGGTCAATCGTTTGGGGTGAGGGTATTAAATGGGATCTAGTCATAGATCTATTTGGAAAGAATTGGAGCAAGGATTGGAGAGCAAAAAAAATAATGAAATCTGTCTGGTTGCTATGAACAACTGCTTCAATTTTCTGTTCTGTATTTGTGTCTGGTATCATTACTGCACAGCATAACTCACCTAACTCTTTATTTTCTTTCACATTTTCTAGTCTCTTTAAAAGAGAAGCATGGGAATTTTGTTTTTTCGGGAATCATACTTACCTAAGTGGATGATGTATCTGTCCCCTTCCTGCTCTAGGACTGAGAAGCGAGCAATCAAACACTGCTGATCGTTCGGTTCTCAGAGCTCTCAGAGCTCCCCAAGCAGAGAGCTGGTGACTGTCAGTCACAGGTTCCCTGCTCTGCCCCCTCCTTGCTCACTGGAGCGCTGGGATGTGGAACGGGCGGGAGCAGCCAGCTCAGGCTCTCAGAAGCTCGCTGACAAGCTAAGCCAGGTGCTTGTCCAAGTATTTGGGTGGATCCCGACCATATGGTTGCGATCTGGCCTGAGTCCGGTCCGGCTCTGTGATATCAGCCGACAGCGGGCTTCAGCACACTGTCTGCTGAAAACGGGTCACAGGGGTGCAGAACAAACTGCACTCCTGTGATCCACAGGAGAAGTAAAGCCAAACAAGCTTTTAGATAGGGTGTCCTAATAATGCATTTCAGGAAGCTAATATCATCCTGGAACATTGTATTACAGGCACAAAGAGAGGATAATATAATCAGACTTTATCTGTCTCATGTCTGGGATATTCAGACTGAACATAAGATGAAGAAATGTATAAAAACTCCAAGACATAGCTCTATTAATATATAGACAACGATTTGCACATTTTGACTAAACATAAAAGTCAAGCTAAGCCCCACACCCCTCTACCCTATGAGTCTCCTTATTGGTTAAGGATGCTACCCATTATGTTAAAAGACCAATAGAGAGCATAAGAGGAAGGAAGGTGTAAAGACAGGCTAGAATTTTACAGAAGTATAGAATGGCTTATAAATGCAGGTGCCTCTATCTCTGATTGTTTTGATGAAGAACTCAATCACCTAGAAGAATCGAGAACCCTATGGTGACTCTCCCACTGCCTTCATAATAAAATAAATCTATTGTGTCCATAACTGCTATATAAATACATAAATTACAAACCTCTGTCACAAGTTCACTGTCACATGGATACTTATAGCTTGCTCCACCAGTCTCCCCTAGAATCAGAGATAATAAAGAAAGCTTGAGAAATGGTGACAGGTTAAAGGTCTAAGACAAAGAACAACATATCCCTCCGTTTTGCATGGTGAGTCCCCTCTATGCCATTAGATGTCATTTAGTATCTTGGACATTTGGATGAGTCTAGGTAGATTGTATGCCCAACTCCAACCAAGGCGAAGGAACCAAGTTTCAACCACAACAGATGCTCACAGCTTTCTATACATGAGTCCAGGGCTGGTGCAAGGATTTTTGACACCCTAGGCTAAACCTCATTATGTGCCCCCATATTGGCTTCGCCCATGACTCCACCCCCCCCCCCCCCCCCATTGCCCTGTCCATGTATACAGTGAAGGTGGCGGGTTGAAGATTTTTGTGGCGCCTCAGAACCTATTTCTTCGTAGTGGTATATAGACAAGCTGGTGTAAAGGGAAACTCTGATGTAAGGTGGTCTCTGATCACCAGAGCCCCCTTACATCAGAGTTTGCAGCATTCCCACTTACATTACAATCCGCAGAGTTCACTTTTACTTCACAGTCTGCAGCATCAGTGTTCACAGTGTAAAGGTAGGGCAAGTGGGAACTCTGCACACTCTAATTTAAAGGGGGACTCTGTGGACTGTGGTGTAAAGGGAAACTCTGATGTGGGGGGGGGGTCTCTGGTCACCAGAGCCCCCCTCCTTACATCAGCATACACAGCATACACTATGGTAAGGAGGAACACTGATGTAAGAAGGGAGTGAGGGCACTGATATAAGGGGAAGTAGTCCCCTTATCTTAGGGTCCCTACTCCCCTCTTACATCAATGTCCCCCTGCAGATTCTTTTCATCGGATGGCAGGGCAGTCTGCGGCATGCAGGGCTGGTGCAAGTATTTTTGACACCCTAGGCGAAACCTAATTTTGCCGCCCCCCCCCCGGCTCCACCCCTGACTCCACCCCCTTTATTCAGCCCATGTACACCCCACCTTTTTAATGAAGCTCTCATCAAATTCAGCCCACCAGCGCCTATCAAATGCAGCCTACCAGCGCCTATCAAATGCAGCTTACCAGCGCCCATCAATGCCACTTCACCAGCGCCTATAAAATACAGACTCACCAGCGCCCATCAATGCCGCTTCACCAGCGCCAATGAAATACAGACTCACCAGCGCCCATCAATGCCGCTTCACCAGCGCCAATGAAATACAGACTCACCAGCACCCATCAATGCCGCTTCACCAGCGCCAATGAAATACAGACTCACCAGCACCCATCAAATACTATCTCACTAGCGCCCATCAAATACAGACTCACCAGCGCCCATCAATGCCACTTCACCAGCGCCCATCAAATACAGACTCACCTTTGCCCATCAAATACAGACTCACCTTTGCCCATCAAATACAGACTCACCTTTGCCCATCAAATACAGACTCAGGGGGGGGGAGTTTGGCAGATCAGTCAATATAATACATACACACATTTTAAAATTATATTTAATTGTCATCACATATACAATCTCATCAATCTCTGCTGTACTGCCTGTGTACCTGCCAGGCTGCCTGCTGCCTCTGTTCTGACTGTGTCATGATGCGATGCCTCTTCCTGTTCAGAATCCAGGCAGCACCTGTCCCAAAGCTTGGCGAGCCGCCGCCTGGCGCCATGCCGCCATGTTGTTACTGTCTGTATTCCCATGATGGTCCATGATCCATCCAATCCATCCATAATCCGTTGCAAGAGCGCGGGGGGCGGGGCCGAGCGCGGGGGCGTGACCGAGCGCGGGGGGGCGGGGCCGGGGGGGCTGTGCTGCTGGACTGACAACAATCATGCACTGTCACACTGAACTGAAGAGCGGCCTCGGCGCCGAGCAGAGAGGGGAGAGGGGGGCTGGGTGCTGTGCTGTGCTGTCTGAGCCTGACACAGTGTCAGTGAGAGACATGACATGTCACACAGACACAGTCATCATGAGCGCAGCTGCGGAGAGCAGAGAGGGGAGGGGGGCGGGCGGGTGCTGTCTGAGCCACAGAGTGAGAGAGTGAGACAGTGTGAGACACAGAGAGCGCCCTGGAGTCTGGACAGAGAGGGGGGATTACTTACTGTCTTTGTCATTACACAAGCGGGGGGGGGGGGGGGCGGCGCCGCCGCTGCCTCTGCTTGACAGTCTGTGCAGGACTCAGAGTCACTCACTCAGAGTAAAATAACCAGCGGCCGGGCGCCCTAGGCGGCAGTGCGCCCTAGGCGGTCGCCTAGTCCGCCTAGTGGTAGCACCGGCCCTGGCGGCATGGAGCTGTTTTGCACTGACCTAAAGTTTCCGGTGCAGTCCAGAGCACCGAGGGCAGGGATGGATCCTCTTCTCCTTCCACTCTCTCTCCTTGCAGTGGAAGTGGAAAAGGCGCCTTTAAGTGCATCAGATCAGTGGACCACCCCGACTCCCCGAGCCCTTCAGTGGACCACCCCCTAAGCCAAGCCCTTCAGTGGACCACCCCACCCAAGCCGTCAGCGGACCACCTCGCCTCTTGCCCGAGCCGAGATGTGGTTCGAACCAAGCGGCCTGGAGAGAGGAGGGGGAGCGGGGAACAGCAGCAGAAGGACCAGGGCCGCCATCAGGGGGGTACAGGCAGTGAGGGGCCCGGCTGGCCAGGGCCCACTCCACCTACAGTAGCACATGAAATCTATGACCTTTTGTGCCACGCTAGCCTGCGCAGTGGCCGGTTGCTATAGATGAAGAATCCTACTTTCACTTCCCCCACAGCGCAGACACAGTCTGGAGTCAGACTTGAGTTCCAGAGCTGCAGAGATCCCGACCCCATGAGGGACAGGGGACCGATCTTCAGCTGGCATCCAGGGGGTGGAGACACAGAGCCTGCAGTCCAGAGCCAGCAAAGACACACAGGAGGAGCCGGTGTCCTATCGAATACTGTCCCCGTCGGATAGTGTCCGCCGTGTACTGCGCATGCGCAGTACGGATGACAAGCAGATTCTGAATATATCCGAAGATGAGCGGCGCCTGCGCTGTGAGTCCAGGTTCAAGCCCCACATTCCAAGTGGACATAGAGTTAGAATAAAAAAGAGCCGAGCAAAGCGAGGCCGTGCCCGAAGCGTGGCCGTGCCCGAAGCGTGGCGATCGAAGCAAGCCCGCAAGGGGCCCTCTAACTTTGTGCAGCCCTATGTCCACTTGGATGGTGGGGCTTGCACCTGGACTCACAGCGCTGGCGCCGGTCATCTTCGGAGATTTTCGGAATCTCCTTGTCCTCTGTACTGCGCAAGCGCTGCGCCTGCACAGTATGGGGCGGACACTATCCGATGGCCGGACTGTTTTTGACAGAACACCGGCTCATAGATCTTCTTCAGCGGTAAGCCCGAGTGTTGTGAAGTGGAGTACCTGTCTCTTTGACACAGATTACAAGCAGGCAGCAGTTTACACACAATGCTGGTCCTCAGCTCTGGCTTCAAACATTTTTTATTTTTTATTTACAGACATCCCTTATCTGCATAGGCATTTTGATGGTGACAGTGAACTATGCCTTAGGCCCCTTTCACACTGGGGTGTTGGCAGTAAAAAATAGCGGCGCTTTACCATCGTATTTGCGGGGGTATTCGCCCGCTAAACGGGGCGCTTTTAATCCCTGCTAGCAGGCGAAAAAGGGTTAAAACCACCCGCAAAGTGCTGCTGCAGTGCTTTGCCGGTGGTATAGCTGCGGTGCCCATTGATTTCAATGGGCAGGAGCCGTGGAGGAGCGGTATACACACCGCTCCTTCACCGCTCCAAAGATGCTGCTAGCAGGACTTTTTTTTAGCGTTCTGCCAGAGTACTGCTCCAGTGTGAAAGCCCTCATGGCTTTCACTTTGGAGAAACAGCAGCGGCTCTTCCAGGGCGCTTTGCAGTCGCTATTTTTAGCGTTTTACCACCTGCAAAGCAGGGGATCGTTAGCAGTAAAGCGCTGCTAATTTTAGCAGCTCTTTACCACTGTTATGGCGGCGCTTTTCGGCCGCTAGCAGGGTGCTTTTAGCACCCACTAGCGGCTGAGGAAAGGGTTAAAAGCGCCCTCAAAGTGCCACTGCCAAAGCGTTTTGCAGGTGCATCGGCAGCAGTGCCAATTGATTTCAATGACGGGCGGTGGAGAAGAGGTGTATACAACGCTTCCTCATCGCCCGAAAGATGCTGCTTACAGGGCTTTTTCTAATGTCCTGCAAGTACACCGCCCAGAGTGAAAGGGATCTTAAACTCTGGACTTTGGGTAATGTTGGTGGTCAGGCTGGGGGGAGGGGGGCCCAGGCCTAAAGCTGTGTAAGGAGCCCCAAAATTTCTGATGGGTTCCCTGAGAAGGACAGAGGCTGTATCAACACAGAAGCTTGCCTTGTTCCCGCCCATTGAAAACTATGGATAGGACGGGACGAGAGCAAAGCTCCCTGTTTTTTTCATGAACATAACTCTGCTCTGCCATGACATAGGCATATGGGTTTACTGAGTCTGCTTGTATGTATAGGCATGTATTGCACCATGCAATTTTTATGCCTGTATATTAGTTAGGATTCTCTGACATTACCTGTTACTATTTCTTGTGCTACAACAGTGGCTGCCTGGAAGATCGAGACCCTGTTCTGCAAAAATATTGGCAAAGTGAACACGGTTGCTGTGCCATTGACCTAAAAGAAAAAAAGATATCAATATTTAACTTGAAAAAAAAGATACATCAATCAGACTCTAGGAGAAAATGAACATGCCTGATACATCATTGTCCCTGATCTCATACGTGCGTAGGTTCTCCCAGCCCACACTCCCCTTATCTACTGATGCTGAGAAAGCGTTTGATAGGGTGGACTGGGAGTCGCTGATGTCAACGTTATCGCACTTGGGTGTTGGCCCGACCATGCTAATGAGAATTTTCGCACTTTACAGCTCCCCCTCGGCACAGCTATGAATTAACGGCACTTTAAGTGATGGCAATGGCACTCGCCAAGGCTGTCCCCTTTCACCAATTCTCTTTGCCCTTTTCCTAGAACCTCTCCACGCAATGATACAGAACAACCCCAACATTCACAGAATTAAAATATTCTTTATGGAACATAAGTACGTGGCGTACGCGGATGACATTCTTTTCTATGTCCAACAACCCCTTATCTCCCTTCCCAACCTAATGTCACTAAATTTGGAGACATTTCTAATTTTAAAATTAACCTATCCAAGTCGGAAATTCTGAACATCTCGATCTCGCATAAAACAGCAGAACATCTGAAACCATCCTTCCCCTTTAGTTGGTAACCTCACTCACTAAAATACCTGGGAATATTCCTTACGCCCAATCCAGCCTCCCTATTCCGTGTGAATTTCATCCCTTTACTAAACTCGATTAGAGCAGACCTACATAAGTGGACCCAGCTGGCTCACTTGTGGCTGGGGAGAATTAGCATTATGAAGGTGAACATTTTACCCAGGCTGCTCTTCTTATTCCAAATGATCCCTTAGAAGGTCCATCCAGGGTTCTTCACAGTGTTACAATCTATAATATGCAAGTATGTATGAAACCGCAAGAGCCCCCGAATTGCTAGAAATTTGCTAATTAAACCTAAAAGAGCAGGGGGCCTAGCATTACCGGATTTTAAGTGTTACTTTATGGCGATTATATTGAATAGGATATCAGATTGGAAATACCAGAAGGAATCCAAACTGTGGGTGCAACTAGAACTAGACCTGAGCGGCGTAGACTTATTCCCTCTGATCTGGATACCTAGTAAATTCCGTAAACTTTCCTTATCTACTTCACCTCTTACCAAGTCCTCCTTTGCGATGTGGGACTCACTGTGTAAAATGCATAAATGGCTTCACAATTCTCCTTTAATGCAACTAACGGGACATGACTATTTTCCTCCAGGAAACCTTGACCCTAATTTCAGCATCTGCATCTCCACGTCCCCAATCCTATTACATCAAGTGACAACGTCCAAGGGTATCTTACCCATATCCACACTTTTACCATCCCACACAACCTCATTTATGGACCAATGGAAATACCATCAACTCTCAAGGTTCGTCAAATCTCTACCACAACCACCACACTCCCTGTCGGATCTAACTCTGGTGCAGAGATTATTTGTTGATGATCAACCACCCGAGAAACCTATCTTCTACTTCTACCAGGCACTACTGGCCCTAACTTCACCAGCTCAGCCTGCATTCCTGTCTAAATGGGAACAAGATCTTCAAAGCCCTCTCTCAGAAACACAACGCTCAACGATACTTCAACTAACCCACACCTCCTCCATATCCACCAAAGCGGCAGAGGTAAACTACAAAATGTGCTGCACCAAGTCTTCCCATCCATATCAACGCTATGTTGATGGGAATGTGGAGAACAAGCAACACATGCTCACATCTGGTGGCTTTGCCCACGCATCCAACCATATTGGTCTATCATATTATATTGGATCAAAGAGATTCAGGGCTATGCAGTTCCAAATGATCCATGGGTGATACTGTTCAACTGTACAGGCAAACCAATAGGACCGTATATAAAATCCATAACACCCCACCTCTTGAATGCGGCCAAGGTGCTTATTCCCAGACTGTGGAAACAACAGAATATACCCACACTACGCCAATGGCTAATGGAGGTAGATCACTTATACCATGTGGAGATAGCACTTACTCCCTCAGACATAAATCAGAACTATCCAAGAAAATATCATATCTCAGACGGTATAAGCTGATGACTAGTTTATTACTGTACAAGCAGGTGTCCTATTGAGGCAGGATACTACTCCCCCTTCCCCTCCCCCATCTATATCACTCTCCCTTTTCTTTTCTCACTATCTTTCTCCATTTTCCCTCTCGGTTCTATACAGTTCTTTAAATTGTTGTTTTTACAATGTGGTACGTCAGGCCCTTATGCCTCATTGCCTCATTGCCTTATGGCAATTACTTCTGCATCTGCCACCATGTCGAAACCAAAGAGTCACGCTGGTCCATATCTAATGACCAGCCCTTAGTCCTTAATGTCGTTAAGTGTGCACATTCTGATCCCACAAGCTATTCCTATTCCATGCTGTAATGTGTGCCCATTGTATTGGCCTATTGGGGAAATGTACCCATATTTCATTGTAAACTTTTTTACACAATTAACAATAAAAAAAATGTATGAAAAAAACAAAAAAACAATCGCTTTAAGCCTTTGGCTCCCAGGCTTCTCACACATTTCGTGTGTGGATTTTGTAGGGACAGGTCACCCATCTGACAAGGACAGTCATTAGTGGCAGGGAGAGTTTCCAGGTGAGTAGGGAAAGGATAGAGACACGCCATCCTACCTGAAGACCCCATTGGGTCCAGACTGACCAGGTCACATTCCATCCCTCAAGACAGATTCTGTCAGCACATCTGAGACCTGCTCTGCTACACATTGCTGTTACTTGCCCTGAATGTTTTCCGGTCGCAGTCGGGTGCCTTCCTACCATGTTTTTTGTAAATTACTGGATTCTTCATGAATACAAGTTCTGTTCTCTACACCCAGAGTCTGTGTAATTACTGCTTCCCCACCATGCTGCACCTCCCCACATACTGTCATCGCTGGCTTTTACCTAATGTCAAACAGCAGTGAGGATGAGTGTAGTTCTAATAAAGGACAAAGTTGGAGAAAAAGTCTACAAGAATAATGAACTGAAAGATAGAAGAGGTTTTCACTTACTGAGCTTAAATACAAGAGTGCTTTGTTGCCATTCATTATATAATTCTCGATGTTTGGTAGCTAGGAAAAAAAGAAATGGAAAAGATGTAATGGCGACCCACCTTTGCTTCGTATTGACATATTTTAAACTCTATTATGAAATAATTTCCCTATAATCCTACCCTATTACATCATTAAAAAAAAAAAAAAAAACAATATACTTGACCTTTTTCCAGGTTTCTTCAACCAGGTTTGATAATGTCACAGATCCGTTTCATCCTCTTCTTCCATCAGCAGTATGCAAGCAGGTGCCAAACATTTTAATGATACACTATATGTTTAATGTGTTGCTGGTATCATTGGGGTTAACTTGCTGTGATGTGTCTATTTGGCCGGTGAAGGTTCCTGTAGCGAGGGGGTATTTAAACATAAGGGTGTGGGTCTGTAGGGCTCTCTTGCTTGGAAGATTGGTCATGGAAAGGAGAGGGACCGTACATCGAGAGATGTAGTGTGGTACTGAAAAGGGCCACCCATTGGTGGGACTCTGAGCAGGACTATAAATGAGTGCACGACTGAAAGATGGGAACTATTATAATTTAAAGGTATAGGACAACACGTATAGCTGAAATCCTGCCTAAATTTAAAGAAGAATGCAGATTTTGTGGAAAACTGTTAAGTTGTCATGTGAACGCTGATTCTACACTGTCTGAAAAAGTTTGTATGTTTTGCCAACTTTAGTCAGTAAATGGAGTTGTTGATTAAGTGCATTGTCTGGTCTGACTTACTGGGAATACTGAGTGAAATCCTACAGTGTATGGGAGTGGAGAACACAATGTGTAGTTAAATGTTTAACTGTCTGAATAATAGAGAGTGAGAGGTAAAACAAAGAGAAGCAGCCAGTTGGGAGCGGAGACGTTGATGGCCGATAACAGGGGTTCTGAAAGAGGCGTTGATTGGTAGCTGTACGGTCTAGCCTTTAAGTGGCAAGGACTCAAAGCTAGGGCCTGCTGCATAGCAAAACCCTTCTATGAACTGGGCCTAGTCCAGGAGTGTGAGAGACCTTGCAAAGTATACAACAGTTTCCCTCTATGCCTTTGGGTTGAAGAGCAAAGTGTAGCGTGTGTTAAAGAACTGGTGGAGGCAGATTGGAGTTCTATGCCATCTCCCTCAAAATAGTTTGGCATTCAGTGGTGAGACAGGTGTCACTGGTAGGAGAAAATACATTCTCCTTCTGGTGTGGGGCCCGGTGTAACTGGTTCGACTCTGGCCATGAGAGGGTGATAATTTACACATTATATGGCACCAACATGCAAAAACTAAAACTATCATTAGGTCATGGCATGCTGGTTTCACCATGCTATCTGTGCAATCAACAAGAGCCATTCTACTCTCTACTCCAGTGGAGTGCTTTGACCCCAGGGCTCACAGGAAGTCTGTTAAATTATGTTAGGCATCAGGATTATGAATCCATTCTTTGTGAATGATCAGGAGGGAGCATATTTAGACTATGGAGGCATCCAAATCAGATTTTGATAGGTAGGGTTGAGAATCCCTTCCTGCAGATGGAAGGCCTTGCATTTGGTCTTCCTAGTCATCAGGCAAATTTATTTACTTTTTTTTTGTGATACACCATGAAATTACACCGCAATCATCAAACAGGCCGGTTACTTTCCACAAAATCCCTCTGCAACCCATTTAAACTGCTATCTAACCTGGCCCCCAAATATTTCCTCTAGTCAGTGTATATCAAATGGGCTTGTTTCAACCAATGCCTTTCAATCAATAAAAAGTGAGACTTACCTGGCTTATTGAACTAAAGTCAGGACTATATCCAGTCAGTATGTCAACAGACACAATAGTATCGCCACACTCATTTCTATCTCCTGTGTATCTGAAATAGGAAAATTACATTTTGTAACAATAGAAAATTAAATGTACAAGGGCTGTACCAAATGTAATGCAAAGGTGGGCATAACTTACATGGGTCAATCACATTTCATACACTATATTACCAAAAGCATTGGGACACCTACCTTTACACGCATATGAACTTTAATGGCATCCAGTCTTAGTCAATAGGGTTCAATATTGAGTTGGCCCACCCTTTCCAGCTATAACAGCTACAACTCTTCTGGGAAGGCTGTCCACAAGGTTTAGGAGTGTGTCTATGGGAATGTTTGACCATTCTTCCAGAAGCTCATTTGTGATGTCAGGCACTGATGTGGAGGAGAAGGCCTGGCTCGTATTCTCCACTCTAATTCATCCCAAAGGTGTTCTATTGGGTTGAGGTCAGGACTCTGTGCAGGCCAGTCAGGTTCCTCTGCCTCAAACTTGCTCATCCATGTCTTTTTTAGACGTTGCTTTGTGCAGTGGTGCACAGTCATGTTGTAACAGGAAGGGGCCATCCCCAAACTGTTCCCAAAAAGTTGGGAGCATGACATTGTCCAAAATGTCTTGGTATGCTGACACCTTAAGAGTTCCCTTCAATGGAACTAAGGGGCCAAGGGCAACCCCTGAAAAACAACCCCATACTATAATCCCCCCTCCACCAAATGATTTGGACCAGTGCTCAAAACAAGGTCCATAAAGACATGGATGAGCGAGTTTGGGTGAAGGAACTTGACTTTTCCTGACCTCAACCCTATAGAACACCTTTAGAATGAATTAGAGGGGAGACTGTTGGCCGAGCCAGGACTTCTCGTCCACATCAGTGCCTGACCTCACAAATGCACTTCTGGAAGAATGGTCAAACATTCCCATAGACGCACTCCTAAAACTTGTGGACAGCCTTCCCAGAAGAGTTGAAGCTGTTATAGCTGCAAAGAGAGGCATCCCAATACTTTTGGTAATATAGTGTATGTTGGTTGAGTAACTAGTACTCTATAGTAACGCTTATTCTTTTTCATTGGAAGTAAATAATGGATTCCAAGCAGAAGTAACATGCCATCATTGAGTTCTTGACAAACAATGGGGTGCAGGCTGTCCAATATCCACAGAAGGCTACAGAATGTTTACAGAGATGACACCATTGACAAAAGCAATGTATTGGCGCTTGTCAATAGTGTCATCTTTGCAAACATTCTGAAGCTTTCTGTGGATGTCGGACAGCCTGCGCCCCTTCTTCGTCAACAACTCAATGACAGCACATTGCTTCTGCTTAGAATTCTTTATTTACCTGCAATATAAATGAAGAAGAGCTACTATTAATAAAGAGTAATGCCGTGTACACACGGTCGGAATTTCCGATGGAAACAGTCCGATGGGAGCTTTTCATCGGATTTTCCGACCGTGTGTATGCCCATCTGTCTTTTTCTGTCGGAATTTCCTACGATCTTTGGGTTGAGAACCTGTTCTTAATTTTTCCGACGGAAAACCTTTCTATCGGATTTTCCAATCGTGTGTATGCAATTCCGACACGCAAAATTCCGACGCATGCTCGGAAACAATTCGACGCATGCTCAGAAGCATTAAACTTCCCTTTTATAGTGCTGTCGAACGTGTTGTATGCCGCGGTGTTATTGACCGTCAGAATTTGGTGTGACCGTGTGTAGGCAAGACAGTTTGAGCGAAATTCCGTCGGAATTCCGATGGGAAAACCATCAGAGCTTTTTCCGACGAGAATTCCAACCGTGTGTACGCGGCATTACTCTACTAACATGGAAGATTAGGAAGACTTTTGTAAGTTAGGCTGATCATGAGGAGTGGGTTCTGGCAGGCCTTTTGGCGGGTGTGCCGTACCCCCACATTAGGAGTCTTGCACCCTTTTTTTTACAGCACACCCTAATTGTACTTTTGTGTGTGTTCACATGCACTTTTTTTGTTCACCTTTGGTGTTTTAGTGCATGTGCAGTGCACCATGGGAAAAAAAAAAAAGTGGCTTACTGTAGTCAATGCATTTCCTCATAGATATTTGACAATGTAACAGATCTACACTCATGTCATATTCTGATGACAGCTGTAAAAGTTGTATTTCCCATAATTTTTTACTGCTGCAGTGGTCATCAGAAAAAGCTGAGAGATTAAATCTCCCTGGCAGGGACCCAGACAACAATAAAACCCCGACAAGGCTTGTAACCCTTCCCCGCTCTATCCAAAACAAAAAAGGGTAGCGATACACTTTGCATTCACTCAATGACAACAAAAGAAAAATTCCAATCAGTGAATAATAAGCACAGTAATTAACAAAATTAACTCCCTTTTAACCAATTTTAAGTCCAGGTTAACTATAACGACTTCATTACCGGGTACTTTTACCCCCTCCTGCCCAGGCCAATTTTCAGCTTTCAGCACTGTCGCAACACTGTACCCAAACTAAATTTTTATAATTTTGTCCACACAAATAGAGCTTTTGTTTTGGTGGTATTTAATCACCACTAGGTTTATTTTTTATTTTTTTTGCTAAATAAATGAAACAACTAAACATTTCAAATAAAAAAAGTTTTTCTTAATTTCTGTGTAATCAGTGTATTTTTTTTTTTTGGTATATAGGAAAGTTATAGAGTCCGCAAACTATGCTCTACTGTATATCTGAAAATTGATCAATCCTGTTGTGCTGACGGACTATCTCATTTCTTGAGGCCCAAAAATGCCAGGACAGTAAAAATACCCCCCAAATGACCCCTTTTTGGAAAGTAGACAGTCCAAGGTATTAAGAGGCAGTAGTAAGAGGCATGGCAGGTTTTTTGAAGTTTTAATTTTTTGTCATAATTTTTTGGAAAATTAAGAAATTATTTAACGTACTGTCACCAGTACAGTGTCATCATAAAACTGGTGTGGCGGTGATCAGGGACACTGACTGATGACTGATTACATTGTTTTTCTTTTTTTGCGATTACGACACACTGTGACCAGAGCAATATAATGTTGCCATAGTAACAATGTCTGGATTATTTTATTTTTTTTACACATTATGTTTGCTAATAGCAATGTATTACATTGCTATAAGCAAGCATTTTACTGAATGAAACTGACTCAGTTTTGCTGTGATTAGCTGTGATTGGTCAAAGCTAATCACATGGTACAGATGGGCTGTGATTAGCCCTGTCAGTACCATGTGATTGAATTGACCAATCACAGCAAGCAACACAATTGTACACATTGGATGGCTTGAAAGTAAGCCATCCATTGTGTACAACTGTCATGTGACCTGCTGTGATTCATCATGGCAGTCACACGGTACTGGAAGCGGGCCGGTACTCGGATTGGTCATCGGCTGTGTCCCCTGATAAAGGGGAATCGGGGAGGCCCCAAAACACGTTGTCTACATTTGTTCATAGAGGTACCTGATAGAAACTGTAACATCGACCTTTCTTGCTACCCCACCGAAGCAATTCAATGCTGTTGCCTGGGCAGTCACTTCAAAAGCAGAATCTTCTCCTTTGGCAATTTTTGTGTTGTATAAAGTCGAAAGCTGAAAAGGGAAAGACCGAGAGAGAATGAGAATGGGAGAGAAAGCGTAAGGGAAAGATAAAAAAAAAAAGGGGGAGAGATAAAGTAGAGAGAGAAAAAGAAGGAGAGAGAAGGGGATAAATGAGAGAGTGAGAGAGAAAGAGAGAGAAAGAAGTAGAAAGAGGGAAAAAAAACATTCATATGAGGTAATTAGCTACCCCATCTGTCATCCCAGTACTGGTGTCCGATTTGAGTCTACTGGGACAGCTGCTGTGTCCCTGCATGACAGGGTGAGTTCAGGGACTTGCACACACCCGCATATCATATAGTGTTGCCCCCTTTTCCTAAACAGGGGCTACTATTTCCATGTCGGTTTTTGCCTAAGCTTAAGTTGGCTTATGATTTCTCACTGTCGCCAGTAGGTGTCACTGTATTCAAAACAAAAAGGAAAATTGATGTCAGGCGCCTCAATACATCTTTCTCCTTTATCTCGGCGCAAAGGAATGGTAAAAATCCCCTATACAGGCAGTGATTAAAATAATGTAGGTTGCCCTGTAGCAGCCGCTTATCAAAAAGACATATAGACTATTTTAAAACGGTAAATAAAATTATTAATTGCAAATTCATTAAAAAATCCTATCACCATTTAGCAGCGCTCATCTGGGTGATTCTTATCGCCAGAAATAGTTATATATATACACTAGTATTGAAAAACAGCATATATATAAAATCAACAGTATTGTGCTGTGGGGATCATAAACCGCTTTTCACAGGCTATCTAATATGACAATAAATTAATATCTCAATATAAGTCAGAGTAGAGTCCATGAGACAAGTGAAGATAAGTGAAGATAGGGATGTTATCTGCTTATTCAGCTTCCACCAATTTGCTTCACCCGTGCGTGTTCCACACTCCCCTCTGGGGTTCAAACTCACCGCAATCTTTAGTAATGTCAGCATTGAGTCCTGATCTCCCAGGATATGTGGTCACTCTCTTTATGCATCGTCTCCACCCGTCATCAATGGTCAGCCAATGTGTTTTGATATATAAAGGGGTAAAAAGATCCAGATAGTCCAGTACGTCTTAAACAGACTTTATTACTTATTTTAAAAACAATTTTCCACTTTGCACAATCAAAGATCACACTTGTTCTCCTTATCTATCTCGCTGCAAATGAGGCCAATCACTGGTTGTCTTACACTCTGGTTGTTTAAAGTGCATTTGCCAGGAAAATAACGCGCCCTTTGAGAAAGCCGTAATGACGAAACGCGTCAGGGCGTGACCGACACGACGACCAGAAGTGACGTATCTACTCCCTGCGCTCCACGAGGAGGCTATTACAAACCGGAAGGTGCTTCTTTTGAGACTTTGAATAGTGTGAGCATTCATTTTCCTCTCTCACCACCGGCTTATTTTCCTGGCAAATGCACTTTAAACAACCAGAGTGTAAGACAACCAGTGATTGGCCTCATTTGCAGCGAGATAGATAAGGAGAACAAGTGTGATCTTTGATTGTGCAAAGTGGAAAATTGTTTTTAAAATAAGTAATAAAGTCTGTTTAAGACGTACTGGACTATCTGGATCTTTTTACCCCTTTATATATCAAAACACATTGGCTGACCATTGATGACGGGTGGAGACGATGCATAAAGAGAGTGACCACATATCCTGGGAGATCAAGACTCAATGCTGACATTACTAAAGATTGCGGTGAGTTTGAACCCCAGAGGGGAGTGTGGAACACGCACGGGTGAAGCAAATTGGTGGAAGCTTAATAAGCAGATAACATCCCTATCTTCACTTATCTTCACTTGTCTCATGGATTCTACTCTGACTTATATTGAGATATTAATTTATTGTCATATTAGATAGCCTGTGAAAAGCGGTTTATGATCCCCACAGCACAATACTGTTGATTTTATATATATGCTGTTTTTCAATACTAGTGTATATATATAACTATTTCTGGCGATAAGAATCACCCAGATGAGCGCTGCTAAATGGTGATAGGATTTTTTAATGAATTTGCAATTAATAATTTTATTTACCGTTTTAAAATAGTCTAGGTGTCACTGTATGTTATGAATATTTATATTTCCTTTAGCCAATCCAGTATCAGATGTAGGGCACTGGTGCATGCTGGGGGAGGATATATATATATTTGGAACAGGCCATATGCTCACTCTCTTCCCCTGGGCTGAGGCCTGGGGAGGTGCCGCTGGATGAAGCTCTGCTGTTAGGCCCAATAGCCTGGTTTGGGGCCTAACATTTGCTGAAGTGGTCCTAAAGCTGTCCTGCCTGGTCTGGAGGAAGGTATGTCAAGGAGGAGACCAGGGGAGGTCCCTTGCTGGAGAGGGCCAGGAAGAAGTTTGGTCTCTCAGTGGGGACTCACTTGGAGGACACACTGACGTTTGGGAATGTGCTTACAGTGTTGTCGGGTTAACTTAAAGGTTCTGGCACTGTTAAGCTGGACATTGATCTGGATCTGGAGAGTCTGTAAGTGATCTGCTATGGTATCTGGGACCCCTAACCCTCACCTCCGTCATTCTGCAATAAAACTCTGAAAAGGCAAAAGTGACTGGTGCCCAATATCCTTTCTTGGCCCCCTAATTTTTGGCATGGACTGGGGTCAAATGCTAGCCCACCCCCTGGCCTCTGGAGGTGCCCTCTTGCCATTGGGATGGGTGCTACACAGGGACACACTGGCTTTGTCTGTGTAACCGCTGGTCCCAATAGACTAAAATGGGACACCAGCATGGCGATGCAAGAAGGAGTGTGGATGGGGGATTGGGAAGGGAAGAGGGATGTTGGATTTTGGAAAGAATGTAATTTTCCAAAGAAAAACCACATAGAGTCTCTTTGAAATTTGTTCATTGTAGAAACATTTTCCATCCTGCTCCTTCAAATTTTCTCATTACTAGGTCCAATACGAACCCAGCAGCAAGTAGAAAATCCAAATTTCAAGTGAAGTTCTACCAGCTTACGACCAGCTTAACTGCAATTAATCATCTGCCCTTACTCAAGATGAGAGTGGCTAGAAATGCAAGGGGGGGTTTTTTCAAAGTGATTTCCCAACAAACTAAAGCATGGAGACATAAATGGATGGAAAAGTTTGGTTTGAATAAGTTTGTGGTGCTGAGATACAGTTTAGGTATGCCTTAGGGCCCCTGTTCACATCAGAACGCAGAGTAGGAAACTCACATTCCATGCGCGTTTCCTGCATCATGTTCAAAATGCACTGCAATTGCAATGTGCAGTGGGTATCAATGCGAGCTGCCGATAGTGACTGCATTGGTGTTCAGGAGCACAATCCTCCACTGGCAGTGGGAGCATAGCCCAACTGCATGCAGGACATACACTGTGTGCACAATTATTAAGCTAGTTGCATTTTTGAGGATTTATTTCATTATTGAACAACTACAGTGCTCTCGGTCAATCCAAAATGTTAATAAACCTTAAACCTGGATATTAAAGAAAGTAAAAGTTAGGTTTTGGCTTTCTTAGGAGAATATCTGTGTGCACAATTATTGGGCAACTATTATGCCGTGTACACACGGTCAAAATTTCCAACAACATATGTTCGATGGGAGCTTGTTGTCGGAAATTCCGACCGTGTGTAGCTCCATCGGACATTTTCCATCTGAATTTCCGACAAACAAAATTTAAGATCTGGTTCTCAAATTTTCCAACAACAAGATCCGTTGTCGGAAATTCCGATCGTGTGTACACAATTCCTGATGCACAAAATTCCATGCATGCTCGGAATCAAGCAGAAGAGCCGCACTGGCTATTGAACTTCAATTTTCTCGGCTCATGGAACGTCACTGCGTTCTTGATGTTCGGAATTTCCGACAACATTTGTGTGACCGTGTGTATGCAAGACAAGTTTGAGCCAACATCCGGCAGAAAAAAAAAACATGGATTTTGTTGTTGGAATGTGCGATCGTGTGCAGAATTATTATGCAACTAAATAAAAAATGAAAAATTTCCAATCTCACTTGTTGATTTGTATCTGTTAAAGTGAGAATACTAAACAAACAACTCAAAAAAAATAAAAAATCAGTGACAAATATAGCCACCCTTCTTCTCAATAACAGTCATAAGCCTTCCATTCTTGGAGTCTGTCAGTTTCTTGATCTGTTGACGATCAACTTTTTGTGCAGCAGCAACCAGAGCCTTCCAGACACTGTTCAGAGAGGTGTATGGTTTTCATTCACCGTAAATCTCCCATTTAAGAAGGGCCCACAAGTTCCCAATAGGGTTTAGGTTACGTGAGGAAGGGGGCCAGTCATTATTCTTTCATCTTTAAGGCCTTTACTGGCCATCTACTCAGTGAAGTTCATCGATGCATGCAATGGAGCATTGTCCTGCATAAATATAATGGTCTTGAAAGATGCAGACTTTTTCCTGTACTACTGCTTTGAAGAAAGTGTTTTCTGAAAACCGGCAGTAGGTTTGGGAGTTGATTTTGAGTCCATCTTCAACCGGAAAAGGTCCAACTAGCTCAACTTTAATAATAATACCAGCCCATACCAGTACCCCACCTCCATCTTGCTGGCGTCTGAGGCAAAGTGGAGCTCTGTGCCCGTTACTGATCCAGCCACAGGCCCATCCATCTGGTCCATCAAGAGTCACTCTCGTCAAACCTTTGAAAAATCTGTTTTTCAGATATTTATAGGCCCAGTCTTGACATTTCAACTTTTGTGTCTTGTTCAATGGTGGTCAGGTTTCAGCCCTCCTTCCCTTGGCCATGGCCTGAGCACTGAATACCTTGTACTTCTGGCCACTCCAGGTAGATTGCAGTTCTGGAATATGACAGCACTGGAGGATAATGGATCCTGGTAGCTTCACGTTTGAGTCTTCTCAAATCTTTGGCAGTTAATTTGCGGAATTTTTTTCTCAACGCGTTTCTTGCGACCCTGTTGACTATTTGTAACAAAGCGTTTGATGGTTCTGTGATCACGCCCTTACATCTTAGCAATTTCAAGAGTGTTGAATCCCTCTGAAAGACTTTTTACAATTTTTTAGAGTCAGTTAAATGTATTTTTTCGCCCATTTTGCCTGAGGAAAAGTAGATGGCTAATAATTATGCACACCTTGATATAGGGTTATGATCACTTTAGGCCACACCCTCCCTCATTACACAAATACATATCACCTGATATGCTTAAATCCGATAAGCAATCAAGTTTATACAGCTTGGAGTTGGACAATATGCATAAAAATTATGATGGTGTAGTCGCTACATTTTCATCAAAGGATGCTTTTGCGTTAAACCATGCATTGGGGTGATTAATGTGTTTTTAAAATTGAAGTTGCATTTATAAATAAAGCCAGTCAGGTTGTACTGGTGAGGATTATTTCCTGTACATTTTTAGGAACACTTTTCCTAGAGAGAGGTTCTGTTTAGTGATACAGCCTATCTTACCTGAATAAAAGGGCTGCCTGTTCCGGTCACAATGAATTTGTAATTCGCAAAAGGTGAAGAGATTTCTTTACTCTGGATTAGAAATTTATTTTGTTTGTTAATCGCCACATTGAAAACCTCTGTGTCATTTTGACGTAAGGAAACCACAACGTTGGTCTCGTTGGTATTAATTTTTCGTCCAAAGCGTGTCAGAGCTTCAGTTGCCGATGATGTAGGCTGCCAGAAAGAAAAGAAATGGATAAAAAATTAAAAAAAGGACAATTTCGATTTTTTTTTTTATATACCTACTTTCACTAATGCCGCATACACACGGTCGGAATTTACGATGGAAACAGTCCGAGGGGAGCTTTTCATCGGATTTTCTGACCGTGTGTATGCCCATCGGTCTTTTTCTGTCGGAATTTTCGACGGACTTTGGGTTGAGAACCTGTTCTTAATTTTTCCGACGGAAAACCTTTCTATCGGATTTTCGTGTGTATGCAATTCCGACACGCAAAATTCCGACGCATGCTCAGAAGCATTTAACTTCCCTTTTATAGTGCAGTCGAACGTGTTGTATGCCGTGGTGTTATTGACCGTCGGAATTTGGTGTGACCGTGTATAGGCAAGACATTTTGAGTGAAATTCCGCCGGAATTCCGACGGGAAAACCATCAGAGCTTTTTCCGACGAGAATTCCGACCGTGTGTACGCGGCATAAGAGTTGGTTCACACTAAAATATCTACGTGATGCATGTGTTTTTGCATACACATTTATACATTTTTTTTTAATGCATTTTCAATACTTTCCAGTGCGTTTTTTCTCCCTTTTTTTTTTTTTTTTTACACTTGAAAAATCTTTATCTTAATTCAGGGTGACGTGCGTTCCGTTGTATTTACATGCGTTTGGCCACATTCAAGATGTGTTCCAAAGGAAAAAAAAATCGAAATGCCTAATCTGAATTTTGCAATTTTGACATGTGTTTGTAAAACTGTACATAAATATCACCACAACTACTTTGTGCATCCAGGTGGATTATACCTTGTTTTTTTTCATGGCAAATTGGGCTTTCATGAGTAGTAGTTAGTAAATAGTTAGGGTAGTAAACAATTATGGATATCTCCTGATTTTTCTTTTTTTTATTATCTGCATATGTCTTGTTACTACCATAACCTAGCACCAAAGAACAACCCAAAATATATTATCCTGCTCCTGACGATTGCAATTATACCACATATGCCTATGTTATTTGTTGTTTGTAACCGTAGTAAAGCCCAGAAGCAATAAGGTGCAGTTTTGTCCTACCTAAAACACACTGGCCCTAACTAACACTGATGCTAATAAAAAAAAAAAAAAAATCAGAGTACCTGGAGGAAACCCACCCAGACACAGGGAAAACATGCACAGTCCAGGCAGGTGGTGATGCGGTTGGGATTAGAACCAACTACACTAGGGCTGATAGGCGGAAGTGCTAACCACTCTGTCTTTAAATGCTTTCAGAGTCACTGACCTGATACAAGTGTCAAACCTGGGGTTCTTCTATCATTGTCTTCCTACTTCTGAAAATGCTAGTTTCCTGGCTTTGATTCTTTCTGATTCACAGACCCAGAGCAATAATTCAGTAAACAAATCTGTATATTTGTCCCATCAGCCAGATGCAGATCACTGGTATATAGTGCAGAGATAGCCTAATAAATGACTCTATGGTTTTAAACACTATTCACTAGCAGATCTGGATGTACATCTAGCTGATGGGTCATAAAGGATTCATTGGCATGGCTTCGCCCACTGGCACAGACTGAGGAATAATACTCGTATTTTTCGGGTACGTGATGTGAATGAGACAGGTGGATATCTTATGTTCAAAGAAGGCTTTACTGTGCTGTGGCAACCATTGTAAAACTTTGGCCACAATTATATAGTAAATCTGATATAGTTATTACCTGTGAAGCATAAAAACCTCCATATCCAGTCATTCGACCAGACAGCCATTTTGCTATACTGCCCATTTTGTTTAAAAGATCTTGACTGGGGGCGGGATGTTTCGTCATGCCTATCAGTATGTTTGATGTGATCAAGACGTCTCCATTACCCGATGTTGGGAAATACTGATATAATACTAACTTTGCTTTGTTGTCATTGCTCCAAAAAATGGTGTCACCTAGAGATGAGCGAAATAAGGTTCAATTATTAGGCAGGGAACATGAGGAGAGATGACACTTGGTTGAAGGAAAGAACATTGCATAATCTATGGCTTGCTTATAGATTTTAGACATGAAATATTTTCTTTCGGAATTTCGTTTTCGTCCGAAAAATAAATTTATTTAGTTACTCCCGAAATTTGTTTTTATTTATTTTGTTTCGTTAAAAAATGCATTCGTCCGAAAATCCGAAATAATTAAGGTTGAATCTGTCATTGAAGGCTTATGGTGTGAATGAATGACTAAATGAATGACTTGTATAGTGCTGTATAGCTGTTCTAAGAAGATTCGACGGAGCAGCTAAACTGTGTGACGCCACAATCGTACATTTCCGCCTACAAGCTATGGTAGAATTCTAATGTTGTATGACATTAGAATTCCTCTATAGCCTATGGGCGGAGCATTTGACCATAAGGCCCCTTTCACACTGGGGCGGTTTTCAGGCGGTACAGCGCTAAAAATAGCACCTGTAAACCGCCTGAAAAAAACCGGCTCCATTCACTCCAGTGTGAAAGCCGGCGGGCTTTCACACTGGAGCGGTGCGCTAGCAGGACGGTAAAAAATGTCCTGCTAGCAGCATCTTTGGAGCGGTATAGGAGCGGTGTATTCACTGCTCCTATACCGCTCCTACCCATTGAAATCAATGGGACACCGCGGTAATACCGCGGCAATACCGCCGCAAAGCAGCGCTTTGCGGGGGATTGTAACCCTTTTTGGGCCGCTCGCGGGGGGTAAAACCGCACCGCGAGCGGCCGAATCCCGCGGCTAAAACGACGTAAAGCAGCGCTTAATATAGCGCTGCTTTACCGTCGTCGCGGCTCCCGCCCCAGTGTGAAAGGGGCCTAAATCACCGATCGCGCCGACTGCTTCGTCGAATCTTTATTTTGAATCTTTTCTCTCTATGTCGAATAATCTTGGACTAATAAAGTTAGGTTAGGTACATTCAACCTTTTTTGCTATTGTCTCTATAATGTCGAATCTTTTCTCTCTATGTCGAATCTTTTCTCTCTATGTAGAATAATCTTGGACTAATAGAGCTGAAGTTAGTTTCTCTCTATGTTGAATCTTTTTTTCTCTCTATGTCGAATATTTTCTCTCTATGTCGAATAATCTTGGACTAATAGAGTTAGGTTAGGCGCATTCGACCTTTTTTGCTATTGTCTCTATAATGTCGACACTTTTCTCTCTATGTCGAATCTTTTCTCTCTATGTCGAATCTTTTCTCTCTATGTCGAATCTTTTCTCTCTATGTCGAATCTTTTCTCTCTATGTAGAATAATCTTGAACTAATAGAGCTAAGGTTAGGCACATTCGACCACAGGTTCGATGGACACAGATCACTATTGTCAGCATCATGTTGAATCTCCTATCTATATCGAACTGTTGTCACAACGAAAACAAAAATAAAGCATTTGTTTATGCCGGATCTTTCGGTTTTCGCACATTCGTTATCGTTTGTTAAAAACGATAACGAAAATACCCGAAATTCGGACGAAAATGCATTCGGACGAAAACTAATGCACATGTCTAATAGGTTTAAACCATCAATATTACCATCGCTGATGGACTTGGCATCTAGGGCATCATAGTAGGTCTGCCACTTGTCCCAGTCTCCAACTGAAGCTGCAGCATTTAACATGTAAGATTGGGTCAAAGTATTCTGGCTTTGAAAGTCTGTATTATTAAGACACCTGTTTACACCATCTAACAACGGTCCCTAGAAAGGAAAGCAACACATTACAATATAATCATTTCACATAGTTTAGCTTCCATGTAGTGCAACAATAATTAATATACCACTCAACACTGGAGATCAGCATCCCAGGAGAGAACATGTTTTGAAACAGCAATAAGGGGACTTTAAAGGTGCCATAACACACAGATCATAAAAAGGTTTGTTTATTATACTTCTACATTTGAAAAACTACAAATGAACATTAAAAACATGCAAGGAATATTGAATACAAATTCTTATGTTGTTGACAAATGCTCTTCGCTCAACATGTTTGGCCAGTCGGCTTCTTCAGGAGCCATATAGCATTATATATATTGTCACAACATCGATATGCAAAGGTTAATTAAACAGCCTTCACAAGGAGTCTCTAAGATTCATGCTTAAATGGAACTGGCCCCACCAGTACTAGTAGGCCAAAGGGAGAACAAATGGAGACCAAGAGGATCCTTTCATAAATTTAGAGTAATCCCAAAGGTACCCTTATATTCAATAAACTGATAAAACCACTTCGAGAGGGGTTTCAATTAGGAAGCCAAAGATCTTTCCCGGATTTTTGCTTTCAAAGATTGTTCCCGGAAGCTAAGTGATAGCCTACTCCATGAGCAAACAAAAAACCCCAGAAACAGGTCAACAATCATCCCAGGATTGTGGGTAGGGTCCCAGTGAAGATCCTGCAGGCCCACAGACTCCTTGTGTAGGCTGTTCAATCAACCTTTGAATATTGATATTGATGTTGTGACAATATATATAATGCTTTGTGGATCCTGAAGAAGCTGACTGGCGAAACAACATAAGAATTTGTATTCAATATTCCTTGCTTGTTTTTAATATTTGTATTTACATATTCTTAATGGTAAAGTATAATAGCAAACATTTTTATGATCTGTGTGTCACCTTTAAAGTCCCCTTATTGCTGTTTCAAAAAATGTTGTATATAGTGCAGTGCATACCACAAGGCCTTACAAATATCTCATGCGCTTATGTTGCCATTGCTGACCTTCTTTTGCAAATGTCAAAAGTTTTTTTTTACAATGCATTTGGAGCTGAACTGACAGGTGATATTAATGAAGTCTGATGACCCCAAACTGAGGAAGAAAAAGAAGTAGGGACAGTGCCATCCTCCTTTCTCCAAAACTCACAAGTCTGTGAAAAAATGTCTAGATTTAAATCTGTTAAATTGGTTTTTGCACACAAAGTTATTTATATCCTCTGTGACTATTGAAGAATATATTTAAATAAAAGTTCCTGGATTTCCACTTTAAATCTGCAGCTGTTATCAAAATAATGTCTGTTAATCTTGCCATGAAGGTCCCACTCTTCCTGTTGGAGGGTGACAACCGCCTATCAATTTTAAATTTTAGTCCTGTGTTGTCACCCTATCACTGCATCCCTAGTAAAGGCTACAAGCAGTCATGTGAACACACATCGCCCAGACAGGGTCTACTGTTGCTATGATCAGGAAGCTGATTCAAAGCAATGCAGCTGCTGCTAGAGCGAGTACATCTAGGCAGGAATTGGCTGAAAAAGGCTGGAGGACATCAGCAGCAGTGAGATGCAACTTTATTGCAATAAAAATGAAGGGGACAAACCAAAGGAAGCCCAATGGATTTCAGGGTTCCAAAAGCGCCCCCTTGCTGCCAAACGAGCTGTTAAAAATACATGTGCTTGAAATGTCGAATAATAGCCTAGCAGCAATGCAGATCTGGCCTTACTTGACCAGAAACTGCCCTTTCTTTCATGCTCAGCATTCAATTTGTATTGGGGATTTGTATTCGTAATTCGTTTTTTCTTTTTCAAAATTTCTTTCGAATTTACCAATCTTTTTTGATTCTAAACATTCAAATGGGTACATTTTGAATCGGTCAAATTGAAAACTTAAAATTTTTTTTTTTTTTGAAAAGTGAACAAACAAAAGAAAAATCTTCATCAAATGCTTACAAAGACTCTTTAAATCACTTTTGGCTTAACAAAAACGGCATTATTTCAAAATGGTACTCTAATAACACACACGGTCTGATTTCAGAAATAGGTTTACAGTTCGAATTCGACTGGAATTCGATGTAAAATTAGATTTGAATTTTGGAAATTCAGACGAATTTCGTTTCATTATTCGGTGGGAACGGGAAATTCATTTATACTGTAATTCGGGTATTCGGATATATCCGAATAACGAAAATTTTGACAGAAATTTTTTTCGGGAACGAAACAAACCGCACATGTCTAGAAGAGAATAACAATCAGTTTCATACTGAACATGACCATGCTATATTGTGCAGCAGTCTAATTAGACATATTACATCTGCTAAGGAGAATTTGCATAAGATCCATATCGCGTTTGAAGACTACCAAATCATGATTTCCTCATTAAAATTTTCCAGTTCACATTTAGTCCATTTTGAATGCCCTAATGAAGGGAGAGCTATTGAACCCCTGAAATGCTTTGTATACTCTTTGGATTGTTCCCCTGAACTTTACTGGAATAAAGTTATATCTGGACTTTGAGCAGTGGCGTGGCACTTCAATTTACATTTTTGTCCCCTAGTGTGTGTCACCATTATCTGGGTTTAATATAGCTGTGGGCAAAACTGTGAATTCTGTAATTTCTGTTTCCAGTATATCACAGCAAATGATGTACTTACTGCAGCACTATATTTAAGAGAAATTTCCTGTAGTATAGATTGCGCCAGGGCATTGAACTGGATGGTGGCATTAACATTATCCTGTGAAAGAAATACAAACGTTTAAATGCTTTATCCAATATAAATATATATATATATATTACAAAGCTTATAGCAATCACCCTTTACATTAAAAACATAAGTGCAAATTAAATACCACCATAGTGAATACACAAATAAATAAATAAATACATCTTCATTTAAATTATAACAGATTCCGTATATACTCGAGTATAAGCCGACCCAAATATAAGCCGAGGCACCTAATTTTACCACAAAAAACTGGGAAAACGTATTGACTCGAGTATAAGCCTAGGGTGAGAAATGCGCAGCTACTGTAAGTGGAAAAGAGGGTCAACAATGCCCATTTGTATGCCTCACTGTGCCCATTTGCAGCCATAGTTCCCCCAACTTAAAACTTGGTAGTTAAGGGTTCCTACATGCCCCCTAGCTGCGGTCAAAATTTGGGGTCTCTGGACCCAAAGGGTCCCGAAATGACATTGCTGCAGATGGACACAGTTGACGGACTTTGGAGCCCTGTATCTCGGGCCACTTGGTGCTAAGAACCCCAAATATGGATATGCTGTAGTGATGGTTCCACTGGATTTGCACACCAACTTGGTGTTCCTAGCACCAAGTGGCCCCCGAGATACAGGGCCCCAAAATCGGGTCGGAAAATGTCATTCTCTGCTGCAGAAAAGTGCTGGACTCGAGTATAAGCACAAAAAAAAAAAATTTGCTGAAAAACTCGGCTTATACTTGAGTATATACGGTACATAAAAATTGTGAAGTCCATGTATAGATCCCACATATGAATAATGTCCTCAGTGAGTATAGGAAAGGTTCCTCTCCACCACCATGCAGACACACTATGCACTCACCGGACCATATTGAACCCTATTACAGGGGTCAAATTACGCATATGGGAAAATCCAAGATGTCATACATGATGTCACAGGAATGAATTCAAGCCGCTGCTGTCATCCATTCACTATATATGTAGATAACATATTCAAAGCTCCAGTGTTGCCATATAGAGAGGGAGAGAAAAGAACACTCTCTCATGGTACAGTGTTTCATATAATTTATTTAAAAAAGAAGCTTGTATTGCACTTACATCAAAGAAAACGGGGATCAGCATGTATTGTATAGGAATCACCGGTTTGCGCTCAACCTGCATTCCAGCTGACCGGAAATGATGTATCTCAAACACTACCCAACACTGTTCCTCCAGCCTACGTCTGACATCTTCATGCTGACGAAACAGCGTTGGGTGGTGTTTGAGATACGTAATTTCCGGTCAGCTAGAACACAGGTGGAGCACAAACCGGCGATTCCTAAACCTTTTTTTAAAATAAATGATATGAAATACTGCACCATTATGAGAGTGTTCTTTCCTCTCCCTCTCTATATGGCAACACTGGAGCTTTGAATATGTTATCTACACATATATTGAATGGATGACAGCAGCGGTTTGAATTAATTCCTTTGACCTTTGACCTCCTGCATGACATCTTGGATTTTCCCAAATGTGTAATTTGACTTCCTGTAATCTAAGTAAATTAAGTCTGGTGAGTGCATAGTGTGTTTGCATGGTGCAAACACACTACTTCTTCCATCTTCTTCCGTCGGCGTCGGCGTCGGTGTCTCTGTCTCTTCTTGGGCCGCTCCGCGCAATGGGAGGCTCCCGCTGTGTGAGGCTCCGCTCCGTCTGACAGGTCTTTTATAATGGAGGGCACCTGGTGACCCCGCCCCCTCTGACGCACAGGGACGTCATGGGGAATTCCATGATGGCTTTCCCCATGACGTCAGAGGGGGGCGGGGTCACCAGGTGCCCTCCGTTTTAAAAGACCTGTCAGATGGAGCGGAGCCTCACACAGCGGGAGCCTCCCATTGCGCGGAGCGGCCCAAGAAGACACCGACACCGACGCCGACGGAAGAAGATGCCGGACGAGAAGGACGAGAAGACCAGCGCAAGAAGAAGCGGATCGGAGGAAGAAGAAAATGGAAGAAGAAGATGGAAGAAGATGAAGGAAGGAGAAGATGAAGAATCCGAAGGATGAAGAAAGAAGAAAGAAGATTTTAATAAAGGAATTGTCAAAGACTGTCTCCTGTCATTTTTACCATTTTTGCCACTTTTTTGGTGAAATGGTAGGGGTACTTTTGTACCCCCTTACCATTTCACACAGGGGGGGGGGGCGGGATCTGGGGGTCCCCTTGTTAAAGGGGGCTTCCAGATTCCGATAAGCCCCCCGCCCGCAGACCCCCACAACCCCCGGCCAGGGTTGTGGGGAAGAGGCCCTTGTCCTCATCAACATGGGGACAAGGTGCTTTAGGGGTCTTAGACCCCCAAAGCATCCTCCCAATGTTGAGGGCATGTGGCCTGGTACGGTTCAGGCGAGAGGGGGGGCCGCTCTCGTCCCCCCCCTCTTTTCCTGCGGCCTGCCAGGTTGCATGCTCGGATAAGGGTCTGGTATGGATTTTGAGGGGGACCCCACGCCATTTTTTTTGGCTAGGGTTCCCCTTAAAATCCATACCAGACCTCAAGGGTCTGGTATGGATTTTGAGGGGGACCCTACGCCATTTTTTTTTTTGGCTGGGGTTCCCCTTAATTATCCATCCCAGACCTGAAGGGCCTGGTTATTGAATTTGGGGGGACCCCTACGCTTTTTTTTTTTTCATTTTTTTTATTTTTTTTATTTTTTATCAATGACTTTTTTTTTTATGAATGAGTTTCAATGAATCACTGTTCTCTGTGTTACGGGAGCCGTGAATTAACATTAGCCGCGAGTGATTTTAAATAGCTTTTTTTACTTTCAAAAATGACACTTTGCGCAGAGACAGTTCTAAACACGGGAAACATGCGCCCCTTTACAGGCATACTATAGACACCCCCCAGGTACGAAATTTAAAGGAATATTACACTTTTATTGTTTTAATTTAAGCATTATTAAAATCACTGCTCCTGAAAAAACGGCCGTTTTTTAAATTTTTTTTTGCATTGCTACATGTCCCCAAACACTTTTTATGACATTAACATGCATATTAGCCTTTAAAATTAGCACTTTTAATTTCGAACGTTCGCATCCATTATAACTAATAGGGTTCTAAAGCTCGCACGGACTTTAGGTCCGTTCGCGGGTTCTGGTGCGAGCCGAACGGGGGGTGTTCGGCTCATCCCTACCCACAAAGAAGAGTTTCTATAGAGGAAGAGTCACTCTACCAACATGTGAGATATTAACAACGTATGTACGTACAGCCCTCATATTATATTTTTTATTTTGGGTTTGGATATATTTTTTTAACACAAGATACAGCATTTTAAACACGTGTCCATTTTACTGGTGTCAATGAGCCCTTATACAGTACCACCTTTAGCGGGAACAAGCACCCCCCCCACCCCCATTTTCAGCGTTTTCTAGGGTGTTGGGAACCTGACAATTTCTGGCGTTCCCAGTGCCATTTTCCTTGCATAATGTGCTTTCTCAGTGCCCCCTGTCACACTGTCTGTTGGCTCTGAATGGGAAAAGTGATAAAATCTCTTTAGTCAAAATAGAACTGGGTGGCATTGTAGTAAAATTTTCTTCAGCCTACAGAAAAAGCCTGCTGAGATCTATGGATTTAAAAAAAAAAATTCAGTTAGCATTGCACTCACCTGGTAGATGGACCAGTATCCTACGGGGTTAAGACAGCCGCTTTCCAAGTCCTGTGTTCTGCTTATATATATAAGGGTTTGGGTTGAGATCTGCTTATCAATATAAATATATTTGTCCAGATGGAAAATAGTGCGAAGACCTAACATGGTCCCCCTGAAAAAAAAAGAAAAAGAAAATCCTTAATTGTGCCCACTCCCATTCTCTCTGCCCTTTAACCACTTCAAAACCTGACCAATTATGACACTTCTTCTCTGGTTTGGCATTTGGCGATGGAACTTCGAGAATATTGACTGAATGGCAGTTTATCCGTTTAACAGGGTCTTTACGCTCGGAGAACAGGAACAGGTGATCACTGTGATTGACTGCCACAGTGGTCACATGATCAGGGGTTGGTCCTGCCTGTTCCTGATAATTAGTAAAGACTGGGAGATGTCTTTGGCAGCTCAGTCTCTGTGCTTGGAGCATACAGTGAGCATGCTCAGCTCAAGTGTGAATGCAGATTTAGTCCTGCTAATCTCCTCCAACCACTTTCTATCAACATGCACACCTTCCAGTGATGGCTGCATGGCATTTCTCAGCAAGGGATTACTGGTGGTGACAACACTAGTCTATGTATAACGTGTGTTCAAACAACCATTTGCAATCTCCTTGGGAAGCCCATGTGACAAGGGACAGACCGATGTCACCTTAAAACAGGAAGTTCCTGAACATGCATCTTCATGGCACTGGGTATGTGAATGAAAGCTGAACATTTACAAAAATTCAAAATGACTTTTGGAATTACATTAACATGTTAACGCTTTTATGAAATTTTAGTGATTGGAGCTTACACCTAATTAACGTTGGTATAATAGTTTAGTTTACCTCTCAGGGATGGTGTGTGTGGTTGTTATTCACTTGTATTCTATCCCTGCTAGAGTTAAAAATGTCAACCCGATGTCAGACTGTAAGGCCCCCATAAAGGCTGACCTGGGATTGCAGCTAATAACTGATACTCTGCCCAAGTTGCTGGAGGAACACAAACCTGACAGCTAAAGTGGAACTAAACTTTCTCCATCAACAAGAACCATTTTTCATCCTTATGCCGCTCACATTAGAAAACAGCTAGGAAGGTATGTATATTTACTTGTTTTAAACTTTTTTCTTTTTGTTTACTTTAGTTGATTCCTGGTTTCGGGCCTAGGCCAAAATTATGGCATACATCCAAGGGTTCCTCATGGTAGGAGGGGCTTTATCAGCTAAGCATACCCTCCTGCCTGCATGCCTGAGCTAAGGGCTGATAGATTCCAGAAAGGAAATGCCACATGAATCATCTGCATAACTCAGGATGGCTCCCGGATAGAAATGCTAGGGGTATTTTGTAAAGTAATTTCTCAACAAAATAAAGCATGAAGACTTAAGCCCCGTACACACGGTCGGACTTTTTCATGGATTCTGTCCGATCGGACAAGGTTGTTGAAAAATCAGACCGTGTGTATGCACCATCGGACAGTGTTCGTCGGTTTGTCCGACGGACAAAGTCTTATCTCCTGCTGGAAATCTTTGCCGTCAACACGGTCCGATCACACCAAATCCGATCGTGTGTACGGTTGTCCGACCGGACAAAGTGCTACGCATGCTCAGATCACATTACAAGACCAAAGCTATTGGCTACTAGCCTCTACGTAGTCCCGTCGTAGGCAACAAACGTCACCACGTTCAGAATGATCGGATTTTCCGACAACTTTGTCCGACCGTGTGTACGCAAAACCAACATCGGACAAAGTATGACGGACATGGTCCGACGGACCTGGTCCGCGGATTGTCCGACCCTGTGTATGGGGCTTTGAGGGGTGTAGAAATTTGCTTTGAATATTAAAATGAACTAAAGCAGAGTTCCACGCATTTTTTAGTTTATTAGAAGTCAGCAGCTACAAAAATTGTAGCTGCTGACTTTTAATAAACAGACACTTACCTGTCCCACAGTCCAGCGATGCGGGTTCCCGGAGCCTCACTCCTCTCCCCCTCCTCTCTGCGGCGCCATCATAGCAACTGTGGGCACCCAGCCTACAAAGAAAAATTGAATCCGGATGGCCTCACTCCAACGATAATATCTTTATTAGTAAAAATCCATACAGCAAAAGATAAAATAGATCGCTAACATGTTTCATACCGTAAATACTGGTGCTTACTCATAGCTAAATCTTTAAACAAGTGACAATGGTTTATATATACATGCCAACACATACAAAGTGGGCTTGATTGAAAGATTGAACAATTGAAAGATTGACAGATTGACAGACTCCGGTTACAAATCAAAACTTGACTCTGATTAACATTGCAATAGATCTACTGAGACCAAGGTCTTCATGGATGTCATAAAGATTTCCTTTTGTTGATACAATTTAGGCAATAAAGCCCAGATCAGTATACAGGTCAAACGACACGCAAGCTGCGTGATCGGCTTCAAGACCATCTATACGACATACAAAAGGATCACATCACAATACCAACGTGGCCAGACACTGGAATGACATACACCAGAAAGATGTCTCCAATTTAGTCATTCAGGGTGTTGAAAAAAAAGTGTTACCAATCAGCGGAGGAGACAAGTTTAAGATTCCATGTAAACGTGAGGTTTACCGGATCTTTTTCTTTAACAATAGAATACCGGCAGGTATGAATTTCGAGTGGGATGTCACTCATTATTATGAGTAAACCCCCATGTTGACCCTTTGGGTATATACATGAGTGAGTCTTCTAACAAAGCCTTAAAGGGGACATAAATCGCTTTAAGACATCAGCGATCGTTTTTTACGATCCAATTCGTATTTTTGTCAGTGTCAGTGGCTTTCTATATCACCACATCAGTTAGATCATCCTCAAACGCTTGGTACACTGCATGTACATGTATGTGTATACATAGAATCCACATAATATACACCATATTTTATGCAGGTATTCTTTTCCATCACATCTATATCCTTTCCTTTTCTCATGTCTCTGCATACATATACAGTATATCTTTTCTCCCTCGTGTAACCAAATAAATTTAACATATTGAAGCTTGGAAGGCAAATGGAAAATTTTAGTTTTATGGGAGAATCTTTATACCGTATATACTTGAGTATAAGCCGACCCGAATATAAGCAGAGGCACCTAATTTTACCACAAAAAAATGGGAAAATGTATTGACTCAAGTATAAGCCTAGGGTGAGAAATGCGCAGCTACTGTAAGTAGAAAAGAGGGTCAGCAGTGCCCATTTGCAGCCTCACTGTGCCCATTTGGATGCCTCACTGTGCCCATTTGCAGCCATAGGTCCCCCGAACTTCAAACTTGGTAGTTAAGGGTTCCTAGATGCCCCCTACCTGCAGCCAAATTTTTGGGTCTCTGGACCCAAAGAGTCCCGAAATGACATTGCTGCAGATGGACACAGTTGACCGACTTTGGGGCCCCGTATCTTTGGGGCCATTTGGTGCTAGGAAAAAGGGGTAAACACTGCGCTGCCCAAAAATTATAACTAAATAGCAGCTAACACAACAAATTGACAACTTAGTGCAAATAAAACGAAAAATAAAGTCTAGCGCTACACTTTATTTTTCGTTTCATTTGGTGCTAGGAACCCCAGTGGAACTAGCACTACAACATATCCAAAGATGGGGTTCCTAGCACCAAGTGGCCCGAGATACGGGGCCCCAAATTAGGTTCAGAAAATGTCAAGCACTTTTCTGCAGCAGAGAATTCCATTTGGGGTTCCTAACACCAAGTGGCCCTGAGATACGAGGCCCAAAAATCAGGTCAGAAAATGTAATTCTCTGGTGCAGAAAAGTGCTTGACTCAAGTATAAGCCGAGGGGGGCATTTTCAGCACAAAAAAATGTGCTGAAAAACTTGGCTTATACTTGAGTATATACGGTATTCAACCATGGGTTAATGAATGTTCCTCTTCTTACTGGAGGAATTCTTGCATTTCAAAAAACGGTTTCTTAATGTACGGGTTATTACACCAAAGATACATACATTTATTTTTTGATGTTGATGCCACTTTCTGCAAAGATTCCCACAAGAGTTATTTTTCCTCCAGCATTAATGAAGTTGCGTACATATGTCAATGCACGTGTTTTTTATGTTTTTTTAAGGTTTTACTTCTCACTTATGTTTTTAAATGTCTAGGTATACATTCCCCTTCCGGCAATTCTAAACTTCATGAAATGTACACATTAAGTAATGATCTGGGCTTTTTATTGTCTAAATTGTATCAACAAAAGGAAATCTTAATGACATCCATGAAGGCCTTGGTCTCAGTAGATCTATTGCAATGTTAATCATGTTAATAATGAGTCAAGTTGCGATTTGTAACAGGAGTCTGTCTGAATATGTCAATCTTTCGATTGTTCAATCTTTCAATCAAGACCACTTTGTATGTATTGGCATATATATATAAACCATTGTCACTTGTTTAAAGCTTTATCTATGAGTAAGCACCAGTAGTTACGGTGTGAAACATGTTAGCGATCTATTTTCTCTTTTGCTGTATGGATTTTTACTAATTAAGATATTATCGTTGGAGTGCGGCCATCGGATTCAATTTTTCTTTGTAGGCCACTTACATACTGAGCCAGCACTTGTACCTGATGGGGGAGGAGATTTTGTGGCTCAGACACCTGGAGCGGGTTTTTTCCTGTCTGTGGGCACCCAGCTGTGACAGCTTACGGCTTCACGCCCGTAAGTCGCGCTGCGCTCTGCTATTGGCCAGGCAATCTTCTGGGACCTGTGGCTTGTCCCAGAAGATCGCTGGCAGGGTGAGAGGAGGAGTCGCCTAGGCGGCCAAGAAGAGGAAGGAGGAAGTGGGACCCGGAAGTCCCACTAAAAAAAAGGTACACGCTCCCCCCCCAAAAAAAAATGACATGCCTGTGCTTAAGGGGTGCTTAAAGCGGGTTTTCAGTTTGTGGTGCTCAGATAACGTTTAGTCCCACTTTAACTACTTACCGCCCGCCAACAGTAGTTATACTGCAGGCAAGCAGCACAGGCCCACCGGATCATGTACCTGCACATTGGTGGGGCTCTTCCTTCCTTGTGCTCCTTGCTGTTAAGGTTAGTTATAGGTTAGGGTGCTTGCCATTTGTTTGTACTTCTGGGTTTGTGGGCGTGCATGCGCAACTGCTGTGGTTAGACACGACTGGCGCGCTTTTTCAGCAGATCATGGCCAATGATTCATGGCTGAAAGACTTTATTTTGTCTGCTATCAGCATTGAGCTCAGGCAGGAGATAGGACAGCCTTACAGCTTGGCTCTCGGCCTGACACTTTGACAGGGAGAAAATACAAGAAAATAATCCAAATGCAAGTAATTCCTGAGAGCTAAAGCTTGCTATTGTAACATTTCATGAGTGACAATTCAGATTACTACAAAGGCCTGCTGATGGTTTTTTTTAAGAGTAAAACACGGTTAATATCCTCTTATGATCTATATAAGAAAACAATAGATATGGAATCCTGGTTATTGGGGAAAATGCTACCAGAGATGATCCTCGTCTATTGACTAGTCCATCTCACTGCGGGTTTCTGAGTCTCCGTCCAACAGTTTGCATTAGCTGTGAACCCCAACCTCTAATTCAAATGTGTTTTTCACAAATGTATGCGATGCCCATGTTTACTTGGCTGTGCATTGTCCTCACCAAGAGGTTATTCCATAGGTGCTTGGATACCGACTGAAGCCTCCATCATATTGTTGACATGTAATCATATCCATATAGCCTGTAAGTAAAAAAAAAAAAAAAAATCTTAAACTGTATGTCCAGGCATTGTCCAAATTTAAGCCCAAACCTCCATCTCCTCCTTGCAGAATTAGACACTCGGAAGTCAGTTCCTATTCACATGCACACACAACCAGAACCACATCTCTCAAGAGCCCTTTCCCTATGCATAAGGCATGGGCAGGCTGTTGAGAGTCAAGACAGCAGCATTGTTTTAATAGGATAGAAATTGGCTGCAGCCACTGATCAGCAAAAAAAACATTAATATTCTACAACAGTTGCTTGTTTGACTTTGGTTGACCGGGAATGGTTGTAGATGGATTGAAATTCAGCCAGTCCTTGATGAACCGGCTGAATTTTGGTCCATCTATGACCAGCTTTAAATTGTTGAGACAGGCATTGCCCAAATTTAACTCAAAACCTCACTCTCCTCCTTGCAGGATTAGATACTTGGAGGTAAGTTCTTATTCGCATACGCACACCACCAGAACTACATCACCCAAGAGCCCCTTCCTTTTCCTATGCACAAGGCATGGGCAGGCTGTTGAAAGTCAAGACAGCCGCATTATTTTGCTGGGAAACAAATTGGCTGCAGTCACCGATCAGCAAAAAATTCCAACATTTCCATTTAACAGCAGTTGTTTGACTTCTGTTGAGCAGGAACAACTGTAGATGGATCGAAATTCAGCCAGTCCTTGCTAAACAGGACAAATTTTGATCCATCTATGGGCAGCTTTAGAGTGTTGAGACAGGCATTGCCCAAATCTACTTTTGAAAATATTTCTTAAATATTTTACAAGTAAATCAGGCCTCAATACAAAAGTACCACTGTCAGCTGAACAAATATAGAAATAAAACACAAATGCAATGCTTAAACACTTCACCCAAGTCCCAACGATCAAGGTAATCCTCAGATTATGCAGGGTTCAATGATCCATCACCTGATGCACCAGTGATAGAAGTACGCTCCTATTGACGACCACCCCAAGATCAACAAGCTGGATATGTGGAGTGCTAGATCATCAGACTCCTGGGTAGTCAACCATACAATGGAGAAAAGATAGAAGAAAGAAGGACAAGAAAAGAAAAAGAATAGAGTGAAGAGAAATGGTCCGGACCAGAGTCAGAGGGAGTAATTTAATTCCCAACACCAAAGGGGAATAACAGGCTAATGCACCAGAGAGACGTGCATATAGGTAGCCCACGGCTCCCAAATCTTTTCACATTTTTGGACTGTGTCCTCCAGGATGCCAACTATATTCTCATGTAACATGATGGAGGTGACTTTATTCCTAGCCTGCTTCAGGGATACAGTAGGTTGTTTCCAGGACTTGGCAAGAGGGGAGTGCTATATAGCATCTAAAGGAATTGACTGTTTCGTTACTCTGCGTATCAGGGCAAAGAAGCCGTTCCAAAAGCCACGGATCCTAGGGCATTCCCACCAAATATGACACATTGTCCCCAAAGGGTACTAAAAGGGTACATTTTAGCCAATCTAGTTGGCACCAAGTACCAACGGGTAAGTACTTTCAAATTTCCCTCTATCAAGACGACATTCCAGATACTCCTGTATGATCTCTGGAAACAACTGTGCCATACTTCCGTGTCCCTTTCCTCTTTCAAATACGTGTTCCAGTCCACCATATAAGGGAGACTAGGAGGGGAACCCAGTAGTAGCCCATAGACAAGGGAGATCCCACCACTCTGATTCACATCCCGTGTACACCATGTCTCATATGGAGTCACCTGGTAGTGGTCTGGTTTGACCGGGCAAAGGGATTGTAGGAAGTGCAAAATTTGGAAAAAACTTAAGCGCTCCGACTGAGGCATACCGAGGACCTCCGTACAGGGCATTGCCTAAATTCAACCCCAAACACCCCTCTCCTCCTTGCAGGATTAGAAACGCAGAGGTCAATTTCTATTGACATACGCACACCACCAGAACTTCTTCTTCCTAGAGCCCTTTGCCTACACATATGGGCAGGCTGTTGAAAGACAAGACAGCAGCATTGTTTTGCCAGGAAATAAATTGCCTGCAGCTACTGATCAGCCACAATTTCCAACATTCCCGGTTGACAGAAGTTGACTTCTGTTGAGAGGAAACAGCTCAAAATGCACACAGTCTCTGCTGAACCACCTGAATTTTGATCCATCTATGGTCAGCTTTAGAGTGCTGCTGCCCAAGGGTGTCCCCATAGCTCCTTCATCCAAGGTGGAGACAACCTACAACAGGAAGGCGGCCAGATCACCAGGTGAAAATAAAGGGGGAAAAAGCCAAAAGAAAGAAAGAAAACTAATGCAGGCAGCACTTTTAAAAATTGGTAAGCTACAATGTATAACATTTTTGGTTTTAGGGTTTAGCTATACTTTAAGCTTCATTGTTTTTTTCCGGTACCTGTTGACAGTTTAGCCAGCATTTTCTTAGATCGGTCATCACTTAGGTCTCCAAGGTCCTTCAAATATTCTGATAGGAAGATTAGGGATAGCACGCTACCCTGCAACTGGTCACAGCAACCGGAGGGAGTGGACAGCAAGTTATCGTAGTTTCCTGCCGCCAAGGCTACGGGGTCACCTACAAGACAGAGAGAGAGGCAAAAGGAAGAAATTAAGAAATTAAGGGTACATAGACCCTAACAATTAAATTTTCATATGTGCTTTCGATCTGTTAAAGTGTATGTTTAACTAGTATTTGATTGGGTAGGGAAGGATAAGGACTTGTGTTGGGTCCGAGAGGTACCAAAAGGTACTTGTGCTGGGTCCAAGAGATCCAAGATGTACAAGAACTGAAAACTATAAACATGAAAAGATCCAAGAGGTATGTGAGATCCAAGAGGTACGTGAACCCTAACAATGAACCTCTTATATCTGGTCCCTTTTGATCATATACCAAGCTAGTGTTTGATTGGGTAGGGAAGGAGAAAGACTTGTGTTGAGTCTCAGAGATCCAAGAGTAAAGCCCCATACACACGATGTTGTTGAAAAATCAGACCGTGTGTATGCACCATCGGACAGTGTACGTCGGATTGTCCGACGGACAAAGTCCTATCTCCTGCTGGATAGATTTTCCGACAACACGGTCCAATCACACCAAATCCGATCGTGTGTACGGTTGTTCGACCGGACAAAGTGCTACGCATGCTCAGATCACATTACAAGACCAAAGCTATTGGCTACTAGCCTCTACGTTGTCCCGTCGTAGGCAACAAACGTCACCACGTTCAGAATGATCGTGTGTCCACAAAACCAACATCAGACATGGTCCGACGGACCTGGTCCTCGGATAATCCGCGCGTGTGTATGGGGCTTTAGGATGAGCTCAAGCGTGTTCACAACCACACATGCAGAGCCTGCCAGGAAGTCGGCACTGCAGACCGCTTATCACAAGCAGTGAGACATTTTCCCGATCCGTGGCTGCAGAGTTTGTGAAATGTCTCACTGCCTGTGATAAGCACTGTGCAGTGCCCACTTCCTGGCAGGCTCTGCATGTGTGGTTGCGAACAGGCCAGAGCTCATCCTTATCCAAGAGGTACTTCTGTTGGGTCCAAGAGATCCAACATGTATGTGAACCGAAAAGTGAAAATGTGAAGAGATCCAAAAGGTATGTGAGATCCAAGAGGTACGTGAACCCTATATCTGCTCCTTTTTATCTGTTAAAGTGTATGTCAAGCTAGATTTTATTTGAGTAGTGAAGGACTAGAACTTGTGTTGGGTCAAGGAGATATTTGTGCTTGGTCCAAGAGATCCAGCGTGAACCAAAAAGAGAAAACATGAAGAGATCCAAGACGTATGTGAACCCTAACAATGAACTTCTCATATCTGCGCCCTTTTGATCTGTTAAAGTGTATATCAAGCTGTTTTTGATTGGGTAGGGAAGGGTTAGGACTTGTGTTGGGTCCAAGAGATCCAAGAGGTACCAAGAGGTACTTGTGTTTGGTCCAAGAGATCCAACATGTACATGAACCGTAAAATTAAAGAGATCCAAAACATACTGTGACAGACCTAGCCGGAACAGAGGCTGTTGGAGGGGACTGAATGCAAGCCTATTGCCTTGCGATTATGGGCCCTGGCATTTGGGGGAACGGTGCTCTTTGAGCTACATGCCTGGGGACACCAGAGCTGGTGTTACTTGGATTCAGGTCCATGCTGGGCCCGCAAGACACAGACTCTGTATATGTATTTGGCATATTAGCAAGAGACTGAATGATACTGTTGGGACACAAGCTGTCACATGCTAATGTCATGAACTCCATCCAGCCTGTCTGTTGTGTAAATGAGTATAGTCTGGCTTGTAGGAGTGTTTCACCTATTGTTGTGTGTGCTAATTAACCCTGCAATTGAATGAAGGAGTCCAGTGTTGATTAAGATAAATAGCTCATGCTAATTAGGTTAGGTTTTAGTGATCTGGCTGTATATATGTGTGTGACATCTCAAATAAAGTTAATTCCTGATGTACTCCAAGACTAGTGCTGTCTAGTTCTTGGGGGTTCCTATAACCAGATCCATTGGACTCATGTTCCAGGACTTAGGAAGCATTTACGGCGGACACCTTGAGTACAGGATCCGTCACAGGTACGTTCAAGAGGTATGTGAGATCCAAGAGGTAGGTGAAACCTAACAATGAACTTCTCATATCTGCACCCCTTTGATCTGTTAAAGTGTATGTCAAGCTTTTTTTTGATTAAGTAGGGAAGAATTAGGACTTGTGATGGAGTCAAGAGATTTCCTGTCACTTTCTGTCCTACTGACAACAGGAGGTGAGGGAAAAATATTTTGATCCTGCCAGAAATACAGTGAGCTCATACCTTCTGCAGCCTTATCTCAAGCAGACTTATTAGCCCTAAACTACAGATCACCTCCACTCTACGTTAGAGAGAGATAAGGATATGGGGAGGTGCTTAGTAGTGCAAATCAAAAGTGAGCAGCCTAGGGTGACAACACTCTCTTCCATAGATGAGTGAGAATTGGCATCCTACAACAGGAAGTGTGTTACTGGCATGATGACTGGGTGGTAATATAAGAGCAAAAGGAAGACAAAACATAAGAGACAAATGTATAACATAAATGGAGGAACCCCCAGGAATGAACTTCTCATATTTGCTCCCTTTTAGTTGTTAAAGTGTCAAGCTAGTTTTTGATTGGGTAGGGAAGGATTAGAACTTGTGTTGGGTTTTTACTGCTACCTGAGAAATTTCCCCTCACTACTTGTCCTAGCAGGAAGTGAGGGAAAATCTGAACATGAGCACAGTTGACCCTGTCATAAATCTAGTGAGCTTAGGGTGACAAAGCTGCTTATATATAGAGGTACAGTGTAAGCGTCATCACCCTACAATAGGAAGCGATTTCATGGTGTTCAAGCAGCTTTTAAGGTGGAACTCTAAATTCGATTTTTGTTTTGTGGCATGCAGTAAGATTCGATATCCTGAGTGGTCATAACTGGGCTTTACCCCATGTGCTCACCCACCTGTTTTCATGCAGTTGACTTACCCATGACATTTACAGTTAATGAGAAGGATTTTGGCACCATGTTGGCTGGCTCGATTATACTGACTTCTACTTCAATTGTTGAATCTGAGGATAAGAAAGAATAGAAGGTTAATGCATTTTTCCCTACCATGAGGACTGATTTAGACTTGCGGTTGGATGGGGTGGGGGGTATAAACACGTGGTTGAGCCACGTTTACACCCCTCCCCCCTTAACCACTTTTTTACTGGATTGGACTGAATTTTTTTTTTTTACATTTTGCCCATGTGTTAAATTTCTCTATTTTTTTTTCAGAAACTACTGTAAACCTCACAAAAGTCTATATTTTCTGATAGCAGAGACCCCGGTAAATAAAATGGTGGGAGTTGCAATTCTTTTAATATTTGAGCAGTTATGCATATTTTCAGGAACTATACACTAAAATAAATTTTAGTGCAAACAAACACAATATGCTACCCGATTTTGTGGTCAAATATATAGTACATTTTAGTTGACTAAAATCAAATGGGTTTAGTTAAATTTAAATGCATTATTTCTGTAGAATTGCCAAACATTGTATACTCCTGGAGTAAAAATCGAATAACATGTTATTTCTGGTATTAAGGTTTGAACATGCACTACAGCCACAGATTTACCCATTGTGATATTAACCACTTCCCGCACGGCCTATAGCAGATTGGCAGCCATGAAGTGGTTCTGTTATCCTGACTGGGCGTCATATGACGTCCAGCAGGATAACATGCCGGCGCGCTCCTGCTGTCAGTCTGACACGCCGCATCTCCGATCATGGTAAGAAGCCTCTGACAGAGGCTTCTTACCACGTGATCAGCTGTGACCAATCACAGCTAATCATCGCGTGAAACAGGAAGTGCCAGTAAACAACATTCCTCGGTTTGCGCTGACAGGGTGAGCCGATCGGCAGCTCTCCCTGTCGGGGGGGGGGGGTCTGTGCTGATAATCAGCACATTGATTATCATCATAGCCCCCATCAGATGTGCCACCACAGCTGCCAAAAAGGTGACCATCAGCTGCCAGTCAGTGCCCCCTCAGTATCACCCGTCAGTGCCCAATAAAGTGCCAATTAGTGCCCACCACAGTGCCAGTCAATGCCTATCACATTGCCATCAGTGTCTTACAGTAACACCTGTCAGAACCTCATCAGTACCTCATAATTGGTGCTGCCCATCAGTGCCACCTGTCAGTGCCAATCAGTACCGCCTATCGGTGTCAATCAGTGACGCCTGTCAGTGCCCATCACACCCACCTGTCAGTGCCCATCACATCCACTTGTCAGTGCCCATCAGTGCCGCCTGTCAGTCCCCATCAGTGTCTCACCTATCAGTGCGCATCAGTGCTGCATATCAGTGCCACCTATTGGTGCCCATTAATTCTACATGTCAGTGCCACCTTATCAGTGCCACCATCAGTGCCCATCAGTGTCCATCAGTGTCTCCTCCTCAGTGCCCATCAGTGCCGCCTCACCAGTGCCCCATCAGTGAAGGAGAAAACAAAATGTTATAACCGAAACAAAGAAAACAATTTTTTTTTTTTTTTCAAAAATGTCGGGTTTTTTAGTTTATTTAGCAAAAAATAAAAACCCCAGTGGTGATCAAATACCACCAAAAGAAAGCTCTATTTGTGGAAAGAAAATTATAAAAATTTAGTTGGGCACAGTGTTGTATGACCGCGCAAATGTTATTCAAAGTGCGACAGCACTGAAAGCTGAACATTTTCCTGGGCAGGAAGGGGCGAAAGTGCCTGGTATTGAAGTGGTTAAATGTCTTTATGAAATAAGTTTCATAAACAAACATAAATATTGCTTTTTTGACAAGCAAAAGTACAACTTGAAAATATATAAAAAAAAAAAAAAAAACTGTACTCTCTATTGGCTGTAATGCCTTCGCACATATTACCTGAATATATTATCAACATTAAATATTAAGAAGAAAAAAAAAGAAAGAAAAGTCTTTTCTTTTAGCAACTTAGTAGATGCCCCCTACGTATTCTTATGTGGTAGTGCAGTGGTAATTTTGACATCTAATTTCAATTTAGTTTTAGTCATAGTCTTTTGACTAAAATGGCATTTTAGTCGTATTTTATTCATCTGAATAGTTTTAGTTTTAGTCGTATTTTAGTCGACTAAAATAGTATTAATTTAGTTTACGAAAATATTTTAGTCAATGAAATTAAAGCGGGACTGTACTGAAAAAAAAAAATTTAAAAGCCAGCAGCTATACTGCAGCTGCTGACTGGACACTTACCTGTCCCTGGTTCCAGCGGTGTCGGCAGCAGAGGCCGATCGCTCGCTCGGCTCTCTGCTGTAGCCGGCGCCATTCTCGGTGAGGGAATCAGGAAGTGGCTTCACTTCCCGATTCCCTACTGCGCATGCGCGAGTCGCGCGGCGCAATGAGAATCTTCAGCGCTGTCTGCCAGGACACGTGTGTGTCCCGGGAGAAAGCGCGCCGGGACAGGAACTTGCGTAAACTCCCACGGGAGTTTATGCAGGAAGTGGGTGCAGATACCTGTCTTAGACAGGTATCTGCACCCCCTCCCCCCTGAAAGGTGCCAAATGTGACACCGGAGGGGGGGAGGGTTCCGAAAATCGGGAGTTCCACTTTAACACTGCCTGCATCTGCATGCAACCTCAGTACTCCTATCGAGAGGCTTACTGAGGCATTTGTGAGGTCAGGCACTGATGTTGGACAAGAAGGCCTGGCTCGCAGTCTCTGCACTAAATCATCCCAAAGGTGTTCTATCGAGTTGTGGTCAGGAGTCTGTGCAGGCTAGTTCCTCCACCCCAAACTCGATCATCCATGTCTTTATAGACCTTGCTTTGTGCACTGGTCCAAATCATTTGGTGGTGGGGGGATTATGGTGTGGGGTTGTTTTTCAGGGTTTGGGCTTGGCCTCTTAGTTCCAGTGAAGGGAACTCTTAAGGTGTCAGCATACCAATACATTTTGGACAATTTCATACTCCCAACTTTGTGGGAACAGTTTGGGGATGGCCCCTTCCTGTTCCAACATACACCAGTGCACAAAGCAAGGTCAATAAAGACATGGATGAGCAAATTTGGGGTGGAGGAACTTGACTGGCCTGCACAGAGTCCTGATCTCAACCCAACCTTTGGGATGAATTAGAGTGGAGACTGTAAGCCAGGCCTTCTCATCCAATATCAGTGTCTGACCTCACAAATGCACTTCTGGAAGAATGATCAAACATTCCCATAGACGCACTCCTAAACCTTGTGGACAGCCTTCCCAGAAGAGTTGAAACTGTTATAGCTGCAAAGGGTGGGCCAACTCAATATTGAACCCTACGGACTATAACTGGGATGCCATTAAAGTTCATGTGTGTGTAAATAAAGGCATTCCAATACTTTTGATGATATAGTATATGTGTACTGTGTGCTGATTTTTACTAAAGATCTCTCAGTTTCTCATCCCTGCTTTCTGATCCCTGCTTTCTCGTTCAGCTTGCATTAATGTGAGAGGGATGAAAGTTTTATAAATAGACCCCCATGTATTGAAGCAAAAGAGGAAGCATAACAGCCAGGAAAATAGCATTTGCAGAATGAGAAGCAACAATGGTAGTCTTCATCTCCTCACAGGAAAGTTTCACTTCAAAGGATTAGAAGAACACTTACTAGATATTTTTATGCTCTTACCTGAGGCAGTGACCAGGTGACTGGAAGATTCCTCGTGTTTAATACCTTCAGGCTTTCAAAATAAATGAAAGAGACAATATAAAAATGATATACGGCTTATATAGACCCCCCTTGCAATAAGGAAAGTCAGGAAATCTGTGACCATAAAAAGAATTATAAGGCTGAGAGCTTTTCAACGGTTGCAATTTCCTATAAATGTCCATAGGGGGCGTACAATCCCATACAATGCATGTGTAGGTCATACACACAGCACCCAGAAAAGAAGCCGCCACCAGTTGCAAAGACCTGCTAGACTCTTAGCCCGTGTTCACACCGGTCCAACTCCTCATGCGATTTGACAGCTCCGAATCCACTCATGTCGCAGGGATTATGAAAAAGGTTCCTGCACTACTTTTTACAAATTTAATTGTGACTTGCATAGACTTCTGTTAGATGAAGTCGCAAGCGGCAATGAATTTGGCAATGCAAATCGCACTGATGCGTGGCTTTAAAATTTTGTAGTGCAATTTCAAAGCCGCACTGTTGTGAATCAGGGCTAAGAGGCCTATTTATTATAAAAATTAATTGTATAGCCTTTTATCCAGCAAATCTGCACGTACTTTCGCTCTGTGCAAACAAATGTTATTTAATCTATTATACCTTTTAAAAAAAAATTATTTTAATATGGGTAGCAGTAAAACACTATATTACGGCTACTAGATCAAGGCGAGGAGCATTGGAAAAATATACATCTTTGTAACAAGAGATACAATGTCACAATTTTGGAGAACACTAAAGGAAATTGGCAAATAAATGTAACCATCTAAAATTGTTACGTTGTATCGTTAGTTACAAATTTGCATGTAAAAGAATACTCCTTCAGAAGATTTTGTTTTTAAAGTGGAACTATAGGCAAAACTTTTTTTTCCCCATTTTGGATAGAGTAAGGGAGGGTTATAACCTGTCAGAGAACCCTGAGGGTTCTGTAATGTGGAAGGGGTGACTGTCCTGAGGGGTCTGTATTGTGGAAGGGGCTCTGTACTGAGGGTTGACTGTCCTGAGGGGCCTTTACTGGGGAGGGTTGATTGTCCCGAGGGGCCTGTTCTGGGGAGGGGTGATTGTCCGGAGGGGTCTGTATAGGGGAGGGGTGTTTGTTCTGAGGGGTCTGTACTGGAGGGGGGGGGGTAATTATCCTGAGGGGCCTTTACCGGGGAGGGGTGATTATCCTGAGGGGCCTTTACCGGGGAGGGGTGATTATCCTGAGGGGCCTTTTCTGGGGAGGGTTGATTGTCCCGAGGGGCCTGTTCTGGGGAGGGGCGATTGTCCTGAGGGGTCTGTATAGGGGAGGGGTGTTTGTTCTGAGGGGTTTGTATAGGGGAGGGGTGTTTGTTCTGAGGGGCTTGTATAAGGGACCTGAGGGGTCTGTATAGGGTCTGTATAGGGAGGGGTGACTGTTCTTTTCTGTAGAGGGGGGTCTGTACTGGGAGATGACTGTCCTGAGGAGTCTCTACTGGGGAGGGGTAACTGTAACTGTGGTCTGTATTGGAAAAAGGTGTATGTACGGAAGGGTCTGTACTGAGGCATCTGTACTAGGGGGCTGGTCTGTTCTGTGGGGTCTTTATTGGGGAAGGGGGGCTGTACTGGGGAGTTACTGTGCTGATGGGTCTGTACTAGGGGATAATTGTCCCAAAGGGGTCTGGCCTGGGGGAGGGTTATGTACTGGGAGATTACTGTCCTGATGGGTCTGTACTGAGGGGTGACTGTCCTTAGGGGTCTGTACTGGGGAAAGCTGTACTGGTTTGCTTGGGGTGGGGTCGGTTTGTACTGAGGAAGGGGGGGTCTGTATTGAGGGGTCTGTGCTGGGAAGAGGTGCCTGTACTAAAGGGTCTGTGCTTGTGTACTGTACGCGGGGAGTCTGTCTGCACTGAGGAATCTATAGAGGGGGTTTGGGCTGGGAGGGGGATTTAGGAAAGTTAGAGAAGATGTGTAATGTGGAGGGTATAAGCTTGATGTGGGGGTAAAAGGATTGTGGTATATGTGTTATGTGTATAGGAGGAGTAGAGGAGTAGGCTCAGGTTTTATTTAACCATGGCCTGAGTACATCGGACATTTACATTTTTACTAATCTGCTTGAGCTCTGCGCAAACTGCTGGCACTATATAAATCCTGTATAACAGTATTAACCGACTATATTAATAATGAACTACATTGTTGTGGCAGATAACACATGCACTATATCTTAGTGAATTGAGCCTATAGCTTCTTACCACTGAATTGACTTGCAATATGATTTTGTCTGAGTAGGACGGCTGGCTGTCATCGTTGGCTCCATCACATGTATCAGAGATCTTCTTTGTTCTCGCTGTAATTCCCACGTTTAGTTTGGCTTTAAAAGATATAAAATAAGGTAATCTCATTGTTGCGTCATTTGTCAAAACTGACAATCTTGTAATGTAAACCGATGTTAAATCAGAATATGTGTATCATACCATATATACTGTGTGTGTGTGTATATCTATCTATCTATCTATCTATCTATCTATCTATCTATCTATCTATCTATCTATCTATATATATATATATATATATATATATATATATATATATATAGTGATGGAACCGCTTCCCACACTCCGCTTGATTGCTTCCATCAGTATACGGCTTCCCCCAGTCTGAACATAGATATCAGATATTATAGCAGCCTATTGCAACCAATAACTAGACAGGACTAATTTGGCTGCAAAACTGGAACACTATTTGAAACTCAGACACATACTTTTATATCCCACAGGTGGACATCCCCTCCTGATCATATTACCCTGACATATACTATAAACATTATGTTAATTAGGCACTTTCACACTGATGCGGTGGGGGCGTCGGCAGTAAAGCACCTCTAGCTTTAGTGGTGCTTTACCGTTGTTTTAGCAGCGCTTTTAGGCCGCTAGCGGGAAGTTTTTTAACAGATCTGGAGTTTGTTTTTGTGGTATGAACCAGCTCTAAAACTAATGCTAACGCCTGAACACAATTTTGCAACTGGCAATCTGGCACTAACTGACACTAGCTGGCAGAGACACTAAATGACTATAGGGGCATACACAGGGGCCGAATGTCGGGCAGCATTGGCCAGTTCAATAGAAACTTGCCGAAATTCAGCCCGTGTGCATGGCAGCTGGTCTTGCCCCTTCTGGCTGGCTTCTTTTGAAGGGGCAAGACCGAAAAAGGTCTGCCGACCGGCATCCGATCAGCGTCTTAGCCAATGGCTAAAAGCGCTGACCAGTGTGCTTTGGCGAGGGGGCTTTCCCCCTGTCAAAACATAATAGCTCAGAGGAGGAGAATGTTGTACTAACATAGCTAGTGACACTAATACAGTGATAATACTGTACACCTGTGACCCTCCATCTGCTGTGGAACTACAAGTCCTATCGTGTCTCTGCTTTTGGTAGCGATGCTTTTAACTATTAGCGGCTTGCAATTCCTCATGGGGCTTGTAGTTCCACAACAGCTGGAGTGCCACAGGTTGAGCACCCATTCTGTACACTGACACCGTACTAATGGCACTGGTTGGGTGACAGGAGTGATCAAGAGGGCAATCAATGGGTTAAATGCATGTCTATGAAGTGTATGCAAGTGTATGTGTGCTGCTTTTACTTACAGATCTGGCTAAGTCTCTCTCCCTGCTTTCAGTTGTGAATGGCAGGGAGAAATCCATGAAGAGTCTGTGTTTACAAACACACAGATCTGTACTGTGATTGACCTCAGCCGATCAGCAGGCATACAGCCAAAATGATTAGCTGTAACCTGCTGACAAACCTGCTTGCACGCCTCTAAACCAGGAAGTATGTTGCAGTGCCTGGGAATGTCACCCCCCCACACACGGTTACACAAAAGTTCGCTGAACTTTCGACCGTCAAGAACGCAGTGACGTACAACACTACGACGAGCCAAGAAAATTAAGTTCAGTGCTTCCGAGCATGCGTCAAATTGTTTCCGAGCATGCGTAGGAATTTTGCACGTCAGAATTGCTACAGACGATCGGAATTTCAATTTCTCAATCTTTTGCTGGCTGGAATTCGGCCAGCAAAAGTCCGATGGAGCATACACACGGTCGCATTTTCCGACCAAAAGCTCTCATCAGTCTTTTGCTGGCCAAATTTCTGATCGTGTGTAGGCGGCATTACTGGCCAGATCAACAGGTGAAAACAGAGGGGAAAAAAAGACTAAAAAATAACCACCACATCTAATGATTAGTAAGCTGCAAAATATTATATTTTTGGTTTTGGGTTTAATACCGCCTTAAATCTTCCAAAATATAACATAACCTTCATAGATTGGGGGGATGGGGGGGGGGGTTCAGTGCTTTCTACCCTTAGTCACAAAATGACACGTACACTTTAAAGGAAATTCATTTTGAAGAACAACTCCTGTGTGAGAATAATCTGGTGGAAGTAAACTTAGAAGCCTCATATAGAGACATTGCTGCTGGATCTAGTATGAAGATCAGGGAAGGGTTGCTTTCAGCAGGTATTCCCAAGTAAAAAAAAGTCTAGTTGTTCTATTATAAGAGAATAAAAATCAGGTCTGGGAGCCTTACCTATTTTTTTAAATGTGATTGCCACTGCCCAGAAGACTTTCTGCTGGCTGCCGACACATTGCTGTAACTTGTTGTCCAGATGGGTCACCTCATAATCCTCAGAACCATCCACTTCTATTTCAACCTGTGCATAGAATAAGAGATCATTTATAATCCAGACTTGTTTTCTATTTAAGATAAGAAATCATTGATATGAGTTCCTTTACCTCCCTGGGGCCCAAACTGTGGCCATTTGGTGCTCAACATGCGACCATTTGGTGCTCAACATGTGACCATTTGGTTCTCAGTGTGTGGCCCTTTGTTATTCAACATGCAGCCATTTGGCACTCAATGCGCGCCCCTTTGTTGTTCAATGTGAAGCCCTTTTGGTGCTCAACGTGCAGCCATTTTGCACTCAATATGTGGCCCTTTGGTACTCAATGTGCAACCCCTGGGTGTTGTCCATTTCCTTATTTTTTTTATTTTATGTATTTGTTCTCTGACCTTATATAATTGATCTTGTTGAGAAGAATATCAAATGTGGCACCAGTCATTTTTAACTGGGCTGTAGGGAGCACTAATGCTGAATCATTGCTTTGCAAATGGGTTGTAATAACAGTGATCTTTAGCAGTCACCTGTAACATGTCCCCAGTATTGGACTATCTCCTGTAACTTGTCCTCAGTCTCTAACCATTCCTGTAATATCCCCAGTATCTGACTGTCTCCTATAACTAATTTGTCCTCAGTCTCCAACCATCCCTGTAATATCCCCAGTCTCAGACTGTCTCTTATAACTTGTCCTCAGTCTCCAACCATTCCTGTAATGACCCCAGTCTCAGACTGTCTCTTATAACTTGTCCTCAGTCTCCAACCATCCCTATAATGTACCCAGTCTCAGACTGTCTCCTATAGTGTGTCCACAGTTTACAACCATTCCTGTAATGTCTCCAGTCTCAGACTCCCCTATAACTTGGCCTCCCACCATTCCCATAAAATCTCCAGACTTGGACTGTCTCCTGTAACTCATCCTCAGTCTCCAACCATTCCTGTAATGTCCCCGGTCTCGGACTGCATCATGCTCTCCATCTATAACTATTCTTGTAACATGCTGTATAGCATGTTCTAGGTATCCAATATTACATGCAGTGCCAGTCATTTTAACTGGGCTGTAGGTCGAACTAATATGGAAACATGACTTTGCAAATGGTTTGTAATGACAGTGCTCTCTAGCAGTCACCTGTATCATACCCCCAGTCTCTCACTCTCTACTTTAGTATTTTACAGTCTCTGACAGTTAGATGTAGCTACATAGGCAAAGCCATTTTCGGCGAATGTAGTAGCATTTGAAGGCTACCTCCAACTTAAAAGCTTTATTTCGGTTTTGCATAGTTGCCCTCAGTGGCAGAACTTGTGCCAATGGACATCATTGTTTGAGTGTGCCTAGGGTAGCAAAATATTTAAACATGGTTAAATTTTTGGGAGAGCCAGGAGGACTAACGCTAAAGGTTAGGTGGTTGTACATCAAAATTGTGCCCCTATGGTCCACAATACTGACCTGTGCGGTTTTTTCCAGGTAGTTGGAGACCACAATACTGGCCATCACCTCTTCTCCTCTAATGACGTATGATGGGATGGAACACTCCACAAAGAATGACTGTATTGTGGTGGTCTTTGCCAGATCAATGGTCAAGCCTAGACCTGCGTTAGCTGAAATGCAGAATCCGTCACTCTCCCAGTTGGTGATGCTTTGTGGGATTGTTGAACTGACTGTTGCCTCGCCATCTGAACTGTGAGTGAAATAAAATTGGACCAGTTGTTAGACAAATTTCTGGGGGCTTTAAAGTGGACCAGTTGCTAAATGAGTTTTCCCCACGAAGTAGTACATTTTTAACCTGACCATCCTGCTCTCATACAGTATATGAATGCTAAAAGAATCAGCCTTAAAGTGGTGTGCCCCTTAAAAAATGTTTTTTAAAAGTCAGCAGCTACAAATACTGCAGCTGCTGACTTTTAAGAATCAGATACTTACATGTCCCAGGGTCCAGCGATGCGGGGGAACGAAACCCCCCTCGCAGCGCCGGCATCTTTCACAGCCGGGCACCCACTGCGCCTGCACGAGTGGTGCCACATGCCGTGATACGCCGCGCAGTCATCTGGGACCTGTCACGTGTCACCAGATGACTGCGCCAAGGGGAAGTGACTTGTTTAGCCTGGGCAATGGAAGAGGCACATTTCGTGGGACCACCTAGCAACAGGGAGAAATAGGTAAGTGACATTTTTTTTTTTTTTATCCAATTCATTTTTATTAGCCCATTTGCTGCACATAGAAATAAACTTGTAATTTTGGGGGAAACACCACTTTAAGGCAGAAAACAGTGTTTTGGGAGCCCTCTAATTCAAGTATTAAAATATATATATAAAAGAAACACTTTTTTTTTTTTTAGTTTTAGATAGGGTGGAGAGGGATTGGAACTCCTGTTAAGTTTTTACTGTTGTCCTGTTTACCGTTATCACCGAAAGTGAAAGAAAATCCCAAACTTTGGGTTGTCGCCAGAAGAACAAAAGAGGGTAAATCTTCCAATGGGGATATTAGTTCTTCTGACAACCAGGGGTTCCCTCATTTTTTGAGAGATTTCCTCTCACTTCCTGTATTGGCAATGGGACAGGAAGTGAAGGGTGATCCCCACTCAAAGGGCAAAAAAACTGACAGGGGTTATAACAATCCCTTAGCCAAAAATGAAAAAAGAGGGTTTGCCTTTAGTTCAAATTTAGATTCAGGTCATGTGACTGACTTTAGAGGGAGGCCATAGCATTGATCTCCTATAGGGACTGATTTGTGTCCCCATCCATACTCCAGCATTTGGTCACATGACTGCCTCAGTGAGGTCCAAAGTACTGGTCAGTGCATCTTAGATCATGTTTTACAGTTTATATATTTAAAGCAGAACTAAAAACTATCTTGATCAACATGAACTATTTTTAATCCTTATGCTGCTAGTATTAAGTAAATATGATATACCTTCCTATCTATTTACTGTTTTAGGGCTGGTTCACACCACAAAAACGCATTCCAGATACGTTCAGGATGCGTTTCTGCATGCGTGTTTCTAACGCTTTTTGATGAGGTTCCGGATGCATTCCAGGTGCTATTTTCTTATTTTTTCCTGTTTTTTTTTCACTTTACTATGGTCCAGTGCGTTTTTGACGCGTTTTTGATTCGTTCCAGTGCGTTTTCGATGCGTTTTACTGCGTTCCAGTACAGTCCAGTGCAGGAAAAATGCAGCATGTTCTACTTTTTTTTCTGGAACTGGAAAGCCCTGGATTTTACTGCACTGGTGTGAACTATGCCATTGTAAACCATATAACCTACTTTACATGCTTTTTTGATGCAGAAGAAAAACGCAATGTTCTGCATGTGATGTGAACTAGCCCATAAACTTTTATTTTAGATTTCTTCAGTTGCTTCCTGGTTTCTGGCCTAGGCCAAAATGATGTCAAACATCCCAAGAGTTTTAATGGAGTGAGGGGAGGAGGATCTTTTTCAGCTAAGCACACCCTCTTGCCTTCATGCCTGAGCTAATGGCACATGGCTTCCAGGAAGTGCTACATGAATCATCTGCCCTTACTTAATATGGCTGTGGCTAGAAATGCTAGTGAGGTGTTTTTTAAAGTGATGTCTTAAAAAAATAAAATAAAGCATGGAGAGGGGAGTTTGCAGTGGATATTAACTTAATTACTTCCCGCCCGTAGGACATCAATGGATGTCCTTGGATTGAAGTAGTTATACCAGGATGATGCCTGGCTGCACCTGCATGCATTGTCCCGGTATTGATTTTTTCAGCCGGCGAGTCCCTTTTTAGCAGAAGTGATTCCCACGATCTACCGACCTACCGATGGCAGAGCCTGGTTGCGCTGCAGATGGCAGTGATGGCTGCATGGCACAGAGAGAGGAACTGGCGTTGTCTCTCTCTCTCTCTCTGACCTTGGAAACTGGGAGCGATGAGTATGTTGTCACTGCTGGTTCTGCCTCTTCATTTACCTGGCCGTTAGTGCCCAGGAAAGCAGCAGATCAGACTGATCTGTGTCTGATCAGCTGCATGGGAGGCCAGAGGAGAGATCTGGGGCCTAATAAACCCTAGATCTCTCCATAAAGAGGATCTGTCAAACAATTTTGTATAAAGTAATAATAAAAAAAATGAAAGCACCCCCCGTCCCCTTGTACTTATGCACAAATGCGTATGTTACTTCCGCACGCATATGTAAATGTTGATCGCACCATACATGTGAGATATTGTCAAGAATAACAGAGTGATAGCAATAATTCTAGTACCAGCAGAATACATATTGGCCTAAATTTATATAGAAACTTGATTTTTATTTTATTTTTTTTTAATTATTGGATGTGTTTTATAGCAGAACGTTTTTTATTTTCTTTTAAATTGTCGCCCATTTTTTGATTATAGCACAAAAAATAAAGGTGATCAAATACCACCAATAGAAAGCTCTTGGACATATATTTTTGGGGGGGTACAGCGTCGCACAACCATGCAATTGTCAGTTAAAAAATAACACAGTGGTGTATTGCAAAAAATTACCTGGTCATGAAAGGGGGTAAATTATCCAGAGGTCAAGTGGTTAAGGTAAAAAAAAACTTTTTAGAGTCTTAAACTCCCCCCCCCCCCCCCAACATTTTTTTTATATATTACAACTTACAAGTTCTTAGATGTGGTGGCTGCATTCGTTTTTAAAGCTAAAAGCATTTTTTGCAAGTATGGACAAATACCGATTGATGGTACCATAAAGCTAAAACAATCTTCTCAGCTTTTCCAGCTACCATACTGTATGTGAACTACAAAACACGTTCCCTCAATGCAGATTGTTTCCTGCATGGGGTGAACACTTACCCAATAATGACTGTCTCATCTCCAAAGGCGTCCCTAAAGTCACTACGAATGGTTGAAATGCTTTTTGCCAAAGGCCCTGTAATATATAAAATATTACACTTACATTTAAATTCATTAATGCAGATGTGTTAGGTTAGGCCAGCTTTTTAATTGGAACCCAAGCAAATGTTTTTTTTTTTTTTTTTTTTTAGATAACATGAGGAACAGTTGGGCTCACCTAAATGTTAGTTTAAGTCCCTGTTTACACCGGTGTGACTTGTCATGCAATGTGACAGGTCCAAGTCGCACCCTATTGTCGGCAATGGAACTCTTCAAATCAGTGCAACGCCGACTTAGCGGGGGCCATACCAATTTGAAAAACAGTTCCTGCACTATTTTTTGTGATTTCAGGAGCGACTTGCATTGACATCTGTGCATGAGGTCGCAAAGATGTCAGCCAAGTCGCACCTAAAGTCGCACTGACCTGCGGCTTTGAAGTTGTGCGATTTCAAGTGAAGTCGCGCGATTTCAAAGCCGCATTCAGTGTGAACCAGGGGTAAGGGATTTATTTGCTGTGTGACTCTCTCAATTATTCGCACAGCTATTACAAATAATCCCTGTAATTTGCCTAATATGTTTATTTCTATGATCGCTAGCTCTCTCTAGTGGCCATAATGTGGTATTTAAAGCCGGGTACACACGAGCGAAATTTCAGGAGACATTGGCCAGTTTAAAAAAAAAAAAAAAAACGTCCCACATTCGGCCCATGCGTATGTTGGTCTGTCCGACAGAAGCCAGCCGTTAATCCAGCTTCTGTCGGACAAGCATGCTTCTGTTGGACTCCCGATCAGCACTCTCAGCGAATGGCAGCAGAGCGCTGATGGGAGTGTTATGGCGGGGGGGCATCCCCTTGTCAGAACACAACAGCTCAGCGGGGGAGATCGATGTACTAACTTCGCATTGTTAGTACAGCAGCTCTGACCAGAGCTGACAGTTTTTTTTTTTGCTCAACTCACTGGGTCAAATGGAAAAAAACAAATACAGTAAAACCTTGGATTGCAAGCATAATTCGTTCCAGAAACATGCTTGTAATCCAAAGCACTTGTATGTCAAAGCGAATTTCCCCATAAGAAATAATGGAAACTCAAATGATTCGTTCCACAACCATTTATTCATAAATCCTTCAGTTTATAGTCCATATAAAAAGATTATAGCAATGTGATAGGTTGTGTAACCATAAAATGTCCATCCACAAATGGAAGCCTCCACAAGGGGATTAGAAGCAAAATCCAGCAGGAGCTCCCGAGTATAAAGGAGAAGAGAGGCGCCTCTAAGGCCCCTTTCACACGGAAGGCCCGTTCAGATCCGCCTGTCAGTTTTGACGGCGGATCTGAACGGGCGCTCCATGTTACTCTATGGAGCGTCGGATGTCAGCGGAGACATGTCCGCTGACATCCGATCCGGTCCGATCCGCCAAATCCAGACGTATGGACCACACGTCCAGATCCGTCGGATCGGGTGAGATCGGGTGAAAACGGACACACTGTCCGTTTTCATCCGATCTCTCCATAGAGATCAGCGGCTCTCGCAAGCCCCTCCCCGCTCAGTGAGCGGAGAGAGGCTTGTCATCCGCCGGCTCAGCGGAGATCAACGGACAGATCTCCCGCTGAGCCGACGGACAGAGGCGGGCTCCGTGCAAGCGGAGCCCGCCTCGTGTGAAAGGGGCCTAAGTGTATCAATATGGTTACATTTAATGAGGGTACAACATTTAGCAACTCACATGGTTGATGATTAAAACAGGCACATCGAAGTATGCAAGCATCCGGGGGTAAAGCTGTCCATATAGACCATCCTCCGCACCGCTGGCTCTCACCGTTGTCAGTCTGCAATAGTGACCAGAAAGACTACCCTGCAGTAGAGTGATCTGAGAGCGAGGCTTGAAGCGCTCGTGGAGCGCAGCGTGGAAGGGATGACGTCGATGATGGTGCGGAGGATGATCTATGTGGACGGTTTTACCCCAGATCCTTCATACTCTGATGCGCCTGTTTTAATCATCAACCATATGGGTGCTAAATGTTTCATTAAATGTAACCATATTGCTATACTTATGCGGCATACACACGGTCGGAATTTCCGATGGAAACAGTCCGATGGGAGATTTTCATAGGATTTTCCGACCGTGTATATGCCCATCTGTCTTTTTCTGTCGGAATTTCCGACGGACTTTGAATTGAGACTGTTCTCAATTTTTCCGATGGAAAACCTTTTTATCGGATTTTCCGATCGTGTGTATGCAATTCCGACACGCAAAATTCCGACGCATGCTCGGAAACAATTCGACGCATGCTCGGAAGCATTAAACTTCCCTTTTATAGTGCTGTCGAACGTGTTTTATGCCGCTGTGTTATTGACCGTCAGAATTTGGTGTGATCGTGTGTAGGCAACACAGCTTGAGCGGAATACCGTCGGAAAAACCGTCAGAGTTTTTTCCAACGAGAATTCCGATCGTGTGCACGCGGCATTAGAGTTGCCTCTCTTCTCTTTTATACTCAGTTGTGACATGACGTTACTTGTATATCAAGACATCGCTTGTATATCAAGTTAAAATTTATGAAAAAATAAATGTTGCTTGTCTTGCAAAACTCTCAAACCAAGTTACTCTCAAAACAAGGTTTCCTGTAGTGTGTACCAGGCTTTACTGAGCTACCTCAATCAGGAAAATACCACATTGTGGCCACCAGATGGAGCTAACGATCCTTGGAAATAAAAATTTTAGGTAAATTACAGTGTTTGTGCGTGATTGTTAAGGCTTGTGACATACACACAGCACACTTTTTTTCTTCAAGTGTTAAAGTGGTTGTAAACTCCTACATATACCCAGTGAATTGACTGGCCTCAGATGATACACAGAGATGAAACAAATGTTTATCTCTAGCCCTCCCTTTTCTACAGCCTTCTAAAGCACACAGATCAAAGGCTATTTCTCAGCTCCTAAAGGTGGGGGTGGGGGTCTGATATCACAGACTGCACAGAACAGTGTAATCTGAGACCGGAGTGGAGAACATGGAATTGGGGGGGGGGGGGGGGGTAGGGTCAGAAGTGACTTACAGTATCTCACAAAAGTGAGTACACCCCTCACATTTTTATGTGACAACACTTAAGAAATTACCCTTTACTACAATGTAAAGAAGTGAGTGTACAACTTGTATAACAGTGTAAGTTTTCTGCCCCCTCAAAATAACTCAACACACATCCTTTAATGTCTAAACCGCTGGCAAGAAAAGTGAGTACACCCCTAAGTGAAAATGTCCAGATTGGGCCCAATTATCCATTTTCCTTCCCCGGTGTCATGTGACTCGTTAGTGTTACAAGGTCTCAGGTGTGAATGGTTAGCAGTTGTGTTAAATTTGGTGTTATCGCTCTCACTCTCTCATACTGGTCACTGGAAGTTCAACATGGCACCTCATGGCAAAGAACTTCCTGAGGATCTGAAAAAAAGAATTGTTGATCTACATAAAGATGGCCTAGGCTATAAGAAGATTGCCAAGACCCTGAAACTGTGCTTCAGCACGGTGGCCAAAACCATACAGTGGTTTAACAGGACAGGTTCCACTCAGAGTCAGAACAGGCCTCGCCATGGTCGACCAAAGGAGTTGAATGCACGTGCTCAGCGTCATATTCAGAGGTTGTCTTTGGGAAATAGACGTATGAGTGCTGCCAGCATTGCTGCAGAGGTTGAAGGGGTGGGGGGTCAGCCTGTCAGTGCTCAGACCATACGCCACACACTGCATCAAATTGATCTGCATGGCTGTCGTCCCAGAAGGAAGCCTCTTCTAAAGATGATGCACAAGAAAACCCGCAAACAGTTTGCTGAAGACAAGAAGACTAAGGACATGGATTACTGGAACCATGTCCTGTGGTCTGATGAGACGAGAGAAGGCTTTGCATTCATTGAGAAAATGCAAAGTGTTTTCTGAATGGCATCCTTCCTGACTGGCCAACCTGGTGTGTTCACTTTTCAGTAGAACAGCCAATTGGCATGGGAACTGGAAGCTAGTGGAAATCAATGGAGTAGCGATGTCTACTTCAAAGATTTACAGCTTCTAGAGGGAGCCTAAGGTGGACCAATGCAACTATATAAAAATATCCACACCCAGAAATTTCCTTTAAATATCTATTTATATATTTATTTATTATACACCATGTATTCTACTTACCGCCGCCCCCAACGAAACCATCTACTAAACAAAGAAGGAAAATTGTTAGAATTAACAACAGGTGATGGTTGGCGGTATGATGCATACAATGGGGAATTCTCCCAGAAAACAACTGAATGTGGTGTAGTTCAACTTTGCAAAGAAAAGACAATCATATGCAAGGAAACGTGATTGGATGATGGAAGTCAGCAGAGTTTAACCTCATTTACTGAGCTCTGGGTAACTTCCTTTGCAAACTGAACAGTCTATAAACCCCATTGACTTCTACCTTGGAGAGTATCCAGGAGAAAAATCACTGCCACCTTACAGTTTCACTCCTACTGTTTTATTCTCTCTGTATTGAAAAAGGCCAACACAAAAAAAAGAAAAAAAGTAATGGCCCGGAGCAGGAGGTACGATTGGAGGAGGGCCAGCATGACTGGGGTAGGCAGTGAGGGGGAGTTAGGATTGGGAGTGGTTAGGCAGGAAAGTTAGTGAATGGGGATTGGCAGGACGGCAGGTGGGGGGAGTTTAGGAATAAGCTGGGGGGTGGTGGCGTCGGGCGGCGGGTAGTCACGTTAGTGGGGACGCACCGGCCAGAGGTTTTTTCCCACCCTCCCTCTCTAAGTTTATGGACGTAGTGTCAGGCAGATATGATGGACCTGGGGTAGTTTATGTAGGTGGTGCTTTTGGGTTATTGGTGGAATTGTTTGTTTATTGTTTCAATGTCGTAGCAGCGGTAGGTCTATGGGGTCTTTGAAGGCGGTGCTGAAAATAATGGAGGTTTAGGGGGGGTTGGGCCCATATGAAGCTATGGGTGTCCTTTCCCTTAAATGGTAACAATGGTGTGTAGTTAGTTGTATCTAGAAGGAAGTAACTGGTTGTCCCTGAGCTTGCGTAATACACAGCGTGGGGCCTTTATGGGGTGTACCGATACAACGATGAATGAGGGGAATGAGTAAGGACATGCCTTTCAAGCCAGAACATGATAAAGATATATTTACCACTAGCAAATGTTGAAAATTGCGGAAATATTGAAATGTTAGGTTCATTTTCCAACCCACAGACTTTAGGTCTTCTTGAACCAAGACTTGAAGCCAACTGAATACTGAGGCCCTGGAGAGAAAGCATAAATTTTAATTTAGTTCCATTATAAACTGCGGGGCAAACTGCAAGCATAGTTTGGGAATGGTGTAAACCTTTCACTGCCATAGACAGTTTTGCATTTTTTTCCACATGAAAAGTTTAGTTACACTGCCCCAACCCTTATATAATTCCGAAATGCTGAAAACCTGGAGAATAAAACTGGGGTGGTTTAAATTTTTATGTCAGGCAATATTAGCTCAACGGTTTATCTTTATTAAGTGCATATTTTTATTAAAAAAATAAAGGTAATTTTAGAGCACACAAACACAGTGTATTACCCATTTTTTAAATTTAAAATACAAAAGACGAGTTTGCGCTGAGTAAATAGATACCCAACCTGTCTAGCCTTAAAGTGGTTTAATAACGAACATGTCTATACACACCTGCTCTGTACAATAGAATTGCACAGAGTACCCCAATCCTCCTCTTCTTGGGTCCTCCCCCGGTGCTCCTGGCTCCTACTCTATTGCTGGTGCCCCCAATAGTTAACTGATCCCATAGGGGCACTCATACGTGCATGTGTCCATTGACACAGGCAACAGAACTTTGCCTCGCCCCTGTTTGTCACTGGAGTTGATTGACAGAAGCCAATGGCTCCCCCTGCTATTGATCTGCCCAGGGAGGAGGGACAAAGCCAGGAGAGTAGCAGTGCTGGATTGCGATGGGGTAAAGGGAAGTATAAGGTGGTGAGGGGGAAAGTCTGTGCACAGAAGGTTTTTTACCTTAAAGCATTGAATGCATTAGGGTAAAACACCTTGAAGCTTTAGAACCACTTTAAAATTATGTGTACCCATGAAGCCCTTCAGTTGTGAATAATGGCTCTAGAATAACTGAAATTCATGTTTTCATATGTAGGTCCCCCCGACATGTAAATCTGTGTGTGTGTTGTCCAAAGTAGTAACACAAGAAGGATGAACAAAAATTCAAATCTCTTTGAATAACTGGGAGAAGACTATTACTGTGACGTATTACCTTGTGTGTGTAAATTTCAGCTTCAGTTACTGAGCTCTGTAAACAGGCTTAATTCAACAGTACCCTGGGTGATCTTTGATCTTTTATGCCTTTCTTTTTTTTTATTTAATTGTATTGTTATCACATGGTGGGACAGTGAAGTCTGAGCTGGGGCAGCTGTTCAGAGGGGTGTATGGAAGTAATCCAGTAGCTGTATACAGTGCCTTGAAAAAGTATTCATATCCCTTGAAACTTTCCACATTTTGTCATGTTACAACCAAAAACGTAAATGTATTTTATTGGGATTTTGTGAGATAGACTAATATAAAGTGGGACATAATTGTGAAGTGGAAGGAAAATGATAAATGGTTTTCAAAATGTTTTACAAATAAATATCTGAAAAGTGTGGTGTGCATTTGTATTCAGCCCTCTTTACTCTGATACCCCTTACTCAAATCTAGTGAAACCAACTGCCTTCAGAAGTCACCTAATTAGTAAATTAGTAAATTGTGTGTAATTTAATCTCAGTATAAATACAGCTGTTCTGTGAAGACCTCAGAGGTTTTTTAGAGAACCTTAGTGAACAAACAGCACCATGAAGGCCAAGGAACACACCAGACAGGTCAGGGATAAAGTTGTTAAGAAGTTTAAAGCCGAAAATATCCCAAGCTTTGAACATTTCACAAAGTACCGTTCAATCCATCAAATGGGCACCTGATGCGGTTGGCTATTGGCCGGGCCTGGGACTTGTGCATCTGAGATAAGGTTTCTAAATGACTGAAAAGTAGATTGCATTTCATTCTTGATGGAGCAGAGGAATTTTGAAAAAGGAGAATCTCCCTCGCTCTTTAGCACGGCTGTGATGCAAGTAGGACACAAGGTTTTTGTGTAACTAGACTAGAGCCTTGCACTACAAGAAGGACATTTCTTTTTGTCTGTCTTGGAAGTGTCTTTCTCTGATCTGGATGATTCTTTCTGAGAGGGGGACAATGAGAGAGGGTTTTGTTTAACACAAGAACTCATCTAATCCTGACCTCCTCCCGGTGTGCTAAGGTGCCCAACAGAGCTATAAGGTGGTTCCCCCAGGGTCTTCTAGCTCTCCTTGTAATCAGTAATACACAGGAAAAAGAGACTCTGGCCAGGCCAGCCTACCTGTAATGAGCTGGCGTTTGACTCCCCCGGAGAGCATGGGATGCCTCCATGGTGTTCCGTTGCTGTTGGCGTCTAAAGCCCATGATGTTGCGCCTTTAATACACCGGCTTGGCCTTAGCCTTTTCTCCCTGCGCCGAAAGCTGGAACCAAAACCTCCGGCGCGCAGTGATATCATATCCACCGGAAGTGACGCCTGGCTTTTTCATGGCGTCCTACAGCAAGGAGAGTGAGCTCTCTCACTGCTGACGCCGCTGCTGATGCTCCGCCATCACTGCCCACTCCCTCGCCAGGCACCAGAGAGAGGGGGGATGGGAAATACATATCAATGCGGAGGGAACCCAAGACCTGCGGAGAGGAAGGCTTCCTAGCCTTAAGGTGAGGGGGACTTTCGGCTGGTCTGGACAGCCCTTGATGATGGATGCTCTCCCACTCCATCTCCCCTAAAAGACAGTTCCTCCAGGCAACATGTCTCTTCTGACTGAGGAAACAAAAAACTGACCAGATGCCTGAGGGACTGCCTTTTAAAGAGCTGGAGGCAATGCATTTCCTGTCTGGGAGGAGGAGATCCATCTCTCAAGGGCTGTCCTGGAAGACGACTGGGAGAAAGAGTATGGCACAACTGCAAACCTACCAAGACATGGACGTCCACCTTAACCTCACAGGCCGGACAAGGAGAGCATTAGTCAGAGAAGCAGCCAAGAGGCCCATGGTAACTCTGGAGGAGCTTCAGAGATCTAAAAGCAAAACGCTATGTGTGGTGAAAAACTAACACTGCACATGACCCTGAAAACACTATCCCCACGGTGAAACATGGTGGGGGCAGCAACATGTTGTGGGGATGCTTTTTCTTGAGCAGGGACAGGGAAACTGATTGGAACTGATGGGAAGGTGGATGGAGTCAAATACAGGGCAATCTTAAAAGAAAACCTGTTAGTCTGCAAAAGACTTGAAACTGGGGAGGAGTTTCACCTTCCAGCAGGACAACGACCCTATACATACAGCCAGACCTACAATAGAATGGTTCAGATCAAAGCATATTCATGTGTTAGAATGGCCCAGGCAAAGTTCAGACCTAAATCCAGTGGAGAATCTGGGGCAAGACTTAAAAATTGCTGTTCACAGATGCTTTCCATCCAATCTAACAGAGCTTGATCAATTTTGCAAAGAAGTATGGGCAAAAAATGTCACTCTCTAGATGTGCAAACCTGGTAAAGACATATCCAAAAAGATTTGCAGCTGTAATTGCAGTGAAAGGTGGTTATACAAAGTATTGCTGAATATGCACTCCTCATTTTTCAGATATTTGTTTGTAAAAAAATTTTTTAAATCATTTATCATTTTCCTTCCTCTTCACAATTATGTGCCACTTTGAGGGAACACGATACCAACAATTGGAAAATGTGTAGGTTTGTAACTTCATTGTTGGAATATATCCTCACAACCAACATTTTTATGTTCAATGGCTCCACTTACCAGGTACAGGGGGTAGCGATTGGGACTTTGTGTGACATTGTACGCCAACCTGTACCTGGGGGGGTGGGAGAGAGCCTTGTTTTCTGATGACGGTGCATCGATATACCTCCGCCACATTCTCTTTTGGCGGAGGTATATTGATGATGTACTGCTCATCTGGACGGGTTCTATGAAGGAAGTTTATGATCTTTTTGTCGCACAACAATTTCAATTCGAAGTTTACCATCCAATCCGATACAAAGAGTATACCCTTCTTGAACTTACGTCTATTTCTCAATCATGAGGGCACTATCTATAGCAGTCTGTATAGGAAGGAGACAGCTGGTAACACAATATTACACTATTCAAGCTCACATCCTCGATCCTTGGCGCGGAGCATACCCTTTAGTCAATACTTAAGACTGCGTCGCAATTGTGCCAAGGACGAGGATTTTGAAATTGAAGCTAAGGCACTATACTGAAGACTGCTAATTAGGGGATACAGTAAAAAAGTTCTTAAAAAGGCCTACGGCAGGGCTAAATTTAATTCACGGCAATCTCTTATTTTCAAATCGAAAACCTTGAGAAACTCAGGTATCTACAAAATGTATAACTACCTTCACTAATCATCAGGAATATTTCCATAGATTGATTAGTAGTAACTGGCATTTTTTGTCTAATGACCCTATCATCTCTAAATATGTAGCAAATGTACCGCAGATTGTATATAGAAGGTAGCGATCTATGAGGGATAGCCTTGTCCACACTCATCTTCCACCGGCCGCTCCCAATATTGGAGCGGAGGGTGGACGAGGGATGTATAAATGTGAACATTGTGAACAATGTCTTGGATTAGAGAGGGTGTAGGAGTTCCACTCACTAGAGGAGGCTTTAAAAAATTAAAGGTTTTTGCCGACTGCCGCATGGTAGGCATAGTCTATCTAGCCACGTGCCAGTGCGGCGCATTCTATATATCGGGAAAACTAAGCACCCCTTTGCCAAGAGAATACAAGACCATTTATATTACGTGAAAGCGGGTTTACTAGATACCCTCATATGTAAACATGTGGGGCTGAACCATAGTTATGACCGAATATAACAAAAAGCCGCGCTAGTGACTCAAATTAAAATATTATGTGATTTGAAAATAAATCCAAACAACAAAAAAAAAGGGGGTTGAACCAAAAAATGGACAGAACAGTTATCCACAAAAGTCCAGTGATATAAATTAAACCAGTGTTCATATAAGTGACACCCTGTCACTTATATGAACACTGGTTTAATTTATATCACTGGACTTTTGTGGATAACTGTTCTGTCCATTTTTTGGTTCAACCCCCTTTTTTTTTGTTGTTTGGATTTATTTTCAAATCACATAATATTTTAATTTGAGTCACTAGCGTGGCTTTTTGTTATATTCTGTCTGTTTATTGTGTATATCACACAATTTTTTAGCTGCTGCTTATTATAATTTTTTATTACACATAATCTCACATGTTATTTAATTGATATATATCATTAATTATTAGGATTTTTTTAGCTATTGATAAGCGCAGTGTTTACTTCCTTTTTTTCACATAGTTATGACCCCTCCTACATTCTGTTCTCGGCGCTGGAAGTCATCCCTGAGCCAGAAAGAGAAGGGGACTTTGATAAGAAGATCCTTCAAAGGGAGGTTAGATGGATCTTTGAGCAGCGGGCTACCCAGTTTCCAGGGTTAAATACAGCATTATCCTTTAAACCTTTCCTGTAAGCATTGTTGGTCTACACTCACATTAGCAAATCCCTCCTTTCGAGCTCTAAATTTGGATAGTATTAACATCATAACCAACTACCGTATATGATTTTTCCATGATCTAATTACATCTTGCTCCCCTCTCCTCCTCCCCCCCCTTTCCCATCCCCCTTTCCCCTTCTCCCCCCATTTTCTTTCCCTTTAGCCCCCCCCCCCCCCAATACAGCCAAACGCTGTGTGGCACTATAGCTAGCATCATCTTTTGTATGCTGTCAGCTAAAAATTCTTTGGTATTAGGCATCAGCATACATAATATAGATTGGTGTATTTTTTCTATGTTTTATTAAAACTGTTTATCAATGTACAACTCTTAAAATTAAATTTTTTCTGTTTTTGTCTATTCTAAGTAATTTCTGGTAGCTATGTCCCCTGCCTCCTAGCTATGACCCCGCGCGCACGTATATGGTAGACTCCGCGGCTTTTGGCCATTAGTGGGAGGATTTGAGCATCCCTAGGTAAGAGGAGGGAGTTTCCTTTCCGCCTCACTTCCTGTCCACGCTTTTAGCGTGGGACCGGCAGCGCAAGCGCACTATCACCATATTTGACAGATAGGTAATAATGAGCTACTGATGACGTCCCCCAAGATGTGGTCTCCTCTACCTTCAGCTTCATTCACTGGTTTAGGACCATCCACCTGAGCAAGACATCTATGACAGTTAGAGACACAAGGGGGGCCAAGTTGTCAGGAGGCCAAGCTTTGTTACAGCTATGAAGCTTATAACTTACCACAAAGTCTTCATAGGATTCCTTATCTGTTCTGCTGCTGGTTGGCTTAGTGTACACCCCGTTGCAGAATTGTTCCATATTTCCATCAATACACGGAGGTTCTGGGTCCTCATAATTAATGTTTTTATATTGTAAACCAAAAATATAGGAACGCACACCATTGTATACCTGTAAAGTAAACATAAGAAGAATTTGCGTGAACTGCATACATACAAGGTCCTGCTATTTTCAAGCCTCCCTCCCATGTAAATAGAGTTAAACCTAAAAAAATCCCTGATAAAGAAGATATAGTATAGCTCCAAAATGTGTTGGCTATGATTGCAAAAATCAAATAAAGCATCATTGGTCCATCCCTTCCTATGTAAGGCTTTGCCCTGCAAGATTAGAGTAGTGTTTTTTTAATCTACCATATTTGTTTTTCCACTATACATAAGGCATCTTTGGGCCATGCCATCTTGTGCATGTGAGCGGCCTATATCTTGCAATACATGATGGCTCCTAGTTTGCACTCAAATTATTTTGAAAAATGGCAGAGGGTCTAACCCAGTGGTCTCCAAACCCGTGGGCCAGATGCGACACTTTGTTTGCCTTTATCTGGCCCTTGGGGCACCGTTCCCCCCACTGATATGAATCACTACTCCTCCCACTGACAAAATGATGCACCATTCCTTCCACTTACACCAATATTGGGGCATAATTCCTTCCACCTATACCATCAATGGGGAATTCCTCCCACTGGCACAAATGTTGGGGCATCATTCCTTCTATTGACACCAATGTTGCGGCAATATTTATTTTACAGATACCCATGTTGGGGAACCATTCCTTCCATTGACACCAATGTTGGGGCAATATTTCTTTCACAGATATCATTGTTGGGGCACCATTCCTTCCACTGATATCAATGTTGGGATGCTATTCCTTCCAATGGCTCCAATATTGGGGTACTATTCTTCTCACTGACACCAATGATGAGGCACTATTCCTTCCACTGACACAAACAATGGGGAACTATTTCTGTAGCATTTTCCACTCGCACTGGTCACAGTTTGGCCACCAAAAAGTCTGAAGACCAACTGGCAGTTCACGTAGAAAGTTTGGAGACCCCCTGGTCTAACCCTTCTCTACTCTGCCCAAAATTATACAAAAAAATTGGGCTTAAACCTAACATTTAGAACTTCCCCCTCATCTTGTGCTGACCTGCCTCCTGTCCCCGCCTTTCTTACCAATGAACATTTTTTTTTACAATGTACTTTGTGTGCTGCAATGTCTAGGCGAGATGTTTTCTCCACCCCCTGCATGTGTGCAGAAGTACAGCAAGGCTTGGGTCCTGAGAGAGCCCAGTGGCACATCTGTGCATGCGTGGGTTTTTCTGGCCATCAGCACATGCATGGAGTTTTCCACACATGCACAAAATGCTAACAGGGAAGTCTTAAACCTTCCCTGTCTTTGCACATGCGCATGAAAAAACTCTGCGCTTGCTCAGTACCACTGGGCTGTTCCAGAACCTAAAAGCCTGGCAGAGCCTGTGGGTGCATCTGCGTGTGTGCAATAATGGTGCCACTGGGGAGGGGGGAGTCTGCTCAGAACAGGATTGAGGTTCCATGTTAATTTGGGATTTGAATTCCTCCAATATGTTTAAGTAAATAGAGTATATCTAAACCTAAGAACAACATTTTACTATATTGCAGCTTACAAGTCATTCGATGTGGCGGCTGCATTACATTGAATTTGTCAGGATAAGAAAGTTATTTTGCAAGTACAGGAAATATCTGTTGATCTTGCCAACAACGTCCTTGTCACTTACTATGAATTTAACTGACATCACCAACAATGTACTTCTTTCCAAGCTATCTTCTATAAACTACAAATACCCCTCACTTCCCCATGTGATGAACAGTACATAACAGAATAAAACAGAGGAGGTGTTTGCAGTCCATATTAAGAGATCAGGGTGACAACTATAGCTTCCTCCAATAAATAGAATAAAAATAATTCTTACATTATCAGGGTTGAATTCATCATATGAGTTGATCAAACTGAAGGAGGCGTCTCTTGCTCTTAATCCACAGAAGGACCCTGGTGCAGCTTTTATTTTTCTAGTAACCGTAGCGCCTGGGGCCACAACCTTCTCCGTAAACTCCATATTCACCTAAAATGGAATAAGTATTGACATGATATATCCTTTCTATGTAATTGAGCCTTTTTACTTTGTACAAATCAGTGGCAGGTGGTGTTTTTTTGTTTGAGGGGGACAAACAACCGAATCCCCCCCCACTGTCCACCGTTCGGTCCACCGGCACTTACCCCACCGGTGGGCATCCGAGGAGCATCGGCGGGGATCGAGCATCCGAGGAGCGGGCACGGGGATCGGGCATCTGCAGGGACCAGCGGCCCTTCTCCTCCTCACTTCCGCTGTGCATCTCCTCCTCTCCTCCTAGGCATCCAATAGATCGCATGTCTCTTCAGCCAATCGGGTGACTGGTATCAGACCTGCTTCCCAATTGGACGGGAGGAGGATCAGTGTTGCAACAGTGAATATGCATTCGCTGTTGCAACACACCTGGGTGGGCTTCAGACGCATCATCTGCGGCCCGAGCCCAGCCCATTTGAAGCCTATTAGAGCCTCTGGCTCTAATCAGGTGCTTAAAAAAATGTTGCTGTAATTCATGCACCCGGTGCCCTGAAAGGGGCAGAATGCATGAATGTGTCCCCACTATTTGGGTTGTGGTTCCTATAAGTAGGGCAATGTGAACACATTTTTGATTACTGAGGGGTTCTCACTCCTGCAGGGTGAGGGTTCCAGGGTAGTCTGGTTGGAGAAGAAAGGACTGATTTATAGTACTCTCAGGTTTGGCAAGTCCTCATTTGGGACCCAGAATTTGAATGCTCAGAGAGACTTTGGGTGGAATAAAAGCTTCCAACCCTGATTACGGGGACCAAAGTACCTGTAAGGAAGGAGTCAGTGCATGTCGGTGAAGTGGAAGGGAGTAGTTCACAGCTATGAGAAAGTGTGGACTGTTTGACTGAGACATTTGTTTAGTAAACTCCTGTGGCCCTTGCGGTACCCCGAAGCAGACAGGAACCTAAACCCTGGTGTAGGACTTGTATACCAGCAGTGAGCCATTGCGCTGTGTTTACCACACCAGGATTGTGGACTGTTTGTGTTTACTTTGTGGAAGAAAGTAAATTTTCTGTTTGATTTTTAAAGAACAATAAAGACTGTTTACATTTAAAAGTGGCTGGCTGGTGACACCAGGCTCCCCATATTACATGGGAATCATTCATTTCTTTGGGATGCCAGCAGTGCCACCACCATTGTAAGGGAATCTCATTTTTCATTTTTAGGACATTGTCTTTGTAATAATAGGAACAATGTAAGAAGAATAAGTGTGATCCTTCTACTGCAGCAGAAAAAGTGAGCCAAGAACTTCAAATGAGACATGCCTAGGATATCTGAGTAACATGAGAAGATTGTATGTGATTCTACCCTGTCCTGACCATCCGCATTTAGGTGTACTGTCTCCAAGTGGTTGACACCCCTGACAGGTAACACAGGATCACCCAAAGTGTGTATTCTAATTAACAGCTAGGTCTTTGCCAGTGCAACCCACATGGAGTAATGAACTGGTAACACTATTGCCCCCCTGACTACTATGCTGCAAGCAGGTTGCCGCCCTCAGGGGTGAAAGTATCATAGTGGCTACAATGTGGAGACAAAGTATGAAACAGCATGAGTTCCGAGGATGAGCCAAGGTCAGGGCAGGCAGCAGGTGAGAGCTTAGTCAGTGTCCAGGCAAGGATTAGGGCAGGCAAGATAGTGGTCCATATCCAAGCTGAGGTCTGGGCAGGAGGCAGACAAGAGAGTGATCAGTATCCAGACTGAAGTCATAGCGGGGAGCAGACAAGAGAGTGGTCAGTATCCACGCTTAGGTCAAGGCAGCCAGCATGAAGGAGAGGGTATCGGGAACAGGCAAAGTTTACAATGGGAGCACGAGACCGGGTCAGGTAGTCTTGGTCAGTAACAGGTGAATCAGGAATAACAAGAGTCTTCGTATACAGGGAAGTTGGCAAGACACAACACCAGCCTCCAGAAGGTAAGGCGCTTAACTAATCTCCAAGGCCTGTGAACGCGTCCCACGTCAGGGACGCATGGTCACTAGACATGTGCAGTTTGTTTCGTTCTGTAATTGAAATTCAGACAAATTTTCGTTTTTCAGAAATCTGCATTACAATAGTACCAAATTTCAATGAATCCAAAATAACGAAAAAAAATTCAGACGAAATTCGAATAGATTAGAATAGTTTTCAAATCAAATCGAATAGTTTTCAAATTCAAATTGTTTTCTATGTATTATGCTGGATAGAGGAAGGGTTATACGGGGGCTAACTTACAGCGTTTCTGTTTGCCCGTGCTCAACTATACTGTAGATAGCGGCACTATTACCCGACTGTTACAGAATTTCTGTGTCCCTCTATGAATAATAAAGAAATTGGGAAAAACTCAAGTTTATGGGCAATACCCCTTCATAGACATTGAAAGTTAAAATGTTTCAGATCTGTAGCATACTGTATCCCGACATCTAAAAAGCCTCTAGATCCAAGAACCGGGCAGAATTTTTAAGATTTTGAGGAAGCAAAAAGTTTGTTTTCTCCACATCAGCTTTAAAACCATAGACCTCACTACATGTATGTGAGAAACCTGTGCACAAAAAGTGACCCACTCATTAAATGACTGGAAGGAGACTATTGCTGTGACGTATTCTCTTGTGTGTGCAAATTTCAGCTAGAGCTACTGAGTTCTGTGAAAAGACTTCATTCAACGGTAAAATGAAGAATGAATCCATATAAATCATCTTGTGGTTTATATGTGCATGATAGAGTCCATATAAACTTTAGCCATTTTAGGTTAATGCAGTGATTCTATCATACCTCATTCTCGAAGCAGGCGCCAATGTTCACAGATGCAGTGTCTGAGATCACGTCCTCCATCAGGGGCACAAAGGCCAGTAACGTAGCTCCTGTTGCAAATGTACTATTAACAGTAAATTCTATTGAAGCTGACCCATTATAACCTGTAAAGACAGAGGAAATATGTAAGATTTCAACCTACTACTAGTATTTTTGTAACACAAGGCTACTATAAGAAGTAGAAATCAGTTGGGCTAGTAGAACAAAACCATTCCGCCTCGGTTACTAGTTAGCCAAAAATGCATTACATTTTATTACATAATGCCCCTCATTGTTATTATCTTGCTAAATAACTTAAAAACTTCAGATAATAATGTCATAACTTTTTTTCTGAAAATAAATAAATAAAATAAATTAATTAAAAGAACACAAAAAAACAGAAAGGACAAATGGACAGAGAATATATTTTTAAACCAATTTTCTTTTCTTTTATTTTGAGTTTTCAAAGCTTGGTGTGTTATTACGTTATCAACAATGTCATAGGATTGATTAGCATGTCAATGGGGACATGGTTAATGTTGCCAATTTTCCCACAAAAAATATAGGTTGTCAACATCACACCATTCATCCTTAGGCCCCTTTCACACTGAGGCGTTTTTCAGGTGCTACAGCGCTAAGAATAGCGCCTGTATAGCGCCTGAAAAAAAAACGTCCCCTTTCACTCCAGTGTGAAAGGCGGAGGGCGCTAGCAGGGCGGTCAAAAAAGTCCTACTAGCAGCATCTTGGGAGTGGTGAAGGAGCGGTGGATTCACCGCTCCTACCCATTGAAATCAATGGGACAGGGCGGCTAAACCGCCGGCAGTTTTAACCCTTTTCCGGCCGCTAAAACGACGGTAAAGCAGCGCTAAATATATCGCTGCTTTACCACCAACGCCGCTCCCGCCCCAGTGTGAAAGGGGTCTTAGTGATAACCTGTGAAATCACAGAAACAATTCTGCAGCATAATCAATTCACAGCTGGCAGTAAACAAAATAGCCAGATGACTGCTGCTTACATCTGCTGTTACAAAGACCTGTCAGAGGACTGGTATATTCTCTGTACAGGGCTCCCAGAAGCCCTCTCGGGGAGCCTTGTGTCCTGATTGGACACAAGTTCTCCTGATATTTTGATGACCATCTTGGGCCATACAGTTGTGCTCAAAAGTTTGCATACCCTTGCAGAAATTGTGATATTTTGACATTAATATTGAAAATATGACTGATCACACAAAGCCATTTATTATCACATAGTTTTTTGGATCCTTTTTAAATCATAATGATAACAGAAATCAAACAAACAATGGCCCTGATAAAAAAGTTTACATACCCTGGAATGTTTGGCCTTGGTACAGACACAGAAGGTGGCACATGGCAAGGTTAAAATGGCAATTTAAAAGGTCAGTGCCGGGACAAGGTCAACCAGCGCCCAGGGCGAACATGCCGAGCTGCGCCCCCCCATGACAAATTATCACACACATTATATACATATATATGTGTATATATATATATATACATATATATGGTGCAAAGGTCAGGATTGGATAAATTAAAGAGTATAAGGATCAGGAGCAGTGTGTACAGTGTGCAGAGGTAGAGTATGTACAGTAATGTAAGTAATGTAATGTAATATGTACAGTAATATACAATGTGCAGGAGCCAAGAGCGGTAAACTGCAGAATACAGAGACCAGGAGTATATACACCCTAGTGCATAGCAGTACCCCTATAAATTATATCAAATTTAGTGTATGTGTCATTATCAAATATGACCAAGTGAATTATACATCACATGAATATGGAACCAAAATACCAGTGCTGCAAACAAAATTGTGAGGGAGCAAATCCCAAAACATATATTGCGAACAACTCATAAATATTCAATTACATATCACATGTATGTGGGACCAAAATCCCTGTGCTGCAAAAACATTTTGTGAGGGAGTTAAGACCATACTCTTGGTACTGTAAATAAAAAAAATGTAAAATACTATAACATATAATGTGAATAACTCCCAAATATTCAAATAACTCTAGTCAAATTCTTATGGTTCATTTGTACACAATTTGGTTTTGGAGTTACTACCAAACTCCCTGTGCTGCAAATCAAACACACAGTGCAAAGTACTATTAAAGTGCACTATAAACAAACAGTCCACTAGAGCAGTGGTCTCCAAACTGCGGCCTTGGGGCCGCATGTGGCCCTTTGCTTGCCTTTATCAGGCTCTTGAGGCATAATTCCTGCCACTGACACCAACTCTGGGGCACTTTTCCTCCCAACGACACCAGATCGGACATTGTTAACTCCCACTGGGCACAGTTCGGCCCCCGCTGAATTCTGATCTGTGTACTCAGTTTTACCTTGTACTTAGCTTCAGAAGGCTCTCTGCAGTTCTGTTATTGGTCCCCTGCAGCCCCTGTGTCAGTTAGGAGTGACAGTGGTCACACTCCAGCCTCCACTTTGGACCATACAGGGTTAATCTTCCTCTATATGTGATAAAAGTACTGAAAAGTACAGAGCACATTTATAATCAACAGTATGGAATGCAGAGCAGTGGGGACTCACAGTAGAAGAGGATCCAGTCTGTCATCTGTGATTTACACATCTCCACTCTGCTCTGGAAAAGCACTGTGCAGTGTGCTGGGCGGGAACCAAAGATCGATGCTGCAGTGTGAGGTTCTTTTCCTGCTCCGCCCACATGTACAGTGGCTGGGACTGTACCAGCTCCGATCCGGGGGGGGGGGGGAGACTCATAGGAACTCAAGAAGGGAGCCTGGAAAGCGGTGTATCTGCTGCCGCAGAGCAGTGAGCAGGAGTGCATAATCCTTGATTTAGGCAGGCAACAGGGGCATACAAGTTTTACAGCTACATTTTGTGAACAGATTTTTCTGCTCACAACCTAGCGCCCCCTCCCACATTGCGCCCATGGCAGAAGCCCCTCCCGCCTGCCCACCCCTTGTACTGGCCCTGTAAAAGGTTAATTTCCCACATTTGTGGCTTTTTAAATCACAATTAGTGTCTGTTTATAAAAAAATCATTGAGTTTGTTAGCTCTCACATGGATGCACTAAGCAGGCTAGACACCGAGTCATGAGGAGGTAGAAAAGAACAGTCAAAAGATCTGCGTGAAAAGGATAAAAAGATATCCAAAGCCTTGAATATGCCAGTCAGTACTGTTCAATCACTTAATAAGAAGTGGAAAATTTGGGGATCTCTTGATACCAAGCCAGGGTCAGGTAGATCACGAAAGGAAAGTTCTTCTCTTCCTCCTCCTCTGGAACATTTGGATTAAATTTTTTTTGGAGATGGTGGTAAGCAGTTACCTGGTTTTGGTTGACATGCAACCAGTCCCGCTTCTGGTCGGATCGCTATGGCGGATCCACTAGAAGTCGCCCCCCCCCCCACTTCCCGCAGCTTTCTGGAACCATTCACAAAGATCAGTGCAGCAGGAAGCCGGCTGTGAAGCCACAAGGAATCACAGCCCACAGTTAACATGCTGGCATCAGGGACCTAAAGACCGGTGAAGAACCAGCTCGGGTAAGGGCAGTGTTGGATCCTTGGACAGGTGAGTGTCTGCTTATTAAAAGTCAGCAGCTACAGTATTTGTAGCTGCTGACATTTAATTTTGGGAACCCTGGCTGAATATCCTATTTAGGGACGCAAGCCTCTGGCAGCAAGTCCATGTAAGCACTGCATGATTGTTGTTTTCTTTATTGTTGAATATATTTCATTTGAAACCTGGTCGAACATTTATTGTAAATATCATGTTCTACTACCAATTTTTTGTAAAATTTGTCATCTGATCCCTCTGAACCATAGCCACACACAACCCTTAGCCACACATATCTAGAAATTAAATACTTACTTTCTGATAGGTCAACAGAGATTTCACCATTTGCCGCAATTTTGTTTCTTGCCACAAACTGTAAAAAATTAAAAGCAAATTAGATGAAAAAGCAAAAAAACTTGGTAGTTTATGTATATCCAAAACAGTAGGAAAAAGGTAGAACTTCTGTGTGTTATTTGTATTGCTCTCTGTCTCCCCTCTGGAGAGATTTGTTTCATCTATTCTTCCTGGTGACCATTATCTCCGAGACAGAAAGTAATGAGAAATCCAAAATTTTACAATAGTCAAAAGAACAAAAGATGAGCCAAAATCTCCCAATGGGGACACCTGCTCTTGTGTCAACTGTCTAAAAGGAGAATTCCCTTTATAGATATTTCACATTACTTCTTCCTGTTTTGACTGCAGGACAGCACATAAAGGGAAGTCTTCCCCCAAGAAACACAGATAGGAAAGAAAATCAACTGACTAGAGTTTTACTCTTTATTACTATATCTAACCTCCCCTTCCAAAAAAAATATATACATATTTCCTGTACTATACTACTGCTGTAGCCAGGTGCTTAGATGACAGAGACAGCAACTACAGACATTGTACTACAATTGCCTTTTTTGCCAAACCGGATTCTAATGCTGGCTTCGGCACTGTTCAGCCTCCACTCACCAGGGGGAGCCAGTGGGACTTGAGAAACTGAAAGGACTATGATGCAGCCATGCTGTGTCATGGGAGCTTTAGTTTGTGGGGAGTACTGTGCTGTGGAAGTGAATGAGGCTGCAAATTCCAATGCCCACAAAATCACAAATCACAAAATCTGGGCTTGTGATATATAGAACGCTCTCTTGCTGTGCAGGGACTGGAGCTGTGTTCACCTTTGTGCCTGGGTGTTCCTACACTAGAGACTGAACCTTTGAAGGCTAGAGTTCTGGGGGACTGAACCACTAAGGACCAGGTCCCTGAGGATCATAGACAGATGAGAATCCAAGACAGGGTTCACTGAGTGCCAGGGCTGGTGAACTTCTGTGGCTGTGCTGAATTTGCTTTTCTGATTAATGTTCTCCTTGCCCGGGCCTGTCAGCTTAGGTGGATGGCCATGTCTTGGTAGGTTTGCAGTTGTGCCATACTCTTTCCATTTTTGGATAATGGATTGAACAATGCTCCATGTTATGTTCAAAGCTTGGGATATTTTTTTTTTTATAACCTGACCCTGCTTTAAACATCTCCACAACTTTATCCCTGACCTGTTTGGTGTGTTCCTTGGCCTCCGTGATGCTGTTTGTTCACTAAGGTTTTCTAACAAACCTCTGAGGGCTTCACAGTACAGCTGTATTTATATTGTATTTATATTGAGATTAAATTACACACATTTATTAATTAGGTTACTTATGAAGTCAATTGGTTCCACTAGATTTTAATTAGGGGTATCAGAGAATACAAATGCACTGATCTCTGAACTTGTTTTATTTTATCAATATCTTTTTGTGAGTGAGGTCTCCAGAACTGGACACAGTATTCTAAATGAGGTCTCACTAAAGATCCATATAGGGGAATCAGAACCTCCTTCCTCCTGCTGGTAATCCATCTAGTGATGCATCCTGGAATTCTATTCGCTTTTCCCACTACCTGGTCACACTGTTTGCTCACTTTGCAATCATCTTAAATAAGCACCCCCAAATCGTTTTCTTCTGTAGTGATGGCTAACACTGTACCCCCAATGTTGTACTCTCTAAGGGGATTATTTTTCCTTAGGTGCGTTATTTTACTTTTAGAAATATTGAACTGCAGTCTCCACTGCTTTGACCAATCTTCCAGCACTGCCAAATCATGTTCCATGTTACAGACACCTCCAGGGAAATCAACCCTATTACACACCTTTGTGTCATCAGCAAACAGACATACCTTACTCACCAACCCTTTAGTTATGTCTCTTACATATAGGTTAAAAAGAACAGGACCCAGTACAGAGCCTTGTGGTACACCACTAGTGACTGGTCTCTGTTCTGAGTGAACCCCATTTATAATGATCCTGGGATCTATCCTTTAGCCAACTGCATATCCACTGAACCCCCCAAGGGTTAAGTCCCCTTTCACACTTATACGACTTGTCCCACGATTTGGGACTGCAAAGTAGCATGACAAGTCGTTCCCCATGATTTCCAATGACAGCCATTCATATTAGTGCGACTTCAAGTTTTTCCGACTTCAAAGTAGTCCCTGCACTACTTTGGTCCGATTTTGATGCCACTTACACAGGCATTCCTTGAATTTGCGGCAAAATTGCGGCCGCGAATCGCTTTGAAGTCGCACAAGTGTGAAAGGGGCCTAAGTCCTGTCTTGTACAACTTGTGTATTAGATCATTATGTGGAACTGTATCAAACGCCTTGCTGAAATCAAGATACGCTATGTCCACAGCACCACCCTGGTTCTAAACACTGGTAATATAATAAAAAAATTCAATCAGATTAGTCTGACATGATCTACCCTCAGTAAAGCCATGCTCCTTTGGGTCCAGCAAGCTGTGCATTTTTAGGTGATCAATGATCCTTCTTTTTAGGAGTGATTCCATTAACTTGACTACAGTTGATGTTAAACTCACTGGCCTGTAATTGCCAGATTCTACCTTGCTGCCCTTCTTATGGATAAGTACAATGTTAGCTGTCCGCCAATCATGGGGAACTTCTCCCGTTAGAAGAGATTGATTAAAAAGATCTGTTAATGGTCCAACAACTATATCTCTTAGAACTATAGGATGAATACCATCAGGGTCCATTGCTTTATTAAGCTTTAACCAAGCCAGTTCCTCTTCTTTAGCCATGACCTGGATAAATGTGAACCTTCACAGACAGGGTTTGTAGAAAATTCACATACTGGTACGATTATCTATGTAGCGGGCACACTTTAACAAGTGTGCGCTATACATGGAAATTTAGTTTTTCCCTCAGAACAGTAATGGGGTTCTGAGGGTTAATTTTACAGGTTTGCTTTGGCATCAGTTTGGCTGGGCTGCACTAGGGTTCTGCCTTGTCATGGGTGCAGTGAGGCACTGAGGTACCCATGACAGGCCTAGAACCAGGCCTGGTTGGACGTCTTAGGTATCAATCTTCCCCGGAGCCAATCAGTGGGTGCGCCTGGCCCCGCTGTGTAGTCTGGGGAAGGGTACTTAAGGTGCTGAAGTCACGTGTTCGCAGTCCTGTTTCCTGGTTCTGGACTGAGGTAGCCCCGCAAGGGGTCCCGGGCCTGGGAGCACTTGCCATCCTGCAAACATGGTCAGTTTGACTAGCCCCATAGACCCGCATGGTCTAGGGCAAGGATCCGTCTGTTCCCGAGTCTCGGAGCCGGTTAGCCCGAGGCCCAGTAACTGAAGGAGGATTCAAGGCGTCCCGGTGTGCTCTCAGTATTGGAGGGGCACCACAGCTCATACAAGTGACTGGGGGAGGACTCTTCGGAGGAGGGCCATTAAGCTGGCATCTCAGTAATAGCCTGGAAGCTGAGTTGTATGGACACTAAATAATCCACACTTCCACAGTACTGCCAAGGAGACAGAGGAAGTTCCAGGTACTGTGAGAAAGGTTCCTATTCATCTTCGGTTGCAAGTTTATTCTGTGCCAGAGACTTTTTTGCAAGTTTACGGATCACATTGTTGGCTGCCATAAATCTGGCTAGAGGTGTGTCTGGCACTGAAGTACCCAGCTGCGAGTGGCTACACTCTGGGTTTGATTAGAGACATTCTGTGGATGTCAGCAGTTCAAGGTGCCTGAGTTTCTTCACCCTTGCCCTCTATTCCTATCTGAGACTGTGTTAAGTTGGATGTTACCACTGCAGAAATAAAAACCTTCAAAAGGACTTTTATTGTGTCAGTATCCAAAAGTTGTTGGGTACAAACCCTGGGAACCCCTGAACATTCACCGACAAGCCAAGCGGAGGTAACCGGTAAGCCCAAAAGCCTAGGCCGCCCCTCTGTGGGTTATGGCCGCTACATCTACATTAAGCTGATATACATGATTGTTTTCAAGTGACTTCTTTTGCGCTTCAAACTCACAATGTATTTGATGCTGGTGGTAGTTGCACCTTTCCCAACTCCTTCTTCTGTGAATAAGTAATCCACTTGCATGCTGTATTGGTTATCGCAGGACAACTGGTCCTGTAGAGGTCTTATACGTATATGGCTCAGTGACTTTGAGAAAGAACGATAGAGCGTTATCTCATCATAGGGGTAACTTCTAGCAGAATTTATGTAGTAACTGCTATATTCATCCCGGCCATAGCACAGGTCATTATCCTCATAAACGGCCTGTGGAAGTAAAAGAAAGACATCAAATTATTTAAACGAAAAAACTGTAACATAGTAAGATTTTTAAAAAGACAAAATTTCATCATGATCAATGTAAATTAAAGGCCAACTGAGCTTTCAGTTTTAAACCCCTTTCACACGAGGCGGATCCGCTTGCACGGAGTCCGCCTCTGTCCGCTGGCTCAGTGGGAGATCTCTCCGTTGATCTCTGCTGAGCCGGCAGATGACAAGTGCCTCTCTGCTCACTGATCGGGGAGGGGCTTGTCGAGCGCCGCTGGTCTCTATGGAGGGATCGGATGAAAACGGACAGCATGTCTGTTTTCATCAGATCTCACCCGACCCGATCCGGTCCTACTCTGTTCCTGCTGGCAGGAGACAGGCTTTTCTACTCAGGCTTTGGCTTAAAACAAACAAACTATCTTTTGTTTTGATGCACCTGGAATGTATTTAAACAATTTCACTTTAATCCTGTTGATGGAAAAAAATGACCCAGATTTCATTGAAGCAGTATCAGTTGTCCTCAAGGTGATGGAAAGAAGTCCTTGAAATAATCAAGGGAGGCCAGTGACTGTAGTGTATTACTTTCAATAAATAATTTTATATTATTTATATAATATTTTATATATATATATATATATATATATATATATATATATATATATATATATATATATATATATATACACACATACATATACACTATATTGTCAAAAGTATTGTGATGCCTGCCGTTACACGCACATGAACTTTAATGACATCCCCGTCTTAGTCCGTAGGGTTCAATATTGTGATGGCCCATCCTTTGCAGCTATAACAGCTTCAACTCTTCTGGGAAGGCTGTCCACAAGGTTTAGGAGTTGTCTATGGGAATGTTTGACCATTCTTCCAGAAGTGCATTTGTGAGGTCAGGCACTGATGTTGGACGAAAAGGCCTGGCTCGCAGTCTCCACTCTAATTCATCCCAAAGGTGTTCTATCGGGTTGAGCTCAGGACTTTGTGCAGGCCAGACAAGTTCCTCCACCCCAAACTCGCTCATCCATGTCTTCATCCGGTCTTCCTTCCAGGTTTGTGTCCTCCAGCCATCTGATTGGCTGCGCCACAATGATGTCACTACCACGCATACGCACAGGAGTCACGGGCCACGGCACGGAACTCTGAAAGATATGCCATCCCTTTAGACGCATGCGCCAGTGATGTCAACGGCTGCATGCAGTGTGAATATCTCCTAAACTGTGCAGGTTTAGGAGATATTCACTGTACCTACAGGTAAGACTTATTATAGGCTTGCCTGTAGGTACGCAAGTTCAAAAAAAGGGTTTACTTCCACTCTAGGTCTAGGTTACAAAATCAAGCCTGAAGAACATCATACTCAGGAAGCATTTTACAAACTTCTACTGAATATGTAGTGAACGTTAGCAGAACTTGCTTCCTAAATGCCTGTTAAGGCTTTCTAAATGCTTGCTAAATGATTCCTAAAGCTACAGCCATTAAAGTGATTGTAAACCTCTAAAATGAAAAATTAATAAAGCATACCCTACACTGAGTCCATAACAGTCTATGCCGACACCAGACAATCCCAGGAGATCAGGAGATGCCCCCCCACAACACGCAGGAGGTGACTGGCAGCCTCAGTTGTACATGTTTCCCTTTGAGACTGTTCCCTCCACTCAGGTCTCAGATTACACTCAGCTCTCCTGTTTGTGCTTTGCAGTGTGTGGTGTCAGATCCCCACCCCCTGCCTGCTACAGCTATGTGTAGAATGGGTGCATTAGAAGGCTGTAGAGAAGATAGGGCTACAGATAAACAGCTAGAACACATGTAGGAGGATTTGTTTCATCTCTGTGTATCACCTGAGGCTAGTCACTTCACTCAGTATATATAAGGGTTTACACCACTTTAAAGCCTTTATTTACGCTTTCCACTCTGAAGAGATTTTAGAGGGTTTCGATAAAGCTGGACATCAAGCATGATATATTCAGACTAATGTTTAGAATCAACATTTTTAAAAAGTGCCGGCGTGTATTTATCCCTATCCCTTTATGTGTATGCTGTACGTACAGAAAGGGTGATGTTGGCCTTGAAGTATGATGATGTGTCTATCACAGTCTCAGCTCTTCCATTAGCATCAGTTGTTAGACATTTGACATCTGCTCCATCAATCCGCACTTTAATTGCTCTAGAGGCCAATGGCTTTCCTTTCTCATCTGTTAATGTTGCCTAAAATACAAAAAGTATACACAATTAAAGATTGGCTTCCGTTAAACAAAAACAGAAATTAAACCTAAAGCAGGCCATACATGGATGGAAGTTTGGCCGGTTCAGCAGGGATCAACTGAGATTTGATCCATGTATGGGTAGGCTGATTGTACCCAAGTTGAACCATCGATCGACTTGGGTACAACCAGATTTTTTTTACATTCGATTACTCCCGGCGCCTATAGCTGCTAGCAGTAATCTTTGCATTCTGCCAGCCGGGAAAGCTCCCCACGCCCCCCGCTAGCAGAACACAAAAGCGCTGTGGGAAGCATTGCCTCATCAACACTGACTGTGTTGATGGGGGAATCGAACCATTTTCTTTCCTCCAAACCGTGGTGGAAGGAAAGAAAATCAAGTCATCCATGGGATGCTTAAAGTGGTTGTAAGCCCTTACAGACCACTTTTCACTACAGGAGAGCCTATAATAAGGTTTACCTGTAGCTACCGTGGATATCTCCTAAACCTGCACGGTTTAGGAGATATCCACTTTAACATCATCGCACATGCGCATTGAAGCAAGGCTTAATCACGCCGTTGCTTCAACTGATGTGCCGTTACCGCCGGCTACTGCACACATGCGCGGAAGTGACGTCATCGAGGCTCCGGCCAATCACATCGCTGGAGCCCGCGATACCCGGAAATAACTCCGGGAGACATGTCGCCAGGCAGAGCAGTGTGCCGGGACTGCTGCGGGGGCTGCGATCTAAGGCGAGTATTTCATAATAAGCTAGTATGCTATGCATACTGAATGCATATGCTATGCATACTAGCGCATTATGCCTTTGTCTTGCAGGGTTTTTTTTGGGGAGGAGTTCACAACCACTTTAAAGCCCTATTGAATTTTTTGCTAGAAAATTACTTATAACCCCCAAACAATATATATATATATATAAATCTTTTTTTTATTATTTTTTTTTTTAGTAGAGAGCCTAGAGAATAAAATGGCATTTGTTGCAATATTTTATATCACATTGTATTTGTGCAGAGGTCTTTCAAAAGCAATGTTTTTGGAAAACATACACTTTAATGAAAAAAAAAAAAAAATCCACAATATTTACCCCAATTTTTTGGTATAATGTGAAAGCTGATGTTACGCTGAGTAAATAAATACCTAACATGTCATGCTTTAAAATTGTGCCATTCGTGACGTTATAAAAATGTTTTACAGGCTACCTGTTTAGCGCTACAGAGAAGATCTAGTGCTAGAATTATTGCTCTCACTCCAATGTTCACGGTGATACCTCACATGTGTAGTTTGAACACCATTTACATATGCTTGCACGACTTGCATATGCGTTTGCTTCTGCACACGAGCTTTTTTTTTTTCTTATTTATTTTACCTTTTATTTTTTATTCTTACACTGTCCCTTTCACATTTATTCCTATAACATGAAATTCAAACATCCCCTGTAATAGAAATAAGGATGACAAGTCCTCTTTATTGAGAGACAAAAGACCCCAAATCTCTCATTTACCTTTAAAAGCAAAAAAATAATTTTTATCTTTCACTTTAAAGAAAAAATTATTTACTATGGCCCAAGAACCGGTAGTGATGTCAGACATCGCTCCGGTCCTCCAAGGGCATAGAGATGATTAGTGGGCCATCTTGGCTTCACTTTTCTCCGTGCCCAGCTAAAGGCCGCAATTGGATCGCTCCTGGGCTTTACCGATTTGTCGCTTCTAAAAGTGATCCTACATCAAATCTGCCCATGTGACAACTTTTATCTGAAAGAGAATCGGCCGTAGTGAAAAAATAAAACATTAATGATGTATTTTTACTATGGGCCGATCAGCAAGTGGTTAATATCTTTGTTGCATTGGGGAGATTTCCCTTCACTTCATTTCCTGTAGGCACAACAGGTCTTAGATGGCAGTCACCAGAACAAGTGTCCCTAATGGGAAATTTCCCTTCTATTCCTGTTCTGGTGAAAACTCAACCTTTTGGATTTTCCCTTTTTAGTCCCGGTGGCAATGGACAAATGGGGTAAATTTACCCAAAAGTGACACATGTAGGAGAGGCTCCAACACACCCAACAAACTCATAATGAAAAAAATATAGCGGTGGCAATTATGTAGTGTATTCAGTGCACACATGCTCACATTGACCTAGAAAGTACTATACTTACAGCAAATGGTAGGTGGACTTTATTGTAGTATGAGCCTATGCTTGCATGATCCAGCTGGAGGATAGCGAGCCTGTTGGTGATCGACATGTAGCAGGAACTAGGAACCAGAACGCCTGTGAAAAAAAGAGACCATATTTGTGAATTACCTCTCAGGGCTGACTATATGTGCTGTTAATCACTTATATTCTCTCCCTGTCATACAGAATTGTCCTCCATAGGGGCCTTGCAGCCAAACTGATCTCAGCGCTGACAAATAACATATGAGGCTGATGTCATGTTGACCCTCTAGCTTCAATATGTTAAGTGAATGACCACAAAAAAATAAAAAGAGTAAAGATATTGACTTCTGACCTTTTTATTAACTTAGAGCAGATCTGGGAAAATTGAGGCTCCCGGGCCACACCCTGCCCATTGGCTGTCCCTGCCTGGCCTGTGATGCCCCTACTGTCAGCGTGCCTTTCTGAGCCTGACAGCTTCTGAGAAAGAGAGGCACGTTAACAGATGTCCAAGTGGAGAGCTGCGAGGACTGGAAGGAGAGAGCCTGAGAAGCTGATCGGTACAGCGGGGAGACTCGTTTCAGGTGGGAGAGCATTGCCTAGAAGATGTCCTGACACTCTCCCACCGCTCTGCTACCCAGCTAAGGTCTTCCTATGTTAGCACCTGCATGCTGCAAACCCTAGGAGCCCTCTCCTTCCAGTCACAGGACTTTTCAGAGGACATTTGGCAGGACATGGTATGGAGGTGTTACATAACTTCCCCACTGCCTGATTTAACCCCTTTAACAATTGCGTGTGGACTCAATGAGCAGGTTTCGTTATTTCGGATTCGTTATTAGATTTGGATACATCCGAATTTCCGACTAACGAAAATTTAGTCCAGATTTAAATTCGGAGTGAAACAAACCACACATGTCTACAAGCATTGCAGCAGCAGGATGTGAACAGCCCCATCCAGCTGGTAATTTGTAGTTCTTGTGGGTGACCAGGAAGCTGTAAAACCATGTCTTAGGTGCCCGTTTTTACCACCCACTGACCACGTGTCTGAAAGTGACCTATTTCATGAGGAGTTGTAGCTATTAGACATGTGCACACTGAAATATTTTGTTTCGGAATTTTGTTTTCGTTCGAAAAATACATTTATTTAGTTACTCCCGAATTTCGTTTTTATTTACAGGGGGTCCCCGACTTACGAACGCCCGACCTACGAACAACCCCTACTTACGAACGGGACGCTGCGGGGACCCTCCGCCATTTTTCGCCATCTTCCGGCCGTTCTGCGCATGCGCGGCCATACGGAGCCTCGGAAAATGCCGGCAAACTTCGGAAATGTCCGTAATTTGCAGCGCATGCGCAGAACGGCATTAGACGGAACATCGGAAATGTCCGCATTTGTCGGTCTGCGCATGCGCGGCCGACTTACGAACATTTCCGACTTCCGTACAGGCGGGCAGTCCCTAACGAGTTCGTAACTCGGGGACCCCCTGTATTTTGTTTCGTTAAAAAATGCATTCGTCCGGAAATCCGAAATAATTAAGGTTGAATCTGTCATTGAAGGCTTATGGTGTCTGTCCAATGTTCTAAGAAGATTCGACGGAGCAGCTAAAATGTACGACGCCCCCATCGTACATTTCCGGTCGAATATTCCGCCTACAAGCTATAGTAGAATTCTAATGTTGTATGACACTAGTAATAATTATATTTATTAATTATTATTACTAGTCAACCAACATTAGAACTCTTCTATAGCCTATGGGCAGAGCATTTGACCATAAATGTCTGCTCGCGGCGACTGCTTTGTCAAATCTTCATGTCGAATCTTTTCTCTCTATGTAGAATAATCTTTGACTAATAGAGTTAGGTTAGGCACATTCAACCTTTTTTGCTATTGTCTCTATTATTTCAACTCTTTTCTCTCTATGTAGAATAATCTTGCCCTAATAGAGCTAAGGTTAGGCACATTCGACCACAGGTTCGATGAACACAGATATATATCGAACCGTTGTCGCAACGAAAACGAAAATAATAAAAAAAAAAAAATATATATATATATATATATATATATATATAAATTCGGGCATTTGCCTATGGAGACATCTGAAAAGCAGCAGGCTGGTTGGCGCAGTGAACCTGCCTCAGACGCTACAGGGAAGATCCAGGGGCTCGTACATCAATGGACTTCAATGGAATTACGGTCCAGGCTCCAATGTCCATTGTAATAAAGTTTGATTATACATTTTACCCCTGCCTATTTAGCTCATTATTTACCACATGTATGCTTCCATGTTGGCGTCAGGAAAATGAAAAATTGTATCAAATACATACCGTAATTTTCCTTTCCTGACGCCAATCCATGGCAGCATAACCCTCCTTTTCTTTATCTTATTATTTTCACATAAGGGGGGAGGATGGTCTCAGTCAGACTTTTATGGGTTTAAACAGGTCCTGTGGGTGGATATGGGGGCGGGGCTTTATCAAATGTATGTTGTCGTGGATGGACGTCAGAAAAGGAAAATTACGGTATGTATTTGATAAAATTTTCAAATTTTTTTTTTCATTTTTGGATAGAGTTATAACCCCTGTCAGAATTTCTTTCACCATCTGTGTCCCATTGCAGAGATTTCCCTTCACTTTCTGTCCCATAGCCAAACAGGAAGTGAGAGGAAATCTCTACAAATTAACTACTTGCCAACTGCCTTCCGCTTATATACTGTGGCAAGGCGGCTTGGCTGCGCAAACCGACGTACCTATACGTTGGTCTGTGCATGAGATACAGTGGGCGTGTGCCGCGGGTCTGGCGGACTCGATGTCCGCTGGCCATCAGTGATCGCGGTACAGAGAGGCAGAATGGGGATCTTCTTATGCAAACAAGGCGGATCCCCATTCTGACAGGGGACAGCACTGAAATCTGCTGTTCCTAGTGATCAGGAACAGTGATCTCAGGATCAAATACCACCAAAAGAAAGCTCCATTTGTTTCTGTACAACATTGCACGACCGTGTAATTGTCAGTTAAAGCGACGCAGTGTATCACAAAAAATGGCCTGGTCATTAAGGGGCTGAAGTGGTTAAGGAAATTCCTTGTGGTCCCCCAGGTCCCCATTGAAAGATTTCCCCTCTATTACTTTTCTGGGGACAACCCCAAATTTTAGATTGTCTTTTACTTTCACTTTCACTTTCACTTTCAATGATAATAGTAAACAGGACAAATATAGAGGATGAATCTCCTTAAAGGGGTTGTAAATGTATTTTTTTTTTTTTTAAATAACAAACATGTTATACTTACCTCCACTGTGCAGCTTGTTTTGCACAGAGTGGCCCTGAACCTTGTCTTCTGGGGTCCCTCGGCGTCTGTCTCTGCTCCCCCAGCAAGGACTTCTCACATTCATGCAAGCTCCCTCGCATGGTGAGAAGTGCTTGCGGGTGCGCTCCCGTGATACACCCGACGGCCATAGCTGCTCACTGTATCACTCGGCCCCACCCCCCAGCGCGCCGCATCATTGGATGTGATTGACAGCAGCGGGAGCCAATGGCTGCGCTGCTCTCAATCCATCCACTGTAGCCAATCAGCGGCCAGGCTGATCGGCGAAGAGGATGTCGGGTGCGAGCGCGGGACTTTCGAGGGGTCAGGTAAGTAAAACGGGGGGCTGGGGGGGCCGGCATTGTCTAATGTTTTTTCACCTTAATGCATAGAATGCATTAAGGTGAAAAAATGTTTACCTTACGGACAGGAATAAAAACTGACAGGTGCTCTAATGCCTCTCCACCCCATCCAAAACAAAAAAAGTTTGAGCATAATTAAGTTCGGCCCTCCACAACAGTCCCAGTTTCTCATGTGGTCCCAAAATTATTTGTACATAACAAAAAAGTGGCCCTGGGATTCCCCACACCGTATGAGATATGTGGTGCCCTACTCAAGAAATGGTGGGTGTCCCCAAAAAACACTGAAACCAAACAAAAAGTGAAAATAGGGAACTGACACCTACTTATGATACCAAAATATGCAAAATATAAGTAAAAATGGAAACTCAGTATCCCACCGCACAAAACTACCCTACCCCCTTTCCACTCCACCCCTGTCCAAAAGACCCAACCTCCCTCCCCCAACCCAATCTCACCCCCTGGACAGAACCCCAAGAACCTCCATACCCTGAAAGGCATGCAGAGCCTGTCTATTGCTAGAGACCCCAAGGTGGCGCTGTTCCTAAGGTATAGACTGTATACGCTACAATGAGCTGAGCTAGTGAAACACCACCAGGTCTGTGGACCAATGCATCCATATACTTATAGTCAGTGGAGGTGGCCAACTGGCTCACATTGCACAAGAATCAACATCACTACCAATGCCTACCAATGCCTGAGGGTCACCATGAACATGGCAAGATGAGCCCAGCTGAACGCTGGCATGTAGGGAGTAATCTGGCATGTACCAAAGGTACTGTATAGTAAGAAGTGAAGCAATCCAAGCAAAAGGAGAGTCTGTACAGTCCAGCTAGGTGTATGCAAGCACATTAAATACACCAGAAGTCCTGGTATTGAGACAATGTTGGTGGAGGGTGGATAGAGTCTCCCATGCATATCATGCACAGTAGCCCAATATGTGTTTCTGCAACCAGTACATTGGGGCTACAGTCCATGGCCATTCTTTTACCTCTGCTTGCAGCAGATATACTTTAAATTAGAACAAAAGAGGTAGACATACCTGTCCCGTTTTCTTTCATTGTGATCTCACACGTGATATAATTTGAAAGTCCTGAAAATGGTAATTTAAATTGATCCAAGTCTAGGGATTCACTGAACGTGCCGTTCTCATCCAGCTGCAAGGACAAAGTAGAAGTGAGTGTCATAAATACATAAAGCAAGCCAAGTCAGCCCACCAGGCCCTACTCATAGCTTAAATAATAATTTTGGTTGAACTGACTCTTTAAAGCTAAATTACTCAAATACTGTGCCCCGAGTAACAAAAAAAGTATTAGTTTATACACAGTAATTGAGGTTATAACAATAATTATTAATAATAAACATATAAATATTTCAGTAGATTGTCAGATTGTCAGAGTAGGGTTAGTTGTTGTATTCTCTCCCTGTCAGAGCAGATATGTCAGGCTTTCAGTTTATGGTGAACAGCTGGACGGGGCTGTTCACATGCAGTTTAGCATATGTCCCAACTTTCTAAGATGGTAATGAGGGACACCTATTAGCAAAAGTATGTAGGCATAGGGCATGCCCCTATGCCACCCCACCTTAAAGGAGAATTATACAACAACAACAAAATTGGTTAAGCCCATAAGTGCTTTTTTTAATCAGTACTATTCCCTTATATTGGCTTTTGAAATTTACTAATGCAGCAATTTAGAAATTGGATGAAAGGTTTAGCACTGGGAAACACTCATTGACAGATAATTAGTGCATTTCATATACTATATAGATCAGACCAAAATGTGGGATAAATGAGGAGGAAGGGGGGACGGGGCTTTGTTTCAAATCAGGGACAGTATCAAAATCAGGGACAGTTGGGACCTATGCAGTTTAGTTCTGCTTTAGGCTCACATGTCATCATTTTGCCACCTTTTGTCTCCAGTGGTAACTAGTTAGGCAGTACAGCAAAAAAACAAAAAAAAACAAAAAAAAATATCATATGCAGTAAAACCTTGGATTGGGAGCATAATTCTTTCCGGAAACATGCTTGTAATCTAAAGCACTTGTATATCAAAGTGAATTTCCCCATAAGAACCAGTGAAAACAATAAAAAAAATGGTTTGTAGACACTAGATTTTTTTTTTACCCAAAAATATGTAGAAGAATAAATATTGGCCTAAGCTGGTGAATACATTTTTTTTTTTTAATATATATATATTTTTTGGTATGTATTATAGAAGAAAGTAAAAAAAAAATATTGTTTTTTTTTCCAAAATTACATTTTTTTGTTTATAGCGCAAGAAATAAAAACTGCAGAGGTGATCAAATACAGGGGGTCCCCGACTTCCGAACGCCCGACCTACGAACATCCCCTACTTACGAACGGGACGCTGCGGGGACCCGCCATTTTCCGCCGTCCTCCGGCTGTTCTGCGCATGCGCGGCCATACGGAGCCTCGGAAAATGCCGGCAAACTTCGGAAATGTCCGTAATTTGCCGCGCATGCGCAGAACGGCATTAGACGGAACATCGGAAATGTCCGGAAATGTCCGTAATTGTACGTATTTGTAGGTCTGCGCATGAGCGGCTGACTTACGAACAATTCCGACTTAAGAACAGGCGGGCAGTCCCTAAACGAGTTCGTACCTTGGGGACCCCCTGTACTACCAAAGGAAAGCTCTATTTATGGGGAAAAAAAGGATATTAATTTTGTTTCTGTACAATGTTGCACGACAGTGTAATTGTCATTTAAAAACGACACAGTGTATCGCAAAAAATGGCCTGGTCATTAAGGGGCTGAAGTGGTTAAGGAAATTCCTTGTGATCCCCCAGATCACCAGAACTAGTGTCCCCATTGACAGAGTTCCCCTCCATTACTTTTCTGGGGACAACCCAAAAAAGTAAATTTCCCCATAAGAAATAATGGAAACTCAGATGATTCGTTCCACATCCATTTATTAATAAGTCCTTCAGTTTATAGTCCAAATAAAAAGATTATAGCAATGTGATAGGTTGTGTAACCATAAAATGTCCATCCACAAATGGCAGCCTCTACAAGGGGATTAGAAGAAAAATCCAACAGGAGCTACAGAGTATAAAAAAGAAGAGAGGCGCCTCTAAGTGTAGCACTATGGTTACATTTAATGAAGGTACATTTAGCAACTCACATGGTTGGTGAATAAAAAAGGCACATCTACAGTGGTGTGAAAAAGTGTTTGCCCCCTTCCTCATTTCCTGTTCCTTTGCATGTTTGTCACACTTAAGTGTTTCGGAACATCAAACCAATTTAAACAATAGTCAAGGACAACACAAGTAAACACAAAATGCAATTTGTAAATGAAGGTGTTTATTATTAAAGGTGAAAAAAAATCCAAACCATCATGGCCCTGTGTGAAAAAGTGATTGCCCCCTAAACCTAATAACTGGTTGGGCCACCCTTAGCAGCAACAACTGCAACTAAGCGTTTGCGATAACGTGCAATGAGGCTTTTACAGCGTCCTGGAGGAATTTTGGCCCACTCATCTTTGCAGGATTGTCCTAATTCAGTTACATTAGAGGGTTTTCGAGCATGAACGGCCTTTTTAAGGTCATACCACAACATCTCAATAGGATTCAGGTCAGGACTTTGGCTAGGCCACTCCAAAGTCTTCATTTTGTTTTTCTTCAGCCATTCGGTGGTGGACTTGCTGGTGTGTTTAGGATCATTGTCCTGCTGCAGAACCCAAGTTCGTTTCAGCTTGAGTACACAAACAGATGGTTGGACATTCTCCTTCAGGATCTCTTGGTAGACAGCATAATTCATAGTTCCTTTTATCACGGCAAGTCTTCCAGGTCCTGAAGCAGCAAAACAGCCCCAGACCATCACACTACCACCACCATATTTTACTGTTGGTATAATGTTCTTTTTCTGAAATGCAGTGTTCCTTCTACGCCAGATATACTTGGACACACACCTTCCAAAGAGTTCCACTTTTGTCTCATCGGTCCACAGAATGTTGTCCCAAAAGTCTTGGGGATCATCAAGATGTGTTGTGGAGAAATTGAGACGAGCTTTGATGTTCTTTTTGCTCAGCAGTGGTTTTCTCCTTGGAACTCTGCCATGCAGGCCATTTTTGCCCAGTCTTTTCCTGATGGTGGAGGCATGAACGCTGACCTTAACTGAGGCAAGTGAGGCCTGCAGTTCCTTGGACGTTGTTGTGGGGTCTTTTGTGACCTCTTGGATGAGTCGTCGCTGCGCTCTTGGGGTAATTTTGGGCGGCCGGCCACTCCTGGGAAGGTTCACCACTGTTCCATGTCTTCGCCATTTGTGGATAATGGCTCTCACTGTGGTTCGCTGGATTCCCAAAGCTTTGGAAATGGCTTTATAACCCTTTCCAGACTGATAGATCTCAATTACTTTCTTTCTCAATTGTTCCTGAATTTCTTTGGGTCTCGGCATGATGTGTAGCTTTTAAGGATCTTCTGGTGGACCTTACTGTGTCAAGCAGCTCCTATTTAAGTGATGCCTTGATTGTGAACAGGTGTGGCAATAATCAGGCCTGGGTGTGGCTAGAGAAATTGAACTCAGGTGTGGACAACCACAGTTATAGTATGTTTTAACAAGGGGGCAATCACTTTTTTACACAGGGCCATGATGGTTTGGATTTTTTTTCACCTTTAATAATAAACACCTTCGTTTACAAATTGCATTTTGTGTTTACTTGTGTTGTCCTTGACTATTGTTTAAATTGGTTTGATGTTCCGAAACACTTAAGTGTGACAAACATGCAAAGGAACAGGAAATGAGGAAGGGGGCAAACACTTTTTCACACCACTGTAAGTATGCAGTAAAGCTATCCACATAGACCGTCCTCAGCACCACTCTCACCGCTGTCACCGCTGTCAATCTGCAATTCGTTACCGGTGTACTTTTGAATACTGCCCCCCGTTGGATAGTGTCCGCCCTGTACTGCGCTTGTGCAGTACGGAGGACAAGGAGATGCTGAAAGTCTCTGAAGCTGAACGGCGAGTCCAGGTTCAAGCCCCACCATCCAAGTGGACATAGCGTTAGAAAAAAAAATTGCAGAGCGAAGTGAGGCCTTGCCCGCAGCTTGGTGAGCGAAGTGAGCCAGCGAGGGGCCCTGTTACTAAGTGCTGTTTTACATCATCTACCGTCTGTCCACTTGCATGGTGGGGCTTGAACCTGGACTCAGGGCAGAAGGTATTAGCAAGTGCGCAGGCGCCACATTCATCTTCGGAGACTTTCGGCTTCTCCTTGTCCTCCGTACTGCGCAAGCGCTGCGCCTGCGCAGTACGGGGGAGACACTATCTGATGGGGGGACAGTTCTCGGCAGAACACCGGGAAGACTACCCTGCAGTAGAGCGATCTGAAAGTGTGCTCGTGGAGCGCAGAGTGGAAGGGACGACGTTGATGACTACGTGGACAGTTTTAACCCAGATGTTTTAATCAACAGCCATGTGAGTTGCTAATTGTTGTACCTTCATTGAATGTAAACATATTGCTACACTTAGAGGCGCCTCTCTTCTCTTTTATACTGAGTTGTTACATGACGCTACTTGTATATCAAGACATCACTTGTATATGAAGTCAAAATTTATGAAAAATTTTGCTTGTCTTGCAAAACGCTCTAAAACCAAGTTACTCTCAAACCAAGGTTTTACTGTATCTCAATTTTTATACAATCTATCTTTCTATAGATTCTTACAATTCCTATTATTTATCTGGCAAAACATATTGAATACCAGGCAGTCCTCGAGTTACAAACATCTGACTTACATAAAACTCATACTTACAAATGGAGGCAGCGTGATGTCAAGCTGCTCCCTGAAACCACCAGGCAGCCATCTTGCTGCTCCCCACATGCTGCCACCTACTGTTCGGCAGACCTGTCTGCAATCCCACATCACTGCATGTCCAGTTAACCATTCCCTATGCTATCCAAACTTAAAAATATTTGGCTAGAGTTACATTTAAAAATGTACTTGTTCCAACTTACATACAAATTTAACTTAAGAACAAACCTACAGAACCTTGTTCGTAATACTCCAATACTACCTGTATAATGCCGCGTACACACAGTCGGATTTTCCGACGGGAAATGTTCGATGGGAGCTTGTTGGGGGAAATTCCGACCATGTGTAGGCTCCATCAGACATTTTCCGTTGGAGTTTCCGACAAACAACATTTGAGAACTGGATCTCAAATTTTCCGACAACAAAATCCGTTGTTGGAAATTCCGATCGTGTGTATTTCGCACAAAGTTCCACGCATGCTTGGAATCAAGCAGAAGAGCTGCACTGGCTATTGAACTTCAATTTTCTCGGCTCGTCGTACGTCACCGCATTCTTGGCGTTTGGAATTTCCAACAACATTGTGTGACCATGTGTATGCAAGACAAGTTTGAGCCAACATCTGTCGGAAAAAATCCCATGGATTTTGTTGTCGGAATGTGCGATCGTGTTTACGTGGCATTAGAGTTTGAATCTCTAAGGTTTTTAATGCCGTCTGTGTCACCTTCTTTGTCCTAATGAGTGACCATTGTCAGAGACAAAAAGTTATAGAAGTGCAAAATTGTTTTGTCACTGGTAAAGCAGGTGAAGGGAAATCTTGCAACTGGGACAGCCATTTTATCCAAAATGGCCACAGAATAGGCTACAGTTGGCCATTAAGCTCATCCAACAACTAGACATGGTCTTTTTGACCAGATTCAGACTCAAAGAGCAATGCACAGGTGAGCAGACTGCAGTTCCTCTTTAAGAATTTACATATTAGGGAAGTATGAATGGAGAGTAGGAAAGAGACACAGCAGGCCAACTAATATCTCTGGCTTCTCCAGGATTGTTCTTTGAGAATGGTTAGCTGGTTAGCTTCTCATAGCTGCCTGTACCCTAGACATGAGACATAATCAATTCAAAAACCCTCATGAATTCAGCAGGCCTATTTGGATTCTGTAATAACCATTCCCTGTAATTACCTCTTTTGTAAACTCTTCGCAGATGTCATTAATACCCCGAAAGCAGTTGGCTTCTCTTCCATATTTAGGTACAGGTCTGCAGCACCGGACTACGACAGTGCCTGGTACAGGCTCCCCATATACGTATCTGGAGAATGGAAGAATATATAAGCATTTGTGAGGAGGAAAGTATTAAACAGCATAGCACATGTATTGTAAAAACAATGTTTCAGACTTTTGTTCTAATATTGATACTGTAAGATAGGTCCGTTTTGTTCTAGAACAGCAAGACCTATGTTGTTATTACTGGTGTTGGAGCCAAACGGCCTATATAAACTGGAACACTGCAAGGACAGATTACTGAGTGGCCTTCAGCTAGTTTCTGTTAACCTGTGACCTGACCTGCTGAATGATCTGGCTTCATTTGCGACTTGCTTTTGGACCTTTGGTTGCTCATTTTGACTTCAGCCTGCCTGCTTGAGCCAGCTTACTGCCTTCTGCCATAACCCTTCACTATCCAGCTGTTACCAACCTCAGCTTGAATCCTCACCTCTGATCCTGTCTCTTGAATTGGTACTATTTTTGCCTTACTATTACCACCAACCTTGGCTTGAATTTCCATTTATGATCCTGCTTTCCTGAATTGATTCCTTTATTATTTATTCCTTTAACTCCCAACTCTGATCCTGTCTCCTGAATTAATTTGTTTACTGTCTGATTATTAGAAACGTTGGCTTTCATTCCTAACTCTGAACTGGTACCCTTTCTGCCTGACTATTACCACCAAGCTTAGCTTGAATTCCCAACTCCAATCCTGTCTCCTGAATTGGTTCCTTTATTTTCTGACTATTGCCAACATTGGCTTGAATACCCAACTCTCATCCTGTCTCCTGACTTGGCTCCTTCACTTTCTGATTATTACCAACTTTGGCTGAATTCCCAACTCCAATCCTGTCTTCTGAATTGATTCCTTTCCTCCCTGTCCCTGAGCACTACCAGCTTTGGCTTGAATTCCCAACTCTGATCCTGTCTTCTGAACTGGTACCTTTTTGCTCGGCTGTTACCAACCTCAGCTTGTATCATGTCTAGGTTCCTGTCAGCTGCTCTTGCACACCAATGTTCCTGCATTTGGTTCTTATCCGGGGGTCTAGCTGTCAAGCTTAACAGATCTGGTGTTGCCTGTAATGTCGGCACTCCTGCCACTACATGTTCTTGCACTCCCTGTTGCCACCTCCTGGAGTGTTAGACAGGAGGTACAAGAGAGGCCCCATCGTCAACTTGGTCTCCACCAAGTTTGAGAAATCTCCTTATCATTCACACTGTTAATATATACATGGTAAAGATTTACCAAGTATCCTACATGCTCCAGTCATGATCCCTTTAGTGTGGGGTTTTACTACAGCCCCACCTTTCCATGAGAAACACGTACAGCAAGTGTTGGAAACGCTCCTTCCACTAGTCAATAGACATCATTTTTTTTAAATCTTTCCACTGTCATCTAAAGCCTTACACCTGTATGGAAATCCAGAACTCCAAATTCCATAGACTTCCAAATGAAATGTCTTACAATACTTAATGTGGGCACTTGGGATGATCGGAGTGATTCAGGCAAAATGTATTTCTTAGTGAAATTTGTTGAAGTACAGAATCTCAATCTCACTTATCGAGCTGCATAGACAAAATACCATTGAAAAAGACAAACTCGTTTTTTTTTTTTTCTTCTAAATTTAGAGGTGTGTGGGATTTTTTTGGATGTGTTAGTGCTTTTGCCCAAAAACAGGTCCAGGGTTGTTCAAGTGGACTCTGTAACACTCAGGAGTCATTTCAAATCCCATGCACCCTTAAGAATTACCAAAAACATTTTAAATTCAAATATTGGGGTTGATTTACTAAAATAAATTGTGCACCCAGAATCTGGTGCAGCTTTTGTGAAATGGACATGTTTTGTAGGCTCTGAAGGGAAACCTTGAAATGCGTTAGCTGATGTGACTACTAGTTTAGCAAATTTTACATATGGACTTAAGGAGGAGTTCCAGCCTGGGGAAAAAAATTAAAAGTCAGCAGATACATATACTGTAGCTGCTGAAGTTTAATATATGGATACTTACTTGTCCAGGGAGCCCACAATGTCGGCACCCCAGCCAATTTTCGGATAGCCTGTCGGGTGCTGCTGCCGCCATCTCCACTAAAGGAAGCCTTTCGACTTCACAGCCGGTTCCCCACTGTGCATGCATGAAGTGTGGTGCACTTTCTAATTGGCCCGGCGGCAGAGGAAGGAAAAGGGGGCCGTGGCACCGTCTCCCAGAAGTGGGGACAGGGACCTGTCAAAAACAGGTCCCCGTTCCCCCCTCCCCCTGAAAGGTGCCAAATGTGGCACCGGGGCGGGGGGGGGGGAACAAAAAAGCGGAGGTTCCACTTTTGGGTGGAACTCTGCTTTAAGCAGATGATTTTTTTGATAAGGCTTTAACACAATTCCTGGTTTGTGTGTACATTCACCGTAATATTATTTCATTCAATAAAAAATGTATTGAGGAGAATGCACTAGGAACCCGCGCCATCTGTTTAATTTTTGTGCTTTCAGTGTTTTTAGACTTCCCCAGTCTTTGGAAGGCAGCGAGGTGTGCACTATCCATTTACTGTAATACGCTGATATAGAAATCTGTCACTTGTGACTTGCTGCACAGTGCAGGAGATTGATCATTGTTGTTTTTCCTGCATAGTAACCAATCAGCTTCCAGTTTTTTTTTTTGTGAAAGCTTCATTGAACAAGCTGAAGTTAGAAGCTGATTGGTTACCATGCACAGCTGCTCCAGACTCAGGAAGCCAGAAGGTGACTGTAACGAACTTGCTTCCAACTCCGTTACATTGGTGGAAAGCAGTGGGATTCTTCCTGCAGTCTGGGACATCCAAACCTCCACCAGATTCCAAGGTCTGGATAGCAGGAGAGGAGGGGTACAGATACCAGCCACCATGGAAGAGAAATTCGGAAGGAGGTTGCGAGAGATGCAGATGCAGCACAGAGGACCAGTGCCAATGCAGGTCCTTCTGGGATGGTATGATTCTGTCTGCTACCAACTCTGGAAGAAAACGCAAGCCTGTGAGCAGAGGCACCAGGGAAAAATTCTCTCCTCCATCCAGGAAAGGTACCGGTTTCAGTAGGGATTGCAGGTGCTGCTTTTGGGAGAAAAATCGCAGGCTGGTCTGGGCAGAGATGTGGTTGGATGAGAGCTACAGAGCCCTCCGGTGGCATGTATCCCAAGCATGCTCTTGGATAGCGGATGACAGCCCAACAGAAGGCTTTGGCTACAGCGTTCTGGGACTGTTGTACGGGAAGCTGTCAAGGGACCCTGATTTTGGGAGTGATCTGGAGTGTTGGTTGGAAGAAATCATGGGTTACAGAGAAGAGATACTGAACATCTCGGAAGTGCTCTGAGCACTGGAAGATATGGAGTTTCTGGCTGTTCAGGATTAGGAGCTGGAGATCGCCTACAGACGCTGCTCAGCAGCAGGGCTGGGCTCTCGTTGCCTGTAACTATCCAGAAGTAGCAGCCGATAGTTCTGAAAGCCTGGCTGAAGTTTCGGCAATGTCCGGTGCTGATCTGTCCGTTTCCGAGCCTCGGAACTGGCTAGTTCGAGACGCTGTAACTGGAAGGAGGATTCTAAAGTGTTCCGTGCCATCTCAGGATTGGAGAGGCCCAGCAACTCTACATGCAACCAGGGGATGACTCTTCGGAGGAGGACCACACACAAGGCTGGCTGCTCGGTAAGAGCCTGGAGAGCCTGGAAGCTGAGCTGTATGGACACTATCTGAATCCACAGTTTTTATGGTATCGCCGGATCAGCTGCGAGATACTGGTACTGTAAGAAAGTTCCTAACCTATCCTTCAGTTACCACTAAGTTCCTGTAAGAGACTTTGTGTTCATCTAAAGTTTCACAACTAAGTCTGTGGCAGAGACTTTGCTAAACTAAAATCACTTGTTGGCTGCTAGATCTACAAACTAGGATTTATCCAACAGTTGAGTTATCCAGTTGCGAGTGGCTACTCCCTGGATCATCTAAAGAGAGACATTTATTTAAGTGTCAGCAAGTTCCAAGTGCCTGAGCTTTTATACCCTTACCCTCTATTCCCAACTGAGAGACTATGATCTGTTCAACGTTTTAAGCAAATAAAAATCCTAAAAAGGAATTCAAGTGTCAGTCTCCACAGTTACTGGGTACTAACCCTGGGAACCCCTAGACAAGAACAATGAGCTACAAGACGGAGGAGGTAATCGGTAAGCATAGAAAAACATAGCCGCCCCTAGGGGTTATGGCGCTACATTAGTGTGATGAGCTACAGTGAGTTCAGGTTATGGATAAACAACATACCTTTCTCAGCCAATCATATTTGCTGCTATGCATGCTGGAAAAAGGTATTTATTTGGGAGAAGTCAGTTGATCAGGGTTAGTCTTCCTGCCCAGGGCTGTGGCCTGGGTGGCTGCATGTGGAACAGCTCCTGGCTGCTAGGCCTGAAGCCTGAGGCATAACCATGTGTAAAAGATTCTGCTGAGAAAAGCCTACCAGAGATCCGGAAACAATTCTGAGAGGGATGGAGTTCTAATGCCCCGTACACACGGTCGGATTTTCGGACCATGTTGTCGGAAATTCTGACCGTGTGTGGGCTCCATCGGACTTTTTCCGTCGGAATTTCCGACGGAAAAAGTATGAGATCCTGCTCTCAAATTTTCCGACAACAAAGTCCTATCGGACTTTTTCCGATCGTGTCTAGCGAATTCCGACGGACAAAGTGCCACGCATGCTCAGATCACATTACAAGACCAAAGCTATTGGCTACTAGCCTCTACGTAGTCCCGTCGTACGCAACAAACGTCACCACGTTCAGGATGATCGGATTTTCCGACAACTTTGTCCGACCGTGTGTATGCAACACCAGTGTCGGATTTTGTGGTCGGAATTTCGGACCGTGTGTACGGGGCATAAGGAAGGACCAGAGGTGACTCTTCATGAGCTGGGGACTATGAAGTGGCTGGGAGGACTTTAAGAGAGAACTCATCCAAAAGAATTCAGTATGATGCAGTAAGTAAAGCTCAGTTACTATAGGAGACAGCCTATCCTACAAAGTAGAGATGTGCTGGTTCAGCTTAAAGGCTTTTTTCCTGTACTGCTGTCTACCTTATCTCACCTATTTTTGTCTAAGGAGTCTGACAATTTGCCTGTTTGCTGATCATTACTAAGGGTGTCCTGTGCCCTATCCCCTCTCTCCCACATTTTTCCTGTTTGAGAAAAAAACTTCTCTCCTGTTTAAGTATAAACTTTCTTTCTTGTTCATCACCCACTATGCCTAGTAACCTGCACCCTGAGGAAGTATGTCAGCCCTCCCTACCTCTGGTAGTCACCATCAGACTCCCAGAAAATTGAGGCTGGGGCTACATTAAGGTGCATCGCAATAAAGCCCATTTGTTTAAATGGGCTGCCCAATGTATCACAATGGACCAAAAATTCATGCATGCAGCATTTTCAGCTGTTCACCACTGAGAAGGTGCATTGGCCCTCTATCACAACACGTGTAACACACGCCGAATGTTACCTTGACACTATGATATGAACATGCCCTCATGGTACGAGTAGGTTTATAGGATTATGAGATTTGACTGTACTTACTTTGCAGTTCCAGTAATTTCAGCCGTTTCGTCCAAAACAGAGATGGTACCGGGACAATTGGCATTCCAATCAAATCTTGGTAGCTCTGAAAATGAATGACAACATCATCAACTCTCATCCTAGAAGGACATTTGCTGTATACATTGTCCCTGATACTCTTGCATTATAGTCCCACAGTAAAGAGTGTATGAGGCTCCATCCATAGCAGTGGGCTATGTGTTTCATGTGTAGATGGCTATAATGAGTTTTTTTTATTTGTTTTTCATATGGACTTATTATTTCTGAATTCTGCTATGTTTTTTTTTTTTTTTTTTTAAACTGCATTATACAGTACAGTGACAGCCTACACCAATGTTTTTTTTTTTTTAAACTGCATTATACAGTACAGTGACAGCCTACACCAATGGTCCTTGATGCAAATTTTTCCCTAGGTATACAAGAATGATTTGCATTGCTTTGCCCCCTACTCAAAGATTAAAAAAAGACCCCCTATTATTTTCATTTGCAATGGATGTAAGACCTGTAGATCCCTTCAATATTAGAAAGAGATCACCATGCTGTGGTACACTGGCTTAGTGCATTTTCTGAAAGCAAACACCCTAGAACAGTGATCTCCAAACTGCAGCCCGGGGGCTGGATGTTGCTCTTTGCTTGCTCTTATCAGGCCCTTGGGCAGTGTTCCACCCACTGTCAGCAACATTGGGACATAGTTCCCGCCACTGATACCAACAATGGGACACTAGTCCTCTCACTCACACCAACAATGAAACACTAATTCCCCATTGATACCAATGATAGGGCACTATTCCTCCCACTGACACCAACGATGGGGCACTATTCATCGTACTGACACCAATAATGGGTGGGGCATTATTCCTTCAATAGACACCAACGACAGGGCACTAATCCTCCCACTGATACCAATGATGGGGCACTATTCCTTCCATTGATACCACCGACAGGGCACTATTCCTTCCACAGACAACAATGATGGGGTATTGTTTACTCCCACTGACGCTAAGACATTTTCTTCCACCACTGACCACAGTTAGGCCCCCCTAAAGTTTGAAGGACAGTAAACTGGCCCTTTGTTTAGAAAGTTTGGAGACCATGCCCTAGAGAATAAAATAGCGGTAGTTCCAATTCTCTATTTGTTACGTCATGTGATATTAGTGCAATGGTACAAAATGCAAAATTTCAGTAAAAATATATTAAAGTTAATTTTAAGGCATACAAACTAAATTTATCCATTTTTTTTTGTAAAATAGAAAAAGATGAGATTTCACAGAGTAAATAGATACCCTACCTGTCAAGTCTTGAAATTGCATGCACCTGTGATCCAGCCCTATATTTTCCATGCTTGATGCTTTAAAAGCCCCTATAGGTAACAGTGACCCTGTTCAAGGTACCCAGCATAGCCCAGAAGAACCCACGCCAGTGTAGGCCTCCTATGTGACTTACAGTTGGTGCCCACCAAGAAGGATAACATGGGAGGAAGTGCCACCTACCCCCTACATATTCACTACATCAGTTACAAGGGTGATACAATTCAACACACCGTATCTCTGAAGCTGAGCAGATGCGTACTCAATTGCTCCCTTATCATCTTCAAACTGTATACTCCAATACCCAAGCCGTGATAAATCAGATGTAGGGAAGGCCACTGTCACCACTCCATGGTCTAGCGTGGGATTCTGAATTTGGTTCACGCGCGCTCCATTTGGGTCCTGCAGAAACATAAATGAAGCATGGGAGTTAATGATTGATAATGGTAATACTGTATATATGCATAATTTAGATTTCTGCTAAATAACCCTGGCATGGGCTATGATCTGTAGAAGAACAAAACAAGCCTTATCCTAAGGCGACAAGATGCCCAAGCAGCGACTTTTGCATATCTTTTTAACCATTGTTATTATGCTGAGGACGTACCATTTCACTTCATGTGCAACAAATTTCTGTCATTTAAAGCACATGAAGCCACAAAGAACTCAGATCCCCAGACAGCACATACATAGCATGGAAAAGCAAGAATAAAAGACATAGTTGGAATCTGGCTTTGAAAAACATCTAAGAACTTCCAAAATACTAAAGCTTTAAAGAAATATATTATGGTTTTGTACGTTTTGCTTTAGTAAGAGGGGCTCCAATGGGGACACTGGTGTCATGGGGACACGAATGTAAGGAGGGACTTGAGTCCTTGATATAATGGGGAACTCTGATGGGGACCCTGTTGTAAATTGTGATTTTGATATAAGGGGAGGCTCCGATAGGGAACCTGATGTAAGAGGGGACTCTGATGGGGACCTTAATGCAAGGAGGCTCATATCGGTACCCTAATGCAGTGTTTCTCAACTCCAGTCCTCAAGGCGCCCTAACAGGTCATGTTTTCAGGATTTCCCTCAGATGAAATAGCCGTGGTAATTACTAAGGCAGTGAAACTGATTAAATCACCTGTGCATAATAATGGAAAGCTTGAAAACATGACCGGTTGGTGCACCTTGAGGACTGGAGTTGAGAAACACTGCCCTAATGTAAGGACGACCTTGATGTAATGGGGTGTAATGGGGACCTTGATGTAATGGTGGTCTCTAATGTAAAGAGGGACTCTGATGACCCTTGAGGTATGTGGGAAATTAGATGGGGACCAAAATGTAAGGGGGACTCTGAAGGGGACCCTGTTGAAAGGGGGACTGTAATTAGGACCCTGATGTAAATAGGGACTCAAATATAAAGGAGCTTTGATGGTGTCCTGATGTAAGGGGGACTCTAATGGTGACCTTGATGCAAAGGGGGCTCATCTGGGGACCCTAATGTAACGGGGAACGTGATGTAACAGGGACTCCTATGTAAGGAGGCACTCTGATGTGGAACTCAGGTGTGGAACAAAGGTGTAAGGGGGACTCTGATGGGAACCCTCATGAAAGAGGGACTCTAATAATGACCCTGATGTAAGGGGGGGGGGGGTCACTAAAAACATTAACTAAAATAAAAAAAAGGCAAGTCTTACCACAAGTGTAGCTTTTGTGAACTGTAAAACAAAAAAGGAAAGGTATTAATCAAAAAGTGGTGAATAAATGATTTGTTTAACTTAGCAATGGTTATACACAAATACACACATCGGTTGAAGCACACCATTTGGCTAAACATATGTGGACCCCCCTCCAAATAAGTTCAGGGGTTTCCAGTGAAGAGTTACGTTAATACTACATCATACAAAGGCATTGTAGACAATTGTGTATTTCCAGCCTTGTGGTAACAGTTTGGGGAATGCCCTTTTCTGTTCCAGCATGACTGTACCCCTGTGTACAAAGCCAGCTCCATAATTACAAGGTTCGGTGAGTTTGGTTTGGAGGAACTTGTGTCCTTCACAGAGCCCTGACCTCAACCCCACTGAACACCTTTGGGATGAATTGGAACACCGAATGGGAGTCGAGTCTTCTCATCCAAATGCCTTTTACAAGTGTTGTTTTTTGCGAAATGGGAACAAATGACCACACTTTCGAAATACTTGTGGAAGGGTGGAGGCAGTGATAGCTGCAAAGGCAGAGCCAACTCCAAATGAATGGCCATAGTTTTGTAAATAGGATGTCCAACAAGCTCATATGATAAAGCTGCTTTAAATGCAAAGGCTGTCCATTATAATGGCCATGGTTTTAAAATGGGGTGTCCAGTATGCTCATGTACGTGGGATGGTCAGTCATCCACAGACCATAGGCCATATAGTATATTATTATCTTTTCTTTGCAATGGTAGAGCAGGTAACTGCCATTCTAATACATGAGTGCCTTGCCAGTTGTGGACCTGTACCTACTCTTTCCATTAAAACCATTGCGTACTGTAGAGTACAAAGGGCATAACAGGAAGCTGTACGGTCATCTGGCAGGTGGGTAAGGGCAGTGATCTCTGCACATAGGGAATACTATAATAGTGGTGGGCCATGTAGATGGGGCATACAATGAGACCATGAAATTATTATTTTTACCAAATCATTGAGAGTAAGCTGCCTGAAAGTATTTTTTTTAAAGAGCAGAACATTATAAAAGTTTCTTACATTTTTTACAACTTGTTTCAGGTTTTCATCATAACATGGCATCCTTATTTGTACTGCGGAAAAAGAACAGAATGTTAGAGGGACATCTGGCATATACTGTAACATAGGAGATAGACCCAACAAATAGTTTTTATTTTGGATAGAGTTTGGAAAGGTTGGAATCTAGGAGCTAAAAAGAAATGTAAAAGGAGTTTTAAAGCACTCAGAGATGCTTTATTGAACTACTGTGGAAAAAAAGAGTGAACCGTGACATCACAGCACACTAAAAAGTTCACAGAGGGTACAGAATGGCCAATCCTCTGAAGAGAAAGGACCTCTTACCCTAAACCGCCAGAGGTGCAAGGCTCCTGACAGGCAAGGTACCCCATGGTCCACCTAGCCTAAACCAGGTGGACCCCACTCCTTAGGGACCAACAAAAAAGCTGGTCCACCATGTACTTGGTGAGGGGCTCTCCTGAAGAGAGACCCCTCTGGAATGGGGAGAGGAAAAAGACCCAAAGGTCACAGAGCCTCCATCAGGGCAAGGCATCTGTGCAAAAACACAAAAAAAACAAACACAAGTGCAGTGACAAAACAAACATAAAAAGTGCCACGCAGTACACAGCGGGCCTTTCAACCAGTATAAAAATTGCCCTGTTTAGCCAAAAGGCCACATCTGAGGGCAGAGTGCAAGAAAAGCAAAGTTCACGTGTCCTTGTGCCAGTGAAGCACCAGTGGTATAGTGCAGCCCAAAAGTGCTTTTCCAGCACCCCTGGGATGCCAGCCCCAGGGGACACATCACCATGAAATATATGAAATTAAAACTCAAAGCTGAACTCCTGTATTGAAATAGTTTAACCTGATTTTACTGCACACTGGGAGCATCTCACAGTAGATATCCAGAATTTTCTAGAATTTCAGTTCTTTCAATAATGGAAGCTAGGCATCACATGTGGGCATTACCTAGGGTGGTCTGCATGTAAATACAGCCTGCCCAAGAGCACTCACTCCTCCATACTGACACCCGCCCATCAAGGAATTTTGATATTTGCTTAACTCCTCCCAAGGGCCAGCTCACTGCTTTTGTAGCTGGGAAAGGACTATGGTTATCTGACACTGCAGACTTATCCTCCATTTCTTCATACTGTTTCTGTATCCCTCTAGTGCTGGGCTCAGATTACCTGCATCACATTTCTGAGCCTAGAGAAGAGCATCATGGGAACTGTAGTCCTCTGTGCAGCCATCGCTGAACTATTGAAGTACCCACAAACTACACTTCACAGCAGACCATTCTCTCCAGGCGATTCAGTTCGCAGTTGCAGCGCTATACAAATCATTTGTTCATTCATTCAGAATTATGGGAGAGGCTTTAAAGGGATCTGCTGGACAGCCCTCTTGCTTCTCGGAATCCATCACGTGAGCATCGGTCCCCCACTCCGTCTGGAGGATATCGGCCTACCTTGCCACCCACTGCGGTTCCAGATCAAATAGGCCAGACTTTGCTCCGCCACGCCAGAGGTATCCTCGCATCGTCGACTTGCATAACTTACAGGATAGTCGTTTGTGGTCATCAGGATTGGTGAGCAGGCACATGCCCCAAGTTTTATTGTCAGCCACTAGCACATCACTCTTGAACACTGTATACCAGCCATCATTAAATGGTGGCCTGCGGTCCAAGTACGGACCGAGCGACGCTCCTGCCCGGACCGCCAGTGTAGTGCTGAGTGTCAGCAGTCACTGGTGTGCTGGGACCACAGGATTCCCAGCAACCAGAGACGTGTTGCGCCTCACCCCCTGCTCCTGACCGCGGCTCTGTTGGGGGCGTCATGTCATGTGTGTACCCCACCCCCTGCTGTTTGTGGCTCCTAGCTCTCACTCCTTGCGAGGTAAATCTTGCAGCTTCCGTCCCCTGCAGTTTGCCAATTCTGCTGACTCCTGCAAGCATGGTAGTGGGGCACATTTTGTTCTAAGGTGATCACTGATGGGCATATTTTTTTAATGTACACACTGATAGGCATATTTTTTTAACGTGTGCACTGATGGGCATATTACCAGAGTGCCCCTTAACATAAAATATGCTCATCAGAATGCCCCTCAAATAAAATGTGCCCATCAGCATGACCCTTATTTTACATTAAGGGATACTCGGATGGGCATATTTAATGGTAAGGGGCATTCTGATGGGCACATTTTATGTTAAGGGGAACGCTGATGGGCACATTTTGTTGTGGCCATCCACGTGTCCCTTAACATAAAATGTGCCCTTTAACATTAAATATGCCTATCAGAGTGCCCCTTAACAGAAAATGTGACCATCAGCATTCCCCTTATTTTATGTTAAGGTTCACTCTAATGAGCACATTTTATGTTAAGGGGAATGTTGATGGGTACATTTTATGTTAAAGGGCACCCTGATGGGCACCTGATGTAAAGGGGCACTCTGATGGGAACACCTGATGTAAGGTGGCACTCTGATGGGAACACCTGATGTAAACGGGCACCCTGATGGGAATACCTGTTGTAAAGGGACACTCTGATGGGGACACATAATATAAGGAGATACTCTGATGGTGGCAACTGATTTATGAGGTTAGTCTGATGGGGGCACCCAATGTAATGACCTACTCTGGTAGGGGCACTTGATGTAAGGGGGAACACTATTGGGGCCATTGACATTTATCAGAGGAAACAGTAAGAAAAGCGCCAGAGAGTGCAGCTTGTGCCAAAAAATGAAAAGAAGACACGTACACTTGTGATTCAGACCCCGGCCAAATTTTTTTTTTTAATGAAAAGAAGACTGTAAACTTTTTCAGACAAAGTATCTCTGTCTAATTGCTGACCCCAATAGGGGTTCCAAAAAAAAAAAAAAAATTAAAAATTTTTTTTTTTAGCTACCTGACCGATGCGGGGGGATCGAAGCCCCGCTCGTCTCCCCCTCCTCTCAGCGGCGCCGGCATTGTAACTGTAGTCACCTGGCTGTTGCTTCACAGCCGGGCACCCACTGTGCTTGCGTGAGCGGCGCCCAGAGCCATGATTGGCTGCGCAATCATCTGGGACCTGTCACATATCCCAGATGATTGACAAGAGGGAGGGGGCAGAGCTGAGCCCTTCCTGCGCCGAGGGGAAGTGACGTCAGGAGCCCAGGCACTGAAGGAGGCAGACTACGAGGGACCCCCTAGCAACAGCCATTTAGAGGTGAGTAATAAAAAAAAATGTTTCCAAATGATTTTTTTTTTTTAGGCACATTCATGATTTTTTTTTTTTTTTGGGGGGTGGAACACCACTTTAAGGATCTTTTGCTTCTCTGAGCTCCAACTGCCGGTGAAGATAATTACAAGGCCTTATAGTAAGAACACTACCCTTTTTGCTTTTAAGGGGGACACGTTACTAGTACCTATACTACTCAATCCCTCATTAGGATTATGTGATGCATACTAGCTCATTATGCAGGTTGTTATTTGGGGGGGAATTTTTTTCAGAGGTTTACAACCTCGTTAATGTCTGTTACTGTCTGTTACTTTGGATAATATTGTCATTCATGTGTTATTGCTATTTTCATTCAACTGCTCTGAGAGTTACCTCAACTGAGTCTTGGCTGCTGTTTTCTAGGACTTGGCGGATTTGACACTCTTATATAGCCTCATTCTCTGATTAAGTAAAGCTAAGAAGGTTGAATTCCATTTGCATTGTGTTGGTGTCTCATTTAAAGGTATTCACATCATGTCTAAACCTAGAGCGTCGGAAGGGCTGGAAAGTTTACAGGGTCAAGGCTGCACAGAGGAACATACAATATTAGGTGGCCCTTGCGGGGATAACGCTACACAGGGTTGAGTACTGAGGCACCCTGCTGGCCCCATCCATGATATGTCTGCATTGCATAAAACACCAGCCCAGTGAGGACATCACTGGGACTGAAATAAGGTACCATATGTAATGAAAATAATGTATTTAAAATGTATATTATAATATATTTAATTTTACTTCACTCCCCCATTGTTCTGTTTACCCCAGGGAATAAGGAGAAATAACCTGTACTTTGGGGGATCAGATCATATAACTCAATTCTTTCCTCATTTTGCCCATGCAGGCCAAAACAACAGGTAGCCTTTAATGCCAGCCCCGGAACACCATATATTCACCATTGTTCACCCTTTGTTCAGGCTCCAGGAAATATTGGTTACAGGGAGCCTGTGACTCACTCCCCTTCTTTTGACAAGACAGTACAGATGCTTGTTGATTGGCCACTTAGACAGCTAGCTACATCACATGGGGGTAGGGGAGGAGTCCTCAACCCTGTGTACACTCAGTGTCAGTCACCCCACTTCCTGTGATCCCTAGGTATCACAAACACACGCCTCTTGGAGGTACAACATGACACCAGGCCGGACTCACAGTACAATTCTGCAAATATTTTGATGCATGTCATTGACCCATTCTTTTCACAACAATTTGTAATTTTATGTTAAAAAAAAAAAAAGATATGTTTTGGGGAGGTTTGACCTTCCCTCATGACCTTTGTACTAACTTGTTTCACTTTGCTTGTATAGCGGTTTGTTTTTCTGAGCCAAGCAGGCTGAACGCGGGACATCAATCACTGCAGCTTTTCGATTCAGCACATTGACGTTGTCACCAGTTGCTGAAAAAGTGAAAAAAATGCTTGTCTCTTCAACAATTGTTGGCACCTTAAAAAGAAGAAATGAGAGTTCCTGTAAACACCTGGGGTATGTATACAGTGCGTTATATGGTAACCACCACTTGTACAAAATATGAAAAACTGTCTGAGGCCAAATTTCACCAGAATTGAATGCTCTGTCCCTGTCAAGTCCAGCAATGTCTTGCAAGTTTAGCATTTATGTTTGATTGAACTAGTTGACTCATTTCTACCAAATACTCTGAGAGCATCGGCACTCAATCCTATGGCAAGCATGGTTAAATAAACTGAGAAGAACACCTACATAAGAAAAGTCTGATAGAAGCAGACACACCCTTACCTGACTACCATATACTGTACTAGGCACATTTGACATGACCCTATAGGCTTTGGGTCAAGGAATAAAATATTTTTGTGAGATGCATCAAATGGGGACCATTGATAACAACTTGATCAATTTTGCCAGGTTCACCCGCTCAGTACAACAACATGTACATCAACTTACCACTATGGAATCTTCCTTCAACTAGCCTGGTACACTGACAAATCTCTCATTGCTTGCAACTTACTCTCCCAGCTAGTGAATGAGCGACTCCAAAGAGACAAGTAAGTGGTGTCTTACTACCCTACCACCCTAACTGAGCTGTGATGTCATTCATTTTTTAATGCAAATAGAATCAGGTGTGTTTTTAGCAGTGCTAGGATAGGCTAATGCAGTGGCCCCTAAACTGCGGCCCGGGGGGCAAAATGCGGCCCTTTGCTTGCCTTTATCCAGCCCTTGGGGTACTATTGCTTCCCCAAAAACAAGGTACTATTCCTCAGACTGGTGTCAGTGGAAGAAGAAAGGAGTTGTGCCCCATTGTTGGTGTCTGTGGGAGGAATATGTCCCCTCATTGGTGTCTGTGGGAGGATCAGTCCCAATTGTTGGTATCATGAGACGGAATAGTGTTCTATCATTGGTGTCAGTGGAAGAAATTGTACCCCATTGTTGGTGTCAATGATAGGGCACCAATGAGGGTGAATAATTCCTCCCACTAACACCAACTATAATTCCTAATAATGACCCCAAATATGGGCCACCATTCCTCCCAATGACACCAATGATAGGACACTATTCCTTCCACTGACACCAATGATGGGGCACTATTCCTCCTCCTGATACCAAAAATAGGGCACCATACCTCCCGCTGACACCAACGATGGAACACTATTCCTTCCACTTATACCAACATTTGGCAATATTTCTCCCACTCATACGAATGATGAAGCATTGTTTACTCTCATTGACGCCAAAGTATTTTCTACTCACAATGGCCACAGTGCAGCCCCCAGAAAGTCTGAGGGGCAGTAAATGGTGTCCTTTGTTTTGGGAACCCTAGGCTAATGCATTGAAACTATCAATATTTTATTTTCCAGGGTCTCTGGCTTCATTAGATTACCCTAGCACTGCCAAAAACACAACTGATCCTTTTTTGGGAACTCAACTCCCATAGTGGGCTGGGGTGGCAGAATGTGTTAGCGCAATGCACTAGGGTGAATTTAGTCTAAGAGACTTACTTGTCTCTTTGGAGTTGCTTATTCACTAGTTGGGAGAGGGAGATGTCACACTCTTTCGAACAAGGGAGATTTGTTAGCGTACGGGACTGGTTGGGGAGAGGTTCCATATAGGTAAGTTGATGGTTCTCCTGAAAATGGCACTTCTCTGGTCGTCTAATCCGATGGCTTAAAATGTATCTAAAGATAGAGGGCAGATTCACGGTCTCCAATTGTTCTAGTGACTCTTGTCATCGGGACAGACAGTGAAGAGAATGCCAACATTTTACCATAGGAAGGAAAGTCTTCCAATATGTGATTTAGTAATCATTTTCTAAAAGGGATCTCCCCTTACTTTGGAGAGATTTTCCCTCGCTTCCTGTTGTTTCCCTGGGTCAGGAAGTAAAAAAAAAAAATCTCACAGGGGAAAAAAAAACTCTAATGCGGAGTACACACGGTCGGAATTTCTGATGGAAACAGTCTGATGGGAGCTTTTCATCGGATTTTCCGACCGTGTGTATGCCCAACGGTCTTTTTCTGTCGGAATTTCCGACGGACTTTGAATTGAGAACCTGTTCTCAATTTTTACGACGGAAAACCTTTCTATCGGATTTTCCGATTGTGTGTATGCAATTCCGACACGCAAAATTCCGACGCATGCTCGGAAACAATTCGACGCATGCTCGGAAGCATTAAACTTCCCTGGTGCTGTCGAACGTGTTTTATGCCGCTGTGTTATTGACCGTCGGAATTTGGTGTGATCGTGTGTAGGCAACACAGCTTGAGCGGAATTCCGTCGGAAAAACTGCCAGAGTTTTTTCCGACGAGAATTCCGATCGTGTGTACGCGGCATTACAGGAGTTTTAACCATCCCCTATTCTTCTAAATAATAATAAAAAAAAGACGTTACAGTATGAAAGACTCATGTAGAAACTAAATTACTTGCTGCCAGAGCCCTTTTTTTTGCATACATGTTTAAAAAATCATTCAATAAGATCAGTTAAAAACCCCAACATTTATTTTCTTGAGATAGCAAGCATGGAAAATAAAATGGTGGTACTTTTAATGTCACACAATATTAATACAATGGTTTATCAAATACAAACCCAATTGTTTAGTTAGTAAAAAAAAATGAGGTTGAACAGAGTAAATAGATCCCCAACATGTTGAGCCTTAAAACTGTGTGTGCCATAGAAACGGTGACAAAGGCGACACTTTAAGGCTCTTACCGGTCATCTGTTCAGTGTTGAATAATAGGCCTAGAATTGTCGCTTTCACTCCTGCGTGTGGGGTGATATGTATCATGTGTAGAGCAATGTTCATATGTGAATGTACTGTATGTGGGGTAGAGAGGACTAGAGAGCCCCGATCCTCTTCTGAGGTACAACGCTGGTGTCCTGCTTCCTATGGGGGCACTCGTTCGCTCTCCAGCCACCTTTTCTGCCTCTATTGCCACAGACTGGCAGCTTGGGGGTTGTTTACTCATTTTTAGGATCAGGTGGAGGAGTCCTCGATGCCATGGTTCCCGACAATTAAATTAAAGTTCCCACCTGCCCACGCAGATTGACTTAAAAGAAGAGGCCAGAACCTAAATTTAAAGTAGAACTAAAGGCTTTTTTTTTCATTTTGGATAGAGTAAGGGAGGGTTATAACCCCATGCCAGTTTATTTTTTGCCATCTGTGTCCCTTTGGGGAGATTTCCCTTCACTTCCTGTCCCATATCCAAAACAGGAAGTGAAAGGAAATCCATGAAGATTAAGAGAATTCCTTGGGGCCCCCCAGGTCACCAGAACTAGTGCCCCCATTTGAAGATTTCCCTCTATTACTTTTCTGGAGACAACCCAAAATGTTGGATTCTCTTTTACTTTCACTTTTCATGATAATGGTAAACAGGACAAATAGAGAGGTTTGCCTTTAGTTATACTTTAATCGGTGGAAACAGATGACATGGAGGATTACTCCACCTGATCCTGAAAAATAAGTAACTACTAGTCCCCTTTCTGTCCCTGGCCCTTGATGCTGAACTGCCTGGGGCCAGGGAACTTTTATCTAAAGGAGAAGTAGGGCCAAAGCTTTTTTGGCCCTACTTCTCCTATGGGTCACAGGAGTGCAGTTTGTTTTTCACTCTTGTGACCCAATTTTAGCCGACATCGGGCTAAAGGTAAATACGGTACTTCTCTTTTAATTGCTGGGAGCCATGGGCTGTGCTATTAATGCACATGTGCACAAAGGTACTTAAACAGTCCCCTCTCTATCCCCAGCTGAACTTATGGGAGCATCGGAGGGAGATAGCAGGGCTCAGCGTGCTGGGTACATTCTTTGACTTGTCAGTACTGGAAGAAGAGAAGACATGTGGGGTACGGCGGGGTGGAGTACCCCTATACACTTTATTGCAGGGTGATGTTGCAAGACATTAGTGCTCCCTTAGCGCTGTGTCTATAAATGGTGGGATTGTATAAAGGATATATTAGAACATTGAGTTTTTGTAGCTGAAAGGACATTACTTACGGTGAATTCAGTGCAGTCATAACTTTCAGAAGTCACGAGTTTGCTGACAATAGGCAACTTTTGAGAAAAATATTCCAGGTCAACCGTGATATTGACGGGCACTTCACTCTTCAGCCACGTGCAGACTGTGCCTTGGGATCCACTGGTCAGTTTGAATGGTACGATCATTATATAGTCACATTTGGGTTCTGGGGGTACAGTGCTGTAATGAGAATGAGAAGTTTTAATTTGCCCAAAATATTGGTAATTTTGTTATTAGACTTTTTTATTTTATTTATCACCTTGTTGAGAAACAGGCAACTATTCATCCATGGAGCAAGGTGTGAATTTTGTCTTAAAGCCTATCTAGAGGAAGCGTAAAGATTACCCTTGCACCCCCAATGCAAGGGTTAAATGCTCATTTAGTCTAGGAGGAGAATGAAAAGCTTTTTAACTTACCTGATCCTCTGCTCCCCTGGCACTAGGGTTACCACATTTTCAAATTGCCATTCAGGGACATCCCCCCCACAATACAATACCTTTTTTTTCAATTTTATGGAATGCGGCGTAGTATGCAGATGATGCCCCCTGCAGACGCGCCGCTCTCACATCTCTCTGGCACACATTTATTTTAGACAAACTTTCCAGCTGCAGATTTCTCACGCACATGTGGCACAGCTCCCCGGGGGGGGGGGGGGGGGGGGCCTTGCAATACGAGACTGCCAGAGGCCAGATAGAGAAGGAGGGGACCAGGCAATCAATTATAAGTATCCTTTATTGTCCCCTCATGCTCATACGGTGTTGCCACCTTGATTTCAATGGACACGTTTGACTGGCGGTGGTGTAGCCCGAATTTAAATTGTCGTAGCAACAAAGGAAAGCATTCTGGCCATGGCATGTGTACAGCCCTGTCAAGCTGTAGTTAGAATTCTGGTGGGTGTCCAGAGTGTATTAACACCACAGCTCAGCTGCTTTTTTTTACTGCCCCCCCAGTCACCAGTGTGAAAGAGCCTATACAGTATAGATGCGCTATAGCAAATACAGGTGATTTGGTAAAAACTATGGTTTTAGTCCATTTTAAAATGTAACAAGCATATAAAAAAAAAAGCACATTTTAAAATGTGCTATACCCATAGGGGTTAATTTTAATTTAAAGGCAAATAGGCTGTGCACTCTACAAGAGCAGTTGCTCCACACTTAGAAAAAGAGCAGAAGCTCTGCTGACTTCCATCAATCAATCATGTGCAAGAAAAAATACTGTTTTTTAAATTTTCCTTTTTTTTGTTTGGGTACTCTTTGCAAAGTAAAGATTTACCTCACTTACTAAATGCTGGAGCAACTGCACATGCAGAGTGCATAGTCTAAGGGGTTGATTTACCAAAATGAAAATCGACATGAGACTAGTATGCCACAAAGAACGGACATTCACTTGTCCGAAAATCTAAGCTTGTGTACGTGGCTTAACACATGAATATGCTTTGATCTAAACCATTCCATTGTAGTGCTGGTTTTATAGTTAGGGTCATTGTCCTGGTGGAAGGTGAACCTCCGCCCCAGTCTCAAGTCTCTACACATGATTGGATTTTCCGCAGACAAAACCTCTGACTTTTGTCTGAAGGCGTGTGCCTGGATTTTGTCTTGCATACAAACGGCGAGGAATTGTCGGCAACCAAAAACTAACATAGTGACGTACTAGGTGGTTTTTCAGCTCTTTAGCGCCACCCGTTGGGCTCCTTCTGCTAATTTTGTGTTAGTAGAAGTTTGGTGATTGTTGATTTGCGCTTTTCATTTCATGCTTTTCAATTCGTTTCTGAACGGCCGTTCGTCAACCAGACATGTTGCGGAATGGAGGAGATAACATGTTATTTATTATTGGCCTTGGAGTTATTGCTTTGACCCAAGTCCAGTCCAGGAACAGTAGGAGAATTTCTTGGACCAAAAATTGGTTGTTTTATTAATCGTGACCAATTATGTCACATGCCTTTGCTGCGGGAGCTCCAGGAGAATAATCCAGATGATTTTCAGAATTATCTCCGGATGACGGACCCCTGCTTTCACCAACTCTTGGCATTGCTGATCCCCTATTTTAAGAAGCAGGACACATGCATGAGGCTTTTATTTTATTTTTTGGTTGAATCATAATGATTTGATTTGTTATATTTTCTATATTTTTGGATGCATAGAATGCACTTTTTGGTTAAGTTCTATTGGCAGATAGCATCTCTAATTTTATTTGTTTTCTTTTTTTAATGCACAATAAAAAAAATTGTGTGGAATAATACTTGGCTATGTGTTTTACTTCAAATGACAGTTTGGGAGTAGGCAGTTACAATTAAAAAAATACAATGTAAAATTGACAAGAGACACCGACATAGTTGTATCTTTGATCTTAAAAACTACGGGATAATGGTGTAACTTGCCCAAAAAAAACCCCATAATAATAGAATTCTTGATATCACTAGAAAATAAAGCCTTTGAAAATTTGTTTGCAATAACTCCATCAGTATCACCAGCAAAGCAGCTTCATTATTATCCCATTAAAGAAGAAGAGAATTGTGCTCTGCATTTTGATATTTCATAATTTGCCACGTCAGAAATGTTAATTCTCCATTACGAGCGCTAGTTTACAAGACCGACTGCTTCTGGCTCGTCCTTTCTTCCGAGCATGCGTGTTTGTACTTTGGACTTTTGTCCTACGGACTTGTGTACACACACTCAGAAAATCCGACAACAGACATTTGTCCGCGGAAATTTTTAAAGCCTGCCATCCAACATCTGTCTGCGGAAAGTCCAACAACAATTGTCCGTTGGAGCGTACAAATGGTCGGATTTTCCGCCAACAGCCTGTCATCACACATTTCCCATCGGAAAAAACGATCGTGTGTACGTGGCTTAACAGGTTTTCTTCTAAGATTGCCCCGTATTTGGCTCCATCCATCTTCCCATCAATTCTAACCAGCTTCCCTGTCCCTGCTGAAGAAAAACATCCCCACAACATGATGCTGACACCGCCATGTTTCACGGTGGGGATGGTGTGTTCAGCGTGATGTGCTGTGTTAGTTTTCCGCCACACAAAGCGTTTTGCTTTTAGGCCAAAAAGTTCAATTTTGGTCTCATCTGACCAGAGCACCTTCTTCCACGTGTTTGCAGTGTTCCCCACATGACTTATCGCAAACTGCAAACGGGGCTTCTTATGGCTTTCTTTCAACAATGGCTTTCTTCTTGCCACTCTTCCATAAAGGCCAGATTTGTGGAGTGCACGACTAATAGTTGTCCTGAGGACAGATTTTCCCACCTGAGCCGTGGATCTCTGCAGTTCCTCCACAGTTACCATGGGCCTCTTGGCTGCTTCTCTGATTAATGCTCTCCTTGCCCGGCCTGTCAGTTTAGGTGGATGGCCATGTCTTGGTAGATTTGCAGTTGTGCCATACTCTTTCCATTTTCAGATGATGGATTAAACAGTGATCCATGAGATGTTCAAAGCTTGGGATACTTTTTTTATAACATAACCCTGCTTCAAACTTCTCCACAACCTTATCCCTGACCTGTCTGGTGTGTTCCTTGGTCTTCATGATGCTGGTTTCTCACTAAGGTTCTCTAACAAACCTCTGAGGGCTTCAAAGAACAGCTGTATTTATAATGAGATCAAATGACACACAGGTGAACTCTATTTACTTAATTAGGTAACTTCTGAAGGCAATAGGTTCCACTAGATTTTATTTAGGGGTATCAGAGTAAAGGGGGCTGAATACAAATGCACGCCACACTTTTCAGATATTTATTTATAAAAAAAAATTAAAACCATTTATATTTTCCCTCTACTTCACAATTATGTGCCACTTTATGTTGGTCTATCACATAAAATTCCAATAAAATACATTTAGGTTTTTGGTTGTAACATGACAAAATGTGGAAAATTTCAAAGGGGTATTAAGACTTTTTCAAGGCACTGTAACTTCTCTCAATTTTTTTTTTCACCATCTGTGTCGCATTGCAGAGATTTTCCTTTACTTCCTGTCCCATAGCCAAACAGGAAGTGAGAGGAAACCCCTGCAAGTTAAGGGAATCCCTTGGGGACACCCCACCCATCAGAACTAGTGTCTTCATTGGAAGATTTCCCCTCTATTACAAACCCAAGATTTTCTTTTACTTTCACTTTCAATGATAATGGTAAACAGGACAAATAGAGAGAGGGAATCTTCCTAACAGTGGCACAGACAGCAATAAAAAATGACAGGGGTTCGACTCCCTCTCCACTCCATCCAAAAACTAAAAAAAGTTTTGCCTTTAGTTATACATAAAGCTCCATTATCACACACACTGGAATCCCACTGCCTTCAGGGTAAGGTATTTAGGAAGAACCCTGTCAAGCACTGAGTGCAACCACTCTCTGTACAGAGAGAGAGACAACAATATTCTACACATTGTGAAGGTTGCTTGATCCCTGCCTGGGCTTCTTGCAACCTACCAGATGTGAGTATTGGCATTTCTATTATCCTTTTGAACCAGCCTACAACCCTTTTATCTCATCAATTCTACAATTACCAGATTCTCTTATGGTGATGCTTTCCCCTCATTTCTTCTCTCCGTCCTTTGGGGCATCTATGTACTGTGTTACTTAAACAATACCCATACCTGTATTTCTTATTTACATAGTTACATTGGCCAGCTTGGACCAATGTAACTATATATACACCATACCTATGAAATCCCTCTAGAAGTTGTAGACTCTGATACTCCAATGATCTCAACTGGCTTCCGGGTCCCTTTCCCTGATGCCTTGTGAACACAGAAGGTTGGCCACTTGAAGGTTAAAGAGGTGGGGCAGAGACATTATGCTCTCTACCTCATACAATCAGAGACTGCAAAGCATCTGAATGGTGGCTGTGCCGAGTGGCTAACAGCCACTCGGCACAGGTCCTGGAGTAGAGGTGTCCACTACACTGATTTCCAGCTTCTAGAGAGATCCCATAAGTATGGTATATACAGTACATGGTTACATTGGTCAAAGCTGAACCAATATATGGTAACTGTAAAATATCCATACCTGGAATTCCTCTTTAAGTATAGAGATTCTGGAAATAGCTTTTGCTAGGGAGGATTAGAGATCATACAAAGACATTTTGCACAGGATCACAGCGCTTTCTCCATTCCAGCCTTTACAGATGGACCTTAATGATTCTTAAAATGCTGTCAACATTGGGAGGCAACAAAAGGCAAAGACTCCCCAAAATGAATAACATATAGCACCTTCACAACCTATATTAAAACTTTATATTATCTCCCTATATCAGGGGTGCTTGGCCATTGAGTACAATGACAATTTTAGGTCCATGTCAGAAGTCAGCTCTGAGCCGAACTGAGAAACTCAAACTACAACAAGCCAATGAAGACATCAGAACAGGCATACCTGGTAGATGGAGAAGGGCATGACCCGGATGGCACAGGATCAGGTGGAAAGAAAATTAATCTGTAGTAAGGAACAGAAAAGAGATTTCATAATGTGGATTTATATTTTATATTTATCTTTCACAAAAGCAAAAGTATTTCAAATGTTTCCAGTGAAGGTTTTTGTTAATACTAGAACATACAAAGACATTTTAGATCAGTGGTCTCCAAACTTTCTAAACAAAGGGCCAGTGTACTATCCTTTAAACTTTAGGGGGGCCAGACATTGGCCAGCGGAGGAATAAAATGTCTTGGCATCAGTGGGAGTAAACAATACCCCATCCTTGTCGTCAGTGGAAGGAATAGTGGCCCATCATTGGTATCAGTGGGAGGAATAGTGCCCCATCATTGGTGTCAGAGGTTTTAATAGTGCCCTATCATTTGTATCAGTGGGAGGAATAGTGTCCCATCATTGGTGTCAGTGGAAGAAGAAGTGCCTTATTATTGGCATCAGAGGGATAAATAGTGCCCCATCATCGGTAGCAGTGGGAGGAATAGTGCCCCATCGGTAGAACTAATGTTTCATTGTTGGTGTCAGTGAGAGGACTAGTGCCCCATTGTTTGTGTCAGTGGCAGGAACTATACCCCACTGTTGATGACAGTGGGTGGAATCATGTCCCAATTCCCTGATAAAAGCAAACTGGAAGCTTTCCACCATAATCCTGCTCTGGTGACATCCATAACATTTTGGATTTCCCATCACTATTTCTTCCCAGGTGGAAATGGCCACCAGGACAAATGGAGAGGATGAATCTCCCATTAGAAGCATGTGTGTAGGGGAGCAGGGGAATACCAGGCAGCAATAATGCATTGCATAGAGAAGCAGAGACCCAGTGATGATATATTTGGGTCCAAAACAGGGTATGCAATAAAAACAGATTTTATTCAAAAAAATCTTTAGCATGATGTAGAGGGGGAAGGGAGAAACTAGGGAAGGCAAAATATAATCAGATTAAACATCAGCCTTAAAGGATAGCTATAACCAAACTTTATCCAAAGCTATAAGGATAGAGTACAGAAAGGTTAAAATCTTCTCCAATGTCCTTCTTTTGAATTTTTTGTTTATATAACATTTGAGTTTTCCTATAATTTTTTGTCCCATAGACACAATAGGTAGTGATAGGAAATATTTCCAAAATTAAGGAAAATCCCTTCCTCCTATCTTTTGACAGTTGTCACTAAAGCAAATATCGCCATTGGAAGATTTCCCCCGTTTCAGTGACAACTCAAATCAACGATCACTTGGATGAATAAAGAATCTTCCCAGTGGCAACATAAAAAGCAATGCAAACCTAACAGAATTTCTAATGCTTCTACACTCCATCCAAATTAAAGGAAAATACTGGCTTTACGCACACAATATATCCTATAGTTGGATAAATATGGAGACTGCAATTGTTGACCAGGGATGAGCCGATCGGTCGGATCCTAGGTTCAGACCAAAGTATGACTGTTCAGGCATTTGGAAGTACGCCCAAACTTTTGCCTGTTTGACTCCCTGTTCGGTGGGAGCTTAACATTATATATAGAAGAGGTATTTCTACCACTTCTATATGTGACAACTTCCCCTTGTCAATGGTTCCTAGGAAAGCAGCGGGTACTGGCACCCGCTGCATCCCTATCAACCGCAACAGTTTCCGGCACATTGCCTTACATGGCCGGGAATCCCCAGCCATGTAAGCAAAGGGGCGGGAATAGTGGAGATATCACTGCCCAAATAATGTCTCTGGCCATACCAAATATCATCAATAAGGTCACTACTATCCCCATCTTTTCCCTTATATAGCTGACAACAGCTCAAGGAGCTGTCATTCGGTTATTGGTCGTGTGCGCTGGGTCTGTCAGGTTTTTAATTTTGACAAGTAGGAAGGCAACAGTCATCGTGATTGATAATGGATTTACAAAGAGGGAAATATTTTGGGCCTTTTTTTTTTTTTTTTTTTATGAGGATCCCCCTTAAACTTGCTGCCCAGCCTTTTTCTGACATTTGTTGCTTACAGGTTAAAATTTGTATTTTTTGCTAGAAAATTACTTAGAACCCACAAACATAAACTTTTTTTGCAGAGACTCTAGAGAATAAAATGATGGTCATTGCAATATTTTATGTCACACTGTATTAACGCAGCGGTCTTTCAAACGCAATTTTTTGAGAAAAAAATACACTTTAATGAATAAAAAAAAACAAAAACACAATAGTTACCCCAATTTTTGTGTATAATGTGAAAGATGATGTTACGCTGAGTAAATCGATACCTAACATGTCATGCTTTAAAATTGCGCATGCTTGTGGAATAGCGACAAACTACAGTACTTAAAAATCTCCATAGGAGACACTTTCAAAAAAATGTACAGGTTACCTATACGTATGCATTTGCTTATACATGCAAGCATGGAGGGATAGGGCGCTTACATTTTTTTTTTTCCTTATTTAATTTTACTTTTTTTACACTATCCCTTTATTTATTTTTTGATCACTTTTATTCCTTTTACAAGGAATGTAAAGATCCCTTGTAATAGAAATAAGGATGACAGGCCCTCTTGATTGAGAGATCTCAAATAGACCCCAAATCTCTCATTTACATTTAAAAGCAAAAACATTTTTTGACATTTTGACTTTAAAAAACAAAAATAATCATTGTTTATGCCTGAGAACTGGAAGTGACGTCAGAGGTCGCTCCGGTCCTCAAAGGGCATAAAGTCAAGTGAGGGCTATCCTGCCCTCACTCGACTTCCAGCCCAGCCACCAGCTGCATCGGATCATTTCCGGGCTCAGTGGATGGCACCAGTAAGCTCAAAAATGACTGGGAAGTGGCCTCTCACTTATAAAAGTTATCTTGCAGGGAATCCACAACTGGGATCACTTTTATCAGAAAACTGGCCACCTAAGGGTAAAAACGATGCTAGGGTTATGGAATCTAGCTGCAGCCATAACCCCCGGTATTTAACATCAAAATCATGACGAACATTCCCAGTTAGGCGGTCGGCAAATCCATACTGGACTCAAAGGGTCTGGTATGCATTTTTTTTTTTTGGGGGGGGGGGGGGGGGACTTTACACAAAAAAAAAAAAAAAATCACCTGTTCTATAAGATATGTTACAGCAAAAGTAAAATTTACAAATAAAAATAAAATGCTAACATTTTATTAAATTAACGGCACATTCAATTTCATTTCTGGCTTCTTTTTAGAAAAAAAAAAAAAAACACACATACAGACCCCGTCAAAGGTCCCCCAGATATTTTAGGAGACCTTTGGAGGTGTCTGTGTGCCTTTTTTTAAATAGGAGCCAGAAGGAAAATGCAATTTGTTGGCAATTTAAAACCATTTTTCTTTTGTAAATGTCAGTGCTTGAAAAAAATATAAAAAAAAAAAAAAAATCACTGCTGCCAGCCAAATAGGATTTTTAAAAATGTTGTACTGGTAAATGTTCCCCAGGGCAGTGCCCAACTTCCCCCCTATGCTATTTTTTGACAACTGTTTGCCTATTAGCCCAGAAAATAGATATTTTTAATTCAACAAGTTTGGCCCCCATTGATTTTTAATGGGGTTCGGCTTTGAAGATTTCCAAACCCTGCCCGTACTGATAGTTTGGCTCATCCCTATTGTTGAACTGGAAATAGTCAAATGGCTGCTTCTGGCTTTAGTATTTTCTAAGTCACAGACCCAGAGCAAGCAAACAGATCAGAAAAGGCAAAGTGAAGTCACAAATTCTGATCTGCATACTTATTTGAGATCAGTGTCTAAAAAGCCACCAAAACCATTGGACAAGCATGACAGCCATAGAACTAGTGCTTTCAGAAGAGTTCACCAATGATGGCCTCTCCACTTCCCAGGTAAAGAACAGAAAAAAAGAAAATTACTTACTGTGATATGCCTCCAGCAATGAGACCCAGGAGGGTGACGCTCAGCAGAAGACCTCTGGAACACATCTTCACAGATGGTGACAGGACTGTGAGCTTCAAGGTAGAGTTGGAACCTGGAACTTTTATAGACCTGAAAATTAAACTTAAACCAACCTCCTCTTTGATCCATTGGTGCCACCCCATCATCATGAGTTTCTTCACACCCAGCATCTTTGCAAACATTATGCAATAGGGAATCTTTGCCAAGTCAGAGCAGAAGCTAGATATTAAATGTTTAGACTGCAGGAGGAACACGTCAGGGCTTAGAATTTTTTGGATCAGATGAAATGTATGGATTTCCTCATTACCAGTTTAAAAGAACAATGCTTCCCTCAGGGCAAGGCTGAGTAATTGTATAGGAAGGAGGAAGGGAACTGTCACATGCGCAATTGCAGTTGATTTATTATTGTTTATTGTTTTTTTTCTTTCCATATGGAGTTGGACATAAGCCAATACTGAACCACTCCAGTCATATGCTGTTTACAGGCTGGTATAATTTCCTAGAAAAACAATTCTGCTACAAATATTGAAATTGGTAGATTTATCCTGAACATTAATGCCCCGTACACACGATCGGACTATCCGGCGAATTTGTCCGCTGGACAATCTGACCGTGTGTGGGCTCCGGCGGACTTTTTCTTCCCAAAAGTCCGGCGGACTTAGAAAGAAGTTTTGACTCAAAATTATCAGCCGGACTGCTTTCTGTGTGCTAGTGGGACTTTTAAAAAATTAACGGGCTTGCCGATACACGGAGTAAAGTCCATTCATTTAGAACGGGACTCCAGGTAGACTGGACTAGCGAAGGAAGTCAATGTCGTCACCTCGATCGGCGAGATTGACACCTTGCTAGCCCCGTCACCTGGTATGGATTTAAAGGGGAATCCCTACACCGAAAAAACGGCGTGGAGGTCTCCCCCGAATCCATATCAGACCCTTATCCGAGCACGCAGCCCGGCCAGTCAGGAAAGGGGGTGGGGACGAGCGAGCACCCCTCCTGAGCCGTGCCAGGCCACGTGCCCTCAACATGGGGGGGTGCCTTGGGGAAAGGGGGGCCCTGCGGCCACCCCAAAGCATCTTGTCCCCATGTTGATGAGGACAAGGGCCTCTTCCAGACAACCCTGGCCGTTGGTTGATGGGGTCTGCGGGCGGGGGGCTTATCGCAACCTGGGAGCCCCCTTTAATAAGGAGGCCCCAGATTCCAGCCCCCACCCTATATGAATGAGTATGGGGTACAATGTACCCCTACCCATTCACCTGGTGAAAAAAAGTGTAAATACAAAACACAACACAAGTTTTTAAAATACTTTATTACACAGCTCGGGGGTCTTCTTCCGTCTTGGGGTGTCTTCTCGCCGGACTCCACCGATATCTTCTGCTAGCTCTTTTACTAGCGGAGGAGCCCGGCTTTCTCCTTCGTCGCCGCCGCCGTCTGGGGGTCTTGTTCCGACTTGGGGGGTCTTGTCCCCCTCTTCTGTTCTTCTTGTGGGGCCTCCGCTTTCTTCTTGCAGTTCTTTTACTAGCATTGGCCTGGTCTTCTGTCGACGTCGCTGTCGCCGCCGTCTTCTGCTTCTTCTTCTTTCTTCATCCAATGTTGACACAACTCTGTCTACCCTTCTAATGGCCGAGACGTGTTGCGCGGTTATATAGGGACAAGGGGCGGGGTCATCGTCTCACATCACATGGTGACCCCACCCCCTTATGATGTCACAGTCCCGGAGGATTTATACAAGATTTTGGATAAGTCTGTTGTACCTATTCAGCCAAAAGGACATTTATGAGGTCAGGTACTGATGTTGAATGAGAAAACCCACCTCACAATCGGAATTCCAGTTCATCCAAAAGATGTTCACTAGGGTTGAAGTCAGAGGTCTGTGAGGGCCACTCTAGTTCCTCCACGCCAAACTCATCAAACCATGTCTTTATAAAGCTGATGTTATTAACAGGGGTACAATTATGCTGGGACAGAAAAGGGTCTTCATCATATTTGGAGTATGTCTGTGGGAATTTGTGCCCATTCAGCCAAGAGAACATTTGTGAGGTCTGGTTCTGATGTTGGATGACAAGACCTGGCGCACAATGGGTGTTCCAATTCATCTTAAAGGTTGATGCGATCGGGTGCACGGGCCCGAGCGGGTGCGCAAGCTACTGCGCAAGCTACTGCGCATGCGCGAGGGCGAGCGGGCTATTTAAAACTGGCCATCTCCACACAGTTCTTGCTGCCTGATCTACAACGTTCCGCTTGCTATTTCCTGAACTTCTCTGCCTCTGTGTTTGTGACCCGGCTTGCCCCTCTACCTGCTCTGCTGTCTGCCTGCCTCGATCCCGGCTTGTCTACGACCACCCACCTGCTCATCCCTCTGGCTTATCCGCATTGTGCTCCACAGTTACCAAACCCGGCTTGTCTGACCATTCTGTGCACCTGTCCCAAAGTGACCTGCCGCCTGCTGGTTCCTGTTGTCCGTTGCATGCTAGTTCCTGTGACCTGTCTGCTGGTTCCTGTTGTCCGCTGCATGCTGGTTCCTGTGACCACTTACCTGCCAGTTCCTGTGACCTGCCTGCTGCTTCCTGTTGTCCGCTGCATGCTGGTTCCTGTGACCACTTACCTGCCAGTTCCTGTGACCTGTCTGCTGGTTCCTGTTGTCCGCTGCATGCTGGTTCCTGTGACCACTTACCTGCCAGTTCCTGTGACCTGCCTGCTGGTTCCTGTTGTCCGCTGCATGCTGGTTCCTGTGACCACTCACCTGCCAGTTCCTGTGACCTGTCTGCTGGTTCCTGTTGTCCGCTGCATGCTGGTTCCTGTGACCACTTACCTGCCAGTTCCTGTGACCTGCCTGCTGGTTCCTGTTGTCCGCTGCATACTGGTTCCTGTGACCACTTACCTGCCAGTTCCTGTGACCTGTCCGCTGGTTCCTGTTGTCCGCTACCTGCTGGTTCCTGTGACCGCTTACCTGCCAGTTCCTGTGACCTGTTGTCTGCTGGTTCCTGTTGTCTGCTGTCTGCTGGTTCCTGTTGTCTGCTGTCTGCTGGTTCCTGTCATCACCCTGTCCAGGGTTGCTGATCATCACACAGCCTTCTCTGCAACACCTGACCTACCTACAGCTGTTGATCCTGCCAGACACTCGTGCTCTCTTCGACTCCTGCACCCCCTGTCTCCATTATCAGGGGCTGCAAGTCTGGGTAGTAAGAGAGGTCTCCTACTGCAATCCGGGCTCGCCACTGTCAATAGAAGAGGAAAAAATCAAAATGTCATCCAAGTAGATGATCACGAACAAATCCAAGTAGTCCCGAAAAATGTCGTTGATAAAATGTTGGAACGTGGCAACGGCATTGCAGAGTCCAAAGGGCATCACAAGATATTCAAAATGTCCGAATCGTCTTCCATTCATCGCCTTCCCGGATGCGAACCAAGTTATAAGCCCCGCGGAGGTCTAACTTGGTGAAGATGACAGCTGCCCCTAGCCTCTGGAACAGTTCTGGGACTAGCGGTAGAGGATAGCGGTTTTTAATGGTCACCTTATTTAACTCCCTGTAACCGATACATGGCCGAAGGGTGTGGTCCTTTTTTCCACGAAGAAGATGCCAGCCCCGGCCGGAGATGTAGACGCCGTAAGAGTGGATCTAATCTGCATCACAGGATGTATTGAGGCAACAAAATCTGCCAATTGGTGGTACCTCCAGAAGTCGAAGGGAAAGCTCCCATCTCTCCCTGAGGGTGCCCAGTGGGACTAAAGTTGTGGCCTTCCACAAAACGTGCCAAACTAACAATGCCGCCTCTCGTCCCGGAATCTGAGCTAACAAATTCGCTCCCCAGGGGTGAACCAGGGGAACACCCCTACCGGAGATGTTGGGGGTGCCAGATCCAAGGATCTGTTCAGTTTATCCCAGACGTTCAAAGAATGGGTGGTCAACAGGGACACCAATTCAGAGAGACGCCTGTCCCCCGTCGGGACCCAGGGAGCATACGACAGGTTGCATCTGGCAATAGTCTTTTCCAGTGAGACCCATAATTTAGAGGAAGCGTGAAATTTCCAATCAAATTAATGCTGCAAAACTATTCCCTGATAATATTGGACAGGCCAAGACCTCCATTTCGTTTGGACCGCTGTAGCAAAGCCATGGGTATTTGTGGCTTCTTATTTCTCCACACAAACCCAATGAAAAGACTACGGAGCTTCTTTAAGAAGCATCGGGGTAGGCGAACAGGTATCTTCAGGAGTAACAGTATACAGGAAAGAATTGTCATTTTTATAATATTCATGCGACCAACCTAGGTGAATTTTGCTGTCACGATCAGGCGTCAGGCTTGAAGACCAGTTGCTATAGCAGTTGCAGGACTACAACCGACCAGCAGGATAGGGACACAGTCACCCTGGCAGATGACACAGGCTCACCTGAGATGCGGAGTCTAAGTACTAATCGGTGTTCACCAGAGCTCCTGATGGTGGAGAAGGATTTACCTGCGTGCTAGTACCAGATCGCAGTCCTCAGGTTTGCCCCACAAGGGTGTGAGCAAGCCGAGGTCCAGAAGCAGATGAGCAGATAAGGATCAAACAACAGAGTGGTCAGTAAACAAGCCAAAAGGTCGGTAACGAGTAGTTGCAGGTTGGGATCAGGCAGTCGAGTAGTCAAGGAACAAGCCAAGGGTCAATCATGAGTGGTAGCAAAATACAGACAGCAGCAGGGAAGACAAGAGCAAGGCACTGGCTAAGAAGGCACAATAACCTGGCAAAGAGGAAGTGCTGAGACAAGGCTTATATAGGAAGTTCATGGGAGGAGCAAGGAGTTCAAGGTTCAACAGCAATCAAGACACAAGGCAGGGTTGTCCAATGGATCAGATAGGATTGTCCAATAGATCAGGCAGGGAGCTGTCCAGCATCCCAGAAAGCTCAGTGGGATGAGTCAACAGCGGACACCGAAGAGGCCCCAGGTTCGAGCCCAGACAGTCGCCTTATCCCAAGAATGCAAGTCTAAGCAAAGTTGTGAGCATACAGAACATCCAGGCTGCTAGTGAGTTGAATTCCTAAATACTGCATTGAGGAAGATGCCCATGTAAAGGGAAAATCCCCCTTCAAGGCAGCAGCCATGGTGGGAGGATTTGTGATCAGTAAGATCTCTGATTTATTGTAGTTAATCTTAAAGTTAGAAACCTGGCTATGGGCTACTATTTCCTCCATCAGGTTTGACAGCAAGACTGTAGGGTCCACCATGTGAAATAGGACATTGTCCACATACGCAGAAAGTTTATGTTCGAAAGAACCTACAGAAACCTCTCTAATGTTCTGATTAGCTTGTAATTTCCAGAGCAAGGGACCAGTGCGAACAACAGGGGCGAAAGTGGACACCCCTGTCTTGTGCCATTCTGGATAGGGAACTCTGAGGACAGACAGCCAGTTTCCCTAACCTGAGCAGAGGGAGACACATATAATGCAGATATCCAGCTCATCATCAAAGGCCAGAGCCGATCCGGTCCAATACGTGGACTACACAAGCTGCGTAGGGCCCCACCGCTGTGCGGGGCCCCAAGGGTGGATCGGCTCTGCTCAAGGACCCCTGGGGCCGCAGCCGCCACTGTGAGGGCAGCGGCGCCTGAAAAAAAGATGGCAGCAGGGCCGACATGAAACTGCGCATTTGCCAGCACTGTTCCGAAGTCCGGACACGCTCTGCAATTTTCGGAAAGGCGGGCGCAGAGTGGCGCCATTTTTTAAAAATAAAGCCTTCCTACGTCCCCTACACAGCCTCTGACCTCCTGGGCCCCCCTGCAGCCTCTGACCTCCTGTCCTCCCCTGCAGCCTCGGACCTCCTGTCCCCCCCTGCAGCCTCGGACCTCCTGTCCCCCCACCCTGCAACCTATGACCTCCTGTCACCCCCTTGCAGCCTCTGACCTCCTGTCCCCCCCTGCAGCCTCTGACCTCCTGTCCCCCCTTGCAGCCTCTGACCTCCTGCCCCCCCCCCCCTTGCAGCCTCTGACCTCCTGTCCCCCCCTCGCAGCCTCTGACCTCTCTTGTTGCCCCCCGCAGCCTCTGACCTCTCCTGTTGCCCCCCGCAGCCTCTGACCTCTCCTGTTGCTGCCCCCCGCAGCCTCTGACCTCTCCTGTTGCCCCTCCGCAGCCTCTGACCTCTCCTGTTGCCCCCCGCAGCCTCTGACCTCTCCTGTTGCCCCCCCACAGCCTCTGAACTCTCCTGTTGTCCCATCCACAGCCTCTGACCTCCCCTGTCCCATCCACAGCCTATGACCTCCCCTGTCCCATCCGCAGCCTCTGACCTCCCCTGTCCCATCCGCAGCCTCTGACCTCCCCTGTCCCATCCGCAGCCTCTGACCTCCCCTGTCCCATCCGCAGCCTCTGACCTCCCCTGTCCCATCCGCAGCCTCTGACCTCCCCTGTCCCATCCGCAGCCTCTGACCTCCCTGTCCCATCCGCAGCCTCTGACCTCCCTGTCCCATCCGCAGCCTCTGACCTCCCCTGTCCCATCCGCAGCCTCTGACCTCTCCTGTACCATCCGCAGCCTCTGACCTCTCCTGTACCATCCTGGTAGCCTCTGATCATCTCTTGTCTTATATCATGTCTGGAGAGGAGTCAAGAGTGGGAGTGCCGCCAGGATGGGGGTCATGGGAGAAGTCAGACATGTATGGACTGTGGAGAGGAAACTATGGGATAAAACCAGAGCCACCAAGCTGGAACCGACTGACTGAGCCCTGCATGATGCACCTGAGAGCAGGTCAGTGACAGCACCAACAGGCCAGTCTAGGGGGGGGGGGGGGGCAATACAATATTGTAAGGGGGCACTGATGTAAAGGTTTCCCCCTTATATCAGTAAACCCCCTTATCTTAGTGTTTTCTTTCTCTGGTCACCACAGTCCTCCCCACATTCCAGAGTTCCCCTTTACATCATAGTATGCAGGATTCCACCTTACAGTGCAAGGGGGAACTCTGATGTAAAGGGCAATGCTGCAGACCCTGATTTAAGTAGGGGGCTCTCTGAGGACACTGATGTATGGGGGGCTCTCTGGGGACCCTGATGTAAGGAGGGGCTTTATAGGGATGCTCTCTGGGGACCCTGATGTAAGGGGGTGCTCTCTGGGGACCCCGATGTAAGGGGGGTGCTCTCTGGGGACCCTGATGTAAGGGGAGTGCTCTCTGGGGATCCTGATGTAAGGGGGGTGCTCTCTGGGGATCCTGATGTAAGGAGGGGCTTTCTGGGAACCCTGGTGTAAGGAGGGGCTCCCTGGGGACCCTGATGTAAGGGGGGCTCTCTGGGGACCCTGATGTAAGTGGGGAATCTCTGGGGACCCTGATATAAGTGGGGTATCCACACTCAGATATGTAAAGAGATATATACAGTGGTGTGAAAAAGTGTTTGCCCCCTTCCTCATTTCCTGTTCCTTTGCATGTTTGTCACACTTAAGTGTTTCGGAACATCAAACCAATTTAAACAATAGTCAAGGACAACACAAGTAAACACAAAATGCAATTTGTAAATGAAGGTGTTTATTATTAAAGGTGAAAAAAAATCCAAACCATCATGGCCCTGTGTGAAAAAGTGATTGCCCCCCTTGTTAAAACATACTATAACTGTGGTTGTCCACACCTGAGTTCAATTTCTCTAGCCACACCCAGGCCTGATTATTGCCACACCTGTTCACAATCAAGGCATCACTTAAATAGGAGCTGCTTGACACAGTAAGGTCCACCAGAAGATCCTTAAAAGCTACACATCATGCCGAGACCCAAAGAAATTCAGGAACAATTGAGAAAGAAAGAAATTGAGATCTATCAGTCTGGAAAGGGTTATAAAGCCATTTCCAAAGCTTTGGGAATCCAGCGAACCACAGTGAGAGCCATTATCCACAAATGGCGAAGACATGGAACAGTGGTGAACCTTCCCAGGAGTGGCCGGCCGCCCAAAATTACCCCAAGAGCGCAGCGACGACTCATCCAAGAGGTCACAAAAGACCCCACAACATCGTCCAAGGAACTGCAGGCCTCACTTGCCTCAGTTAAGGTCAGCGTTCATGCCTCCACCATCAGGAAAAGACTGGGCAAAAATGGCCTGCATGGCAGAGTTCCAAGGAGAAAACCACTGCTGAGCAAAAAGAACATCAAAGCTTGTCTCAATTTCTCCACAACACATCTTGATGAGCCCCAAGACTTTTGGGACAACATTCTGTGGACCGATGAGACAAAAGTGGAACTCTTTGGAAGGTGTGTGTCCAAGTATATCTGGCGTAGAAGGAACACTGCATTTCAGAAAAAGAACATTATACCAACAGTAAAATATGGTGGTGGTAGTGTGATGGTCTGGGGCTGTTTTGCTGCTTCAGGACCTGGAAGACTTGCCGTGATAAAAGGAACTATGAATTCTGCTGTCTACCAAGAGATCCTGAAGGAGAATGTCCGACCATCTGTTCGTGTACTCAAGCTGAAACGAACTTGGGTTCTGCAGCAGGACAATGATCCTAAACACACCAGCAAGTCCACCACCGAATGGCTGAAGAAAAACAAAATGAAGACTTTGGAGTGGCCTAGCCAAAGTCCAGACCTGAATCCTATTGAGATGTTGTGGTATGACCTTAAAAAGGCCGTTCATGCTCGAAAACCCTCTAATGTAACTGAATTAGGACAATTCTGCAAAGATGAGTGGGCCAAAATTCCTCCAGGATGCTGTAAAAGCCTCATTGCACGTTATCGCAAACGCTTGGTTGCAGTTGTTGCTGCTAAGGGTGGCCCAACCAGTTATTAGGTTTAGGGGGCAATCACTTTTTCACACAGGGCCATGATGGTTTGGATTTTTTTTCACCTTTAATAATAAACACCTTCATTTACAAATTGCATTTTGTGTTTACTTGTGTTGTCCTTGACTATTGTTTAAATTGGTTTGATGTTCCGAAACACTTAAGTGTGACAAACATGCAAAGAAACAGGAAATGAGGAAGGGGGCAAACACTTTTTCACACCACTGTATATATATATATATATATATATATATATATATATATATATATACGTGTCTGTTCTATATTGTTGTACTTATTCTTTGACTGTTTTGTTTAAAGGAGGGGGGATTGTATTGGGCGCACTGAAGTGTCAGGTGTGACTGTGTGGCAATGACAAATGGTTTCCATAGCTCACGGCATCACGAGAGGGCCCCTTAGCAGAGGGCCCCTTAGCAGAATTTTGCTTAGGGCCCCAGGGAGGTCAGGATCGGCACTGTCAATGGCCCCAACCCCATTTAGGCTTGTACCGCATTGAGGAAACCTCAGTCCACGAGATCAAATGCCTTCTCTGCATCAGTGGAGAGAATCAAGTATGGGGGGGGGGGGATGATCGCGTGTCTGTGCCCAATGAATGAGTTGCAAAGCCTGATTAGAATTATCTCGTGCCTCTCGACCCACTATAAAGCCTGTCTGATCTGGGTGGACTATTTCGGTGAGGAGATGTTTAAGGCGATTGGCAAGGATTTAAATCTGTATTCAATAAAGAGATTGGGCGGTAGCTCTGTGGGAGAGTGTGGTCTTTCTCTTCTTTCGAGAGGACTGAGGTTCTGTTTTAATCTAGTAATCTAGTATAAGCCACTTCCAGCATAGAGTTTGCATGTTCTCCCTGGCTTGCATGGCTTTCCTCCCACACTCCAAAGACATGTTGGAAGTTTAACTGGCTCCTGCTTAATTTTTCTCTAGTATGAGTAGGTATGCATGGCCCATGAGATAGGGACCTTAGATGGTAAGCTCCTTGGGGGCAGAGACTGATATGAGGGTAAGAATGTAAATTGACCGCACTATATACAGTATCTCACAAAAGTGAATACACCCCTCACATTTTTATAAATATTTTATTATATCTTTTCATGTGACAACACTGAAGAAATTACACTTTGCTACAATGTAAAGTAGTGAGTGTACAGCTTGTATAACAGTGTAAATTTACTATCCCCTCAAAATAACTCAACACACAGCCATTAATGTCTAAACCACTAGAAACAAAAGTGAGTACACCCTAGTGAAAATGTGCAAATTGGGCCCAAAGTGTCAATATTTTGTGTGGCCACCATTATTTTCCAGCACTGCCTTAACCCTCTTGGGCATGGAGTTCACCAGAGCTTCACAGGTTGCCACAGGAGTCCTCTTTCACTCCATGATGACTGTCCTGTTAAACCGCTATATGGTCTTGGCCACTGTGCTGCAGCTCAGTTTCAGGGTCTTGGCATTGGCAATCTTCTTATAGCCTAGATCATCTTTATGTACAGCAACAATTCTTTTTCCCTTAGAGTTCTTTGCCATGAGGTGCCATGTTGAACTTCCAGTGACCAGTATGAGAGAGTGAGAGGGATAGCACCAAATTTAACACGCCTGCTCCCCATTCACACCTGAGACCTTGTAACACTAATGAGTCAAATGACTCCGGGGAGGGAAAATGGCTAATTGGGCCCAATTTGGACATTTTCACTTTGAGTGTACTCACTTTTGTTGCCAGCGGTTTAGACATTGAGTTATTTTGAGGTGACAGCAAATATACACTGTTATACAAGATGTACACTCACTACTTTACATTGTAGCAAAGTGTAATTTCTTGTTGTCACATGAAAAGATATAGTAAATTATTTACAAAAATGTGAGGGGTGTACTCACTTTTGTGAGATGCTGTAAATATCTGTAAAAAAAAAAACAAGCAAAAGCTTTATTTTTTTTTATTTTTTTTTTTGTATTTTGGATAGAATAGGCCGTGCTACATTGTTATAGGTGTTGCTTCATAAAAAAACATACCCATTGAGCTGGACACACATGGCTATTGGCTGGTACACGTCTCCATTGGCATTGACACAGAGGGCATTGTAAACAGTCTTTGGAATTATATCAATTTGTCAGCCACTTTAAAAGTATGTGTCATGATTATTTTATTGTGTGACAATAAAATCTGTGACCAGATAAAATCCAACAAAAAGCTCCTTGTGTTGGGGAAGGCCTCTGGGCCGATGGATCCTTTGTTCAGCCCTAACTAGATCATGTATTTATCAATAGTGTTTGTTTTAAGGTGACCAGGACTTCCTGTAGGAATTTTACACAATTATACACAATGCCCCAATAATGATGATTATTATACAGGATTGTTACATAGTTAGTAAGGTTGAATATAGACAGCAGTCCATCCAGTTCAACCTGAGTGAGCATGGGTGCGTGTCTACAATTGTCCCTAATCCTGCACATCGCACACTCACATCAGTCCCTATCCTCAATCAGGGCCGAGACAAGGGGTGGGCAGGAGGGGCGGCTGGTTTATTGCAGGGGTGGGGGGCACCCTAACCCTAAGGGAAAGGGTGGCGCAGTTTGGCATCTTTGCCCTGGGCGCTGGATGACCTTGTCCCGGCACTGCCCTCAATCCAAGGTCCCCATTCATATACTAGGGCCAATTTTGGACAGAAGCCAATTAACCTACCAGCATGTCTTTGGAGTGTGGGAGGAAACTGGAGTACCTGGAGGAAACCCACACAGGCACAACAAAATCCGGGCCGGTAGTGTTGTGGTTGGGATTCAAACCAGCGACCCTTTTTACTGCTAGGTGAGAGTCCTACCCACTACACCACTGTGCCACCCATTGTTGATGGTGATGTGATTTTTCCCTTTGTTTTTCTATTGCATAAACACAGTAATTTTATACGTATCTATACTGTAAAATTACATTTGTTTTTTATTGTAATGTTGCTGTGATTATGCCTTTTTGTTTGCTAAGTTCCAATATTCTAAGATATGACATATAACAAATACAACAGCAATATTATTAACCAGGCGTGTATCATCAAATGAAACCAGAAAATAAAGAAAAAATATATATATAAAAAAATAGGTCACAACTTGTTCTTATTTATATATTATATATAAATAATATATAAATAAGAACAAGTTGGGACCTATTTATTTATATATATATTTATAATGAAAAAATCACGTGACATGTGACACAACGCGTCGGGAAGAGCCAGTGATGACATCTATTGTGTCTGTGTTCGAGTGCACTAGATGCGGTGTGAGGAGACAACTCACTACAAGCGTCTGACTGTTTTTGCAATAAGCGCTGGTTATTCACATTAAATGTGAGTGGGTTTGTTTGCATTTCCAGATTGTATGTTCAAGTGCTAATCATTGTGCAATGATATATCTCTCTTTTGTTCCATGATGCGTATGCGCGCGGGAGCGCGCATTGGCGCGGGTGTGCGTGATGTGCGCGCATTGGCGCACGTCTATTCACCACTGGATGCCCGTGAGCTGGGACACCTCTTAATGAATCCGTGCGTCCGCGACCAGTTGCAGCGTTGTGCGCAGTGCGTCCATGACACTCAGTTTGGTGTGTATTGCTAGAAAGTTTTTTTGTTTTTTTTGGGAGAGTGCATGTGATCAGCACAGGGCCAATCAGCACTGTCCAGACAGAGGGTCAGGGGTCATGCAGCCTCATAGGACAGTCAGAGGAGAATGAAAACTCCTCCTACAAGCTTTTATTTTTGGTTTAGATAGAGTAGAGAGAGATTAGAATACGTGTTAGTTTTTTATTGAAGTCTGTGCCCCTGTTTAGGAGATTCAACCTCTATACTTGTCCTGTTTACCATTAACATTGAAAGTGAAAGTAAAAGAAAATCCCTAATTTTGAGTTGTCCCCTTGAAAGTAACAGAGGGGAAATCTTCCAATGAGGACACTAGTCCTGGTGAATTGGGGGTCCCGAAGGAATTCACTTAATTAGCAGGGATTTCCTCTCACTTCCTGTTTGGCTCTGGGACAGGAAGTGAAGGAAATTTGCCGAAATGGGACCCAGATGTCGAAAAAAAAAATCTGACAGGGGTTATAACCCTCATTTGCTCTATTCAAAATGAGTGCTCAATTTCACTGCTCACCCCGATCTCGCCGCCACCTGCCTGCCCCTATCCAGGATCCGCTGGTTCTTCCAAGGGAGAGAGAAGCCGGAGGACAGGAGGAGTGCAGATGTATATCACTCAGCTGGCGCCTGCGGGACCTGCAGCCGGAACTATAGAAGCTGCATCGGAAAATGCAGCTGGATTACTCCGCGGCTGTGGTCCCTAGCCCCTGCTCAATCCCACTCGCAGCACAGCTATTTTTGCCGCCCCGGACCAGACCCCAGTGGTTACACATGTTGCAGCAGTCAGCACTAGCACTGGCAGTGAAAGCACAGACAGAGCATCAGGGATGATTAGGGTGTGCCTATGCGTGCGGGGAAACATTGCATGCGATGTCTGTGCGGTGCGATTTCAGCCATACATTTTATATGGTTGAAATTGCATTGCATCCGCACCAAAATGGTGCAGAACCCTTTTTTTTCCCGCACTTGAATTGCAAAGCTTGGGTGTTCACACTCATGCACTGCGATTCTGGCAATCGCACTGCATTTTTCCATCTGTTCCAGGGTGTTGCTAAGATAATTAAAAAAAAATTGGAAAAGAAACAGGAAAGGGACAAGTAGTTTAAATGGAGGCCCAAACCATGGTATTCATATGCCATATAGACTTTATTAGCTACTTGCCTACCAGCCACGAACACCTCCTTACTGACCAAGCCATTTTTCAGCTTTCAGCGCTGTCGCATTTTGAATGACAAATGCGCGGTCATGCAACGCTGTACCCAAATAAAATTTTTATCATTTTTTCCCCACAGATAGAGCTTTATTTTGGTGGTATTTGATCACCTCTGCGGTTTTTATTTCTTGCGCTATAAACAAAAGAAGAGGGACAAGTTTGAAAAAACATAATATTTTTTACTATTTATTATAATAAATATCCAATTTTTTATTTTTTTTTAAACAAATTTTTTCCTCAGTTTAGGCCGATACGTATTCTTCTACATATTTTTGGTAAAAAAAAATCGCAATAAGCGTATATTGATTGGTTTGCGCAAAAGTTATAGCGTCTACAAAATAGGGGATAGATTTATAGCATTTTTATTATTATTTTTTTTTTTTACTAGTAATGGCGGCGATTTGCGATTTTTATCGTGACTGCGACATTGCGGCGGACACTTCGGACACTTTTGACTCATTTTTAGGACCATTCACATTTATACAGCGATCCGTGCTATAAAAATGCATTGATTACTGTATAAATGTGACTGGCAGGGAAGGGGTTAACGCTAGGGGGCGCTGCAGGGGTTAATATGTTCCCTATATTGGTGATTCTTACTGTGGGGGGAGGGGACTGACTGGGGGAGGAGACCGATCGGTGTCCCTATGTACAAGGGACACACCATCGGTCTCCTCTCCTCTGACAGGACGTGGATCTGTGTGTTTACACACACCGATCCACGTCCTGCTCGATTACCGGGCAATCGCGGGTGCCTGGCGGTCATCGCGACCGCCGGGCACGCGCACCGAGGCCCCAGCTACGCGGCGGGCGCGCGCGCGCGCCCCCCAGTGGCCAAATCGTAGACGACGTCATATGACGGCGTCCCGCCACAGTAGCTGAACCGTCCCGCCGTCATTTGACAGTGGGCGGTCAGCAAGTGGTTAAAGCAAAACATATATAAAAATAGAAAACAAAACCTCCAAGCACCATAAAATAGTGTTTAAAAATATGTTAAAGAGACAACGTCGTCACTCTAAAATATTGGACAACCAAGACATAGCTGTGAACATGTAAAAAACGCATGACACATGAATCGCGTATATTTCCATGTATCCATCGTGGTCTATAGGTGGATTTTATCCTGAACACAGAGCCATAATTGTCCCTTTCAGGCTAGCTGTATCCTACATGTGTCAAAGATTTCCACAGATGACGATCAATTGAAGGACTAATTGTCCAGGGCTTCCTGATACCTGAGGAAATAGTACATAGCTGATTTAAATTGGTAGCATGAGACTACAGCTGAATACCAATTCATTATATATCGGTTATTAAAAGGAAGTCCTTAGGTATTAGTGCAAATTGCTCAGCAACTGTATAGCATGAAATGGGGATCCTGTTTAGAAACTTCCAGTTAATTGAAGTGTCATAGCTGTGAAATCAAGTTGAGAAAAATGTCCTCCTAAAAATGGTGTTGAATTAGCCAATAGACACATACATGGATTAAACTAGTCCCAGTGACCCAGATTGAGTGTTGCTAAGATAACAATGACACAATGGACGCAATTAGAGTGCAATGTGATGCAGGAAAGCGCATCAAATCTTGTGCGATTACAGGATCGTATTAGTGTGTGCCGAGACTAAGAGGGCAGCAAAGCGAGGCATGGCCAATAAAGCCAGGATGGAAATATAGGCGCAGGACGTTGTGCATTTGCTATCAGTTTGGCATATCATAAACTCAGTGGGCTCATGTACAAGATCCAAAGTGGGCCCTAGGCATAGGCGTGTGTGCCTGGACACACCCTAATCACTGCGAGGGGTCCCGATTCCTCTATTGCTTGGGCCCCCCATGTTGCACCCCCTCTTCCCCACAGTGCTGCTGACTTCCCGCCTCTGCTCTCCCCCTGGTTCCTGTGGTGAATGTTTCAGAATGGAGAGTGGGGGAAGGGAATGGTAAATGTGTCATTTACCAACCCCTTCCTTTTCTAAAGACCACAGTGAACACACTCACTCACTCACTGTTTATTCATAACTAAAGCACAGTAACCATTTTACTATGCTTCAGTTTGTGAATGAACAGGAAGCCACTCAGCACAGAGCACTTCTCATTCATTCACTGTCTAGTGTAGTGTAAGCTGCAAAAAAAAAGGCATGTGTGTTTGGGCTTTGGGATGCACACACCTATGGCCCTAGGTATGGATAAAATAAAATGCGGTGTGCTTGGTATGCCACAGTGAAATGTGGGTGGTTTAAAGTGCGCTAAATATTGGGGCGTTACTTATAGGGGGAGCACAAAAAGGGGTGTATAAAGAAGTACAAAGTGCAATTAAAATGTTCCAGTAACCCATCATCACCAAACAGCCCGGTCTGTAGTCAAATGATAAAACAAGTCAAAATTGACACTAGATTAAAAAAAACATTGAGCTTTAAAAAACAGGTTTTTCATAAAGCAGTACAATTAGAATGTGTCAGCACCCATTGTCACCAAACAGGTCTGCTCTGTAATGTAGTCACACGAGAAAACAAGGGAAAATTGGCAGTGTACTTTTATTTTGGACGCGCGTAAATCACTTCAATATCAGACATTTTCATCCCCTTCCTGCCCAGGCCAATTTTCTGATGTCATGCAACACTATACCCAAATTAAATGTTTATCATTTTTTGAGACAAATTGAGCTTTCTTTTGGCGGTATTCATTTACCACTGGGCTTTTTATTTTTTGCTATGTAAACGAAAACATACCGAAAATTTTGAATAAAAAAAAAAAAAAGAAGAAAGTATACAGTCCAAGGTATTTAGTAAGAGACATGGCGAGTATTTTTGAAGTTGTAATTTTTTGTCACAATTTGAGAAAATTACGAAATTAAATAAAAAATGTTATTTTTTCACAATTATATTATTATATTTCACATATGACTCGTGTGGCGGTGGTCAGGGATACTGACTACTGACTCGTGATAGTATGTAAAAGAATAGTAACACAATGAATGTCTATGACCGAAAGCCATTCATTGTGTACAACTGTCATGTCATCGCTGTGGTTGGTCCCAGCCATCACATGGTACCAGGGATTTTGAACATAGACACATCAGACACAAGCATGTATGTGTATGGGGCAGGAGGATTTAATTCGTCTTTTTTTCTATTGTGTATTTTTTTACTTTTTAAAGTTTATTGCTCTCAAATAGGGGGCTAATACACCCCTTACCGTGGAGGGTTGACAGGTGAATCGTGAACACGGCTCTGCCTCCCCCCAGCCTCCAGGCACTCCTGTTAACTGCAGAGCGAAGAGCGGGTGGCGGGAGCTGGATGGGAGGCGGGGGTGGGATCTGCTCAATGATTGGTTGCTAGGCGGTCCTAGCACCCAATCACCAGTTTGCTGTTATGAACTCTGGCAGTTCCCGCTCCCACCTTCCACCCAGCAAGCACTATGCTATCTCCCGATCTCCTCTCTGATGAACACACAATGGCAGGTAAGTGCTATCTACACAGTGTTGTGTGTATGGAGGGGTACACTGTTGGAGGGGGGACAGAGGACACTACAGGGGGCTTAATGTGAAGGGGATCCGACTACAATGTTTTGGGGGGTACAGGACACCACTGGGGGAGGAAGAATGCAGAGGATGCTATTGTTGGGGGGTGATGTGAAGGGGGCACAGCAGTGGGGGATACAGAACACTACTGTGGGGGGGGCAGATGACACTATGGGGCAGGTGATATGGAGGGGGCAGAGAACACTGCATTGGGGGGGGGGGGGGTTCAGAACACTACTGTGGGAGAAGGGGGGCAGTAGACAGTACAGTAGGGGGGTGATGTGAAGGGGGCAGATGGCACAGCATTAGGGGGTACAGGACACTACTATGGGGGGCAGAGGACACTAAAGTGGAGGGGGTGATGTGAAGGGGCAGAGGACACAGCATTGGGGGGTACAGAACACTACTGTGGCTGGGAGGGGGGCTGAGGACACTACAGTGAGGGGGGTGATGTGAAGGGGACAAAGAACACTGCATTGGGGGTTACAGAACACTACTGTGGGGGGAGGGGGGCAGAGGACACTGCTATGGGGGCAGAAGACACTACAGTGGGAGGGTGATGTAAAGGGGACAAAGAACACTGCGTTGGGGGGGTACAGAACACTACTGTGGGGGGGGGCAGAGGACACTGCTATGGGGGCAGAGGATACTACAGTGGGAGGGTGATGTGAAGGGGACAGAGGACACAACTCTGATGCTGTCCTTTTACTGTGAGCTTTTTTTTTTTTTTTTTTTTTTTAAGGCGCCGCGTAGAAGAAACAAGCCTCTTTGCTTTCCTCCATGTTGTCCAGGTAGCTCTCAACCGCTGTAGGGTTGCCTACCCCTGCCTTACATGATATCATAACTGAAATAACTGGACTGACTCCCAATCATATGACCCCTGTGACAATCTCACAATCAACCACAGTGGTCACATGATCGGATGATCCTTCTCCCCCCTCCCTCAGTGTAAAGGCCCTATTAAAGGGACGTCAGGCTGGGCAAGGAGGGGTAATACATGTAATATTTATAAATGTGCCAATTAGCCATGGTTTGTGCAGATGTCCCAGGTGATATATAGTCACTCTATTGTCAGTTTATGACTCATTCTAGATGAACCGTAATTAATTTCCTTTCTTGGCATAACAGTTGTGAAATTGTGGGCGAAATGCAAACACTCATCTGTGCGTACAGAGTTTGTGCTCCAAGTATTTAAAACACAAATCTGTTCCTCCAACATTGCAACATGAAAATTGCAAGGTTGGGTCATTCGATAGCTAAATTGAAGAAAAGGTGCCAGAATCTCAGAAGCTTGCAAAACATGCAAATCATCACTGCGAACATGAGCATAGTAATTGTGTCTGAATGGTGGTAGCAGGAAGAGTTGGTGACAAAAAGTCAACACACAATGACAACATGGCTGCCAGGGCTGGAATCCAATGGTTGGGGGCATGTCTCTGTGTGTGCCGTTCAAAACCTCATCTTCAAATTAAACCTCAATAAATAAACCACATCTCGGGATTCCATAACCTTTGCTAGTTGGTCTGAAAGGGCAGTTCTAGGCTGTGGTGTGTTGGTTTTTAAATACAATGCCTTGAAAAAGTATTCATACCCCTTGAAATCTTCCACATTTTGTATTGTTACAACCAAAAACGTAAATGTATTTTATTGTGATTTTATGTGATAGACCAACAAAAAGTGGCACATAATTGTGAAGTGGAAGGAAAATTATAAATAGTTTTCAACATTTTTTACAGATAAATATGTGCAAAGTGTGGCGTGCATTTGTATTCAGCCCCCTTGAGTCAATACTTTGTAGAACCACCTTTCGCTGCAATTACAGCTGCAGAGTGACAATTTTGCCCATTCTTTGCAAAATAGCTCAAGCTTTGTCAGATTGGATGGTGTCAGGAAAATCTACAGTTGAGCGATGCGCGCCGAGTGCCTGTGCGCATGCGCGGCGGAACGGCACTCCGGCGCGTGCGCATTCGCGGCTCGGCGCTCCGACGCACACACATGCGCACTGGCGCACGCCTGAGCATCCCAGTGCGTGATAGCATCACGTGACCACTCACACCGCCCATTTAAGGAAGTGCTTGAGACCAGTCCAGCGCTGGCTTGTCTTCAGCTTCCTGCCAAAGCTCTGTTCCTGCTTCCTGTTTGATCTGATTGCCTGTTTTTTTACCCGGATTTCGCCTTTGACCTTGCTGCCTTCTCCTGCCCTTGACCTTTGGACTGTGTACTGGACTTACCTGCTTGATTGCCTCTGGCCCTTTGAACCTCTGCTTGTGACCCGGATTTGCCTCTGTCTCCTGCCCTGTGATCTTTGCCTGTGACCCGGACCTGCTTATCTTCAGCCCAGTACCTGCACCTGTGTTTTGGACTCTCCAGTATCTTCCTGATCCGGAACTTGGCTCCTGCTCCAGTCCTCATCCCCTGGTTGGGTAGCCTGTTCCTCTTTGTGCCATTCACCCCCTGTCTCACCTCCAGGGGGTGGACTGCGCTCAGTTGCAAGGGTGAACCACTCTCGGCATTTCGGCCTCGGTAAGTACTCTCCTGATAGTACAAGCCAGCCATGTCTGAGGCCGACAGAGTGCGTTCACCCCTTGAGGTTTTGTGCCAACAAGTCTCAGCACTAACTGAAGCCGTGCAAAAACTGCAAGAGGGGTACACCCAAGCGGACAGTCGCCTGCAGCAACTATCCGGGTTAGCTGCAACCACCTTAGCAGCTCCTGCCGCCACCAGTGGAATATCCGCTCCTCCTGGATCAGCTAACCCCACCGTGATCATGGCATCCCCCGAACCCAGGGTCCCTACCCCTGAGCGCCTCATAGGTGACCGTAAAAAGTTCCGGGCCTTTAAAAATGCCTGCTCCCTTTACCTAGCCCTCCAACCCAGGACTTTTGCTTCCGAAGTAGTAAAGGTGGGCTTCATTATCTCGCTCCTGGCTGAGGAGCCGCAGGCATGGGCCCATAGCCTGATGGAGCAGAGGAGCCCAGCACTCAATGCAGTGGAGACCTTTTTTGAGAGTATGGCACAATTGTACGATGATCCTCAATGTGGGGCTACAGCTGAAGCCACGCTACATAATCTACTTCAAGGACGCAGACCAGTGGAGGATTACACCGTTGAATTCCGGAAGTGGTCAGCTGATACCGGGTGGAACGAACCAGCTCTTAAATACCAGTATCGCCAGGGGTTATCTGAGACTTTGAAAGATGAGTTGGCAAGATCTGAAACTCCTGACACACTGGAGGACTTAATCCAAGCCGCCACCAAGTTGGACCGCCGCATGCGTGAGAGGCGTTCCGAGCACCTTCAGTCTCCACGTACCAATTGGACTTTTCCTAAACCTACCTTGTCTTCACCCACCACCTCAGCTCCAGCAGTAGTTACCCAGGAGACGGAATCCATGCAGCTGGGTCTGGTCCGTGCCCCTCTTACTTCAGAAGAACGGCTCCACAGGCGACGGGCCAATCTATGCCTGTACTGTGGGGCTTCGGGCCATTTCCTCAGCACCTGTCCCGTAAGACCGAGTAAGTCCTACCAACAATGTATTATGAACTACCAATCTTCTGGGTTCTCCCAGACTTATGTCGCCCTCTTTTTCTCCCTACAGCTACCGGGAAAGGAGACCCGACTATCAGCCATAATTGATTCCGGAGCCTGCAGCTGCTTCCTTGATGCGGCATTAGCCACCAAACTGCACTTACCTCTCGTCCCGAAGAAACAAAATCTACAGGTACATCTGGCTGATGGCTCTCTTCCTCGTTCAGGATTCATTACCCATGAGACCCAACCCATCCGTGTCACTACTGACTCTGGTCACCAGGAGCTTATTCAATTTGACATTATCCCGTCTCCAATGTTCCCCATCATCTTGGGGCTTCCATGGCTACAGATCCACGAACCCCAGATCAACTGGGGGAAGAAAGAGGTTTCTTTCCTGTCACCTCACTGCACCCAACATTGCTTCGTTCAGGCTGTGGCCACCTGCTCTACTATTTTGTCTATACCAGACAACCTTCTTCATGTACCACCAGTTTACTTGGAATTCCAAGACGTTTTCGATAAGCAACAGGCAGATTGCTTACCGCCTCATCGGACATATGACTGTCCCATCGACCTCCTTCCTGGTTCAGAGATCCCTTTTGGCCGTATCTTCCCCCTCTCCGAAGTGGAACTAATGGTCCTGAAGGCCTACATTGACGAGAACCTGGAAAAGAGGTTCATTCGCCCTTCCTCGTCACCAGCCGGAGCTGGCATCTTTTTTGTGGGAAAGAGAGACGGCACCCTGAGGCCTTGCATCGATTACAGGGAATTAAATAAGATCACAATTAAAAACCGGTATCCCCTGCCTTTGATTCCAGAGCTTTTTCAGCGCTTCAGGTCTGCCCGAATCTTCTCTAAATTGGACCTTCGTGGGGCCTACAACCTCATCCGAGTCAGGGCAGGAGATGAATGGAAAACAGCCTTCAGATCCAGATTCAGGCATTATGAGTACTTAGTGATGCCCTTCGGACTTTGTAACGCCCCAGCAACCTTCCAGCACCTGGTGAATGATATTTTCCGCAAGCACCTTGACGACTTCTTTGCCGTTTATCTGGACGACATCCTTATCTTTTCAGACTCCATTGAACTTCACCGAGTACACGTGAAACAAGTTCTCACCATTCTTAGCCACAGACTGTACCTTAAGGCAGAGAAGTGCGAATTCGAGAAATCCACAGTGCAGTTTTTGGGGTTCATCATTTCCACAGGTGGGGTCTCTATGGACCCACAGAAGGTTAAATCCATACTGGAGTGGCCAGCCCCAGTGAACAAGAAAGGGGTACAGCGATTTATTGGATTCGCAAACTTTTATCGAAGGTTCATTGTTGGCTTTTCCTCCATAGTGGCACCCATCACCAAGTTGACCCACCAAGGTACCCAATTCCATTGGTCCCCGGAAGCACAAGAAGCCTTCGACACTTTGAAGAGATTGTTTTCGTCCTCTCCCATCCTGATGCATTCAGATCCAGCCCTTCCATTTGTGCTGGAAGTGGATGCATCGGAGACAGCTACTGGAGCTATTTTGTCCCAGAGACTGGGACCCAAGGCCCTCTTGCACCCCGTGGCCTTCGCGTCACGTAAGTTAAGCCCTCCAGAGAGGAACTACGACGTGGGAGATAGAGAATTACTGGCTATTAAGTTTGCCTTGGAGGAGTGGAGGTATCTCCTGGAGGGGGCTTCTCATCCTGTCATGATTTGGACAGACCACAGAAACTTGGAGTACCTCAGGACAGCCAAACGCCTAAGGCCCAAGCAAGCCCGATGGGCTCTCTTCTTTTCAAGATTTAATTTTCATATCTCCTATAGACCCGGCTCAAAAAATGGAAAGGCAGACGCTCTCTCTAGAATGTTCCACGAGACACCCCAGGAATCTGAACCCAGCACCATCCTTTCTCCGCAAATTTTTCTCTCTCTCATCTTGCAACCTGATCTGATCTCCGTCATTAAGGCGGCATCCGGGCAACCTACCGACCATGGAATTCCCTCAATGGAGGAACACGACGGGCTACTCTGGGTACGTGGGAAGGTCTTTGTCCCCACAGAAACAAGACCTTTAACACTCAAGAGCCTACATGATCACAAGCTTGCAGGACATTTTGGGGTTCACAAAACGACTGAATTAATCTCTCGCTCTTTCTGGTGGCCTGGGTGGAGACAAGACTGCAGGGATTATGTAACCTCCTGTATCGTTTGTCAACGCAACAAGGGAACTAATTCTAAAGCCTGGGGTCTGCTGAAGCCCTTGTCCATTCCCGAGCGCCCATGGGCGGATATATCAATGGACTTCATTGTGGAGTTACCTTCCTCAGAGGGGTTCACCACCATCCTGGTCGTAGTCGACCGTTTGTCAAAAATGGCACACTTCCTCCCAATGATTGGGACTCCTTCCGCTTCTGCTACAGCTGATATATTCTTCAAAGAGCTTATTCGACTCCACGGTTTACCTGCAAGTGTCACATCTGATAGAGGTTCTTGTTCACCTCCAAGTTTTGGCGAGAATTATGTAAATCCCTTGAAATCAAGATATGCCGAGGCGCATGCGCAGCGCTCTGTGAGATGGACGCCTAGTCACAGAGCTCCGTCCCGCTCCGGAACATCGGCGCCCTCCTCGGCAGGTACACTCCTCCTAATAGCCTGGCACACAGACCGGACAGCCTGCAGAACCCTCAGGCACAATTGGGGACACTTTTCGCCGGCAGATCGGCCCCCCACAAGCAATATTACATCCCTGGGAGAAGCGGCTGTATTAACTAAAATGGCGGCGGAGCGGCCGCCTCAGGAATACACAGGCACAGCAGCTTCCTCCCCCTGGAGAACAGCGCTTCTGGCAGAGGTATGTGGCGATGCTCAGACTCTCCCCTCCTTTGTGGAACCACAATCCCCAGCATCCACTATCTCTCTACTCCATAACACATTAGAGGATATGAATATGCCACTCACAGTTCCTCCCTCACAGGGGCCTGCACTGCAGCAACTAGGCCCAAGCCTGTTTACCTCACATCCCCAAGACATCTCTATGCTGTTTACAAGATTTGCTGAAATGTTTGACAGGGGACTTGCTCAAACAGCAGCCAAGATTACCTCAGATATCACCTCTGATATTAAAGCAGATCTTCACATGTTAGGCTCACGCATTGAGCATATTAAAGATAAATTAGATGCCACAATTGATCGCATCAATCAGAACACCGATCGTTATCAGGAACTTCATGGTCAGCTTGAGGAAGCCGTGCCAAAATTGATGACCTCGAAAATAGGTCCAGAAGGCTAAACTTCCGGATCAGAGGTCTCCCTGAGAATATCACTGACGTCACCGGAGCAGTACATACTTTGATCAAAAACTTGATTCCTGACATTAGTACCCAAAATTTGGAGCTTGACCGGGCCCATAGAGCTCTGGGGCCCCAGCGTTCGGATGGTCTACCACGTGACATAGTGGTGAAACCCCACTTCTACAATACCAAGGAAGAAGTCATGAGGAAAGCCCGCTCAATTCCACAAATACAACTTCTGGGACATTCCGTGCAAGTTTACGCTGACATCTCCCCCTATACTATACAAAGACGGCGGGCACTCAAACCTCTCCTCACAGTTTTACAACAGAAAAACATCAAATATTGGTGGCTCTTCCCCCCTGAGCCTGAAATTTGAATTTAATGGCAAACCATACAGATTCTCTACATTAGCGGAAGGGGAACTCTTACTGAAGAAAATGGGTCTCTTGCCTACTGAACCAACTTCACCGATGCAATCCTCATCCTCCAACATGACCAAACGACCTCCTCCTCCGAGCCCTCTCACCCCAGCGTGGCAAAAGCCAAAATTCAAGAAGAGCAAGGATTCTGCTAATACCTGATCTAAACTCTCGTACTCTTTTCTACTTTCATAACCCCTTACGGGGATCTGGGGCACGGCTGGCCCCTTAGGCTTTATTGCCTACCACGAATTTTTACAATAAACCCCCCCCTTTTTTTTTTTTTTTTTCTCTTTTTGAGGTAACCCAGACTTACCTTTTCACTGAAATCAGTGTACTGGGTTCCTTGGCGTAACAATTATTTTTAATTTATTTTTTTTAGGTTTTAATGTTACCGTGACTGACCCTGCAAAATTTTTTTATTTTTTTTTTTTAACCCCCTTACTCGCCTCTACTTTATTTTAATGTTTATTATCTGATGTGTCAATAGCTTATATTTGGAGGGGGGGGAGTGTACCTACATTTCATTCTTATATTTGTTGTACCATTATTACAGAGGGCGCCGTGTTTGGAGCGGTAGCCATGCACCTCATCCTACCCTTGAAGCCGGAATTTTCTCCTGCTTCTGGTTGGGATTTCCCCCACTGGTGGGGGATACCGTGTTTATACCACGGAATATAGTGAACATCATCTCACCATATTCTTGGATCTCTCTTTGTGTTTTCTTTTCCTCTATCCTCCTTTTCTCTTTGTCGCCCTTTTCTAACCTTTCATTTCTTTCAGTGGCAAGTGCGATCTCCTTCACGGACGGCTTCCGGATATTTGTGTTCTCGGCCTCTCGGATGGATGATTTACATGGACCGCCTCCCCAAGGACAGGTAAGTGATTGGGACCTTCTGGCATCGCACCCGATAATGCCCTATGGCTGACCACACCACTACTACACAAGACGTGCGCTTTGCCTCACACAACGTTCAGGGAATTAACTCCCCTGTCAAACGTTGTAAAATATTTCAATACTACCATGACCGCAAGATTGACGTTTTATTCCTTCAGGAAACTCATTTCCCGAAATCCTATGTCCCCTCCTTTATTCACTCCAAGTTCCCTACATTCTATCTTGCTAACTCTGACACTAAAACCAAAGGGGTAGGAATATTTTTTTCCCGGAACACCCAATTTTCACTTGTTTCGGAACACAAGGACCCTGAGGGCAGGTTTATTCTGGTGAAAGGTCTCATTGATAACCAACTATACTCCCTGATCTCATACTACGCACCTAATCGAGGCCAATCCAAAGTTTTTCGATCTCTTTTCAGCACTCTGGCCCCAAGATTGGAGAGCACGGTTCTCTATGGAGGTGACTCTAACATTGCATTTGATGCAGGTAAAGATAAGTCTCGACCCCCGGGTAGGGATGGCGTGCGTCCCACCAGACAGAGCCTGGACATAGCCAGACAGTTGTTCCATCAGGGCTTGATTGATGCCTGGAGGAAATCTAACCCTGGATCCCGGGACTATACACATTACTCCAACCCCCATAACACATATGCTAGAATTGACCATTTCTTTATTCTACAAAAACACGCTCCGATGCTAAGAAAAGTTATTATCAGGGACTCTGTCTGGTCGGACCACTCTATCCTTATTCTGACTTTACACAAACCACCGACTCACCAACGTGAGTTTCATTGGAGACTGAATGCCTCTAATCTTAGTAATCCCGCACACGTTAGTGAGCTTGAAAAAGATATTTGTGAATATTTCCTGCTTAATGATATTGATAATATCTCTGCCACAACACTGTGGGCTGCCCACAAAACCTTTATCCGTGGTAAACTTATCCAACTTTCCTCCAGGATACACAAGGCTCGTAAACTAGAAATAGGACGCCTAGAAAATGATTTTGCTTGTCTAAGCAAACAACATAAGCGTAACCCATCTTCTAGCTCTAAGGCTAACCTTGAAAATGCACGTACAGCACTTAACTTAGCATTCTCAGCCACAGCTGAAAAAAGCCTCAGGTGGGATGGTGGGAGGTTTTATCACCAAAAGGACAAGTTGGGGACCAGGCTCTCACGCAGAATTACTCCTATGATTAGGGCACGCACTCTGCCGAAGATACGTCTGCACAATGGTTCCCTTACACAAAACCCCCAGAAGATCATGGAAGCCTTCCATGATTTCTACCGTTCGTTATACAGTAAAAGTACGACGGAACCTTCGTCTAACTTTAAAGACTCCTACCTCAACTCTCTGCAGATCCCCAAACTCCAAACACATCATAGGGACAGCCTTGAGGATCCTATCACATCGGATGAGATTTCACAAGTTATCCATAATCTTAAAAATAACTCTGCCCCAGGGCCGGATGGCTTTTCAACCCCATACTATAAACACTTTACCCCACTACTATCCCCCTACCTGGCGAGATTCTTTAACCAACTCCGACCAGGCTCGCCTCTGGACACTTCTCTAAATTCAGCCTTTATCACGGTTTTACCCAAACCTGGCAAGGACACCAGTTGTACTGCAAACTATCGCCCCATATCTTTAATCAATAATGATCTTAAAATCTTAACGAAAATCCTCGCAAACAGAATCTCTTCCTTTATTAGCCTATATGTACACAAGGACCAAGTGGGATTTATCCCTGGAAGACAGGGTCCAGACCAGATCAGAAGAGCCATAGATGTGATTTCGCTCCTGCAATCTGGCTGGGACAACGGTCCTCCACAACAGGGTTTTATTCTTTCATTGGATTTAATGAAGGCCTTTGACTCTGTCTCATGGTCCTTCCTATTTCCCATTCTACAAAGATGGGGTTTTGGTAACTCCTTTATGAATTTGATTGGGGCCCTGTATTCCTCACCGTTTGCACAAATCAAATTACAGGGTCATTATTCCCAGCCTTTTCAGATCTTTAATGGCACTAGGCAGGGCTGCCCTCTATCTCCATTGATCTTTGCCATGGTCATCGAGACTCTTGCTATCGCCATTCGGGATAATCCCGATATACATGGAGTACGCTGTGGCCAGCAAACCCACAAGTGTGCTCTTTTCGCAGATGACGTATTGCTCTTCATCACATCCCCACTTGCTTCCCTACCAAATTTATGTAGGGTTCTCGATGACTTTGGCAAAGTTTCCGGTCTTACGGTTAATTTCTCTAAGTCCTTGGCTCTGAACGTCAATTTACCGGATCCCCTAGTATCTCAGCTCAAGGATAATTTTAAATTTGGTTGGGGTGAATCTTTACTCCCTTACCTGGGTATCAACCTCACGGCCTCTATAGACAATCTTTATAAGGCAAACTTTCCCCCACTCTATCATAAACTTGCAGCAGATTTAAAACAATGGGATACACTGGGGCTATAATGGCTGGGCAGGATAAATTCAGTGAAAATGACCCTACTTCCCTGCATTCTCTATTTGTTTAGATCACTGCCCATACCCATTCCAAAAGATCACCTACGAAAATTCCAATATAAAATTATACAATTTATTTGGGGATCAAAGGGACATAGGTTAGCTAAGGGTACCCTTCATAGGCACTGTACTCAAGGGGGTGTTGGGGTTCCCAACCTACTCTGGTATTACCAGGCGGCTCAACTCTCACAACTATCCACTATCTACTCCAAATATGCTCTTCCAGATTGGGTGCATATGGAACGACAAGCCATTCCTCAGTATACTCTGGATTATATTCTCTGGTCCTCAGCCAGATCTAGACCTGCCGTCATGGTTCCTACACTATCCCACTCGCTCACATTGTGGGACTCTCTCAAATCCAATCCTCAGTTAGTATCCCATTGGCACCCGCTATCCCACTTATTCAGAAATCCTATATTTCCTCCGGGAATGGACATAACAGCTTTCCAGTGGTGGTTGGATAAGGGGATGTATAGGATAGGACACTTCGCTAACACCACGGGCCCCCTTTCTAGGGCTCATTGTGTTGGCAAACTTAACATGCCCAACACGGAACAATTCCGTTACAGACAAATTGCTCACTTTATCCCTTCGACTTCCCAACTTGCACTCTCTTGTGGTCACGGATTATGAAAGGTGGTGTGGTCAGATTGAGGAGCAAAAGGGAGGGATTTCAGTAATTTACCAATCACTTGCTCATGCCAATACCAAAACACTCTACATGAGAGACTGGGAAAATGATTTACAACATACTTGGAGTGTATCAGAATGGCATAGAGCTTCTACGGCAGCCTCAAAGGGGATTTTAAACATTACACTGATTGAAGCTAACCTGAAAGTCCTCATGAGGTGGTACATGGTCCCCCTGAAACTCTCCAAAATTTACCCGACTGCTTCTCCTTTGTGTTTCCGTAACTGCGGACATGTGGGGTCTATGCTACATGTCTGGTGGGACTGTCCTAAGATTAGATCTCTCTGGAATAGAATATTTAACATTATTAGGAAAATTACGGATTTACCGATCCATAAATCTCCTCACATTGCCCTATTAAATTTTCCTTGTCCAAATACTCCTCATCTGACCCAAAGGCTCATTATGTTCATGCTCCTTGGAACTAAACTCACGATAGCTCGGGCTTGGAAAACACCAACTGTTTCTCTCCTCCTGTTTAAGAGAAAAATATCCTGGATAATGGCCCAGGAGAAGACAGTTAGCATTCTTCTTGTCTCCACCGCTAAACATGATGCTATCTGGTATCCCTGGATCAGATACATATCATTACCAAGCACTGACTAGCCTTATGTCGGGTGCCGTCGGTGAAGGAGTTTCGCACTTTCGAACGCTTGCTCCTTCTCCTCTTTTCTCACCCCTTTTTTCTCTCCCCTTGTCTTTTCTTTCCTCTTCTTCCACCCCCGGAAACCTGTAATACAGGTAATGTTTTACTTATATGTTTTAAGAGCTGTTACATCCATCGCATGTTGCATCTCTAGTGTTGGACTACTTCCTCATGTTGTTCTGACTGATTCTTTAACGTATTGATTTACTAACTTAACAACCAGTTAGCCTTTACTATTTTACGTGTCTCGATAGACTGGCGTTTGCTATTTTATAATTATTCTAGACACTTCTGACTAGGCAACGTACTTGGGTTGTGTACTTAAATTGGCCTTTTTTTTATTTTTTTTTGATATTTTAGAGGAAGTATTCCTTAAATCTGTTGACAAATATCTTGAGGCCCGACCCGCCTTGGGGGGATTATTCTCCTTTGCCCAGCACAGCTAGTTCCCATTGGGGGTGCTGGGTGGAGGGGGTGGCCCCTCTTGGTCGGCTCGTCCATCTTGAGTGCGATCTTCTGGACTCGACCTAGAGGTCCTGGTTTCACCACTTTGACTGTGAATAGTATCAAATTTATGGTTCTTGTATACTGATGCTATTTACTGTATTCATGTTTCCTGTATTTCTCTCTGTTTGAAAAACTCAATAAAAACTATTGAAAACAGAAATCAAGATATGCCTCTCTTCGGCCTATCATCCTCAGAGCAACGGCCAGACGGAGAGGACAAATCAATCACTAGAGCAATACCTCCGCTGTTTCTGTTCGGATTCCCAGGATGAGTGGTCCAGCCTCCTACCCTATGCGGAGTTCGCCTACAACAACACGGTCCACACCGCCACCAACCAAACACCCTTTTGGGCCAACTTTGGGTTCCACCCCTCCTTCCTGCCAGGGTCCCTTCCCGAAATTTCCGTCCCTGCGGTCCAAGATCGAGTAAATTCCCTTCAGCAAAACTTCCAGAAAATTCAGGAAACCATGCAAAAAACTCAGGAGGGGTATGAAAAATACTTCAACCGAGGGAGGAAGGAAAACCCAGACTTCAAGGTAGGGGACGAGGATTGGTTATCCTCAGTCAATCTCAAGTTGGCTATCCCCACATGTAAGCTAGGGCCAAAGTTTATTGGTCCTTTCAAGATCAAACGAAAAATCAATCCCGTGGCTTTTGAACTTTCCTTACCAGATTCGTACAGGATACATCCGGTGTTCCACGCTTCCCTCCTGAAACCTGTCATTCCCAGTCCCTTTCCAGGCAGATCTGAACCACCACCTCCACCAGTACTTCACGCTTGATCCGGGCTTTCCATACTGAACATCCGGAATTGATGGCTAGTTTGGGCGTCCAGAGGCCACCCCTCGGGGGAGGGCACTGTCAGGAAAATCTACAGTTGAGAACATATAGCGTTTTGCTTTTAGGTCAAAAGGTAACCAGAGCACCTTCTTCCACATGTTTGCTGTGTCCCCAAATGGCTTCTCACAAACTGCAAATGGGACATATTATGGCTTTCTTTCAACGATGGCTTTCTTCTTTCCACTCTTCCATAAAGGCCAGATTTGTGGAGTGCACGACTAATAGTTGTCCCATGGACAGAATCTCCCACCTGAGCTGTGGATCTCTGCAGCTTCTCCAGAGTTACCATGGGCCTCTTGGCTGCTTCTCTGATTAATGGCCTGTCAGTTTGGGTGGACAGCCATGTCTTGGTAGGTTTGCAGTTCTGCCATACTCTTTCCATTGTCGGATGATGGATTTACTAGTGCTCCGTGAGATGTTCAAAGCTTGAGATTATTTTTTTTATAACCTAACCATGCTTTAAACTTCTACACAGCTGTATCCCTGACCTCTCTGGTGTGTTCATTGGCCTTCATGATGCTGTTTGTTCACTAAGGTTCTCTAAAAAAACCTCTGAGGGCTTAACAGAATAGCTGTATTTATACTGAGATTAAATTACACACAGGAGGACTTTATTTACTAATTAGGTGACTGAAGGCAATTGGTTCCACTAGATTTTAATTAGGGGTATCAGAGTAAAGGGGGCTGAATACAAAAGCATGCCACACTTTTTAGATATGTATCTGTAAAAAATTTGGAAAACCATTTATCATTTTCCTTCCACTACACAATTATGTATTTGGTGTAGTATTATGATAGACCAACTTTGTGTTGGTCTATCACATAAAATCCTAATAAAATATATTTACATTTTTAGTTGTAACGTGACAAAATGTGGAAAATTTCAAGTGGTATTAATAATTTTTCAAGGTACTATATATACAAATAAACAGTGGTACTTTTTAGGTACACACACATAACAACTGTATCTATAGGTTAAAATATCCTTTTATTGGTATATAGGTATACAAGTCACATTATTAAAGAAAAAAAAACATGGCTGATTACTTAAAGAACCCAGAGCAAAAATTGTATTTCCTCATGCAGTGAGACTGTGCCCACAATGCATGGGTTAACTGCTCATTTTTGTTTAGGGGAGATATACTTACCTAATCCACCAGGCAATCCACTAGGCAAGATAGGCAGCCAGCCACCTAGGATGCACTGCCGCCTAGGGCGCAGCCACGATCACTGGTTTCCCCAGGGCGGAGGGCACAGGGGGAAGTTGCCCTGGACGCAGCAGTTTCATAGGGAGGAGGAGGCCAGTGGCCATAGGAGGATGTACCACCGGAACTTCTTTGCCATGCTCTGCTACAAATGGGCTGTGTTGCCATTGATTGTTTTGCCTTTGCCAAGGAGGAATCCAGGAGTAGAAGAAGAAGAGGTGTCCTCCCTCTCCAGCCTCCTCCCATCGCATGCAGCAAACATACAGCCTGTCAGATCACCGAGACCCAGCACCCTGATAGACATTTGGCTTGCCCCATACTGTGCAATACGTGCCGGGGATTGGATGTGACATCACCCGGGGGATTGGATGTGACATCACCCGGGGGATTATTAAAATATAAAATAAAAGATAGTGCTGCGCTGTAAACAATGGAAAAATACAATTGTGCAGGTATGCGAAGAATCGGAATAAAGTGACCAAGTGCAAAGGTAACACATATTCATAGAAAAAAGGGGATTCCTATAACAAATAAACAACGGGTACCCCCGTAATTGTTGGTAGACATCTATTAGTATACAGTAAGGTAAGATATCACATACTGTCCTTTTTCTTCTCAGGTAAAAGCAATAATGGTCTCAAGCATCACAAAAAAGTCCATAAGAATACTGTATGCATGCGGAATCTTCTTTACATAAATTGTTAACAAGTGGACTAAAGTGCTGACCTATACGTTTTTGTATATATAAAGTGCAGAGTAAATAGTGACTTTTTTTTCCTCAGTGCAAAAAATATATAAAGTGCTGGTGACCACTCTTTTGAATGGATTGAAAGTGGCTAGTGACTTCCTGTATTCAGTGCAACGTGGTGTATGGGTGCGCCTTACCTTACTGCTGTAAGGTAACAGCATATAAGTATTTATGGGTGACCAATATGTTCCCTGTGGATCTGGATATCCGGCAACCTCCCAGTCTGGCATTTCCGGATCTGCTGATGTGTGTCTGTCTCAGCAATCAGGGTCCCCTTTTGCCAAGTGCGGCTATACCAGTAAGCCTTGTTAGTGGGCGTGGGGAGATGTAAGGGGAAGAACAGGAGGGATGCTCGATGGTGTAGTAGTTAAAAAAATGTATAAAAGACAGCAAAACATAATCAAGGTACTCACATTTAAAATATGTGGAAAAACAAAAACGAGTAGCAAGCTGGCCAACATCACTTCCAGTGCCTAACGTCCCAGGGACAGGCGGCACCCACCCCCCCCCCCCACCCCCCGATGCGACTCCACACTTGCCCCCAGCTTGTTTCCACTCGCCTAATGCAAGCAGGCAAAATTTTGGCGGCTGGGGCTGGCGCATATACATTACATAGTTAGTCATGTTTAGCTGCTTGACGACCAGCGCACAGCGGTTTTCGTTGGCACAATGGCACCGGCTGGGCAAATGGCCGTACATGTACATCCCCTTTAAGACACGGCTTAGTGGGGGCACGCACCCCCCCGCTGCGTACTCCATGAGTGTACTCGGTGTCCGCCGGGGGCCCACAATCGTGACACAGAGAGGCAGAACGGAGAGATGCCTATGTAAACAAGGCATTTCCCTGTTCTGCCTAGCAACAAGACAGGGATCTACTGCTCCCTGTCATCGGGAGCAGTGCTCTCTGTCATGTTGTAGTAAGCCCACCCCCCACAGTTAGAATCACTGCCTAGGACACACTTACCCCCTTGATCGCCCCTGAGGGTTTAACCCCTTCCCTGCCAGTGTCATTTACACAGTAATCAGTGCATTTTTATAGCACTGATCGCTGTATAAATGTCACTGGTCCCAAAATAGTGTCAAAAGTGTCCGATGTGTCCGCCGCAATGTCACAGTCATGATAAAAATCGCAGATCGCCGCCATTACTAATAAAAAAAATTATAATAAAAATGCCATAAAACTATCCCCTATTTTGTAGACGCTATAACTTTTGCGCAAAACCTATCAATATACGCTTATTGCGTTTTGTTTTTTTTTTTTACCAAAAATATGTAGAAGAATACAAATTGACCTAAACTGAGAAAGAAATTTTTTTTTAATATATTTTTTTGGGGATATTTATTACAGCAAAAAGTAAAAAAAATATTGCTTTTTTTTCAAAATTGTCGCTCTTTTTTTGTTTATAGCACAAAAAAAATAAAACCCCCAGAGGTGATCAAATACGACCAAAAGAAAGCTCTTTGGGTGTCACGTGTGCAATTGTCAATTAAAGCGACACAGTGCCGTATATCGCAAAAAGTGCTCTGGTCAGGAAGGGGGTAAAACCTTCCAGGGCTGACATGGTTAAAAAAGACACTAGTCCATCTAGTTCCACCAATAGGAAATAAAAAACAAATAGATACCTCCATGTAAACAATCCTATACCTATAGTTGATCCAGAGAAAAGCAGAAAATAAAACCTATAAAGCATTGTCCAATTTGCTCCAGTGTGGGAAAAATACCTTCCTGATACCCCAGGAGGCAATCAGATATTCCCTGGATCAACTACCCCCCCCCCCCCCCACGGGGGTTATTGTCTCTAAAAATTTGTTCAGTTATATTTTGTGCATTTAGGAATGCATCCAGCTCCTTTTTAAAACAGCTCTACTAAGCTAGCCTGAACTAGTACTTGAGGGAGTCCATTCCACATTTTCACAGCTCTTTCTTTAAAGAAGCCTTTCCCCCTTGTTCTTTGTAATGGTCTGAAAGTGAATATCTCATCAACAAGTTCACTATATGGACCACTTATGTATTTGTACATGTTGATCATATCCCCCCCCCCCCCCTTAATAATCTCCTCTTCTCAAGAGATGGTAAATTCAGTTCCTCTAATCTTTCCCCAGAGCTGAGCTCCTCCATGCCTCTTATTAGTTTGGTTACCCTTCTCTGCACTTTCTCCAGTTCCCCGATATCCTTTTTGAGAACTGGAGCCCAAAACTGAACTGCATATTCCAGAAGAGGTCTTACTAATGGTTTGTACAGATGATGTTTCTCTCTCTCTGTATTCCATACCATACCTTGCAATTTCTTTTTATTTAAGAAAAATAAGAAAAATAAGAAAGAAAGTGTTTTGCTCACTTTAGAAACCGCAGCTTTGCATTGCATTGCGCGGTCATGCAATTTTGTAACCAAACGAAATTTGCGTCCTTTTCTTCCCACAAATAGAGCTTTCTTTTGATGGTATTTGATTGCCTCTGTGATTTTTATTTTTTGCGATATAAACGGAAAAAGAGCGAAAATTTTGAAAAAAAAAGAGATTTTCTAATTTTTGTTATAAAAAAAATCTAATAAACTCAATTTTAGTCAAACATTTGGGCCAAAATGTATTCAGCCACATTTCTTTAGTAAAAAAAATGCCAATAAGCGTATATTTATTGGTTTGCGCAAAAGTTATAGCGTCTACAAACTAGAGTACATTTTCTGGAATTTACACCGCTTTTAATTTATGACTGCCTATCTCATTTCTTGAGGTGCTAAAATGGCAGGGAAGTACAAAACCCCCCCAAATGACCCCATTTTGGAAAGTAGACACCCCAAGCTATTTGCTGAGAGGCATGTTGAGCCCATTGAATATTTTTTTTTTTAGTCCCAAGGGATTGAATAAAGACAAAAAAAAAAAAAAAAAAATTTTTTTTTTCATAAAGTTGTCACTAAATGATATATTGCTCACACATGCCATGGTTATATGTGGAGATGCACCCCAAAATACATTTTGCTGCTTCTCCCGAGTATGGGGATACCACATGTGTGGGACTTTTTGGGAGCCTAGCCACGCACGGGGCCCCGAAACCCAATCAACGCCTTCAGGGTTTCTAAGGGTGCAAATTTTTGATTTCACTCCTCACTACCTATCACAGTTTTGAAGGCCATAAAATGCCAAAATAGCACAAAACCCCCCCCAAATGACCCCATTTTGGAAAGTAGACACCCCAAGCTATTTGCTGAGAGGCATGTTGAGTACATGGAATATTTTATATTTTGCCACAAGTTGAGGGAATATTACAAACTTTTTTTTTTTTTTTGCCCAAAGTTGTCACTAAATGATATATTGCCCACACATGCCATGGGCATATGTGGAATTACACCCCAAAATACATTCTGCTGCTTCTCCTGAGTACGGGGATACCACATGTGTGGGACTTTTTGGGAGCCTATCCGCATACGGGACCCCGAAAACCAAGCACCGCCTTCAGGATTTCTAAGGGCATAAATTTTTGATTTCACTCCTCACTACCTATCACTACCTATCACAGTTTTGAAGGCCATAAAATGCCAAGATGGCACAAAACCCCCCCAAATGACCCCATTTTGGAAAGTAGACACCCCAAGCTGTTTGCTGAGAGGCATGTTGAGCCCATTGAATATTTTTTTTTTTAGTCCCAAGTGATTGAATAAAGACAAAAAAAAAAAAAAAAAAAATGTATTCAAAAAGTTGTCACTAAATGATATATTGCTCACACATGCCATGGTTATATGTGGAATTGCACCCCAAAATACATTTTGCCACTTCTCCTGAGTACGGGGATACCACATGTGTGGGACTTTTTGGGAGCCTAGCCGCGTACGGGGCCCCGAAACCCAAGCACCACCTTCAGCATTTCTAAGGGTGTAAATTTTTGATTTCACTCCTCACTACCTATCACAGTTTCGAAGGCCATAAAATGCCAAAATTGCACAAAACCCCCCCAAATGACCCCATTTTGGAAAGTAGACACCCCAAGCTATTTGCTGAGAGGCATGTTGAGTACATGGAATATTTTATATTTTGCCACAAGTTGCGGGAATATTACAAACTTTTTTTTTTTTGCCCAAAGTTGTCACTAAATGATATATTGCCCACACATGCCATGGGCATATGTGGAATTACACCCCAAAATACATTCTGCTGCTTCTCCTGAGTACGGGGATACCACATGTGTGGGACTTTTTGGGAGCCTATCCGCATACGGGACCCCGAAAACCAAGCACCGCTTTCAGGATTTCTAAGGGCATAAATTTTTGATTTCACTCCTCACTACCTATCACTACCTATCACAGTTTTGAAGACCATAAAATGCCAAGATGGCACAAAACCCCCCCAAATGACCCCATTTTGGAAAGTAGACACCCCAAGCTATTTGCTGAGAGGCATGTTAAGCCCGTTGAATATTTTTTTTTTTAGTCCCAAGTGATTGAATAAAGACAAAAAATAAAAATAAAAAAAATTTATTCAAAAAGTTGTCACTAAATGATATATTGCTCACACATGCCATGGTTATATGTGGAATTGCACCCCAAAATACATTTTGCTGCTTCTCCTGAGTATGGGGATACCACATGTGTGGGACTTTTTGGGAGCCTAGCCGCGTACGGGGCCCCGAAACCCAAGCACCGCCTTCAGGATTTCTAAGGGTGCAAATTTTTGATTTCACTCCTCACTACCTATCACAGTTTCGAAGGCCATAAAATGCCAAAATAGCACAAAACCCCCCCAAATGACCCCATTTTGGAAAGTAGACACCCCAAGCTATTTGTTGAGAGGCATGGTGAGTATTTTACAGCTCTCATGTGTTTTTGAAAATGAAGAAAGTAAAGAAAAAACAATTTTTTTTTTCTTTTTTCAATTTTCAAAACATTGTGACAAAAAGCGAGATCTGCAAAATACTCACCATACCTCTCAGCAAATAGCTTGGGGTGTCTACTTTCCAAAATGGGGTCATTTGGGGGTGGTTTGTGCCATCTGGGCATTCCATGGCCTCCGAAACTGTGATTGGCAGTGAGGAGTGAAATAAAAAAATTACACCCTTAGAAAGCCTGAAAGCGGTGCTTGGATTTTGGGGTCCCGTACGCGGCTAGGCTCCCAAAAATTCCCACACATGTGGTATCCCCGTACTCAGGAGAAGCAACAGAATGTATTTTGGGGTGTATCTCCACATATGCCCATGGCATGTTTGAGCAATATATCATTTAGTGACAAGTTTTTGTAAAAAAAAATATTATTTTTTTTTTTTATCATTATTCAATCTCTTGGGACCAAAAAAAAAAATATGTAATGGGCTCAACATTGCTCTCAGCAAATAGCTTGGGGTGTCTACTTTCCAAAATGGGGTCATTTGGGTGGGGTTTGAACTGTCCTGGCATTTTATGCACAACATTTAGAAGCCTATGTCACACGTCACCCACTCTTCTAACCACTTGAAGATAAAGCCCTTTCTGACACTTTTTGTTTACATGAAAACATTTTTTTTTTTTGCAAGAAAATTACGTTGAACCCCCAAACACTATATATATTGTTAAAGCAAAGGCCCTACAGATTAAAATGGTGGGTGTTGCATTTTTTTTTTCCACACAGTATTTGCGCAGCGATTTTTCAAACGCATTTTTTGTGGAAAAAATACACTTTTTTTTTATTTTAATGCACTTAAACACACTATATTGCTCAAATTTTTGATGAAATAAAAAATATGATCTTAGGCCGAGTACATGGATACCAAACACGACATGCTTTAAAATTGCGCACAAACACGCAGTGGCGACAAACTACATACATTTTTAAAAGCCTTTAAAAGCCTTTACAGGTTACCACATTAGATTCACGGAGGAGGTCTACTGCTAAAATTACTGCCCTCGATCTGACCTTCGCGGTGATACCTCACATGCATGGTGCAATTGCTGTTTACATATGACGCCAGACCAACGCTTGTGTTCGCCTTTGCGCAAAAGAAGGGGGGGCAGGGGTGCTTTTTTTTTTTTTTTTTTTAGTTTTTCTTTTTATTTAGCTTTTTTATTTTATTTTTAAACTGTTCCTTCCATTTTTTTTTTCTTAGTTGTCATTTTTATTGTTATCGCAGGGAATGTAAATATCCCCTATGATAGCAATAGGCAGTGACAGGTACTCTTTTTTTGAAAAAATTGGGGTCTATTAGACCCTAGATCTTTCCTCTGCCCTCAAAGCATCTGACCACACCAAGATCGGTGTGATAAAATGCTTTCCCAATTTCCCAATGGCGCGGTGGGTATGCCCACCATTAGAATACCTCCCTTCATCCACCCACTTCTAATGATGGGCATACATGCACCATTTATATATGCCGAAGCATGGGGGCATCCTCCCGCAAAAAAAGTTATGCCACGTACACATGGTCGGACTTTTTTCGACCGTATGTACGTGGCATTAGGAGCAAAATCGCTCCTCCGCCCTCTGCTGCCCCCATGCTTCGGCATATATGCTCTTTTTTTTAACTGTGGTGGTGAAATCACCTCCTACAGCATTGGAGTCGCGGCTTTATGTATCGTGGGAGCAAACGCTGTTGCTGTCAAGATAAATAAATCCACGCTGCAACTGAATGGCGTACCTGCTAAGCAAATAATGGTTAACATTAAAACAAAGTAACATTACAGTATAACAGTAAGACCTTACCATACCATACCTGCAAAGCAAATACCAAAAAAAAACATAGTAAAAAATAAAACATTTTGTTAACGCAACCGGTGCCTAAAATATATATATGCCGAAGCATGGGGGCATCCTCCCGCAAAAAAGTTATGCCACGTACACATGGTCGGACTTTTTTCGACCGTATGTACGTGGCATTAGGAGCAAAATCGCTCCTCCGCCCTCTGCTGCCCCCATGCTTCGGCATATATGCTCTTTTTTTTAACTGTGGTGGTGAAATCACCTCCTACAGCGTTGGAGTCGCGGCTTTATGTATCGTGGGAGCAAACGCTGTTGCTGTCAAGATAAATAAATCCACGCTGCAACTGAATGGCGTACCTGCTAAGCAAATAATGGTTAACATTAAAACAAAGTAACATTAGAGTATAACAGTAAGACCTTACCATACCATACCTGCAAAGCAAATACCAAAAAAAAAAAAACATAGTAAAAAATAAAACATTTTGTTAACGCAACCGGTGCCTAAAATATATATATGCCGAAGCATGGGGGCATCCTCCCGCAAAAAAGTTATGCCACGTACACATGGTCGGACTTTTTTCGACCGTATGTACGTGGCATTAGGAGCAAAATCGCTCCTCCGCCCTCTGCTGCCCCCATGCTTCGGCATATATGCTCTTTTTTTTTAACTGTGGTGGTGAAATCACCTCCTACAGTGTTGGAGTCGCGGCTTTATGTATCGTGGGAGCAAACGCTGTTGCTGTCAAGATAAATAAATCCGCGCTGCAACTGAATGGCGCACCTGAAAACAAAAAAATGGTTAACAATAAAACATACCTGAAAAGCAAGCATGATAAAACATAATAAAACATTGCAGAATAGAATAGAGTAAAAAAGAGCAACAATAGAGAGAGAACAATAAAACGACAACTATTTTTGGTTTTTTATTTTATATTTTTTTTGGGGTTTTTTTTTTTTTGTACTTTTTTTTTTTATTTTTATTTTTTACACTTTTTTTTTAAACTATAACTATAATTTTAACTGTAACGGTCGGGTCTCAAAATGCGATGGCATTCTTGAGACCCTGTAACTATAATTTTAACTGCAACGGTCGGGTCTCAAAATGCGATGGCATTCTTGAGACCCTGTGAAAGTGTATCCTAGCCTGTGAAATGCTGTACCCTACGCTAAAACCTCACTAGTTCGTGGTAGCGTTCAAAGCATTCACCAACGCAGAGACCAGGATTGTCAGGACAGCGTGGACAATAATAACGGGTGTCACGCCTAAATCCGCGCTTGGTACAGACACGACATCTTCTTTGGGGGGCTCGTTGGGTAGGGGTACTCTGGAGGACATGAGGATAATGCCTCTCATGCAGCCGGCTTACTGCATTTGGTAGGGGATGGTGAGGTGTGGAATCGCCTGGATACAGGAGTTCCATGACAACCGCTCCCTGGAATTCAAGGAAGGGTAACGTCCCGCCTGAAGCTCCGTATAGCACATGAGCATTCAGCAAAGCCAATTGGAATAAATAAATAGACACTTTTTTGTACCAGCGTCTAGCCTTACGGACAACTAGGTACGGCGCCAACAACTGGTCGTTGAGGTCCACCCCCCCCCATATTAAGGTTGTATTCGTGGATACAGAGGGGTTTCGTCACAACACCAGCCGCCGTACGAATTTGGACTGTCGTGTCTGCATGAAGGGAGGTAAGAACGAAAACATTCCTATTATCCCTCCACTTCACAGCGAGCAAGTTATTACACTTCAAGCAGGCTCTCTCCCCCAGCCTAAGACGGGAATCTACAAGCCGCTGGGGAAAGCCCCGGCGATTAGGTCGCACGGTGCCACATGCTCCAATCTGATGATCAAACAAGTGACTAAACAGTGGCACGCTCGTGTAATAATTGTCCACGTACAAGTGGTACCCCTTTCCGAATAAGGGTGACACCAAGTTCCACACTATCTTGCCAGCGCTCCCTATGTAATCTGGACAGTTCTCCGGCTCTACGTGACTATCTTTTCCCTCATAAACCGAAAAGCTCCACGTATAGCCTGTTGCCCTGTCACAGAGCTTGTAGAGCTTGACCCCGTATCTGGCACGCTTGCTGGGAAGGAACTGTTTGAAAGACAAGCGGCCAGAAAACTTAATCAGGGACTCGTCAACGCAGACAACTTGATTGGGCGTAAACAAGGCTGCAAAACATTGGTTGAAGTGGTTTATGAGGGGCCGAATTTTGTAGAGCCGATCAAATTCAGGGTCTCCACGAGGACGACAAAGTTCATTGTCACTGAAGTGCATGAAGCGCAAAATCATCTCGTATCGTGCCCTGGACATGGAGGCAGAGAACACGGGCATATGGTGGTGCGGTGAGGTGGACCAATAAGACCTCAGAGTCGGGAATTTGTGTATGCCCATGTTGAGGGAAAGGCCCAGAAAGGTCTTAAATTCGGAAACCGTAATTGGTTTCCAATCTCTGGCAAGGGAAGGCACTTGGGGATTAGCGGCGATGTGTTGACCAGCGTATATATTACTTTGGTCCACAATAGATCTATAGAGATCTTCCGTGAAAAACAGCGAATAAAAATCGGATGGCTTAAAATCAGCTGTTTCCACCTGAATACCGGGTTGGCCAGTGAATGGGGGAAGTACGGGTTCTGCAGAAGTGGTGGGCACCCAATCAGGATTGGCGAATTCTGCAGGAAGGACACTATGTGATCGACGGACCTGCCTTTGTCTTCTTCTTGGTGGCAGCGGGACACTACTTGTGCTTGCCACCTCGCCAGCTTGAACTGCACTTATGGGACTCGCCACGTCACCAAGTGTTACTGCAGTGCTGGTTTGACTACGTCCAGGGTGTACTAGGCCGCTGGTGCTTGCCAGTTCACCAGAAGGAATAGCGGCGCTAGTACTTCTCTGCTCCATACGAGAGACCTGCGGTTCCTGCACCTCAACAACATCAGAAGATCGGGATCGGGTACGCCTGACCTTAGCAGGGACCACACCTTCGTCGCCAGAGCTATCTGTCATGGAGCCGCTGTCGTCTACTGGATCGTATTCTGAGCCTGATTGTGACAGATGAGTGACCTCCTCTTCACTATCTGACATACTCAGAAACAAGTAGGCCTGTTCACTAGTGTACTTGCGATTTGCCATTTTGGGCTCTAAATTTAGTAGTACACTAGTGAGATTCACAGGAAAAAAAGCTCCTAGGCTGCTGGCGAATGAATCAAAACGCTACCAAAAAAACTGTTAGCGATCGCAGGGATCAGGCCTGACTCTGCGAACGCTGCAGTTATGTGTGCTTAGTGTTTTGGAAGTGACAGTGATCGATCGATACTGCACTTGGGTGGGCTGGGCTGGGCTGGGCGGAGGGGGAAAACGCAGGTGCTAGCAGGTATCTGGGCTGATCCCGCTAACAATGCGTTTTTTGGAACCCTAAACTGCTGGGACGCTAGTATAGATCTGATCAGATCAGATATTGATCTGTTCAGATACTATACCACTAAGGGAGGTGTATGCTTTGCGCGTGGGTGTTTGCGGTACTGGCACTAACCTGGGGCGACGCAGACCTTATTTGACCCTAAAACCTAATTGATATCACCCGCCGGGCGATCAGGGGGTTAAACCGATAGTTGGGTAATAAATGGCGGGTGCCCTGACAGTATAAAAAAACAAGCTAACTAACCAGCGTCACCCGTAACAGTTATACGGTGATCATTGGTGAAAGGGTTAACTAGGGGCAATCAGGGGGTTAAAACCTTTATTAGGTAATATATGGGGGTACCTGACACTATATAAAAACCTGACGGGGAACCTAAATAACTAAATAACTAACTGGCTAACCAGCGTCACCAGTGACACTTATACTGTGATCACTGGTGAAAGAGTTAACTCTAGGGGCAATCAAGGGGTTAAAACCTTTATTTAGGTTGTAATATGGGGGTACCTGACCTATAAACCTATTTATAATCCTATATAAACCTGGCGGTTACCTAAAAAAAAAACTGGCTACCTAGCGGCACCAGTGACACTAATAGAGCGATCAAAAAAACGATCGCTTAGTGACACTGGCAAAAGGGGGTGAAAGGGTTACCTAGGGGGCAATCAAGGGGTTAAACCTTTATTGGGGGGGGGGTAGGGGGCTACCTTGGACCTAAAGGGGCCTAAAACTAACTGCCCTGACAGTTATTGCAGTCACACTGACACTAAATGCAGTGATCAGTAAATAAATGATCACTGCAATCAGTGACACTGTGACAGGGGGGGCAGGGGGGTGATCTGGGGGGTGATCAGGGGGTGACAGGGGGGTGAAATATGTGCCTATGTGTGCCTGGTGTCAGTGTAGTGTTGGTGCACTAACCTGATGTCTTCACAGCTCCGCGTCCCGGTCAGAAAGACCGACACGAGGAGCGTGACATCACTTCCCCTTGCCTGTGTTTACAATTACACAGGAAGGGGAAGGAAGCGGACGAATCCCATTGGCCAGAGCGATCGGGAGGGGGTGGCCAGAAACGACTGGCCGTTACCTCGTCCCGCATCGCTTCTGAAGCCATCCCGACCGTCCCCGCCGGCGGAGGGGGGTCCGATCGGACCCCCCAACCGCCTGAAGAATGGCACGTACAGGTACGTGCTTCTGCCTGTACGTGCCATTCTGCCGACGTATATATACAGGGGGCGGTCGGGAAGTGGTTAAACCTCTGTAGCACTGACTCCCGAAGGAGCTGCTGATTTTATTGGGCTTATTGTTACCTTCTTGACCTCGTCTCCGTCTAGGGTTTCCAGTGGTAGAAGGCACCAAAAAATGTAGAAACTGACACTTTATCTTCCTTTTTTGGGTTATTTATTCAAAAAAGATAAAACAGTCTCTTAAATGTAGGGTAGAGGGTTAGGATTAAAGTTCAAGTACTTTGGAACTGCAAGAATAGGAAGTCTCTCACTATAGCAATCCAGAGGATTACCATTTCACAGCTGGATGCTCACAACAACCGGATAGACCTCCTCTCACTAGGCCTAGCAGCCGGCAGGGTGTTAGGTAAAGCAAAGTTTCACCAGCAAAGTTCCACCAGCTGCAGCATACTGCCAGGTTTGCTCCAGTTATGAGGAGGGAGGTGATGATGAGACACTGACTCCATGTGGGTGCCTGATAGGAGAGAGGAGGAGGAGGCACATCTCCAACGAGGCAGGATACCCTCCAGGGGCCAGCTTAAGGGCAGCACACCAACTAAATCACACCGCAGAGCTCGGCCTGTGCAGGGCGCTGCCTCTGCGCGTTATTCCAAAAGTTCTTTGGTGTGGGCCTTTTTTGAGACGAGTGCATCAGATCGCACCACTGCTATTTGCAACATATGTCTCAAGCGTATCTCGCGTGGCCAAAACATCAGCCGCTTGGACACCACATGCTTGACCAGACATATGTTGACCTGCCATGCAGTTTGTTGGCAAGCGTACCTTAGAGACCCACACCAAAGATCAAAGCTGACCTCTCCTTGCTCCTCATCAGCTGGGATCTCCAACCTCACTATACCTTCAGTCCTCTCTAAAACCTGCCTGAAAGGAATGAAGGTGTAGAATTAGGTGTGTCACAGCCAAGTACTTGTGGGCAATCTGCTAGCGTTACACCGACGTCTGATTGTACCAGGTAAATTTCCCTGCCCCAGCTGCTGGACCGTCTAAAGAAGTTCACTCCCAGCCATCCACATGCCCAGCGGTTGAATGCTAGCTTGGCTAAATTGCTAGCACTTCAACTGCTGCCTTTTCAGTTGGTAGACTCGGCCCCCTTCCGTGAGTTTGTGCATTGTGCGGTTCCTCAGTGGCAGGTTCCCAAACGCCACTTTTTCTCACGGAAGGCAATTCCGTCTCTCTACCGGCATGTGGAAGGCAATGTCCATGCCTCGCTGGACAGGCCGGTCAGCGGTAAGGTAAGCGGTAAGCTTGCCTAAAACACCCTCCATGTTGAGGGCACGCGGCCTGATACAGCTCAGGAGGAGGGGGGCTCGCTCGTCCCCACCCCCTTTCCTGACCGGCTGGGCTGCGTGCTCGGATAAGGGTCTGGTATGGACTTTGGGGGGACCCTCACGCCGTTTTTTCGGCGTAGGGCTTCCCCTTTAAATCCATACCAGGTGACGGGGCTAGCAAGGTGTCAATCTCGCTGATGGAGGCGGCGACATTGACTTCCTTCGCTAGTCCCGTCTACCCGGAGTCAAAATGAATGGACTTCATGTGTGGGCAAGTCCGTTCATTTCACAAGTCTGGCGGACCTCCGCCAAAAGTCCTGCGGATTGTCTGCCGGATCTAGTCCGCCGGAAAAGTCCGGTCCTGTGTGGGAGTGTGTGGGCAAGTCCGCTCGTTCGGAAAGTCCGCCGGATAGTCTGATCGTGTGTACACGGCATTGGAATGCAATATATACCAGTATTTTGGAATGCCTTTTTTTTTCTCCTGATGGGCAATGTTATCTTGGAATATTTGAATGTTGGTTAATCTTTTTGGTTCTTATATATTTGATGATGTGGTATTTTTGTGTGTGTTTCCTGTTTCTTGAAATAAATAAAAGATTTGAATAAAAAAAAAAAAAAAAAAACTTATAATACTGTTAAAATATTTTTCAAGTTAATACACATTTTTTTGGGGAACAAAAACACATATAGTATGGGTCCTTGGTCAAGACTGGGAAACCCAGCCAGGTTAATGTTTTTTATAAGTTAAATCTAAAACGAACAAACACAATCTACGACTATTAGAGCTAAAACATATTGTGTTCTCTTGAACTGTTATATCTATCATTACGTAGTATACAATTAAAACTATTTGTGTTACTGTAATGCTTTCATTTTATTTCAATAAAAAATGTATTGAGAAAATAAAATGAAAAATCCTCTGCATTGTGTAAAAGAGCCGTTTGATCTTGTCTTCTCTGATCCTCCCCTTCTTCCACAGTCCCGAATCTATCTGCTGATAGAACAGAGCCTTGGAGGCACTCTGCGCATGCTCAGTTAGGTGTGTATTGCTAGAGAGTTTTTTTTTGAGTGGGTGCAAGGGATCAGCACAGGGCCAATCAGCACTGTCCAGACAGAGGGCCAGGAGTCATGCAGGACAGCCAGAACAGAATGAAAACTCCTACAAGCTTTAACCAGTGCTCGGCTGATACTGATAGAAGTCACAAGACTGCTATATACTGCTGATGAGAAAAGGTATTTAGCAGTTTATATTTACTAAAGTAATTGCATTTCCATGTTCTGTGTGTAGCGGCCATAACCCTCGATGGGGCGGCCTTGACTTTTGGGCTTACCAGTTACCTCCGCTTGGCTTGTTGATGAAATGTCCAGGGTTTTCCAGGGTTAGTACCCAACAACTTTGGATGCTGTCACAATAAAAGTCCTTTTAACCACTTGCCGACCGGCGCACGACGATATACGTCGACAGAATGGCACGTACAGGCAGGAGGGCGTATATATAAGTCCCTCCTTTAGCCTGTCTATGCCATCGGGAGCGCGCCGGGAGCGTCGCGCTCCCGCGCCGGTCGGGACCCCCGTGAGTCCGATCGCGGTCCCCGCGGACTCGATCGCCGCGGGGATCCCCGCGATCGTGTCACGGGAAGGCTGAACGGGGAGATGCCGAGATAAACAGCATCTCCCCGTTCTGCCTAGCAACTAGTGACGCCGATCTCTGCTCCCTGTGATTGGAGTAGAGATCAGCATTCACTAGCTGACCCCCCACAGTAAGAAATACACCCCTAGGCATACTTAACCCTTACACTGCCCCCTTGTGGTTAACCAGTGTCATTTATACAGGAATTAATGCATTTAAATAGCATTAATTGCTGTAAAAATGACAATGGTCCCAAATATGTGTCAAAAATGTCCGATGTGTCCGCCATAATGTCGCAGTCACAAAAAAAAATCGCAGATCTCCGCCATTACTAATAAAAAAAAAATTATTAATAAAAATGCTATAAAACTATCCCCTATCTTGAAAACGCTATAACTTCTGCGCAAACCGATCAATAATCGCTTATTGCGATTTTTTTTACCAAAAATATGTAGAAGAATACGAATCGGCCTAAACTGAGGAAAAAAAATGTTTTTTTATATATTTTTTGGGGATTTTTATTATAGCAAAAAGTAAAAAATAATGCATTTTTTTCAAAATTGTCGCTCTATTTTTGTTTATAGCGCAAAAAAGAAAAACCGCAGGGGTGATCAAATACCACCAAAAGAAAGCTCTATTTGTGGGAAAAAAAGGACGTCAATTTTGTTTGGAAGCCACGTCGCACGATCGCGCAATTGTTAGTTAAAGCGACGCAGTGCCGAATCGCAAAAAGGGGCCTGGTCCTTTGGCTGCAAATTGGTCCGGTCTGAAAGTGGTTAAAGGTTTTTATTCTTGCAGTGGTAACATCCAACAAAGCACAGTCTCAGATAGGAACAGAGGGCAAGGGTGAAGAAACTCAGGATCCTTGAATCCACAAATGTCTTTAATCAAACCCAGAGTAGCCACTCGCAGCTGGGTACTTCAATGCCAGACAAACCTCTAGCCAGAGGTATGGCAGCTGACAATGTGTCCGGAAACTTGTTAAAAGTCTCTGACACAGAATGAACTTGTATCCGAAGGTGAATTGGAACCTTTCCCACAGTACCTGGAACTTTCTCTGTCTCCTTGGCAGTACTGTGGAAGTGTGGATTCTTTAGTGTCCATGCAACTCAGCAACCAGGCTCCTCTTGAGATGCCAGCTTTTTGGCCCTCCTCCGAAGAGTCCTCCCCGGTCACTTATGCGGGCTGTGGTGCCCCTCCAATAATGAGAGCACACAAAGAATCCTCCTTTAGTTACTGGGCCTCGGGCTAACCGGCTCCGAGACTCGGGAACAGACGGATCTTTGCCGCAGACCAGGGGGGTCTGCGGGGCTAGTCAAACTGACCATGCTGCGGAACAGCAAATGTTCCCAGGCCCGGGACCCCTTGCGGGGCTACACCGGTCCAGAACCAGGAAACAGGGCTGCGGCCGAACCCCGAACACGTGACTTCAGCACCTTAAGTACCCTTCCCCAGACTACACAGCGGGGCCAGGCACACCCACTGATTGGCTCCGGGGCAGACTGACACCTAAGACGTCCAACCAGACAGTGTCGGAATTATAGGGGTCGCCGAGATCGCCATGGCGACCAGGACCCTTGCTGCAGGGGGCCCTAGAGGGCCCCCTGTACTCTTTGATAAGAGGGGTGGCTGAGAGGAGCTCCCCGATCGTCAGCCGATTCCGAACTGTAATCAGCACTGTGCAGGGAGCTCCTCACATTAGCCTAGTGAAAGCAGTGTGTGCTCTTTGTCTCCCTCTACAGTACAGTACCTGGCAGGAAGAGCCAAGGTAAAGGACTGATGTTTTTTTTAATAAGACTATCTACTGTATGTGTGTTTATATGTGTGTGCATGCATGTGTGTGTGCATGCATGTGTGTGTGGGTGCATGCATGTGTGTGTGTGTGGGTGTGCGTGTCTGGTTGTGCATGTGTGTGTGGGTGTGCATGCATATGTGTGTGGGTGTGCATGCATGTGTGTTTGTTTGTGCAAACATGTATGTGTGTGTCTGCATTATGTGTGTGTGTGGGTGTGCTGTATGTCTGTGTGCATGATGCATGTATGTGAATGTGCATGTGTTTATTAGTGGTGGTGCGTCCAAAAGGGCACACAGGTGCCGCCCCCTCTCTCCAGCCACTCTCCAGCCTCTATAACCAATGGATAGATTCATGCATAGCATAGCATGAATCTATCCATGGCCACCGCTGCCACCCCCATATTTAGGTGTCCGGTCCCTTTTGGGGCACCGGGCGCCTGAATTACAGATGCGGGGGGGGGGGGTGTTTTTGAAGCACCTGATTAGAGCCATCGGCTCTAATAGGCTTCAAAATAGGTGAACTGCGAGTGCCATGCTTGACGCTCACAGTCCACCAGGGTGTGTTAGAAAAGTGAATTAATATTCACTTTCCTAACACTGAACCGCCTATCCACCAATCAGGTGTGCGGGTCTGTTACCTGTCACCTGATTGGCTGAAACGATAAGCGCAGCTATTGGACACCTATCAGTAGGAGAGGACTGGAGATGAGGATGGCAGGAGATGCATGGAGGACCCCGCTCGTGGCCGTCACCTGCTGCCCCACCAAGACAGAGTAAGTGCCGGGCAGATGGCGAGCGGGCGGTGGGGATTCACAGTGGCAGCATTTGATGGCACACTGGCAGCATTTGATGGCACACTGGCAGCATTTGATGGGCACACCGGCAGCATTTGATGGGCACAGTGGCAGCATTTGATGGGCACACCGGCAGCATTTAATGGGCACACCGGCAGCATTTAATGGGCACAGTGGCAGCATTTGATGGGCACAGTGGAGGCATTTGATGGCACAGTGGCAGAGCTTGATGGGCACAGTAGCAGCATTTGATGGGCACAATGGCGGCATTTGATGGCACAGTGGCATCGTTTGATGGGTACACTGGCAGCGTTTGATGGGCACACTGGTGGCATTTAATGGGCACAGTGGCAGAATTTGATGGGCACAGTGGCAGCATTTGATGGGCACAGTGGCGACATTTGATGGCACAGTGGTGGCGTTTGATGGTACAGTGGCTGCAATTGATGTTTTTTTCTGAATTTTTCAGTTTGCTTGCGCCCCCCTAAAAATGTTGAGCACCAGCTGCCACTGGTTTATATGTGCGTGCATATGTGCATTTATATATATATATACGGTATGTGTGGTTTAATATATGTGTATGTGTGTATATATATATATATATATATATATATATATATATTATGTGTGTGTGTGTGTGTTTATATATGTGTGTGTGTTTACATGTATGTATGTACATTTTATGTAAAATGCTGTTCCTCCGAAAAGCGATCCATGCTCAGATCGCTTTTCAGAGGCATTTGACAGCCAGTAGAGAGGCAATATGTTGCCTACTGACCACCTGTTTTAACCCCTTAAATGCATCATCACTATGCTGCAACTGCATGCAATGCACACAGTTGCAGGGGGGTTGCAGTGCAGCCCCATTCACCTAGGGGTATACTTCAAGGGTGCCCTGACTGGAAAAAGATTGTGAAACACTTACATAGAGGAACCGATCTCTCCCTTTTCCTCCTGCAGCTGCTGAATGCCTGTGGGAGGGAGAGGAGGAGAAGCAGGGGAAAATAGAGAAATCGGTTCCTTTATATGCAGGCACAAACTTGTGACCAGGCCCTGGTGGTCCGCCATCGGGCTTGGAGTAAAGAGGCCCTCCATGGTTTCTTGCATCGGGACCCTGAGGGTTCTAGTTACGCCACTGCAACCAGGCCTGGTTCTAGGCCTGTCATGTGTACCTCATTGTACCCATGACCAGGCAGAACCCTAGTACAGCCCAGCCAAACTGATGCCAAAGTTAAACCTGTACAATTAACCCTCAGAACCCTGGTATAGTTCTAGGGAAAAACTCAATTTCCACACATAACGTATACTTGTGAAAGTGTCCCCGCTACACACTCCCCCTGGTTATTTAGACGATGTCCTCATCATCTAGGCAACAACCAGAGAAAAAAAATCCTAACATAATTTACCAAAAAAAAATGCATGCGGTGCCTGAGTTTTTTAAATGGGTGTTGGGAAAGGAAAGGAGGGAAAACACAGTTAAATGTTTGACATTTTGACAACAACATGTTTCACATACTGTACACATACCACCCAGACTAACTGACTAACCCACCCAATCTCCGATGAGCTTGACAGTCTATCTCGGTGCATCCTGAAAAAAAACAACATGCAAAGGCAACACTATACACTGTGCAATTCGTTTATAGAGCGAAATTTCACCCCATACTCAGTGAAATTCCCTTCTCTAAAGACACATGAAAATGTATTTATTTTTTCCTACAATCACTAATGAATGTAAAAGAAAGTTCTCACTACTGCTGCCCCTATTCTGCCGACTCACGCCACCTGGTGGTCAGAGCCGCTGTAACTGCAAGTCCTTATGAAACCAAGTACTGTGAGCTGGAAACTTGTAGATTTTCACGCGTAGTTCTTTCTGCAGCAACTACCTGTCTATCTAATTCCCACAGTTCTTGAAATTTTGCAGAAAATCACAAAAAGATGAAGACACAGAGAAGTTCTTTATGCAAGATTCAAAGGTTTGACTCAGGAACAGTTCACCAATAGAAACGTGGGTCGGGCAAAACCAAGTCTTTACCCGTTTGAACATACTAAGTTGTGATGTAGTACACAGCACTGTCTTTATCCGGTCTGCAAATCACAACCTTGTCAAAATATATGTGCCGACCATAACTCCAATGCAACAGACATCCTTGGAATCGATCAAACATTTCACGGGAAAATGCTTTCTTTCGCAGTGGCTTTGGGACCTTAAGGTAGTCCCAGACATCTTCCGCATACCACTTTTCCTGATTCGCTTCCACAATGTCCATGACTTCCCTAGGCATGTAAGGGAATTCAAGTCCATACTCCGTTGCCACCCGCTTGTGCAACACCCTCTGAGACCTGGCTAGTCTCGGTAAATTGCAGGTGACTCCATCCCCAGGGGGTATGCAAGAGTGTGGGGACCTCTTCACCAATCCCGTGGCATTACTCAAAATCACTGGCAGGTTTTCAAGCTTGGGCATTGAGGTGTTTCGGGTCGAGGGGGTCTCTACTTGTGGAACCTGTTCCCCCCTGGTAAGGTCTAGCCAGCCCACAACATCAGCGCAAGCAGCGGCCACATCATCCCCACACGACCACAACAACTTATCAGACATTGCATCGAACAACTCCTCAGCCTCTTTGGCCTCTGGTGAGGAGCAAAAAGATTCTAAGTCAGAGTCCCGTGATACAAATCTTTTTAGGGTTTTAGTACTCACGGTTCCCTCTGTGCTCTCTCCCGTAGACTGCAGTGGCCTTTCCAGGGCAATGGCTTTTGCCCGACGAGTAGCTCCTGGAGAGGGCTGTGAACCCTTCTTCCTACTGGGTGAAGGCTGTAGGAGCTCCACTTCCTCCAAGGCAGGCATGGTGGTGAAGTCCGTGAGGGTGGACGAGGCTGTGTCCATCACGCAGGGGTTGACGCCCGTGCAGCAGCAATGTCCTTGTTGGTTGTACCTGCAATAGTGGATGAAACCCCGATTTCAGGCCCTTTAGCCACAACATAAGTGATGTGTTCCTCAGTGGCCACACCTGTGACCCAATCCATGTGGAAAGCCCGAGGCAGTTCGGTGGGCTGCTCCACTTTGAAGGTGTACTCGCCACACCTTCGGCACCTGACGAACTGCCGGGAGTTTGCGACTGTCATGAAGATCCTGCCAGAAACTTAAACCCGGGCCGTCCTGGCCCTCAGATTCCACTGCGCATGCGCATGCGTGCCCGGGCGCGTGTACGTGTGCGGCCGCGCACAGGGAGACGAGCGCGCGCTCTAGTTAGCGCCAGTCAGCCTATTTAAACTTGGCCTGAGCAGACGGTCCCTGCTGTCTGCTCTACAGCATTGTGGTGTAACTAATCTGATCCTGATTCCTCTGTCCTCTTGACCCGGCTTACCTGTGACTACCCAGCTATCTGCCTGTACCCGACCTCGGCTTGTTGTGACCATCCTCCTGCCTCATCCCTTGTACCTTGATACCAGTCTGATTCCTGACCTGGCTTCCTTTGATGAACTTTGATTACCTGTATTGTTCCTGTCCGGTCTGCAGTCTGATCCCTGTTATGAACCTGATCACCTGTACTGCTCCAGTCCGTTCTGAGGTTCTGTTTCCTGCACCAAGTCTGATCACCTGTATTGATCCAGCCTGTGCCAAAGTCCTGCTATCCTGTTTGCCTGTTGAACCTGCTTACCTGTTCAGTTCCGGCCTGCTCTGCTGTCCAGTCTGTTAAGCTGTCCATCCAGACCCATCCTGCTCTGCTGTCCAGTCTGCTAAGCTGTTTGTCCAGATCCAGCCAGCTCTGCTATCCTGTTTGCCTGTTGAACCTGCTTACCTGTTCAGTTCCGGCCTGCTCTGCTGTCCAGTCTGCTAAGCTGTCCATCCAGACCCATCCTGCTCTGCTGTCCAGCCTGCTAAGCCGTTTGTCCAGATCCAGCCAGCTCTGCTATCCTGTTTGCCTGTTGAACCTGCTTACCAGTTCAGTTCCGGCCTGCTCTGCTGTCCAGTCTGCTAAGCTGTCCATCCAGACCCATCCTGCTCTGCTGTCCAGTCTGCTAAGCTGTTTGTCCAGATCCAGCCAGCTCTGCTATCCTGTTTGCCTGTTGAACCTGCTTACCTGTTCAGTTCCGGCCTGCTCTGCTGTCCAGTCTGCTAAGCTGTCCATCCAGACCCATCCTGCTCTGCTGTCCAGTCTGCTAAGCTGTTTGTCCAGATCCAGCCAGCTCTGCTATCCAGTTTTCCTGTAGAACCAGCTCATCCATCTGCATCCAGTCTACTCTGCTATCCAGGCCTCCACCCTGTCCGCTGAGTTGACTTGGTCACTCCACCGCTCTGTTGATCCTGCCAGGCACCCGTGCTCCTCCTCACTCCTGGGTCTCCTGTCCCCATACCAGGGAACCAGGAGTGGGAGACGCAAGGGAGGTCTCTCTCTGCAATATCGGGCTCGCACCACCAGGTACGTGACAGCGACCAACCCATCACATTTCCCACACAGCATTCTGAGGGCCTCCATATCTCCAATGGTGCACAAAACAAACCGCCCCTGTGGCAGCAGACGAATGCCCATGTCTGTGATTACCTGTGCCGGGCATCTGTACGCTTGCTGGACCCCTCACTGTAGGTATCCTGGGTCCAGATGCATGCTGCATATTCGGGAAATGGTGCATCTTGTTGAGATGGTAATGGTATGTTTTTCTCCACACCGAGAAGTCAACCAAGCCTCTTCTCCTTTCGCAACACACTCTCACGCGGTGCCTCGTGCGGGAAAAGATCAGCATAAACTCCTCCCACTGGGCGCTGGTGCCGTGTAACTTTGCGGGCTTTTCAGTACAGGCTCCTCCCACGCTTACGCACCTCAGTGAAAGTCTCTCCAAAATGGCGCTGATCTTTGATGGCGCAGTTCAAAAACACTTCACCCTCTATTCCAAGGCCCTGCGAGGTAACTGTAAATCCCAGACGAGCCCCCACGTGTAGCGGCCTTGACTTTTGGGCTTACCGGTTACCTCCGCTTGGCTTGTTGATGAAATGTCCAGGGGTTCCCAGGGTTAGTACCCAACAACTTTGGATGCTGACACAATAAAAGTCCTTTTAGAGGTTTTTATTCTTGCAGTGGTAACATCCAACAAAGCACAGTCTCAGATAGGAACAGAGGGCAAGGGTGAAGAAACTCAGGCACCTTGAACTGCTGACATCCACAAATGTCTGTAATCAAACCCAGAGAGTAGCCACTCGCAGCTGGGTACTTCAATGCCAGACAAACCTCTAGCCAGAGGTATGGCAGCTGACAATGTGATCCAGAAACTTGTTAAAAGTCTCTGACACAAAATGAACTTGCAACCGAAGGTGAATAGGAACCTTTCCCACAGTACCTGGAACTTTCTCTGTCTCCTTGACAGTACTGTGGAAGTGTGGATTCTTTAGTGTCCAAACAACTCAGCAACCAGGCTCCTCTTGAGATGCCAGCTTGTTGGCCCTCCTCCAAAGAGTCCTCCCCGGTCACTTATGCGAGCTGTGGTGCCCCTCCAATAATGAGAGCACACCGGGATGCCTTGAATCCTCCTTCAGTTACTGTGCCTCGGGCTAACCAGCTCCTAGACTCGGAAACAGACGGATCCTTGCCCCAGACTAGGTGACAGGTCAAACTGACCATGCTGCGGGACGGCAAACGTTTCAAGGCCCGGGACCCCTCGCGGGGCTACCCCGGTCCAGAAACAGGGCTGCGGCTGAACCCTGAACATGTGACTTCAGCACCTTAAGTACCCTTCCCCAGACTACACAGCGGGGCCAGACGCACCCACAGATTGGCTCCGGGGAAGACTGATACCTAAGAAGTCCAACCAGGCCTGTTTCTAGGCCTGTCATGTGTACCTCATTGTACTCATGACCAGGCAGAACCCTAGTACAGCCCAGCCAAACTGATGCCAAAGTTAAACCTGTACAATTAACCCTCAGAACCCTGTTATAGTTCTAGGGAAAAACTAAATTTTCACACATAGCGTACACTTGTGAAAGTGTCCCTGCTACATGTGTACTGTGGGATACCAGATATAGTGAATGCAGTTTCCTGGGTTTAGTAATACTATAGAGAATGTCTTTTTAAAAAGTGATCAGCTTGATGTAAAATAGGCTTTTCAATATTAGTTATCATTTGTCTATGTATAATTTGTTATTTATTTACTGTATATGTACATGGGAACCATATTTGCTCATGTATCACTGCACAATGTTTAAGCTTTACTGCTCCATCTCACAATGCAAGTTTATGAGTCGACTGACTCATTGAAAACAATGCACCCCCTGCAACATCTGTTAAAGTGAAGCTTTCCATTCCCCAAGCATGCAAATGCGGTGCCACCTTCAAAATCTGCTACTTTAAACGTTCCCCTTCTTTCTGCAACTCATGCAGCATAATTATGCTAAACAATGCTGGTACTTTTGTCAACAGTTTGCAACTCAGTTGACACCGTCTTCTCTAACTGCCCCCCCTGGCCGTTGACATATGCAGATGTAGTGTTCACTCCCGCAGGAGCCTGCTGCTTAGGTCTCTAAGGTTTTTTCCTGTAGTTGCTTGCACCCACAGCCAGGCACATAGTTGCAGTCACTCCCTGTGACCTTGGAAATGTATGTGTGCTGCTCAGGCTCAATAGAGAGGGGGTATGTAGACAGTACATCCGCAATTGCTGCTAGAGTGCTGGCAGGGGATGGAGCCAGTCCTGGCTTCTGTAATGATTCAAGGGAAGGAGGGTGGCCCCTGGAATCCTCACATCTATGGGCTGGGAGCAGTGCCGATCCTGACCTCCCTGGGGCCCTAAGCAAAATTCTGCTGAGGGGCCCTCTACCTGACCTGTGATGCCGTGAGCTATGTAAACCATTTGCCATTGCCACACAGTCACACCTGACACTTCAGCGCTCCCAATACAATCCTCCCTCCTTTAAACAAAACAGTCAAAGAATAAATACAACAATATAGAACAGACATTATATATTTATCTTTACATATCTGAGTGTGGATCCCCCCTTACATCAGGGTCCCCAGAGAGCCCCCCCCCTTACATCAGGATCCCCAGAGAGCCACCCCCTACATCAGGGTCCCCAGAGAGCCACCCCTTACATCAGGGTCCCCAGAGAGCCACCCCTTACATCAGGGTCCCCAGAGAGCCACCCCTTACATCAGGGTCCCCAGAGAGCCACCGCTTACATCAGGGTCCCCAGAGAGCCACCCCTTACATCAGGGTCCCCCCAGAGAGCCTCCCCTTACATCAGGGTCCCCAGAGAGCCTCCCCCTTACATCAGGATCCCCAGAGAGCCACCCCTCACATCAGGGTCCCCAGAGAGCCACCCCTTACACCAGGGTCCCCAGAGAGCCTCCCCCTTACACCAGGGTCCCCAGAGAGCCTCCCCTTACACCAGGGTCCCGAGAGAGCCATCCCCTTACACCAGGGTCCCCAGAGAGCACCCCCCTTACATTAGGGTCCCCAGAGAGCACCCCCCTTACATTAGGGTCCCCAGAGAGCACCCCCCTTACATTAGGGTCCCCAGAGAGCACCCCCCCTTACATTAGGGTCCCCAGAGAGCACCCCCCTTACATTAGGGTCCCCAGAGAGCACCCCCCTTACATCAGGGTCCCCAGAGAGCATCCCTATAAAGCCCCTCCTTACATCGGGGTCCCCAGAGAGCCCCCCATACATTAGTGTCCTCAGAGAGCCTCCCTACTTACATCAGGGTCTGCATCATTGCCCTTTACATCAGAGTCCCCCCTTGCACTGTAAGGTGGAATCCTGCATACTATGATGTAAAGGGGAACTCTGGGAATGTGGGGAGGACTCTGGTGACCAGAGAAAGAAACCACTAAGATAAGGGGGTTTACTGATATAAGGGGGAAACCTTTATATCAGTGCCCCCTTACAATATTGTATTGACCCCCCCTAGACTGGCCTGGCGGTGCTGTCACTGACCTCCTTTCAGGTGCATCATGCGGGGCTCAGTCAGTCGGCTCCAGCTTGGTGGCTCTGGTTTTATCCCATAGTTTCCTCTCCACAGTCCATACATGTCTGACTTCTCCCATGACCCCCATCCTGGCTGCGCTCCCTCTCTTGACTCAGGGGAGGTCAGAGGCTGCGGATGGGACAGGGGAGGTCAGAGGCTGCGGATGGGACAGGAGGTCAGAGGCTGCAAGGGGGGGGACAGGAGGTCAGAGGCTGCAAGGGGGGGGGGCAGGAGGTCAGAGGCTGCAAGGGGGGGGACAGGAGGTCAGAGGCTGTGAGGGGGGGGGGGGACAGGAGGTCAGAGGCTGCGAGGGGGGGGGGGGACAGGAGGTCAGAGGCTGCGAGGGGGGGGGACAGGAGGTCAGAGGCTGAGTGGGGGAGGCAGGAGGTCAGAGGCTGCGAGGGGGAGGCAGGAGGTCAGAGGCTGCGAGGGGGAGGCAGGAGGTCAGAGGCTGCGAGGTGGGGGGGACAAGAGGTCAGAGGCTGCGAGGGGGGGGACAGGAGGTCAGTCTGCGAGGGGGGGGACAGGAGGTCCGAGGCTGTGAAGGGGGGGGACAGGAGGTCAGAGGCTGCAGGGGGGGGGGGCAGGAGGTCAGAGGCTGCAGGGGGGGGACAGGAGGTCAGAGGCTGCAGGGGGGGGACAGGAGGTCAGAGGCTGCAGGGGGGACAGGAGGTCAGAGGCTGCAGGGGGGGGGACAGGAGGTCAGAGGCTGCAGGGGGGGGGGACAGGAGGTCAGAGGCTGCAGGGGGGGGGACAGGAGGTCAGAGGCTGCAGGGGGGGGGACAGGAGGTCAGAGGCTGCAGGGGGGGGGACAGGAGGTCAAAGGCTTTGAGGGGGGGGGCCCCAGGAGGTCAGAGGCTGCGGGGGGGGCAGGAGGTCAGAGGCTTTGAGGGGGGAGGGGGCCCAGGAAGTCAGAGGCTGCAGAGGGGGGGGGGCAGGAGGTCAGAGGCTTTGAGGGGGGAGGGGGCCCAGGAAGTCAGAGGCTGCGGAGGGGACGTTTTATTTTTAAAAATGGCGCCACTCGGCGCCATCGTGTCACTGGTGCCGCTGCCGCCGCCGCTGTGAGGGCAGCGGCGCCTGAAAAAAAGATGGCCGCGGGGCCGACATGCAACTGCGCATGCGCCAGCGCTGTTGCCGCTGCTCGGCAATTTTCGGAAAGGCGGGCGCATGCGCAGTTGCATGTCGGCCCCGCGGCCATCTTTTTTTCAGGCGCCGCTGCCCTCACAGCGGCGGCGGCAGCGGCACCAGTGACACGATGGCGCCGAGGGGCCCCAGAGCAGAGCCGATCCGCCGCGGGGCCCTACGCAGCTTGCGTAGTCCGCGTATAGGGCGGATCGGCTCTGGCTGGGAGACAGAGGGGGGACTGAGAAACAGGAGGGCTGAAAGAGTGTGCCTATCCGCAGTCCCTCCTCTGCCCCCCCCCCCCGCAGGCTCTATGTGCGGGCAGGTATGTGTAGAATGCCAGGTACCTGATGGCCAGCAGAGGCAGCACTGAGTCTCCCTCCCGATCCGGGGGTGCTATCACTGCTCTGCTCCTTCAAACGGTTCCTTGGCAGCCTCCGCCTCCCGCCTGTCCTCTTCCTCCGGACCCCCAGTCAGCCTGTTCCCCCGGCCCGGGCCGCATTGTTCTTGGAGCAGAGAGCAGGTGGAGGAATCAAGGTTCTGGGAGCGTCTGTTTGTTACCACGCTCCCGCTGTTGCTAAACTCTGCATAAAAGCCGGCCCACTCAGAAACCCCTGGTAGTACCGATGGCCAGTACATGTTTGGCTGGAGTGCATGAAGACAGAAACTGGTTGCAAAAAGGCTGCAGGAGATCAGCAGCACCGAGATGCAACAAAAGTTTAAAAAAAAAAGGGTAATACATAACAATAACATTTTTTTATGATCCCAAGTACAGTAAAACCTTGGATTGCAAGCATAATTCATTCCAGAAACATGCTTGTAATTCAAAGCACTCTTATAGCAAAGCGAATTTCCTCATAAGAAATAATGGAAACTCAGATGATTTGTTCCACAACCATTTATTCATAAGTCCTTCAGTCTATAGTCCATATAAAAAGATTATTAAATGTGATAGGTTGGGGAACCATACAATGTCCATCTACAAATGGAAGCCTCCACAAGGCGATTAGAATCAAAATCCAGCAGGAGCTACAGAGCATAAAAGAGAAAAGACTTCAAGAGAGGCACCTCTAATGCCGCGTACACACGGTCGGAATTTCCGATGGAAACAGTCCGATGGGAGCTTTTCATTGCATTTTCCGACCGCGTGTATGCCCATCGGTCTTTTTCTGTTGGAATTTCCGACGGACTTTGGATTGAGAACCTGTTCTTAATTTTTCCGACGGAAAACCTTTCTATCGGATTTTCCGATCGTGTGTATGCAATTCCGACACGCAAAATTCCGACGCATGCTCGGAAACAATTAGACGCATGCTCAGAAGCATTAAACTTCCCTTTTTAGTGCAGTCAAACGTTTTTTAAGGCGTGGTGTTATTGACCGTCGGAATTTGGTGTGACCGTGTGTAGGCAAGACAGTTTGAGCGAAATTCCGTCGGAGTTCCGACGGGAAAACCATCAGAGCTTTTTCCGACGAGAATTCCGACAAGTGTATCAATATGGTTACATTTAAAAAAAGGTATAACATTTAGTAACTCACATGGTTGATGATTAAAACAGGCACATCTAAGTATGCAAGCATCCGGGGTAAAGTTGTCCACATCGACCATCCTCCGCACCGACGGCTCTCACTGCTATTAGTCTGCAATCATGACCGGGAAGACTACCTTGCAGTAGAGCAATCTGAAAGCAATTGTGGAGCGCAGAGTGGAAGGGAGGACGTCGATGGCAGTGACGGTCCAAAGGATGGTCTACAATGGACAGCTTTACCCCGGATACCTGAATACTTAGATGCGCCTCTTTTAATCATCAACCATGTTGTACCTTCATTAAATATAACCATATTGCTACACTTAGAGGCACCTCTCTTCCCTTTTATATTCAGTTGTGACATGACACTACCCTCATATCAAGACTTCGCTTGTTTATCAAGTCAAAATTTATAAAAAAAAATTAAATTGGTTGTCTTGCAAAACTCTCTCAAATCAAATTACTCTCAATCCAAGGTTTTACTGTATTTTAGAAAACATTTAATGCAGTTAGGGTTTACATCTTACTTTAAAAACAACTAAAACATTTTAGAGGTGGGCAAAATAATCAAAAATATTGTCAAATTAGTTTAACCGCTTCCCGACCGCCTAACGCCGATATACGTCGGCAAAATGGCACGGGCAGGCAAAATCACGTACCCGGTCGGGAGCTCCGTGACCACGGTCGCGGGACCAGCGGACCCGATCGCCGCTGGTATCCCGCGATCGGGTTACGGAGCTGAAGAACGGGGAGAGGTTTGTGTAAACAAACCTCTCCCCGCGCTTCCTACACTGCCTGTCATTGATTGGCTGTTCCCTGTCATCGGGAAAGCCGATCAATGACGTCAGACGTACAACCACGCCCCCCTACTGTAAAAAAAAACACAACACGTCACACTGACTCCTCCCCGCCCCCTAGTGGTTAACTCCTTCACTGCCACTGTCATTTACATAGGAATCAGTGCTATTTAAATAGCACTGATTCCTGTATAAATGACAAATGTCCCAAAAATGTGTCAAAAATGTCCGATGTGTCCGCCATAATGTCGCAGTCACAATAAAAATCGCTGATCGCCGCCATTACTAGTAAAAAAAAAAAATATTAATAAAAATGCTATAAAACTATCCCCTATTTTGTAAACGCTATAACTTTTGCGCAAACTAATCAATAATCGCTAATTGCGATTTTTTTTACCAAAAATATGTAAAAGAATACGTATCGGCCTAAACTGAGGAAAAAAAATTTTTTTTATATATTTTTTGGGGATAGTTATTATAGCAAAAAGTAAAAAATATTGCATTTTTTTTTTTTCCAAAATTGTCGCTCTATTTTTGTTTATAGCGCAAAAAATAAAAAACGCCGGGGCGATCAAATACCACCAAAAGAAAGCTCTATTTGTGGGAAAAAAAGGACGCCAATTTTGTTTGGGAGCCACGTCGCACGACCACGCAATTGTCAGTTAAAGCGACGCAGTGCCGAATCGCAAAAAGGGGCCTGGTCCTTTGGCTGCCAATTGGTCCGGGGCTGAAGTGGTTAATGCTTCTAAACATGGTTTTGACAGTTAGGCTTCAATGGAGTGTAGTCATTATGGGGTAAAATAATGTAGAAAAGGTCACAGGGTTACATTTGGGTTCTTACAGCATAGGCAATGCCTATAGGAACAAATGTCATCTAAATGTTGCTCAAGGCTGGATTACATATCCTCTGTGCATTATTGTGTACAGAACATCCTTCCTTATTGCAGCACACCAGAATGCTGGGAGCATAGCCTAAGGCAGAGACTGTTCTCTGAGTTGGAGAAGGAAGATGTGAGGACTGGTAATGGAAATTATTAAATGGTCTTTGGATAATTTTTCAGTGCCTGAAAGTTGATGTGATGAAAACTAACCAATATCTGCCAAACAACAGTACTATTTGTGATTCTTGTGCAACCATCTTTCATGGCTATTGTATAACAGAGGTGTCCTGTTAACCCCTATAACCATAACTAATTCTCACCACTCGTTATCTTTCAGGTATGAATGCCTCTCTGTGTCTTGGGACACGGAGAGGCATTTATACCTGAAAGATAACAAGTTTGGCGCTCGTTTGGAGATAAGCAAAACCTTTATTATTATTCTGTGAGTTTTTTACTGTGAGTTTCTATTTTAATACTTGAATAAACTGCTTACTAAGCTATTATTTAAAGGTACTACACTATACGGCTCCCCCTTCATTTATTTTTCACCTACCACTCCGGCGATTGCCGAGAGAGATAAGGCTAAAGATACCAGGAGCCAGGGAAGGAAAAAGGAAACACGCCTAGGCAGAGCAGCACGTTAGAAGAAGAGGACAGCAGAACCCATAACACTATCTTTATGCGGTTAACCCTTTACCGCAAGGTAAGGGTCCATTACTTATCATAGTGTGCCCCGCACGAAGAGGAACGCCCCCCACTATTTTATGACACCCCACTGCACGAACACCCCTCCTGTATAAGGATCATATCACTTACACCGAGATTTGTAATCACAGTTATCAAACTGTCAAGGACTTTTTTTCTCTATATCACGGACCTATGTGCATGCCGCTGAGTCTGCTACTTGATTTTGGTCACATTTACCTCTTTACGGATATTTATTTCCAGCCACGTTCTCATATAATAACTTTGTGCTACTCTATTTTGATTTTTTTCTGTTGAAATCGCATTTTCTCTGTTAAATCGCATTCTGCGTTTTTTTGCAACTCAGTTTTTTGCAAATCGCATTCTGCGTTTTTTGCAACTCAGTTTTTTTTTGTGCATATCTATATATGTATAACTCTCTCTAGTCAAGCAGACTAGCTCCACTTATCCTTCACTATCTGCACCTTTAATGCATTGTGCACTTTCATTCACTGTTTAATTGTTTGTTTATTCTTGTCAGTGCATCTCACTTTCTGCACTATCATCACATTCCGCAGATTGAGATATCAACGTTTTTCTACACTGTATCACATAGCCAGTGTTATTATATATACCAGCACCTCACAGTTTTACTATATATACCGACACGTCACGGTTATATATATTTATTCTTTGCAGTATACACTTTATATTTTATATTGATCTACACCATATGTTCACCTAATATTTTTTATATATTTTATTGATATTGTTTATGTCTCATATTTATGATGTTTTACTAGCTATTATATGTATGTGTCATTAGTCATTTTGACACTCTCGCACTTTTTACATATTTATCTATCGGCCACCACTATTATCAGTATATTTATTGATCGCAGTACATTGTGCTTACCACTAGGTATCATTCACCTCATACTTAGAGACTGGTAGACGAGACAATACTATTGTCCATTACCATTGTATACATTAGGGGTTCACGCTTTTGCCCCAATACTGCCACCTTGAGGTAGATCTAATACATTCCCCTGGGGAACAGCGCAGCATCACCCCCACTTTTCTAGGCCTCAAGCTGGCACACTAGCTCAGAGACAACAAGAATACTGCCCGCAGTGCACCCGATCATCAACTTCCAGCTAAACCCCTTTAGCTGGCATACGACCCTCAAGTACCATATAAGTAATGGGTCCGGAACTTATTCCAAACCTGGGGTTAATCCTTGATCAGCAAAGACCAACATCATGCCACCAGCACACAAGGGCAAAACCTTACCCTTGTACACCCTGCCACACACGCAACGCTCGTTGGATCCCATCTTGTAAGCCCAGAGCCCACAAGTCTGTACCCACATCATTCAGGTGCACCCTGTCCCTCTTCAGGTACTGCCATGTCTCCACTTCCAGCTCCGTGTGACGAATGGCCAACCCCCCGTTCCGCACCACAAAGTCACTGATCTCCTTATTTACCTTCATCCTAGCCCGGTTAATTTTTTCAACAGAACGCGCCCCACGCCAACTGGTACGCGCCACCATGTCTGACCACACAATGATCATGCATGGGAAGGTACAGCGGAGCTGCCAAAAGTCGAATTTAATGTCCTTGATCAAATCCAACATGGTCCTGGTGCCTAAATCATCACCTCCCACATGTAATACTAACACGTCTGGGGGGCGGTCCAATGGTGCAAATCTATGCACTTGTGAAACTGTCCTACTCCAGAGCATGCCTGGTGACCCCAACCATTTTAAATAAGCTTCCCGGCGGAAAAATCCCAACTGTCTACCATCAGGACGGGCATCAACCCTCCTGGCCCCCCAACACACGTAAGAGTGGCCCAGAATCCAGACCATCCCGCATGTTCTTCCTAAAAGAAAAGAAGACAAACCCCCATACCACGTCAATACCAAATGTAACCATATAACAGGAAAAACACATAACCTCTACCTTATTCACTTATCATATCAGCAGATGAGGGCGAACATATGACTTAAACCTTCGTGACTCCCATCTCCCAATCCTTTTAACCGCCGCCTCATCCATACCCCATCTGACAGCCTCGGTAGCCGCCCCAATGCGGAATGAATGGGACGAAAACCTCTCCTTCCCCAGACTCAGTGCCCCTAGACACTTCTTAAAAACCGCAATAAACTGATACCTTGATAACAACCGTCCATCCTGGTGCACTAAAAGAGGGCCCCCTCCTTCCGGACGCAGAGTCAGGAAACCCTTTACCAAATTTATTGGGCACAAGGGGGAACCGGCCAACGAATACACATGCACCACCCGGCCCTTGCCCTGCTGATCAGTTTTAGATCTGCGCACCAGCATCGACAACCTATCTGCGTCGCACTTCACATCCGCTATCCCCAGTCCCCCATCGACCATCGTGGAGGAACTAACCAACTCACCAATCAGAAAAGCCCCAAAGAAGGCCAGCGCGAAGGCTGCTCTGAACAGCGATGTTTCATACTCCGATGAGCGTGTCACCCCTAATTGTGACAATAACCTGCCCAACAATGCAAAGGAAACCGGACGCTGAGTATCCCGGCCTGGTTTGGAACGCCTATAACCCTTTACAGCCTGCCTTACCCAAAAATCTTTTGTCAGGTCCTGAAAAAACATTCAACTTAAACCAAAAAGCTAACTCGGCCAATTTTCTATCCAACCCGGACACCCCATCTTCCAAATTCCTGGAAACGAAGTACAAAACTAACAAGCGAAGCTCTTGTTCTTCTTGCCCCCCTTCAACCTGTTGTACCAATGCCAACCATTCCCCCCAGACTCTGCTGTACGCTGACCACGTAGACTCGCTCACCGACCGTCTGATCCAGCCAGCTACTCTTCCAATGCTAACGTCCACAGCCACTTGGGACACGGGGCCCCACATTGTTCCGCTCCCGGAGCCAACTCCCGGAATTTGTCCCACTGAAAGCGAGACAACGCATCCGGACTACAGGCGGGGATGAAGCTGACACCCTGTTGATCACCTGTATCACCCCCAGATTGTCTCCATGAAACCTTACTTTTAGATTCTGAAAGGAATCCCCCCACAGTTCTACCACTAAGACGACGGGAAATAATTCCAACAGCGACAGGTTCTTCAGGAACCCTGCTGCCTTCCAAGACTCTGGCCAAGGTCCCGCACTCCACTTACCTTGGAAAAACGCCCCGGCGGCATATTAGCAAAAAAGTTATTTCCAAATCAGGCTGCTTCGTATAGCAAAGGATTTACAAAAGTTTGAGTATTTGAGGCTACCAGTTAAGGATAAGAGATGAGCTTGGGTTCAGGCCAAACACAAAAGTTGTCATGGCTGGGCCAATGAGCTGCAGTTGAGAGATTCCTTGCTCTGCAGGTGATGTACTCAGAGGGATGGGGATGCTTTGATATAATTGACCTTATATGGCCACGTTCTTCCTTTCAAATATTAATGACCATGCAGTGAAGGGCTGCCAGGAAAGAAGCAGCAACAGTCACTAATATTCCAGCAGCCTGAGCTTACTTCAAAATGAGCTCCAGTGGTGAGACGGGGGTGGATGATGTGGTGGATGACTGTCCACAGGTGCCATAGAATGGAGAGGAGGAAAGTTCTGAGGGAGAGGCAGAACAGTGACGAGGGAGGATTCTGTCCAGTGGCAGCTTGCAAAGGATCCCACTCTGGTGCCACTTCCCCACAAGTACAGGCACCTTTTATGCCTAGGGCCAGTCCACAGAACTGTAGCACAGGCCTTTAATATATCTGTCGTTTACAGCACCATTGTGGTTCTACAGCGCCCCTGCCTTCAAGTATATCAGCCATGGCACCACAGAGCTTGGTGGAGTCAGCTATTCAATGAGCAATGAGACAAGTCAGCCACAAAAGGCCCACATTCCTCCCTTTTCTAATCCCACCAACATTCTCTTTCTGTATCCTCCATAGTATCTATGGCCTCTTGTGACAGGGAGGGAAGTCACACAGGGAGTTTCATAGGCTTAGGATATGCCATGTTGAGAAAATAAGTGGGTCATGAGGCCACACTGAAGAGAGTAAAGCAGCCGTTTAAACCTTTGCAGCATTATCCTACATGCACCCTGCCATCTCCAGAAATATCCTTCCCACGGCAGGTGTCTTCAGCTGCTGGAGTGAAATTGAAAACATCCCAGCATTTTAATGCCAGCTTTGCAGCTGCTCCCATTCCAGCTTGTACAAGCAGCCCCCTTCCATCAGTTTATGGCCTATGGTAAACCACAGTGGCAAGTATCCATTATTAGTAAACCATTATTTTGTCCAGGCCATCCCAACCCTTCACCAGCATGTGGAATGTAATGTGCCTGTGTCAGCAGCAGAGTACACATGGACACCTGGCTAAGTAAGCATGGGCAGGGAAGCTTCATATCCTTGTGGCAGCCGAGACAGATGGGGTAAACCACTAGAACTGTTGCGGCCGAATGTCTTGTCCAATGGTGACAACACAGTCACCTGCACCCCGTTCGCCTCACCCTCCAACTCCATGGAACCATCATTAACCCCCAAGCATATGCACTGTTCCAGACTAAATGCCGCAATGCTCATATGCCTGGAGGAAAGGAGCCACACTGGGCGAGAGCTACTAGCAGCTTCCCAGGCCGAAGCCAAGTAGTTGCTGACCCCACCCCATCTTTCGTCAGGCAAGGTCATGTTTGCAAATGGCACTAGCCTGCTGGTTGCCCATCACTTGGGACAAATTACACATATACCTTGCCTTCCACATGTTCTAAACTTGGTGGCGCAACAGTACATCATGAATACCTTGGCTTCTAGATCATCATTCATTGGGCCAAAAAAAGCACTCTATACAGTCAAACCTGTCCAGTATTTGCCATGCAGAAAGCAGAGCCAACATCAGCTGCCTGCAAACTATTTCATTTGTGACACCCCCACACACTGGAACTCAACATTGGTTATGCTGCAGCGACCTGAACTGGTGTGCCATTAATCAGTCCCTTTGTTATTATGGTACAAGGACAGGTTCTGGGAAGGTAGGGTTAATTTCAATGTTAATTACTTATCATTCAGAATACATGCAGAATTTAGCAGCTTTTGAAGAGGGGACCAAAATGGTAAGTCACGACTAGGACTAGGGACTAGTTATACAGTTCCTCTTGTGTTCCTCCTGGAGCACATATTATATGGCCTGATATCCTGGGCACTGGAGGTACAGCAGCAAGGGGGGGGGGGGGGGACTTTGCACTGTGTCAACAGGATCTTTTGCCCAATACCTCTATCCTTGTATGAAGCAGTACAAGGAAGGAGAGGGTTGGAATGTTGGCAGTTACATAGTTAGTAAGGTTGAATAAAGACACCAGTCCATCTAGTTCAACCTGAGTGAGGGTGCATGTCTACAATTGTCCCTATCCCTGTACATTGTGTCTCATTAAAGTGGAAGTAAACCCTTCCATATGACTTTGGCCTACAGGTAAGCCTAGATTAAGGCTTACCTGTAGGTCCAATAAATATCTCCTAAACCTACATGGTTTAGGAGATATTTAGAAATGAAAAGGCTTTGCTGTCTACGGCACATGCGCCGTAGACAGCGGCGCGCAGGCGCACTGAGGGCGCACTGAGGATGCCGAGATCACGGCGATATGCCGATCTCGTGCGCATGCACGGGAGTGACATCATCGCCGCTCCAGCGAATGATAGCGCTGGAGCAGCGAGACGCGGAAGTCACTCCGGCCCTGGATGGCGGCGCAGAAGATCGTGGATAAGGACCGCTTTGGGGGCTTCGTTTTCAGGTAAGTCTTTCATAATGAGCTAGTATGCTATGCATAGTAGCTCATTATGCCTTTGCCTTGCAGGGTGTTTTTTTTTTTTTTTTTAAGAGGCTTTACTTCCTCTTTAAGATGCTCATCTATTATACATTTAAGGTACCCATATAGCACTGTGTTTGCATTCTCTACACATACATCCCACACTCAAATCGTTCCCTACCCACAATCCAAGGTCCACAACTCACATTCATATACCAGGGCCAATTTTGGACAGAAGCCAATTAACCTACCAGCATGTCTTTGGAGTGTGGGAGGAAACCGGAGTACCCCGAAGGAAACCCATGCAGGCACAGGGAGAACATGCAAACTCCAGGCAGGTAGTGTCGTGGTTGGGATTCGAATCAGCAACCCTTTTTTACTGCTAGGCGAGAATGCTACCCATTACACCATTGTGCCGCCCGAGGCAGTGAGGAGGAAGAAATAGGGCGAGGGTTAAGGGAGCATTTCACTTCTCACAGGAATTGTATGCGAGTGGGGTGAGTCTGTTGAAGACAGTTTTGTCCTCAGCCACACTGAGGACTTGGGGTCCTCTGCTGCATGCAATTTGTAGCAAATGGGGTCTTTTATGCTCAAATGCCTGTTTTTTTTAAACCACAGTATGTGCTGTAGTTTGACGTGCTGTTTGAGAGGGCATTCAGCACAGCAGGTTTTGTTGTAAAGAGAGGAATCTACCTATCCCCCGACAGTGTGGACCAACAGACTTTAAACTAGTCCCAGGTTACCAATGGGTACTTCAGGCCTATTATGGTCATCTAACACTAATGGTGCCACGCAATGTTTTTGCTGCTTTCCAATGTTTGCTGCAGGGTAAATCTTGTATTGCACCTTAAAGTAGTTGTAAAGCCTAATGCCGCGTACACACGATCGGAATTCTCATTGGAAAAAACTCTGACCGTTTTTTTCCATCGGAATTCCGATGGAATTCCGCTCAAGCTGTGTTGCCTTCACACGATCACACCAAATTCCGACGGTCAATAACACAGCGGCATAACACACGTTCGACAGCACTATAAAAGGGAAGTTTAATGCTTCCGAGCATGCGTCGAATTGTTTCCGAGCATGCGTCGGAATTTTGCGTGTCGGAATTGCATACACACGATCGGAAAATCCGATAGAAAGGTTTTCAGTCGGAAAAATTGAGAACAGGTTCTCAATTCAAAGTCCGTCGGAAATTCCGACAGAAAAAGACCGTTGGGCATACACACGGTCGGAAAATCCCTTCGGACTGTTTCCATCGGAAATTCCGACCGTGTGTACGCCGCATTAATGTTTTTTTACCTTTAAGTATGAATAAGTAAATTAATAAATGATTACACACACTAATTATATATATATATATACACACACACACGTCTAGCTCAGTGGTAGATGTGTTTTCAGTGAGTTCACAGCCAACAGGAACTTCAGCTTAACGGCGTGGTAGCCCACTTTTATTAAAGTGTTGGGAACACTACAAGATTTGCTGGTGTGAAATGGATGACATGTTGTGATTGGACACAGCGGGAGCCAGTGGGTCCCGCAGACCCGATATCTGCTGGGACCTGCCGCTCGCTCCTGAGGCAGACAGAACAACGGTCTGCCCATGTAAACAAGGTAGATCGCCATTCTGTCGGAGGGGGAAGATGGAGATCATGCGTTTCTTTCCCCAGTCAAAGCACCTCCCCCACAGTTAGCAAGCACTCCCAGGGAACACATTTAACCCTTTGATCACCCCTGATGTTGTTAACCCTTTCCCTGCCAGTGTCATTAGTACAGTGACTGTGTATTTTTTAGCACTGATCATTGTATTGGGGTAACTGGTCCCCAAAAAGTGTCAATTAGTGGGATTTGTCCGCCGCAATCCCACTAAAAAATTGCTGATCAACACCATTAAAATAAAACTAAAAAATTCCATAAATATATCCCATAGTTTGTAGACGGTATAACTTTTGCGCAAACCAATCAATATATACGCTTATTGGCTTTTTTTTGCCAAAAACATGTAGCAGAATACATATTGGCCTTGTGACAGACCTAGCCGGGATAAATCACATGGTCACAAAACCTCCACTTAATATATAACAGATCATATCTGTATAGATGGTGTGACAGACCTAGCCGGGACACGGGCTTTTTGAGAGGACTACATGCTAGCCTCCTGCCAGCTGATCACGGGCCCCCCAAAATACACTCTCTGTATATGCATTTGGCATTAGAAATAGACTAGCATCTGACACCTTGTGTCCCATTCAATGTCATGAACTCAAGCCACCTGTCTATTGTGTAAATGAGGCTGGTCTGGCTTGTAAGGTGTATTCCACACACTGTCAGATGCTAATGTCGTCAACTCCAGACAGCCTGTCTGTTGCCTTGTGTAATTCTAAAGAATATTTCACCTATTGTTGTATGTGCTAATTAACCCTGCAATTGAATGAAGGAGTCCAGTGTTGATTAAGGTAATTAGCTCATGCTAATTAAGTTAGGTCTTAGTCATCTGGCTCTATAAAATTGTGTGACATGTCAAATAAAGATGAGTCCATGTTGGCACCAAGCAAGTGTTGTCTCGTTTGGTGCTTGGGAGCGGTTGGAATATCTGATATCCATATCCAGACTTGAAGGAAGTGATATATGACGAACGCACTCAAGAGGAGTGTAGGGACGTTCCGTCACAGGCCTAAATTGATGAAGAAATTTGATTTTTTACACGTTTTTATTGGGTATGTTTTATAGCATGTTTTTTTTTTTTTTTTACTTGTTGGTCTTTTTGTTTAGAGCAAAACATGTGGAACTATGGCCTATCATTAAAAATATGAACTGCAGTGCTTAGTTCTAAGTGCATCTGCACTTACAGTCCCCAGCAGAGTCCCTCAAATACCTGTTGAGCCTGCCAGGGAAGTCCACCTAATCCAGCTTCCTGTGATGGGGTAGCGCCGCTCCTAAATTTAGAGCATGCCGCTGTCATGTAGGCTGTGCCTGCTTGAACTAGGCGGGATTAAAAAAAAAATTGACCTTTAGCTTGTCAATCATTGCCTGGCCACACCTTGTCCTGCCCAATGCATTCAGGAATGAGACCAGTGCCTCTGTTGCTAAAACCGTCCCCTGGGGAACTGCATTTTTTAGGAGGGTTGCAGGGTATACAAGAATGGAGGATTTTGCTCAGTCAGGGAAGGCAATTGGAGTTTTTACATCATACTGATTGTGCCTCACATAGTAACTGGATTTGGGACTTTTTTAGATGGTGATGCAGAAGCCCTTTAGATGTTCTTTAAGGGCCCTTTTATACTTTCCTTCTACTCAGAGCAACCTGCCATCAAAGTCCAACCAACTCACTGATTAACCACTTCTTGCCAGCCTGCACATCTATGTTGCCTTAGGTAAACATACCAAATCCATACTTGCAATCGGGGCTTTCCGATCATTTGACCACTGACTGCCAATCACAGAGGTCACATGATTGGAATGCCCACCTCCACTTCCCAGGATTTCGATCCACTTAAAGGGCTGGGAGGCAGCAGGAAGGGGTCGATTGTGTATTTGTCCGCAGTTAAAGTTAGGTTCAGTGGGAGGTGGTGATTGGCTCCTCAGCAACGCCGATAGTCAAGCAATCTGAATCCGAGCAAAACTGGGGTTTGTGTATAAAGTATGTTTAGCTGGTACTTCAGATCAGTTTGCAAGAATTTAGATGTAACTTAAAAGCATCTTACTGGTGCTCCTGGCCTTCAGTTGGCCTCCTCTGACCTGCATTTGGCCCCCCAAGCTGCTTTCGCATTCCGACTTGAACATGCCTAGGGAGGTTTTTAAACCATTCTATTAGCTTATTCATAAAATTATGAATTTGAAAGACTGCAACATAATTTAAACAAGAGGATGCAGTATGGCTGACTTTTATTTTCAGATGTCTATACAAGTTGAATTTAGTGAAAACTAAAATGCAAATACAGAAACACTGTACAGACACCAAGAGAAGCATACAGGCAGTAACAGATATCAGACAATGCCATCTCGAAACCAATTCCAGAAACTTCATATAGTTAGAGGAGATCTTGTCAGCAGCTTCTGTGGGGGAAAAAAAATAAATTATATTATTCCACTAAATAATATGTATCCACACTGGTCGTACAACTGCATTATAAAAATAGAACCGGGCCAATCAATATACTGCTTTACATCAAAACTACCCTTAAGTGGTTGTAAAGGCTCCCCTTAATACTTACCCGAGTCCCATTATGATTCAGCAATGTTCACAAGAGCCTCGGTTCTCCGAGGACTGTCCCACCTCATTGGCTGTTAATCACAGCCAGTGAGCCAATGAGCAGAGGGGATGGGGCTGAGCTATGACTGTGTGAGAATGGACACAAGCTGCTTGCTGTGGGGGCACTTGGCAAAAGGGAGGGGCCAGGAGCGTTGGCAGGGGACCCGAGAAGAGGAGGATTGGGGCTGCTCTGTGCAAAACCATTATACAGACTCGGTAAGTATTACATATCAGATTTTTGTTTAGTTACCCTTAAGTCTGTTAGGGATACAGTTCTAGCAGTATCGTAACATGACATCACTGAACTCAAAAGTAACATTTTCACAGTAAATGGTCCAGTTAGAAACATTATAAAGGCCATATATTACTTACTTAAGTCACTGACTTTAAACAAGCATGGATATAGCATGTGCCAGACACCAGATCTGCACATGCATGTTCTTGGCTAATGGTTTAATTAGTCAGTCAAAGATGACTTAAGTGACTGTCCCTTCAACAAAACCTGACAACAGAACTCAAGAGCAAGTACCTAGAGGTGCCTAAACATGCCTATGGCTACTGTCACTGCTTTGTTCTAACCAAAGAAGGGCTGTTCTGATTAGGTAAAGTTCTACCACTTCATGTTAGTGCCATAGCGTGCCTGCTATCCCATGTTTATTGGTCTCATCACTACCACTGACTGCCTCGCTGGCCAACTTGTGTTATGTGAAGGTATTTCCATGTGCCTGCACTTTATATCTGTCAAAAGATATAATTTTTGGCTGTTAAAAGCAGCAGAAACACTTTAAACTACGACAGGAACATCCAACTTCAAAGCCAAAATTTCAATTTGGGGGTTCCAGTAAAGGGTATTAATGCTACAGCATGCAAAAATATTTTATACAACTATATGTCCATATGGCTTCGATACATATTTTGATATATAAATATACTGTGTCTTTACAAGTACTGGTAGATCTATGCAGTGATTGTCTGTGGTTCAAAACTCTGGTTATGCACAGCTTCTGATTTTTTTTTTTTCATTCCACTGTATATTCCAGCCATCAATACAATCTACAGAGTCATACAATTCATAAGAAAAGGATTATTGAATGGCAGCACTCTGCAGATCAGATGTTTCGGCAAGTCAACTATTAGGAGGATCGCCAATGAACCTCCAATGCTGAGCATCTTTGATTCTATGGCATCCTATAAGATAGGATGAAAAAGTATGACTAACAAAAAGGTGCAAGAGCTGTTTGCCTTAAAACTTATAATGAATCGTATCCCCTTTGGCTAAGTTATACTGATTTGTACCACACTTTGCCCAACAATGGATACCAAATAGAGTCACCCTTGCTCTCAAAATTGTGTCCCTGTTTTTCTTAAGGAACGAACTTAAGGAACGAACTGTATATCCAATCATTTCTTGGATAAAGCATTACTTACCATCTTGTTTTTACTGATGTTTTACACAGGGGTGCTCATATTCAGCATAGCCATTCTCACCTGAGGAAGAGAAGGAACATTAAGATGGAATGAAATGAAGACAATGCAGAATAAGACTGTTAAAAAGTAACCATGCATGAAGGTCCTCAATCTTAATGGAGGTGGGCATTCAGCTGGAATCAGGTTCATACATGTTTTTTTTTCAACCTTCTGCATTACCATAGTTAAGCTGGCCATACATCATCGTTCAATTTTCTAATTGTTAATGGGGTCAAACTGATGTTTTTTTTGACTGTAATGATCATCAAAATTCAAAGGAGCAAAGTGAATTTTTTTTTTTTTGAATGAACAAAAATGCTCTGTGAATGTGGTTTATGTTTGGGTAAAATAAATATTGTAATGAAACATTTAATACTACTGTGATACCATTACAATAGCCATAAAATCAGAAACCCACCCAAGCTTCCAAACATCTTAAAAATGATTTTAAGACATTTTGCGTAATTGTTTCAGTACACATATCCAATGGTATGGAATAAGATATAGTATACAGTGTCTCTTTATAGGGTATTCCATACCGCAAAGCATCTCTTGGGTCTTGCTCATTTCTTCAGGACAAGGACAACCCAATCTTAGTCATGTCATTTTTCAAAACATCCATTTCTACAAAGCATGTATACAAAATGGGCATATGTCCGAAAATCACTTCCATAACCCCCCCCCCCCCCCCCCCCCCCCCAAAAAAACGAAGTTACACTCACCGGTAACATCTTTTCCAAGAGAGTCTTTCAGGACAGCCACCTTTCAGAGACCTCAGCTCCTCCCTTCTCAGGAAACACCGCCTCCACTAGAGCTTTAAGCTTCAGTTTTCAACAAAAACCTCCGGCCAGTCTAGGGAGACACAAGAACATATGCCAACCTTCACTTTCCTGATGCTCACATGTCCCAGTGGCGAACTGTTATTTGGGTGGGTACCGGTGCTGTCCTGAAAGACTCTTGGAAAAGAAGTTACCGGTAAGTGTAACTTTGATTTTCCCCCTTTTGTCTTTCAGGACAGCCACCTTTGAGAGGATAAAACGAGCACTTACCCTAGAGTGGGACTACCACTTGAAGAACTTTACGCCCAAAGGCCTGGTCTTTAGCAGATAAAGCCTTCCTGTAGTGCTTAACGAAGGTGGTAAAGTTTGACTATACTGCCGCTCTACAGATTTGCTCCGGTGTAGCACCAGCCCACTCTGCCCGAGATGTCACCATAGCCCTGGTGGAATGCCCCCCCCCATACCCTTTGGGGCCTCCACCCCCTTGACTACATATGCCTGGCTAATAGCCAACTTGGGCCATCTAGCCATCATACACCTATCACCTAGAGGCTTTGGAACCCCACCTAGCCCCTGAAAAGGAAACAAAAAAAAAGTAATTGGAGTTTCTGAATTGTGCCGTACTATCCAGGTACCTTAGAATGCACCTAACATCTAGCTTGTGAAAAATATGCTCCTGTTCCCTCACAGGATTTGAAAAAAAGTAGGCAAAATGATTTCTTGGCCTCGATAAAATTTAGAAGAAAATTTTGGCAAAAGCCGGATCAGTTTTAACCACTCTCCGATATGGAAAAATTTGAAGAAAAAGGTGCCATAATCGAGAGGGCTTCCAGCTCACTAACCCTCCTTGCGATAGTGATCTCTAAAAAAAAAAAAAAAAAAAAAAAAAAGTTTCTGTGTCGGCAACTTGACTGCACAAGACTCCATTGGCTCAAAGGGTTTCCCTATAAGAGCCTGCAACACCAGAGAAAGGTCCCACTTTGGGAAAGGGTGGATTCTAACTGGTCTTTGTGCTGCTTAGGGCTTTAAAGAACCTCAATCCCCAGGGGTTTTCTGCTAGCTGTTGCAGAAAAACACTTGCCAGGTCAGAGAGCTAGGGGCCAATCCCTTGTCTGCCCCACTCTGCCCCACTCTGCAGGCACTCCGGTACTGCTACTGGGCTGTGTACATTAAAAGAGCTTTCTGCACACCAAGTAATAAACTTTTTCCGGACTTTTAGGTAAATGGAGTGAGTCTTTTCCCTGCAACTTAGAAGGGTTGCCACCAGTCAGAAACCCTTACCCTTCAGCATCTCATCCTCAATAACCAGGCTGCTAGAGTCTATCTCTCCACCTGGGGACAACAGATGGGACCTTGAGAGAGGAGGTCTTCTCGGACCAGCAACACCCAGGGGTGCTCCACAGCCAGATCTCTCAGAAAGTAAAACTTGCTTGCTGAGGAAGCCTGCCGGCTGGTTTAACTCCCCGTTCAGATGTACCACCGAGAGTGACAACACTGTGGCGTTGGCCCACTTGAAAATTGCTTCTGTCAGGACCCACTGGGAACTGCTCCTGGTGCCTCCCTGAGGGTAATATAGGCAACCACTGAGAAGTTGTCGGAGCGGACCTGTACCTGTTGGCCCTGAAACTCCTGCTGGAAGGCTTTGACAGCTAGTGCAATCGCCCTCAACTCCCTCCAATGCGAGGACCTCTTTGCATCCTCCACTCTCCAGGAACCCTGCACCAGCCATAGGCCTAGGTGTGCTCCCCGGCTGGTGCCGCTTACATCAGTCATGATGGTCCTGGACACCGGCAGTACCCATTCTAGGCCGTGGGAAAAGTTAGCTGTCTTTCTCCACCACCACCACAGGGATCTCTTTACCTGTACTGGTACTTGAACCGCCGAGTCCAGAGACCTCTGACCCTGGTCCCAAACCCCTAGAATGAAGTGCTGCATGTGTATGCCTGCCCACTGTATGGCAGGGAGGTCTGCCATCAGCAAGCCTAAGGATGACATGGCCTGTCTTATCGAGACCTGGTGATTGCACTGCAGAAATGCCATCGCCTTGTCCACCTTTTGGACTTTCTCCTGAGGGAGAAAGACCCTCTGCTGGGTTGAGTCCAAGATGTAGCCTAAGAAGGTGACCCTCTGGGATGGGACCAGGCTTGATTTTTCTAGGTTCAAGAGCCATTTCCAAAACGCTTCTTGCCTCCTGCAGATCCTGGACCAACTGCTCCCGGGGAGAGAGCAAACAGGAGCAGTTTGAATATTTGGACAATCAAAGCAATACCTGAGTCGCAGAAAAGCCAGGGTCGCCACCATGGCTTTCGTGAATATGCGGGGGGGGGGGGAGTATAGGCCAAAAGGAAGAGCCCAGAATTGCAGATGGGCTGTCTCCTCCCCAGACCTTACTGCTAACCTGAGAAACTTCTGAGATGGGAATATGCAGGTTGGAGTCTCTCAAGTCTATGGATGCCATGTAGTAGAGCTGCACGATTCTGGCCAAAATGAGAATCACGTTTTTTTGCTTAGAATAAAGATCTCGATTCTTCTGGCGCAACATATTATACAAAAGAATTGGGCTAACTTTACAGTTTAGTTTTTTTTAATTCATTAAAGTATTTTTCTCAAAAAAAGTTTTGTTTGAAAGACTGCTGCGCAAATACAGTGCGACATATAATATTTGGGGGTTTTAAGTAATTTTCTAGCAAAAAAATATGATTTTAACTTGAAACCAACAAGTATCAGAAAAAGGCTTTAGTGTTTAAGTGGTTAAACTTTCCTCATTTACACCCAGAAGTTCATTCCTTTGATCTAAGGGACAATATGTTACAATGTTTATCGTTAGCTCTGCTGTCTGAGGAATGTTGTGATACTTGGCAGAGTGCCTGTTTTTTTTGTTTTTGTTTTGTTTTTTTGACTGTCAAAGCTGTCGGCTTCAGAAAATTCTGTGCATAGAGAGAAAATCGGGAAAATGCTTTGTTAAGATCGCGAGGGGGAAAAGATTGCGATCTCGAGTCTCAACTATTAATCGTGCAGCTCTACCATGTAACAGTCTGGAGGGAGCAGCGCCTTCACTGAGAAGACTTGGGGCTCTTTCACACGGACGTGTACATCCGTCGATCCCCACTGAGCAGGCAGATGACAGGTCTGTCTCTACACTCTGTGCATGGACAGACCTGTCAGAGCGCCGCTCTCCCCTATGGGGGAATCGGATGACGATGGACCGTAGTGTCCGTCGTCACCTGAGCCGATGGCGGATGGAAAAATAGGGTTTTCCTCGGTCACACTTTTTCGGATTGGAGTGGGTCAGATGTCAGCAGACATGTCACCACTGACATCCGTCCCTCCATAGACCTCTATGGAGTGTCTGTTCAGGTCCGCCTAAAAAAAAACTGACAGGCGGACCTGAACGGTCCGTCTGTGTGAAAGGGACCTTAGTCCATGCAGAACCTTCTATAGGTAACTGAAAGATTGAGAGGTTTCTGGTTTAAAGTGAGCCTGAACTTCAAGGGTTTGTGTACCACTAAGACTTAGGAGTAGAACCCTCTGCCTATATCCCCTGCCGGGACCTGCGCCACTACTTCCTGCTGCTCCAGTTCTTCCAAGAAGGATCAGGGCCGTCTTTACCGCAGGGCAAATGGGGCAGCTGCCCAGGGCCCCGTCACTGTTTGGGCCCAAAGCAGAGCTGCCGGTTAAGCCCACGCGCTGCCTGCAAATCGGCGCTGAAAATCCCCACACACAGCCAGGCAGAAAGTCTGTCATTGTCATCAGCGGCACACGCACAGTGCAGCAGTTAGTGCTGTATCTTTTCGTTTGAGGAGCGGGCCACGTGTGGGCGGGGCCTTGAGCTCCACTGACGCTCTGGCCCCGCCCCTTGCTATGTGTACACTGCACCTGATCGAAGGAGTAGTGAGACCACGGCGCAGCGTGGAGTGCTGCCTGCCTGGTGCCCGGTCAAGTGAAACTCAGCTAGCAGTCTGTGTGGAGAATTGCCCCATCCCCATGCCCTAAGCCTGATGAAACTTCCACATCAAACCTACTTTGGTGAATTACCAATAAAATGCATCTTAATTCCTGTTTTCCTTGATTTATTAGCGATTTTGAATATTTCTATGCACAACGAAGGGAAGGGGGGAAGAGTCCAGTGATGGCAAAGTTCTGATTGAACGTAAAGCGTAAGGGGGAGGAGCTACGCATGACGTCACCCGCTGCTGCCCTTCGGAACTAATGAGATTGTCGGCTTTACATGCTGTGTTTTTATCATCTTTATATGAGTAGTTTGTGTTTGAACACAAAAATGTTATCTTATACTTAAGCGGTGAGCACTTAGATCTTTTCTTTCTACCCATGACCTGGTGTCCTTGCTGAGATCTAAGGATACATGAGAGAAGTTTATGGTCCGTGTTAACCCTTTTGATACCCGCTTGCATGACCACCTGTTTGCACAGGGGTCCATGCCATAAGGTGAGAGTGAGAATTGTCACGCTACTGTGAAAAAAATGACTTACGTCAGTGCTACAGTTTGAATTTAAAACGTATTTGTGTAAACCAGGGCTTGACAAATTCGCTTGGAATCTAGGAGCCAGGTTTTTTTTTTTTTTTTTTAACGACATGGAGACAAAAGAGGGGAAGATGGCCCCCGTCTGTCTCCAAGTCATTGCAGGGCAGAAGCAACTTCAAATCGTCACTTCCGCCCATAGGTCTTAAAAGGGACATTTTATTATTTTTATTTTTTTCAAATGACAATTTTTTTTTATTATTGCATTTTAGTGTAAATGTGAGATCCGAGGTCTTTTTGACCCCAGATCTCATATTTAAGAGGCCCTGTCATGCTTTTTTCTATTACAAGGGTTGTTTACATTCCTTGTAATAGGAATAAAAATGACACAATTTTTTTTTAAAAGGACAGTGAAAAAATGTCTAAAAGTAAAATAAATAAGAATTATTTTTTTTTTTAAATGCACCCTGTCCTGCCGAGCTTGTTTGCAGAAGTAGTGAGTAGTGCCCGCATACGAAAGCGGTGTTCAAACCACACATGTGAGGTATTGCTATGATCGGTAGAGCGAGAGCAATAATTCTAGCCCTAGACCTCCTCTAACTCAAAACATGCAACCTGTAGAATTTTTTAGACGTCGCCTATGGAGATTTTAAAGGGTAAAAGTTTGTCGCCATTCCACGAGCGGGCACAATTTTGAAGCGCGACATGTTTGGTATCAATTTACTCGCCATAACATTATCTTTCACAAGATTAAAAAAATTGGACTAACTTTATTGTTGTGTTATTTTTTAATTAAAAAAAGTATTTTTTCCCAAAAAAGTGCGCTTGTAAGCCCGCTGCGCAAATACGGTGTGACAGAAAGTATTGCAACGACCGCCATTTTATTCTCTAGGGTGTTAGAATAAAAAATATATATAATGTTTGGGGGTTCTAAGTAAAAGGGAAGGAGATGGGCAGGCAGAGAAAACAAACAGCTCCATTAGCATTGCTGGGTGTCATACCAATGGCCACCACAAGAGGACGCCAGATTCTAGAAGGTATCATAGGACTGCAAAAGGCGGCAAAGCCGCGGCCTCAATTACCGGCGGCGCGGTCCATCGCAATCGCGCGCGCGGGGGGATTGCACTATGGGAGACAGGATACCCCCAGCTGTGCTGCCCCGGGCGCCAGGTCACTAATTCTAGTCGCCAATGCGACCTGGCGACCGGGGTTTGTCGAGCACTGGTGTAAACTGTGAAGTTAATTCATAGTTTCCACAATCCAACTAGTGTCGGGTGATTTTATATAGCGTATACCACATTTACCACTGACTAATGTAGAGTTGTAATGCAAGGAGATCAGCTAAAAGTAGTTGGATCTGTATGTGCATTATAATTAAATCGAAATTAGTTGATTAATCGATAAAAAATAAAAATAAAAAATTTTAATCAGTAACAGCCCTAAATATAATATAATATATATCAATTCAGTTTGGGTTGTCCTCAGCCTAAAAAGGCAGCCAAGACCTGAGAAACACAGCTGTACAAGATACCCTAAAAATAGATAGCATACTACAGTAGGTATTGATTCATGCCATTGGATATTTATACTGAAGCAGTTATCCAATGTCTCATGTCTTTTCAGTAAAATGGGAAGCCCTCCCAGCTTCCAAGTTGGATCAATGTATAATAAGCAACGTATATTTTTTTGTTTGGTTGATCGTTATTTCTTGCATGTATTGAGCTGCTTGACAACCGCTCCAGTCTGTGGAAATGTGGTAAGCGTTATAAAAATCCTTTAGCACAACTATCAGTATATTAGGTGAAAAACCTGAATGGGTGGCTATAGAGGAGAACAGTGACTAATAAAATCCCAATAGACTACCTTAAATGGCAACTCGGTATGAATAGGTCCCCCCTATCCTTGTCCCTACGTTAGAGAACTCCCTGGCCACATGGGATAGAGTCCGGCCCAATCCCAATCTAGTTTCCTTCTTTTCTCCTCTGGCCCATCTGTTCAATAACCCAGCCTTCCCTCCAGGTCAAGACCCTGAGGCTTTCGGCTGGTGGCTCAACAAGGGGCTATACTGCATTGGCCATTTCCTTATCCCGAGGTCCTTTCACGTTAATGCATTGTAAGCCATGGCTGAAGTTGCCAACATCGGAAACCTTTCGATTTTTTCAGATTTCTAATTTTCTTCAGTCATTGGGTCCTGAGGTACTTCAGAACCCTAAAGTAACCCCCTATGAGAGTTGGTGTGTGCAGGATGATGGACAGAGGGGAAGGATTGCCATCATCTACCGGCTCCTGCTTGTCTCTACAATCAAATTGCCATACATGCAAGCGTGGGACTCGGATTTAGCCTCAGAGAGACCTGGACCACTGGCATTCATCCTTCCACTCTGCTTTCAAGGGGATATTAAATGTCTCTTTGGTGGAGGTGAGTGTTCAGGTTCTTACAAGATGGTATATGGTTCCGGCATGTCTAGTGAGGCTGTTTCCAATCTCCTTACCTTTGTTTTAGCCCTTCGTACCATGCTTCACGTTTGGTTGGAAATCCCTAAAATATGGGGTGTCTAGAATAAAGTTTTCGTAATACGGAAGGTCATAGAAGTAGCTGTTCCAGAGTTACCCCATATAGCTCTGCTCAATGAAAAGGTTGCTAACCGTTCTTGTTCTACACAAAGATTGATCCACTGTTTTTAGCTGCCAAACTAGCCATAGCTTGATCCTAGAAGTGTCCTTCAGTGCACAGTGCTATGTTGAGGCGCAAAGTTTCTGGATTATGCTCAACGAGCACCTGGCAAGTAAGCTTAATGCCTCTGCCTCCTTGGTTTTGGAAGATCTGGGAGCCATGGGCTAATTACATCAATATACTGTAGATCTAAAGGGGGTTTTCTTTTTTTCTTTTCCTAGGTACCCTCCTTAGGACCGCCTGGTTCAAATTGATATTGTAGGTGTTCCCTCTTTTTCCATCCTTTTATTTTTGGTACATTTGGCCTGGTCTTCTGATTGGGTCCCCTCTCTCAATTTTCTTTTTTATACTTTTGGGTTTCATGTTCTCATGGTTGAGGCTAGCCCCCACGTTATGCTTTATGTTGGCATAAGGTCTCATTGGTGGGATCCCCTTTTTTTGTTTATTTTGTGTGCTTGGTTATCTAGCATATTATTGGTGTTCATTTACACTTGGAATGTCTATGTGCTTACTGTTGATCATCCCCCCCATCATATCCAAGCTGAAATTGTACATTTGCGGTATCTTGGTTGGGGCTCCTGCCTGTGTGACTTGAAACTTTTGTGATTTTACTTTCATTAACAGATTGAAAGAAAAATCCTTTAGCAGGTAATGCTGTAAACACTTTTACCTTTACCACAATAACTGGAATGTTTTCAGGTCATACTGCAGCATTAGTTTCTGAGCTGAAACCAGAGCTCTGGTCTCCTTTCTAGGTCTGACAGAGATTACCTTGTTCATAGTAGGCATGCACCATTGCGAAGCTCTTCTTCACATTCAGCATCCTGTTACTCATTAAAGCTCTAAATGTGAAGGTAATAGGCTCATCCTTGCTGACCTGAAAGATGGAGAGAAAAATAATGGATGGTTAATGGTTACAAAATAGTGTGAACCACAGGGACAGAGCCGTCTCTGGTTTATGGCTCTTGCCATCTCCTTAGCTCTCATCAGTGCAAGTTTCATAAATTGTAGCTTATTTTAGCCTCCAGCAGCGCTAATCTTTTATTGCGGGAAGGAATTGTGGGCCCCCCATTGGCATCTGTAAGAAATTACAGTATCTCACAAAAGTGAGTACACCCCTAACATTTTTGTAAATATTTTATTCCATCTTTTCATGTGACAACACTGAAAAAATTACACTTTGCTACAATGTAAAGTAGTGAGTGTACAGCTTGTATAACAGTGTAAATTTGCTTGGCCATTAATGTCTAAACCGCTGGCAACAAAAGTGAGTACACCCCCTAAATGAAAATGTCCAAATTGGTCCCAATTAGTCATTTTCCCTCCCCGGTGTAATGTGACTCGTTAGTGTTACAAGGTTTCGGGTTTGAAGGGGGAGCAGGTGTGTTAAATTTGGTGTTATCACTCTCTCATACTAGTCACTGGAAGTTCAACATGGCACCTCATGGCAAAGAACTCTGAGGACCTGAAAAAAAAAAGAATAGTTCTACATAAATATGGCCTAGGCTATAAGAAGATTGCCAAGACCCTAAGACCCTGAAACTGAACTGCAGCACGGTGACCAAGACCATACAACAGTTTAACAGGACAGGTTCCACTCAGAACAGGCCCCCTCATGGTCGACCAAAGGAGTTGTCCATGTGCTCAGTGTCATATCTAGAGGGTGTCTTTAGGAAATAAACATATGAGTGCTGCCAGCATCGCTGCAGAGGTGGGGTGGGGGGTCAGCCTGTCAGTGGTCAGACAATAAGCCACACACTGCATCAAATTGATCAGCATGGCTGTCATCCTAGAAGGAAGCCTCTTCTAAAAAGATGATGCACAAAAAAGCCTGCAATCAGTTTTCTGAAGACAAGCAGACTAAGGACATGGATTACTGGAACCATGTCCTGTGGTCTGATGAGACCAAGATAAACTTATTTGGTTCAGATGGTGTCAAGCGTGTGTGGCGCCAACCAGGTGAGGTGTACAAAGACAAGTGTGTCTTGCCTACAGTCAAGAATGGTGGTGGGAGTGTCATGGTCTGGGGCTGCATGAGTACTGCCAGCACTGGGGAGCTACAGTTTGAGGGAACCATGAATGCCAACATGTACTGTGGCATACTGAAGCAGAGCATTATCCCCTCTCCTCAGAGACTGGGCGCAGGGCAGTATTCCAACATAACCCCAAACACCTCCAAGACTACCACTGCCTTGCTAAAGAAGCTAAGGGTAAAGGTGATGGACTGTCCAAGCATGTCTCCAGACCTAAACCCTATTAAAGCATCTGTGGGGCATCCTTAAAACGGAAGGTGGAGGAGCGCAAGGTCTCTAGCATCCACCAGCTCAATGATGTTGTCATAGAGGACTCCCGTAGCAACCTGTGAAGCTCTGGTGAACTCCACGCACAAGAGGGTTAAGGCAGTGCTGGAAAATAATGGTGGCCACACAAAATATTGACACTTTGGGCCCAATTTGGACATTTTCACTTAGGACTGTACTCGCTTTTGTTGCCAGCGGTTTAGACATTAATGGCTGTGTGTTGGGTTATTTTGAGGGGACAGCAAATTTACACTCTTATACAAGTTGTACACTCACTACTTACATTGTAGCAAAGTGTAATTTCTTCAGTGTTGTCACATGAAAAGATATAAAATATTTACAAAAATGTGAGGGGTATACTCACTTTTGTGAGATAATGTATGCCCCCTCATTGGCATCGGTGGGAGAAATAATCCTAGTTGGTGGTATCAGGAGATGGAATAGTGCCCCATAATTGGTGTCCTTGGAAGAAATTGTGCCCCACTGTTGGTGTCAGTCTGAGGAATAGTGCCTTGTTTTTGGGGGAGCAATAGTACACAAGGGCCGGATAAAGGCAAGCAAAGGGCCACATTTGGAGACCACGGATCTAGATTCCTGGTGCCCAACATGTGGGCCAAATACCACATGTGTCCTTTTGGCAACTACAGGGGTTAGACAAAAAAATAAATACAAGGTTGATTTACTAAAACTGGAGTGTGTGAAATCTGGAACAGCTTTGAATAGAAACAAATCAGCTTCCAGGTTTTTTGTCAAAGCTTAGTTAAACAAGCTGAAGTTAGAAGTGGATTGGCTACCATTCACAGCTGCACCAGATTTTGTACTCTCCAGTTTTAGTAAATCAACCCCACATGATTGGCAGGTGTAAAGTGACGACATGTTTTGCGTTGAAAGTGGAAATCATGTAACACTCTTTTGTGTGACGAGACACCAAGCTAAGAGATGGAAAGCCTCACTTCCGTCATTCACTGCTAGTAATACGGAATCCAGTGGTGGCTGGTGCTCAAAATTTTTGGGGGGGGCGCAAATAAACTGAAAAATTCTGAAAAAAAAAAAGCCCCATCAATTGCAGCCTCACTCTGCCCATCAAACGCAGCTACTGTACCAAACGCAGCCACTGTGCCCATTAAAAAAACGCAGCCACCGTGCCCATTAAAACGCAGCCACTGTGCCCATCAAACGCAGCCACTTTGCCACTGTGACATCAAACTCAGCCACTTTGCCATCAAATGCAGTGAAAAATAAATAAAGTGAAAAACCATCAAAGTGAATGCTCCATCATGCTGAAAGACCATCAACAGCATAGAGCCTGAGAGCAAGATTTCCTTGTGCTTCAAAATAAAGCTGTCCCTGCAAAGAAGACCATAAATACATCTCCTGCTGCTGATCTGTGCCCCAAGTGCTGCCACTGTGCCCCCCCCCCCCCCCCCCCCCCGGCACTTACCTTGTCTCGGGTGACGGCGGCAGCGGTGTCCTCCATTTCTTCTCCTGCCCGCTCCTCCTCTCATCCTCTGCGCCTGTCATTTCAGCCGATCAGGGCACAAGTAACACAGACCTGTGCTCCTGATTGGCTAAGGGGCGGTACAATGTTAGCAAAGCGAATTCCTTCGGTTTGCTAACATACTGCTGAGTGACAAGGAACGCACAGCGTTGCGCCCGCTTGTCACTTTTTTTGGACGCCTATTATCGCTTAAGGTGCTAATAAGGTGTTTCCAAAAAACACCCCCTCCGCTGTTATTCAGGTGCCCGGTGACCGAAAAGGGGCCGTACACCTGAATAGGGGGTGTCAGCAGCGACCATAGATAGATTCATGCAATGCATGAATCTATCTATGGTGATTAGAGAGTGACAGGAAAGGGGGCGGCGCTCCTGCGCCCTTTATGGACCCACCGCCGCTGACGGAATCATGTCAGATCTTACCAAGCTTCAAAGAGGGCAAATTGTTAGTGCACGCTTAGCTGGTGTCTTTGTGACTGAAGTTGCTGATTTGCGGTTTCACAAGGTACAGTATATAATGAATGACGGCATATACAGTTTCTGGGAAAACGTTGACTGATAAACATAAGCGCAGCTGACCTGATCAACTGACCGAAAGAGAAAAAAGGGCATTGTGCAGGATTGTGACCCAAAATAAGAAGACCTCTGCTGCAAAAGTGACTGCAGAGCTCAATCTCAGTCTTCATGTAGTGCTACAGAAAGCTGTCAGACATTACATGAAGACTACACCAACACAAAGTGGTACATAATTGTGGAAGAAAAATTATAAATGGTTTTAAAAATGTTTTACAAATAAATATATCTGAAAAGTGTGGGGTGCATTTGTATTCAGCCCTCCTGATTCAATACTCTGTAGAACCCCCTTTTGCTGCAAATTACAGCTGCAAGTGTTTTTTGGGTATGTTTCTACCAGCTTTGCACATCTAGAGTGACATTGTAAGCCCATTCTTCCTTGCAAAATAGCTCAGGCTCTGTCAGATTGGATGGAGAGTGTCTGTAAATGGCAATTTTCAACTCTTGCCACAGATTCTCAATTAAATTTAGGTCTGGACTTTGACTGGGCCATTCTAACACATGAATATGCTTTGATCTAAACCAGGGATATGCAATTAGAGGACCTCCAGCTGTTGCAGAACTACAAGTCCCATGAGGTATAGCAAGACTGACAGCCACAAGCATGACACCCAGAGACAGAGGCATGATGGGACTTGGTTTGGCAACAGCTGGAGGTCCGCTAATTGCATATCACTGATCTAAACCATTCAGTTGTAGCTCTGGCTGCATGTGTTTTGTCGTTGTCTCAAGTCTTTTGCAGACACTTTTCTTCTAATGCCGCGTACACACGTTCGGACTCTGTCCGCCGGACCTAGTCCAGCGGACAAACCGCCGGACTTTCCGAGGGGGTGACTTGCCCACACACGCCCGGACTTCCGAGCGTGTGATTTGCCCACACACGCCAAGACTTCTCCGGCGGACAATCCGCGGGAAAAAGTCAGCGGGACTTTTGAAAATGAACGGACTTGCCCACACACGGAGCAGTCCATTCATTTAGAACGTAACTGCAGGTAGACGGGGCTAGCGAAGGCAGTGAATGCCGCCGCACTAGCCCCGTCACCTGGCATGGATTTAAAGGGAATCCCCACGCCGAAAAAACGGCGTGGGGGTCCCCCCCAAATCCATCTCAGACCCTTATCCGAGCACGCAGCCTGGCCGGCCAGGAAAGGGGTGAGAACAAGCGAGCGCCCCCCCCCCCCCCCCCCCCCCCCTGAGCCGTACCAGGCCGCGTGCCCTCAACATGGGGGGTGCCCTGGGGAAAGGGGGGCCCCCCCACCCCAAAGCACCTTGTCCCCATGTTGATGAGGCCAAGGGCCTCTTCCCGACAACCCTGGCCGTTGGTTGTCGGGGTCTGCGGGATCCTCCAGGACTGTGACATCACAGGGGGGTGGGGTCACCATGTGACATGAGCATGTGACCCTGTCCCCTTGTCCCTATATAAGTCCCAGCACAGCGCGGCTCTGGCATTCCGGCCAGAGAGAGCGACGGGTCAAAAGAAGAAGAAGAAGAAGAAGGTAGCCGGCCTCCTCTGCTCGGTAAAAGAGCTAGGTAAATAGCGGAGGAGTCCGGCGAGAAGACCCCCGGAGCAGTGCAATAAAATATTTTTTAAAAATTGTGTGTTTTTTTTCTTTACTCTTTACACCTTAGGTGAATGGGTAGGGGTACATCGTACCCCATACTCATTCACATAGGGTGGGGGGCCGTGATCTGGGGGCCCCCTTATTAAAGGGGGCTCCCGGATTCCGATAAGCCCCCGCCCGCAGACCCCTACAACCAACGGCCAGGGTTGTCGGGAAGAGGCCCTTGTCCTCATCAACATGGGGACAAGGTGCTTTGGGGTGGGAGGGCCGCACGGCCCCCCTTTCCCCAGGGCACCCCCCGTGTTGAGGGCACGCGGCCTGGTATGGCTCAGGAGGGGGGGGGGGGGCCGCTCGCTCGGATAAGGGTCTGAGATGGATTTGGGGGGGATTCCCTTTAAATCCATGCCAGGTGACGGGGCTAGCGCGGCGGCATTCACTGCCTTCGCTAGCTCCGTCTACCTGAAGTCACCTGCTAAATGAACGGACTTTCCGATGATCGGCAAGTCCGTTCATTTCCAAAAGTCTGGCGGACTAGCATACTAACGGCGGGATTGTCCGCCGGACTGCCAAGTCCAGCGGATAATTTTAAAACAAAACTTAAAACCTAGTCCGCCGGACTTTTGGCGCCAAAAAGTCCGCCGGCGCCCACACACGGGGGGATTGTCCGGCGGACTCGAGTCCAGCGGACAATCCCGCGGGAAAGTCCCTTCGTGTGTACGAGGCATAAGATTGCCCTGTATTTGGCTCCATCCATCTTCCCATCAACTCTGACTAGCTTCCCCTCTCCCTGCTGAAGAAAAGCATCACCGCAACATGATGCTGCCACCAACATGTTTCACGGTGGGGATGGTGTGTTCAGGGTGATGTGCAGTGTTAGTTTTCCACCACACATAGTGTTTTGCTTTTAGGCCAAAAAGTTCAATATTGGCCCCATCTGACCAGAGCACCTATTTCCACATGTTTGCTGTGTCCCCCACATGGTTTCTAGCAAACTACAAACAGGACTTTTTATGGCTTTCTTTCAACAATAGCTTTCTTCTTGCCACTCTTACGCAAAGGCCAGATTTGTGGAGTGTATGACTAAGGCCGCGTACACACGAAGGGACAATCCCGCGGGATTATCCTCTGGACTGAAGTCCAGCGGATAATCCCCTCGTGTGTGGGCGCCGGCGGACTTTTTGGCGCCAAAGTACGGCGGACTAAAGTTTCAGGTTTTGTTTTCAAATTATCCGCTGGACTTGGAAGTCCAGCGGACAATCCCGCCGTTAGTGGGCAAGTCCGCGGGACTTTTGAAATGAACGGACTTGCCGCTCATCGGCAAGTCCGTTCATTTAGCACGTGACTTCAGGTTACGTAGCTAGCGTAGGCAGTTACTGCCGCCGCGCTAGCTCCGTGACCTGGCATGGATTTAAAGGGAATCCCCACGCCGAAAAAACGGCGTGGGGGTTCCCCCCAAATCCATGTCAGACCCTGGTACGGCTCAGGAGGGGGGGGGGCGCTCGTTCGTCCCCACCCCTTTCCTGGCCTGCCAGGCTGCGTGCTCGGATGAGGGTCTGACATGGATTTGGGGGGAACCCCCACGCCGTTTTTTCGGCGTGGGGATTCCCTTTAAATCCATGCCAGCTTGCGGAGCTAGCGCGGCGGCATTTACTGCCTACGCTAGCTACGTAACCTGAAGTTACGTTCAAAATGAACGGACTGCTCCGTGTGTGGGCAAGTCCGTTCATTTTCAAAAGTCCCGCGGACTTTTGGCCGGCGGATTATCCGCTGGACAAGTCCGTGCGTGTGTGGGCAAGTCCACACCCTCGGAAAGTCCAGCGGACCTAGCCGGAAAGTCCAGCGGATTGTCCGCTGGACTTAGGTCCGCCGGGAAAAGTCCGTACGTGTGTACGAGGCATAATAGTTATCCTGTGGACAGATTATGAGCTACCTGTGCTGTGGATCTCTGCAGCTCCCTGAGTTACCATGGGTCTCTTGGCTGCTTCTCTGATTAATGCTCTCCTTGCCTGGCCTGTCAGTTTAGGTGGACGGCCATGTCTTGGTAGGTTTGCAGTTGTGCCATACTCTTTCCATTTTCAGATGATGGATTGAACAGTGCTCTGTGAGATGTTCAAAGCTTGGGATATTTTTCTATAATCTAACCCTGCTTTAAATTTCTCCACAACTTTATCCCTGACCTGTCTGGTGTGTTCCTTGGCCTTCGTGATGCGGTTTGTTCACCAAGGTTCTTCAACAAACCTCTGAGGGCTTCACAGAACAGCTGTATTTATACTGAGATTAAATCACACAGGTGGACCCCATTTACTTATTACGGTAGGTGACTTCTGAAGGTAATTGGTTCCACTAGATTTTAGTTAGCTGAATACAAATGCACGCCACATTCTCATATATTGAAAAAAAACATTTATCATTTTCCTTTCACTTTACAATTATGTGCCACATTGTGTTGGTCTATCACATCAAATCCCAATAAAATACATTTGGGTTTTTGGTTGCAACATGACAAATAGTGGAAAATTTCGAAGAGGTATGAATACTTTTTTAAGGCACTGTATATATAAATGTATAGTTTGACTGATTACTCACAGACTTCAGATAGATTTCGAGTTCTCCCTTTTCATTCTCTACAAATGTGGAAATTTGTTTATCATTCTCCAGCTTGAGGAAAAAAAAAAAAGAAGGGAGGTTAAAGTGCAACCACAACCTTTATTTTTTACAGTTTCAGACTATGCAGACTAGATTAAAGCTTAAAAGGATGCAAGGAATTTTGTGACTGGCAAAGATGGAGCAAATGACTCTCAGTGATAACATTTATAAAAAGCTTTTGCCTGGAGTTCAGCTTTAACCTCTAAGTGCCGATGGCACGCAAATGTGCGCTCTCTCGGCAGGTGGGCCTTAGCACAGAGCAGCCTCATTTTTGCGTAGCAGATTGAAAACACAGCTGTGCAAAGAGCACGTGCCCTGCGTGTTCCTGGCACAGTTACCAGCAGCTAACGGAAAGCTCCCGATCGCTACTTGCAATCGGGAGCTTTCCGATCATGTGACTGCTGTGACAGTCAAACACAGGTCACATGACCATGAACTTTAAGTATGAAAATACCGCTCTAGTCTGCAGTCCCACAAAGGAAGTAGTATCCACCCTGATTGGGTTCAGCTGGTGCTGGCTCTGCTCATAATAGAGGAGGAAAAAGAAGGTCTGGATGGCCGCACTTCAACAAAGCTTCTTTATTAATGGTAAGTAAAATCCAAAAGATGGTTACATCATCAGCGATACAGCAAACAGCATAAAAATGTATGCTGTTTGCTGTATCGTTGATGATGTAACCATCTTTTAGATTTTACTTACCATTAATAAAGAAGCTTTGTTGAAGTGCGGCCATCCAGACCTTCTTTTTCCTCCTCCACATGACCATGAACCCTGCCCTGCCTCCCGACATCTGAAACCCCTTAGAGGGTTGGAAGGCGCCAGCGCCAACCTGTGTGCTGCAGCACCCTCAGCCCCCATAATACTTACCCATGCCCCCACTCGATCCATCGATACACATGAGAGCCTTGGCTCTCCCGGGTCTCTCCCTCATTGGCTGAGACAGCCAGGGGAGCTATTTGCTCTCACTGCTGTCAATCACAGTGAGCCAATGATGAGGGGGTGGGGTTGACTTACAGCTGTGTGTGAATGTACACGCAGAGCAGCGGCTTGGGAGCCTCCCTAGCAAGTGGCTTGCTCTGGGGACACTCAGCAAGAGGGACGGGCTCCCACTAATGTCAATCACAGCCAGTGAGCAGGGGCGGGACAGAGTTACCTTTGTGCGTGATGGAAATGCATTGCACGCAGTTGTGGCAAAGTTGCAGCACAAACCCTTTTATTTTGATGGTGCGTGGAAGTGCAGGTTTGTGAGGGCCCCAGTCCATTACTTCGCCCAGCAGCCCATGAAGCTATTAAGATTGCCCTGAGGGCATATGGCTTGGTATAGTTTACAGGCCTGACAAACTGTATACTCAGAAGGGAACCTCCTTATGCTTGATTTGTTTTTTGCTTAGGGTTCCCACTAAAAATTTAAACCAGACCCAGAGATTCCAGTATGGAATTTTGGGGCAACTCCCCAAACCTTTTCTGTGCTGGGTCCCTCCTAACATCTATACCAGACTCATCCAGGATAAGGATAGGGTATATGTTTTTAGCTTTTTGTATGGGGACCCCCATTAAGGTTCATACTTAACCTAATCCAGTCTATGTGGTAAACTTGTGTAAGAAGGCCTCAGCCTTGCACTACTCAACAAGCCATACCCTCTGACATGTTTCACCCCACCCATTGGGCTCTCTATGACTAAGCCCAAGTCGGTGGGGCAAAATAGAAGGTATGGCTTGTGGAGTGGTGCAGGGCTGAGGCCATCTTACACACATTTAAACGCCATAGACTGGATGGGTTGAGTGGCCATTTTTCTAAGTATGCTACACACTACTGGATGGTGATATTTACAGTCAGCACCCATTTCCTGAGTACCAGCAGGATTATATACATTCCCTTTTTTGGCTTCGAGTGGCACTACAAGCATTAGCGGGTCCCCTATTAACATCTAAAATCAGACCTTCCTCTAAGCTAAGGCCCCGCTATAGAGAAAAAAAAAACACCTTTATTTACAAACAGAAGAAAAGTGACTAGGAACGGTCATTTACCAACAATTTAAAGTAAAATAGGTTAAATGTTATTCTGACAATTTTCCCTTGAGTTACCCTTGACAGCTACAGGTATGTCAAAAAAAAAAAAAAACACATGCCAGAATTTGCATATTTTAGGACACTCTAACGCTGCGACTCAATGCGTTCCAATACACTGGAGAACCACATCTCCCCCCACAATTGCTGAGTGGATAAAACGCATTGATAGAATCGCAGAGATGGAAAGCCTCATACATCAGGCCAGGGACGATCCGAATAGATTCGGAACCACATGGGCCTGTTGGAAACATTTCCGCGACCAGGCATCCACTACCGACCAATTACTGGTTACTCCCGTGCTACCCTCATCATATCAATATTGATCAGCCATTAATCCTCATAGTGCACCCCACACGCATAACTGATCCCTACTGCACCTCTCAGGAAACTAAATGTACAGTGGATTTCTCTGACACTAGACCCCATATCCGTCCTTTGCTAAGATACTCCCTACCTGCTCTTGCCTACCCCTTAATCTCCCACCCTCACTCACAGCTAGAGCCCCACAGGGACGAGTGGAGATGGGATGAACTGGAGTGTTACAATATTCGATTGTCCCACTAGTGATGTCACCTACCTAACTCAGACGGTATAAGATATACCTTGACCCACAGATTACTTACCACCACCTACTGCCACTTCTCCCACAATGGAGAACATGTATTGTTATTATAGCACTGTCAACCTTAGGCTCCCTCCCCTCGTCCACGTATGGACTCCTGTCTACACTCATGAAACTTCTCTTACCACCCTGTTACTGTTAAGAAATTGTTGTTGTGTACCGCATTTTCTGCCATCTCCTGTACATCGTTTGTGATTCACCTTGTTTGTATAACTATGAAATTTCAATAAAGCTTATTTGAAAAAAAAAAAAAAAAATTTTTAGGACACTCTACCTCAAGGTGACGTGGTTTTTGGTTAAAGAGATACAGAACTGTCCAGCTAATGTCACTAGGAAGAAAAGTATACCATCTATCCACCATTATTGCACAACGGTAAAACAAAACACTTACCTCTCTCAAAGACCAAACATCGGAGTTGTATCCAGACAGCATTCTTATTTTAATAAGTGTCATGTCGGAGGCATTCAGAAATCCGTGATATCTACAAAAATAAATAAAAAACGCACCGCAACTAGTTAAAGATCTACATTAAGGGCACATTAAGACTATTGCATTTGTTTCTACGTGTGTCAATATATGCCCTCAAGTGCAGTGTTTTGCTGTGTGCCATTTGTTTTAAATAGTCAGTCCAATGCACTACAGTAGCATGCAACGCACCCAAGCTTCAGCTCACTAGTGGCCAAAAATGTATGTATTACCATATATACAATTACAGTAATAAAAAAAAGATAAATACATACAGCAATAAACAAGTTCCATCTATGGTTTGCCGCAACCTTTACAAACTGAATGCATTTTTCCCCTCTCAAAGCCTTTAGGTTGCATGTGATAAATGTCCTAGTAATTACAATATTAGGAACAAAGGTGGGCACACCCTAATCACCCCACCCAGTACCAATTCCCCCTCCTTCCCCTCTCCCCCACAGTGCTACCAGCTTCCTTCTTCTCTGGAGTGGGGAAGGGGCTGGTGAATATTTCATTAACCAGCCTTCCTTTTTTGAATGAACACAATGAGTGGTCTGTACCGATCACTCCTATCTTCATTCTTAACTGAAGCATAGGAAACTAGGTTTACTGCAGGCTGCAGTGAAGGCGACTGGGGAATCTGTCCTCAGTTTTTCAATCTCAAAAGTGAGACATCAGGATCTGTTTAGACCCCTGATATTTCACCAAAGCCCCATAATAAAAAAATGTAAAGAATAAATTAAATAAAAAAAACACCAACACCATCCACTGCTCTGCTGACACACACACACACACACACACACACACACACACACACACACACACACACGTGTGTGTGTTTGTGCTCTGGGGTGCACACCCTAATGCAATAGGCTACACACACCCATGATTAGGAGCCTGATAGCAAGTGGGTATCCAAAACTGTCAAAGGCCATGCAAAGTCCCACTTGGCAGCTGTCAAGTGGAGGATGTGGATATCCTTAGTATGGGGCATTGTGCTGAGGTGCATCAAGGTGGTGCGGCATGGCTTTGTGCTCAGCATGTTCGTACCAACATGCCATTTGATCCTCCTAGCTCCGATGTCCTGTCACTGTGTACACCTACCAGATAGAAACAACTGTCCCACTGAACACTCAGACCACCTATTCCAGATACTCAACCTCCCCCCCCCCCCCACATCTTCTTTATTAGTGTGACAACAATCCCTGGAATTCATAAAGGCAGGCGCAGATTTTTGCAAGTGTCTCATGCATTCTAAAAATGGTGTAGTATGCGTCAAATTCATGAACCCGTCTACAACCTGTATTTAAATTTGGTGCATGCTGTGACATTTTTTAATGCATGAGACAGTTTTGCAAAAAACTGTCTGCGCCAGTTTCTCTCGCTATAGAAAGAATTGGTCTCAATTAGCTCCACTTTTGTAAGAACGGTCGGTACTTAGTTTATTTTGAATGTGGCACATTCATCGCGTCAAAAAAATGGCGCATTTTACATCTACCTGAAATTTGCTGCACAATTTGCTGCAAGAACAAAATGTGTTGTAGGTGCTTAATGAATTTGCCTCAAAATATTAAGAGGGATGAACGCCAGAAAAATGGCGCAGCAGATTTATTGAATTCCCCCCAAGAAGTGTATGTAAAACCCAAACTTTTTTGGTTGTAGCCTTGGTAGTTTTGAGTAGGTAATGGTTAAACCCCATCTGGTTAAATTATGTTGTCGGAGTCCCAACGGCCAGATTGTTATTAATTTCCTCTACTGGAAAATGAGAGAAGTGAACGGCATTCCCAACTCCCAGAGTTTCAGTGACCATGGTCGCCAGGACAAAGAGGGTGACTATCCAATGGAGAGGGGTTGAACCCTTACTCACACTTTTTTTCTAATTTAATCTTTTATTATAAATTTTTTTACAAACATAAATTACATTACATCATATCGTTCTTTATTTTTTACTCATACATTTATATCCCATTATCCCACCCTACCCCCCGTTTGATCTGTTGTCCTAATACATTTCTGGCTAGGCTATTTCTATCATTGCCTGAAAGTAAGTTTTTGTCGTTTTGAATATTCTCTGTTGTCTTATAGATCTCCTTCCGTCCCTTCTCCATGCTGCTCAGATATTCCATACTGTCAATATATTCTACTCTCTGAAGCCACTCTTTAATACTTGGTTTCTGAATACATAGCCATTTTTTGGGAATAAGGGCTTTTGCTGCATTAAGCAGAAAAGTAACTAAAGTTTTTTTTATATTGATTGGTTGTTTTGGTTGTCCCGTGGAACATTCCAATAAAACATTGGATCATTCCAATAAAATACTTAAAGCGGAGCTCCACCCTAAAGTGGAACTTCCGCTTATCGGATCCCCCCCCCCCTCTGGTGCCACCATTGGCACATTTCAGGGGGAGGGGGGTGCAGATACCTGTATAATACAGGTATCTGCACCCACTTCCAGGACTAGCTGCCCCGCCCCTATCCGAGGATGCCCGCCCATATCCGAGGGTTCCCGTTGTGTCTTGGGAAACACACAGTTACCAGGACACAACGGGGACCAATAAAGACGCGCAGCGCGACTCGCGCATGCGCAATAGGGAACCGGGCAGTGAAGCCGCAAGCTTCACTTCCTGATTCCCTGACAGAGGATGGCGGCGGGGGCAGCCGAGAGACGAGCGATCGCTCGTCATCTTCTGCCGACATCACTGGAACCTGGAACAGGTAAGTGTCTATTTATTAAAAGTTAGCAGCTGCAGTATTTGTAGCTGCTGACTTTTAAAAAAAATAAAAATTCAGGTGGACCTCCTCTTTAAATATGCAAAATGTACACCCCCTCCCGCATATTAAACTTTTTTTCTTAATTTTCCCACTCAGCTACCCCCAAGCTCCATTCCTGGCTAGGCATAGGTCACATATTCCAGGGTGCATCATCTGCAAGACAGTGGCCAGAGGAGGTGGAGCTGGAGCCATTCATTGGGAAGCCAGCTGTTTGATCCTATCAGAAGCAAAGATAGTGCCATGGGACCCAGCAAACCAATACTGGATTTTCCAGGCATGCAAGTATATTTTTTGAACATAATCCAGCCTAAAAATGTAAGCGGGAATTAAAACTTGGGGAAGGAGAGGGTAGGGGGTTAGTGAAGTTCCTCTTTAGGTCTCCTAACTTGGCTTTAGGGGCCTATGTACAGTATGCTAGAGGTGAGTACTTGGTCTTTCCTACTGTCTCTTAACTTTCCTCCAGACGGTTATATTCAGTTTGGGTAACAGAAAGCACCTCCTTCAGTCCAGCATGCAAAGTGTGCTTCTCCCATTTCCTCTTTTCTTGTCCAAACAATAAAAAAAAAAAAAAGTCAGATCCCAGTGGAAAATTCTCTATATATCCATCTATCCATCTTGACGATGTGTACTCTGCAGAAGCTGTTTTACAACCCCTAGCTGGAGATTCTGAACCATCGTTCCTTTACTACTGTAATTAGATTACCCTGAAAGGAAGAGTGATTACTTACCCAAGAGTGACAGTCATGTTGAAGACCTTTGTCACTCCATTCACGCATTTATCCGAGGTGGCGGACACGGCTAGAGAGAACGCAGTATTTTCTTTCGGTATCGGAACATTGTATTTGACTGTGAACTGTGGGGGAAAAAAAAAAGGGGAGGGGGAATTACTGAAAGATGTTGAGAATAGTTAAGTCTGCTTATGTTGTTGAATAAGGATGAGCTCATGCGTGTTCGAATGGTCCACGTGCAGAGCCCGCCAGGAAGTCGGCGCAGCGATGCGCTAATCACAGGCAGTGAGACATTGCCCGATCTCTGCAGCCGCACATCGGGGCAATGTCTCACTGCATGTGATTAGCGCAGCGCTGCTCTGACTTCCTGGCGGGCTCTGCACGTGGACCATTCGAACACGCCTGAGCTCATCCTTATTGTTGAACAAGACCTACCCAAAGAGACCAATTCGCTAGTAGGAATCCCATAACCTTTGTCTGATTTGTGGTTGTGGGAAGCACATTTACTGTTCTAAAGAAATTGCATAGTTTGGTAACATTTTATAATTTTCTTGGTGAAAATAAGGATTTTATTTACCAACTACGCTTCTGTTTCATTCCTACCTGCTATATCTGCTAATGAACCCAGGCTTGCTCACCTCCTGATGGGGCAATCCCAAAGAGCACGACCTGGTACTAACACTCAGAAAAACCCAACTACACCACCAGGAGCTCTGGTGAATACTGTATACTGACCTCATACCTCGGGTTAGCCCACGTTTTCTGCCAGGGTGACCTGCTTGTGTGCTCATCCTGCTGGTCGGGGGGAGCCCTTCTACTGTTATAGCTACTGGTCTCCAAGCCTGGCCCCTGACCATGACACTGCAGAGCATAGTGATAGTAAAGCTTAATTTACCAACAATCAACACATGGCAGCACAGTGGCTAAGTGGTTAGTTGGTGCTTTTGCCTAGCAGCACTGGGGTTGTTTGTTCAAATCCAAACCACAGCATTACCTGCCAGGAGTTTGCACCTGTCTAAATTGGCCCATGTACAGTATATATGAATATAAGAGGACTGATGTGTGTGTGTGTGTGTGTAAATTGACAGCACGCTATAAGTACCTGAAATAAATTTTACAAATTCCTGCACTGCTTCTTCTGGACAAGCTGTCATTGAAACATGACCTCCTGGTCTACCAGAGAGCCAGTCTAAAGCCTCATACACACGATCGGATTTTCCGCAGACAAAACGTCAGACTTTTGTCTGAAGGGCGTGTGCCTGGATTTTGTCTTGCGTACAAACGCTACACAATTGTCGGCCAACAAACACGAATGTAGTGATGTACTAGACGTACTACAAGCCGATAAAGAGGAAGTTCAGTTGTCAGGTGCCACCCTTTGGGCTCCTTCTGCTAATTTCATGAACAGCTGTTCGTCAACAAGCCATGTTGCAGAATCGGAGGAGATAACGTGTCTATTGGCCTTGGAGTTATTGCTTTGATCCAAGTTTAGTCCAGGAACAGGAGGAGGAGGATTTCTTGGACCAAAATTGGTTGCTTTATTAATCGTGACCAATTATGAAACTTAAATGTTTATTTCCGCAGGAATTACGCTCAAGCTTGGCTTCCCATACACACGGTCACACAAAAGTTCACTGAACTTTCGACCGTCACACAAAAGTTCACTGAACTTTCGACCGTCAAGAACGCAGTGACGTACAACACTATGACGAGCCGATAAAATTAGGTTCAATGCTTCCGAGCATGCGTCAAATTGTTTCCAAGCATGCGTAGGAATTTTGCGTGTCAGAATTTGTACAGACGATCGGAATTTCCAATCAGAACTTTTTCCGACCAAAAAATAGAGAACCTACTCTTAATCTTTTGCTGGTGGGAATTCCGCCAGAAAAAGTTTGATGGAGCATACACACACGGTTCGGAATTTTGCTGGTGGAATTTCCGATCCTGTGTACGGGGCATAACAGGTTTTCTTCTAAGATTGCCCTGCATTTGGCTCCATCCATCTTCCCATCAACTCTGACCAGCTTCCCTGTCCCTGCTGAAGAAAAGCATCCTCACAACATGATGCTACCACCACCATGTTTCACGGTGGGGATGGTGTGTTCAGGGTGATGTGCAGTGTTAGTTTTCCGCCACACATAGCATTTTGCTTTTTAGGCCAAAAAGTTCAATTTTGGTCTCATCTGACCAGATCACCTTCTTCCACATGTTTGCTGTGTCCCCCACATGGCTCAAATGGGACTGCAAATGGGACTTCTTGTGGCTTTCTTTAAACAATGGCTTTCTTCTTGCCACTCTTCCATAAAGGCCAGATTTGTGCACAACTAATAGTTGTCCTGTGGACAGATTATCCCACTCTGCAGTTCCTCCAGAGTTACCATGGTCCTCTTGGCTACTTCTGATTAATTCTCTCCTTGCCGGGCCCGTCAGTTTAGGTGAACGGCCATGTCTTGGTAGGTTTGCAGTTGTGCCATACTCTTTGCAGTTTCGGATGATGGATTGAACAGTGCCCAGTGAGATGTTCAAAGCTTGGGATGTTTTTTATAACCTAACCCTGCTTTAAAACTTCTCCACAACTTTATCCCTGACCTGTCTGGTGTGTTCCTTGGCCTTCATGATGCGGTTTGTTCACTAGGATTCTCTTACAAACCTCTGAGGGCTTCCCAGAACAGCTGTATTTATACTGATTGAATTACACACAGGTGGACTCGATTTACTAATTAGGCGACTTCTGAAGGCAATGGGTTGTACTAAATTTTAGTTAGAGGTATCAGAGTAAATTGGGCATAATACAAATGCACACCACACTTTTCAGATATTTGTAAAAAATTTGGAAAACCAAATTTTTCTTCAACTTCACAATTATGCGCCACTTTGTAATGGTCGATCACATAAAATCCCAATAAAGTACATTTACGTTTTTGCTTGTAACATGAGAAAATGTGGACAGTTTCAAGCAAGGGGATATGAATACTTGTTAAAAGCACTGTAAGCACCAATTAGCAGTCTTATTGGTTTTATGTGACTATTTTGACTTTTGCTTACCATGAAACAAGTTTACGGAAAGCAAACAAACAAAAAAAAAAAAACACAACCCCACCTCACCATCTTTTTTGGAGTCTTCCAAAGAAAAAAAGATTGCTGACAGGTATGATTTTTCTAACAGAAGAGACCCAAGAAGTCCATCATAAATGTCCCCCTGCCTGCCAGCGGGTTATGTGATTTGAGCCGCTCATGTGCAGTTCAGACCACAAATACAACCCACTCTGTGTGTTACGGCAATGCGACTCCCGTGGGTATGCGTGGGAGTGATGTCACCTCTGACCGGCCATTCAAGCAGTCGAAGATACCACAACTAGTATTATGACTTAAACCTGCAGGGGGGCACAATTTTTAAATTTAGCAATAGGATTTTACTACCGCTTGCCATTGCACCCTCAGACATCTTACACAACCTTCATTTTTACTTTTTCGATTAAATGTTGAAGTTGCAGCAAAATGTTGCTGTCATTTTTTGGTCATCTAAAACCCTGGTAAAGTTACTAAACACGTATCTTTGTAGTATTACCTGGTACAGAAACCACCCGTTCCCTTCAACTTCTAAGCTGTAGTCGCCCTCAGCTTCTGGCAAATCCTGTCTCTGTACCACCAGACGGTTTTCAGGACCCAAGTTTAGGTTACCAATATCTCCCTTGCCACCTTTGACCTTAATGGTGTGATGTGAATTTGGAGTGTACATCAGATTTGCAAAGCGAGAGAGAGCCTTGTGGTAGACAACCGTGTCCTAAGGGATATAGATGAATTGTTATCCAAGATAAGGAAACTGAAATCACAATCAGAATTAAAATGCAGTTAAACCCAACACTGCTTTTCGGGCTTAAAATTACCTGTGTAGATGGGAACTCTCCACGAGAGCTCTGCTGGCTAACAAGCCACGTGGCTATCTGCGCCATTGTTGACATGTCTTTTTGAGCAGCCGATGTGTCCATTACTGGGGAATTCTTCAATTGCCTGATCCTTTCTGTCATGCTTATTAACATATAAGCTGTGAGCAGCACCTCAGCTGGGGCGTATACAGGCAAGAAAAATGGAACTGGCCTTAAAGAAGGCATGTCTTCTCTTTCCCAGTGTATTGTGCCATCTGTAAAGCAAGGGTCAGTGTAAATGTAAAGACAATATCGATGTATAGCAGCAGTACAGTCACAGTGTAGTAACAGGATTTATACTGTAGCACCCTCCTAGTTAGGCTGCTAGGCACATTTTGTTTTTGGCTCCACTGTAGTGGTTGTCGAACTGTTGGGTCTGATCAAGACTCCTGTGCTGGGTGTGAGTGTTTCCTCCTGCCTGTGGAAGAAGCTTCCACAGGATAGGGAGGGAGATTCAAATGATCATTCCCTGGCCAATCCCTGGAAAGGGGTGTCCTAAATGCAGCTGGGGAGGTGATAAATGTGCAGGAAGCCTAAGCAAAGTGTTCTTTCCACATCAGGGAGGGTTCCGGTCTCCTGGGGGCGGTTTTCCCTAGAATATTGCCAGAGAAACAAGAGATTGCTGCTTGGGCCTCAGCAGTTTTTTTGACTAAGGGCCTGAAAAGAATTAACAAAGTAGTACCCTTGCTGAAGGGCATTGTCGGAGTCCTGGACTGAAAAAGGCTTCACAGAGGATTTTCTTGAGGATGCTGTGTGGCAGACAGCAACAGGGACACTGAGTAGAGACTTCACTGGAACTGATAGTTGAGCAAGAGCTAGAGGGGAACCAGTTGCCAGAGGTTGCTTTATGGGCTGCTGTTACAGGGCAGTCAACTACCTAGCTATACTCTGCCATCCCCAGCTGTTATTGGGATGATTAGATGAAAGTTCATCCTGCTGTGATTACGGATTGTTTTGAATTATCCTGTGACCCTAAGGCCCCTTTCACACTATCGGACCGTTCAGATCCGCCTGTCAGTTTTGACGGCGGAGCTGAACGGGTGCTCCATGCTGGTCTATGGAGCGTCGGATGTCAGCGGAGGCATGTCCGCTAACATCCGACCCGGTCCGATCCGCCAAAAGCAAACGTATGTCTCTACGTCCAGATCCGTCGCTGGCGGATCAGATCGGGTAAGATCTGATGAAAAACGGACACGCTGTCTGTTTTCATCCGATCTCTCCATAGAGACCAGCGGCGCTGGACAAGCCCCTCCCCGCTCAGTGAGCAGAGAGGGACCTGTCATCCGCCGGCTCAACGGAGATCAACGGAGAGATCTCTTACTGAGCCGGCGGACAGAGGCGGGCTCCGTGCAAGCGGAGTCCGCCTCGTGTGAAAGGGGCCAAAACCTCTCCTGTTAAGTTCTATAAACCCTATAAAGACATTCTCTAGTCCAGTTGCCTCCAAACAGGCAAGTATAACATGCTGATCAGAAAGAAGAAAAAAAAAAAAAAAGAAGAAAAGAAAAGAAGAAAAAGAAAAAGCATACCTTTACAATCAATTTAAGTCTATTCTAGGCTAAGTGTGGATGTGTGCAAGAAGAGGGGAGACTACATACAATCTGCAAGTGTCCGGATACCCAAAAGTGTCTTGGATAGCATTGAGGCTAGACTTGTTTTCTGAGGTTTTTGACCTGAGTCCCCTGCATGGGAAAATCTTTATGTAGGTGAAAAACACGAGCAGGAAGCCCTCAAACCTTCTCTGGTGTTTAGAGTACATTGTTGCAAGCTTACTGTGTGAAGCTAACCCATGAGACATACATATGGTTTTTGGGGTTCACATGCTGTTTGATTAGATTCTATTGTGTCATTTCTTTTATATAGTTGGGTATGCAGCATACACATGTTGCTGAACAGTAGATAGAGCTGCCTTTTGCATGAGGCACACCGCTGTGTGGTAGCTAGTGTGCAAATTCCAATGGCTTTTGATATGTTGAGGTTGCCATTTCTACTGGCCAAGCAGGCTTAAAATATTTATATACACATGCATACATAAGATTTGCTAAACTCTTTGCAAAGCCAACCTGGCCTAGTTCATCCATCTTTAGTGATTTTTGAAGTATCAAGAGTTTTAAAAGGCTTTTAAGGGTGTGCAAAAGTGGAGGCCAACTTTTACAAAAATGTCAACGTAGGCAAAATCGTGTGTCCATGTCACCAGAATAACTCTGCCCATCCCTAGCTAATAGATGCTGGAAGAAGAGTTGAGATCTTTGTTAATGACCATTTTAAAACTGTACCTTCAACTATGGCTTTCTTCATGAGTTTGGCCATCAGGGGATCTCCATATTCAGAAAGACCTGCCATTGTGAAGGCATTCAGCATGAGGACTTCATTTCCAATTTTTTGCTCAGTGGTTGATGCATTCTTTAGACAAGCCATAGCTTCTTCCAGCAGAGTTTTTTTCTGGAAAACAATGTAACATTATGTACAGAAGGCCATCAGTTGTTAAAAGTTCAATGCAGAAGACAAACGTGACTAGTTGATCTAGATGACTTTCCAGTGCTGATCATAAAACAAAAGTGTATCTAACTGGCTTTGGATAGAGTAGATTGATTTTAAGGCTGGGTTCACACTATTGAGAATTGGACACGTGTTTCTCCGCATCCAATTCGCATGTCAGGAGATTGTGACAGCTCCGGTGTGAATTGCACAACAGTCCTGTGTGTCTTCTGGTCCATTCCAGGTCCGAATTCAGCCAAAGATTTGGACTGAAATGGTGGAGACGCACTGGACCCCCTGTTGTGAGCCGCTCCGTGCTTAGGTATGAACCCAGCCTAAAACTTGTGCCAGGTTCTTTATTGCTATTTGTCAGCATGTTCTTGTCCTCGGCGGAGAGGCAGAAGTGACAAATGAGGTTATCAAAAGGCTGCTTCTCCTTTCACTGTCCAGTCACAGGTGGTGGGGACAAGACCTGCAAGGGTTTTCTAGAAGGCATTAGACATGCATGGTTTGTTTCGTTCTGAACTTGTAACAAATTTGGCTGAAACGTAAATTCTAAAATAAATTAAATTACTGAATTAAACAGAATGAAATAGAACAGAATTTTTTTTTTTATTATTAATAAAAAAAAGGAATAGGGAAGAACAGAAATGAATAGAAAATAGAATACAATAGAATAGAAATTAAAGGAATAGATTAGAATAAAAAGATAGAATAGAAAATAGAAAAAAATAGAAAGAATATAACCGTCTTCTGAAATTCATATTTCAAATAAAAGATTAGAATGGAATTAGAATAGAATTTCAACAGAATAGAATACAATAGAAATAACAGTCTTCTGAAATTTAAATAGAATACATTATAATAGAATAGATTAGAATAGAAAATAGAACAGTAAATAGGAGAATAGAATGGAAAATAGAATATAATCGAAAGAATATAACTCTTCCGAAATCTGAATTTCAAATAAAATAAATTCAAATTTTCTGAATTCAGGAAAATCCAAATCAAATTCCAAAATGATTAAACAAAACAAATTCCAAAAACAAATTTAACTACAGGAACTTATTTAAATAATGAATCGAAAACACATTTTTGCTTACTGCACATGTCTAAAGGCATACGCCACAAAAAAAAAAAATGCATGCACACTGATTTGTGGTTGCGTGTGCAATTCATGGACACCCACAGACTATTTCTCAGGCCCCAGGTCCATACTGAGGAACAGATAGATCTTCAGTCAATGGACTGGAGAAAGCATCAATGAATTACAGGAGTGGTGACGCCACTGCACTTGTGCTCCTTTGAGATCTAGGAGTTCCTCTGCCGTGGTGGTAGATGAGATTTGTAGTCTTTCCATTTACAGATGTCTGAATAGAGGACACAGCTGTGTAAGTGGAACCAAACAGCCATGCTAAAGAAAAATTACAGGAGGAGAAAAACAAACACACACACACAGTAATGAGGGACAGTCTGGGGGTGGGAAGCTGAGGACTGTGGTCAAGTTGCATGTTACACAAAAGGTGTACTTAACCTTTAAAGTCACCCAATTTAAATTTATTCCCCATTTTGGGTAAAGTGAAGAGGGATTAGAACCCCTGTCAGTAGTGTATTTCAGGCCGTGTTCCCATTGGGGAGATTCACCCTCTATTTGTCCTGTTTACTGTTATCGCCGAAAGTGACAGGAAATTCCAAATTAGGAGTGGTCATCAGAATAGGCATAGAGGGGAAATCTTCCAATGTGGACACTAGCACTGTTGACCAGCAGGGATCCCCAACTTCCTGTTGTAGATAGAAAAAATGGGAAGTAAAGGGAAATCTCCCCAATGGGACATAGCGTTAAGAGGGTTATAACCCTTGTCATTTGTTTCCAGCTATCTAAAATTAATAAAAAAATAAATGTTTTGCATTGAGTTGTACTTTAAAATCGCCTGTGTGCGATTTACTCTGTTCTGGTGACCATTGAATGAAAAACGTAAAGTTTTCAGTTTGCTACTGAAACGAGAATGATAGAAAAGGGATACATGTTCTGGGAAAGAGTACCAAAAAAAAAAAAGGGAAAAGGAAAGGGAGGGGGAAATAACATGTTGCCACCTAAAGCAGTTGCAAACATGTTATACCCAGGGCTTTTTTTCAGCCAGAACTTGGCGGAACTGCGTTCCACCACCTCTGGCAGCCCTGTCCTTTCTATCCCGTCGCTGAACACAGAAGGCAGTAGAAGTATTTTCACTATTCGCTTCCTCCACCGGCTTCTGTGTCAGGCACTCAGGACATTTGTATAGTAGTACATGTGTCAGTGGGTGCCCAAGTCCCCACTCGACCACTGCATCTTTAAGTTTCTCGGGGGCTTCGAGAGCCGGCTCCAGTCCCGTCCCGCCTGTGTAGCTCAGAGCCAAGTGCAGTGTTCCAAAACTCCTCCTTTGCTTCATGCTACACACGTCTGACAGGCGGGGCAAGACGAGGAGAGCAGGGCGGGCGAGGCGAGGCAGGGCGGAACGGGAGTCAGGACTACACAATGTTGGAAAAAAGCCTGCGCATGCAAAAGACCATGAACAGCTGCACCGCAAGCTTTTAAGAGGAGGTGAGCGAAAGCGATGGAGGGAGAGGGAAAAGGGGGGGGGGGTGAGTGGTTGTGCACAGAGGCATCGGTGGGGGAGGTGACAGCTGTGAACCGCAGTGGGGGTGTATTTGTGAGAAGAGGTGAGAGCTGAAAAGGGGGAGAGGTTGTAAAAAGTGAGAGCTGAGTAGTGGGGAGGGGAGGGGGCAGGTGGTACAGTGGCAAGAGTTGGAGGTTTGAAGAGATGAGCTGTGGATTGGGGTGCAGAAGTGAAATGGGGAAGGGGGTAGAGACAAGCTGTAACTGTGGACTGGGGGTGTAAGCTGTGGATATGGGGGGGGATGCAGAGTTTAGTTGTTGACAGGGGGTACAAAGGTGAGCTGTGGGGGGTGCTAAGGTGAACTGTGGACAGGGGTGCAGAATTGAGCTCTGGGCAGAGGTACAGTGGTGTGCTGGGGATGGGGGAAAAGAAGTGATGCGCTGGGGATGGGGGGGGGGGGGTGAGTGATGTGCTGGGGATGGGGGAAAAAAGGGTGTGTGCTGCAGAGGGAGGAGAGAAGTGGTAAGCTGCGGACGGGGGGGGGGGGGGTTCGAGGAAAGAAGAGGGGAGCTGTGGACAGGGGAGAAAAGATGAACTGTGGATGGGGGGGGGCATAGGTAAGCTGTGGACAAGGGTTGCAGAGGTGAGATGTGAATGGAGGTCACAGAGGTGAGCACTAGATGGTTACATTGAGGGTGATAAGTACTGTCCCTTGTGCTGATTTTTTTTTCTGTGCCCTATGTGATACACACACATTGCTGCAGAGTACACTTTCCTAAGCTCTGCGTTATGCACCACTAGGTGCGCTACTCTGCCTTTTTGGGCCTTGAGCCATACGCAGATCTGGCGCTGCTTTACTTCTCTTCCCGCAGAACGACGGGGTTGGGAGCGGAGAGTTGGCTGGGTAGGGTGAGTTCCTGCACCTATTCTCTGAGAAAAAAAAAGGCCCTGGTTATACCTACCTGCTCTGTGCAAAGGTATTTCACAGAGCAGCCCCAAACCTCCTCTTCTGGGGTCCCTCGCTGGAGCTCTCAGTTCCTCCTCTGTGCTCCCCCATAGGCAGCTGCTTCCCATCAGGGCACACCTGCAGGCTTACTCCTGAGCCGGGCTTTGTGCATCCATTTACACACACACACACACAAACTGTCCATGTCTCCACTGCTTGTTGGGGATTTTGAAGGACAGCGCTGATAGCTCTGCACATGCTCAGTTTCAGTATATTTTCTACCCTGAGCATTTCCTCCCCATCACTTCTGAGCAGCTCATGTGACTATAGAGTCACACATGTGGGCGTATACACAGTGGTAAATGACATCCCACTCCCTCCCTCCTCCATGCCCACTAACCAGCTAAACACAATGGGGGGGGCTAATATTACATGAATTGTTTGAGGCTTCACCTTCCTGTTATTCTAAAAAACACAGGCTGGAGGGGCGTGAGAAGCCTTGACTGGCAAAAATCTGCCCACACCATATTGTTGCCACAAAATAATATTTGATTTAAAAAAAAAAAAAAAAAAAAAAAATAAATAAAATAATAATAATAATAATAAATAATAAATATATATATATATATATTTATATATAATCTATCTATATATATATAGCAAAGCAAACAGGTGTATGGAGGCCTACTAAAAACACCAACGCCCTCTGTTGAAGTCCGCAGTGACGAAACTGGTCAGGGCGTGGCCGATACGACATATATATATCTCAATTTAAAACAGCTTCTTGATAACCTTTTGGGTTATTTTTGAGTAAAAGTAATGGATTTTCTCTTGAATGTGACCAGCAAGAGGACTAGACGCTCCTCCTGCTTATGTTCTCCTGCAGACAGGCTGGGAAAGAGCTGGGTCATGTGACAGCTGGATATCAATTAGGAAAACAGTATGGAGATTTTTTTTAATAAAATTAGAGTCATCATCCATATACAGAAATAGAAGGGACAATGTAAATTAAACAGTGTGTTTAGCAGGACTTTTTTTTTAACCGAGAATAGGTGCAGCAACTCCCCCCTTCTGAGTCAGCCCTCGTTTCCACTCCCTACCCACCTCTGAGCGCCGTCCCTTGGATTCACCCCTTACACACGTCCCAGTACTGCCCCTTTTATAGAATCCAGAACCCATCATTGTGTGGGGCTAAATAATTTGTATGGAATCTGTTAATGATAAAAAGAAAAAAGCAATAAAATAAATCCCCTGCAGCCAGCAATAGACCCCACCCCCCAGCAACAATAGACCCCACCCACAATAAAATTCCACACCCAGCAACAAAAGATCTACCCCAGCAACAAATCTCCCAGCAGTCAGAATCAATAGACTCTCCAGCAACCAACAATAGACCTCCCTCAACAGTAAATCCCTATCAGCAACATAAGACCCCCCCCCCCCCCCCCCAAAAATAGATCCCCCACCAGCAACAGACCCTCACAAAAAAAATATCACCATCAGTAACAATAAATCCCCCTGCAGTCAGCATCAATAGACCCTCCAGCACATGACCCCACACCCCTTCCTATTACATACATTCAGTGTTGGAGGTCCCGGAACTGTTTACCTTAAATCACTGCATTTACAACCAATATAAAAACTCTTCTCCCTAAAAATTAAGTCAATTATACGTTGACATGTGGCCTTCTCTGTGTTTTGTATTGGATGGTTTCTTACCCCCAATTTGGATTCCACAATTGCAGTGTAAAGGTAAGCTGTGAAATAAATATCGTAATCTAGGTCCTGTACCGGGAAAAAAAAAAAAAAAAAGATTGTTAAATAGTTCTCAACTACAATGTGGAGCATATGCAAATACATTTATACAGTATATCCCTTTCATGCCTAAGCCGATTAATTTAGCAGAGACCCTAGAGAATAAAATGGCGATCCTTGCAATATTTTATATGTCACATGCAATTTTTTGGGAAAAGACACTTTCATAAATAAAAAGTAAAAAAGAAAAAGTAAAGTTAGCCCAATTTTTGGTATCATGTGAAAGATGTTACGCAGAGTAAATAGGTACTGAACATGTAATGCTTTGAAATTGCGCACTCGTGGAATGGTGACAAACTATGGTACTAAAAAAATGTAACGGTTACCAGGTTAGAGTAACAGAGAAGGTCTTTTGCTAGAATTATTGCTCTCACTCTGACGATACGTCACATGTGTGATTTGAACAACGTTTACATACATATACGTTTTCTTTGCTGCGCGAGCACAGGGTGCTTTAACGACTTCAGCCCCGGACCAATTGGCAGCCAAAGGACCAGGCCCCTTTTTGCGATTCGGCACTGCGTCGCTTTAACTGACAATTGCGCGGTTGTGCGACGTGGCTTTCAAACAAAATTGGCGTCCTTTTTTTCCCACAAATAGAGCTTTCTTTGATCGCCCCTGCGGTTTTTATTTTTTGCGCTATAAACAAAAATAGAGCGACAATTTTGAAAAAAATGCAATATTTTTTGCTTTTTGCTATAATAAATATCCCAAAAAATATATAAAAAAAATTTTTTTTCCTCAGTTTAGGCCGATACGTATTCTTCTACATATTTTTGGCAATTAGCGATTATTGATTGGTTTGCGCAAAAGTTATTTACAAAATAGGGGATAGTTTTATAGCATTTTATTAATATTTTTTTTTTTTTACTAGTAATGGCGGCGATCAGCGATTTTTATTGTGACTGCGACATTATGGCGGACACATCGGACATTTTTGACACATTTTTGGGACCATTGTCATTTATAGAGCAATCAATGCTATTTAAATGCATTGATTCCTGTATAAATGACACATGAAGTGAAAGAGTTAACCACTAGGGGGAGGGGAGGGGTTATGGGCTGTGACGTGTGTGTGTTTTTTTTACATTAGGGGGCTGACGTCTGACAACATTGATCGGCTTTCCCGATGACAGGGAACACCTGATCAATGACAGGCAGAGTAGGAAGCGCGGGGGGAGGTTTGTTTACACAGACCTCTCCCCGTTCTTCAGCTCTGTGACCCGATCGCGGGACACCAGCGGCAATTGGGTCCGCTGGTCCCGCGGCCGGGGGTCACGGAGCTCCCGACCGGGTCGCGAGCGCGCCGCTGGCGGCGTGCGCGCGACCAATGGGCAGGCAATTAAAGGGCCACGTACCTGTACGTGGTTTTGCCTGGCCGTGCCATTCTGCTGACGTATATATGCAGTGGGCGGTCGGGAAGCGGTTAAAAAAAAAATAATTCTTAATTTTATTTATGTAGATTTTTTACATTGTCCCTTTAAAAAAAAATAAAAAAAATTCTGATCACTTTTATTGCTGTCACAAGGAATGTAAACATCCCTTGTGATAGAAATAGGTGGCGACAGGTACTCTTTATGGAGGGATCGGGGGGTCTTTTAGACCCCAAATCCCTCCTTTGCACTTAAAAGTATTCAGATTACCAAAAACAGATTTTGAATACTGTCTTTTTGAAACTGGCGCCATTGGCAGCTGAGTAAACCAGACGTGACGTCGCTTCCGTGTTTTTACATAGGCGACTTGATTGAAAAGCCATTTCCGGCTTCGTTCCAGTCACGGCCTAGCCTAATGCAACAGTTTGAATCGGACCCAAACTGACCTTTCTCATTTATATCCAAATATTTAGAACTATAGTGTCCCATCCATATGCTGGAACTTTTACACCTTGCAAGATAATTCTCACTTTAACACAAAGCACACAACTGTTCAATTTCCCTTTAAGACAGTGTAGAGGAATTCTAAAATGCGTTGCAGTTGGCTAGCAATCTTTCACACATTGCTTTCTTTTTAAGCAAGCATTTTATTGGTGGAAGAGCATATAAATGTTTGTTTGACCTGGGTTGTGAACATGCTTCCTTGGGGTCTAAAGCAGCCATTTTTTAGCCTCTGCGTGTTCTCCAACCAGATGAGACTCTGCTTCTGTCTGGTTTCATCAATCGAAACGTATCTCTTGGCTTGCTCAAAGATATTAAAGGTGTACGCAGTCAGCCTGCAAGAAGCACAAGGTGACAGTTAGGTGGAAAGATGACTAGACCAGTCCGGGCATTCCTCTCCTACATGTAAAAAACATTTATTTTGCTAGAAACGACTTAGAACCCCCAAACTATTTTTTTTTTTAGCAGAAGCTATAGAGAATAAAATGGTGGACATTGCATATTTTTATGTCAGACAATAATTTGCACAGCGGTTTTTAAAATGCACAAAAACAAAAAAACATAAAACACCACAATATAATACCCAATTGTTTGGTAGAATATAAAAGATGAATGCTTTAAAACTGCATCCATCCATGGAACAGTGCCAAATGATGGTACCTATAAATCTCCATAGGCAACACTTTAAAAGCCTTAACAAAATTACCAGTTTAGAGATACACAAGGTCTGGAGCTAAAATTATTGCTTTCACTGACGTTTGTGACGATACCCCACATATGTGGTGCGATCGCCGTTTACATATGCGTGTTGGACCTACACGTGCATGAGCGTAGGGGAATGGGGGGGGGGGGGGGCGCTTTAATTTTTCAATTTTATTAATTTTTTTTATCATTATCATCATTTATCGATCCCTTATGATAGCTGGGGCTGTGACAGGTCTTCTTTAGGGAGAGATCAGGGGGTCCGTTAGAGGTCTGACCACTTGCTTCTCTGGCCGGTGATATCCAGGTAAACAGAGAGGCAGAACAGGAAGTGACAAAATCCTTGTTGCTTTCTGATGTCACACAGTGGGAACAAAACCCGTTCCTCCCAGTTTACCGCTTGTAAAAATAATCCAGCAGCTCGTTAGCCACTCAGATTACTTTTACTTTCTGCAGAATAGCCAGACCTAAAAGAGGATATCTTGATAATTGCTGCAGTGATGACTGAGATATCACCCTTCCCATCCGAGGATGTTTATGAACGCTCCCTGGAGTGGAAGTGGTTAGAAGATTTTGGCAAGCAGCTGTGCAGGCTTGTGGGCAATATTGTGTTAGATTGTGAGCAGTTAGATTGGAAGGGTGTTCGGTTATTTATTAATATATTTGTAACTACCAAAGCTGCAGTTGCGCTTGTAGGATAAAAATGAAGGCCTCTTGAGCCCCGTCCTTAGGGAAAGAGAACCTTGACTGATGGGGGCATGGCTAGGTGCCTGACAAGGTGAACGATTGGTTGTAACAAGGGGGGATGGGATGGGCCTGAGCTCAGGGAATGTGTGCCCCAGTGAATTCTGGGTCTTCTGGAAGAGTCGGTTGGAAGAACTGCCCGCCCTCCCGCCCCCTTTTTCCTTGTTATGGTATGTCACAGCTTGTTGTGGTTTTCTTGACCTTGCCAGCAATTAAAGTTGCCATAATGGGCTATGCCCTTGGAAATTGGAAGTAGGCTGTCTGTCCAGCACTTATGGTAAGGACAGGCCCCACTTCCCTCTTGTGGTTGAGTACTCACAGTACGATACTGACTGGCACTGGTTAAATATGTTTATTTATGGTTGTGTCTTATTTAATGGGGTAAAGGGCAAGGGGGTGGTGGGGGATTTGATCCCATTGTGCTACGTTAATTGGGACCTAGGCCCATTGCGCCTAAGCAGTCATGGCGTTTTATGTCAACTTAAAAAAACGTAGTGCACATTAGGCTTCCGTGTTGCGGTAATGTGCACATTACCATAGCACAAGCATCTGGCTTTACCACGTTCCATTTTGAATGGCATCTCAACCCACAAAAGGTAATGCGTTGTAGTTCAAAAGGGTCATGCACACCCCCCCCCCATGTTCTTAGAATTAGTTTTCTTAGAAAACAGCCACAGCCTGCATAGAAAGGCCTGCCCCCTACCATCTGGGCCAAGGGGATTGGCCCGAGTTGTGGCTGCCCTGGGCACCATGGTTGCATATGAGGTGGAGGGAACCGCAAGGAGATTGAGTGGGGAGGGGGAATGGGGGGGTGCTAGCAGTGATGATTCAGGAGGATTTGTGCTAGGTGTGATTGGGGGGTATTTGCGCTGGGGGGGGGGGTGGATGTGTACTCAGGGGAAATTTGAGGAGATTTGTGCTAGGAGTGGCGTTTTTTTTTTTTTGGGGGGGGGGGGGGCATTTAGGGGATTGAGGAGGCAGAGATTTCTGCAGGCAAGGGTTAATTTGTAACTAGTTGCCATGTTTGCCCTGGGCTCTAGGTGACCTTGTCCCGGAAATGCCTACCAGCATGGTATAGAGAATGACCTATGGTCCTTGTGTGGAAGCGGTGGCCATTCTTCAGAGATCTAACACACCCCTTGATGAGTCAATGCTGATTGAGGAGCTCTAGCTCTGAGCAAGGGGTGCGTTGAACCACAGCAAATAGACCACTGCTTCCACACAGAGCAAGGATCCACTGCAGCATGCTGGTAGGGGACAAGCTTTTCTACTCAGGATGTGGCTGCTTTTTAAAGAACAAACGTTAAACACTTTAGTTGGGCTTTACATTTCTGCATCTCAAAGGTTCTAGGCATTACAGATAAAAATCATCCTTACAATGAATTGGATTGTGGGGAACTGCGGAATACTTTATAAGCTGGTCCTCTGGCATATCCAAGTTGTCGATAATATCCTAGGTAGATTAGAGAGATAGATTAGAGAGCTAAATTAAATAAATTCACCTCTTGGACCAGGTTACACCCGTATTTAGCAGCTGCAGCTTTTAAAAGCAGCTGTGAAGGGCTCTGCCCACACGTCCGCATCATTCATTCATAGTTTCCTGTGAATGCACAAATTACAAGTCCCATCAGCCTTTGTGGCCGACGACGTGTAGTCCTGAATGGACTGCGTGGCTGCTGATGAGTCAGCCCGAATTGAGGTACAGGCTAAAGGCTAGTTAGACAGGCTTGTCTGCAGGAGTCTGGCATTGCACACCTGGGCGCCCAACGAATGTATAACAAATTCCGCTACCATTTTAATAGTGCATTTTACATGGCTCTGATGTCAACACCAGAAAAGATTCAAAATATAAAATTAAAAAAAAGGATGCTGTCAGGTCCAAGACCATTCTGTCACAGGTTTCAAACCAATGATCGGGAATCAGTCTACATGGTTGGTAACTATGTAGTCAATAAAAATTACAGTGTGTAAAACAATTTAACTATAAAATAAAACACTAAAAACATTTTGTCCATGGGTAGGGAATGTAATAGTGTACAAATAAAAGCCTTATATTCCCAGAACGAAAACATGATGATTGATCGTCAAATTAGTCACCAAGTTATTGTCCAATCAGGGACAGTCCCTCGAAATCAGGGACAGTCCCTCGAAATCAGGGACAGTTGAGTGGTATGCGAGTATCTCTGGTCATAAACGGGTTAAGCTGACCACATTCTACAAATTCTGCTTTTATTTTATTTAGTTTTAAAGTGGTTGTTGTGGAAATTTTTATTAATGTATGTTCTCAGATGTCCCCCAGTGTCTGTTTTGCTGTAATACGCTCATGTCAGGGTATTCGCATATACAGACGTTGGTGAAAGATCATTGTCTGTGGAAACCTTCCCGTGGACACGGCTGATCTGTCTGCTCTTTTAAGGATGTTTGTTTATGCCTCACCAAGGTACTGGCCACTCCATGGTGACAGCATTTAAACTCCTAAGTAAGCAGATCAGCGTACATGGGAACCATAGCACAACCATACAAAATAATGGCCCACTGAGCCATGATAGAGTATGGCTCGCGTCATTGGTAGCAGTGGAAGTGTGCACACGATCATGTTCAGAACCATGTGCTTGCCGCATGGTTTTGCACACGACTATCTGCAAACATCACTACTGCATTTCTATTTGAATACATACGTGTGTGTGATTGGTTCTTTTGAATAAATACAAGTGTCTGATAGGCTGATTCTGAAGCCACCACCTTCTTTTGTTATCCATGTTTTAGTATAAAACAAAGGAGCCTGGCTATTCTCTTAAGGATTCTGCTGAGCTCAACGCGATACCAGCGTCTGTTACTGAGAGACATACAAAGCACGCTTTCCCGGCATTATATGAGAAAGCTGTATTTGTGCTTTTAAGCGCAAAGAAATGATATGCTTATAGGGAGAAGCTTAGAATTTCCCTGACATTGTAAACCTTTGAAAATGAAAAATGAACAAAGCATATCCTTCTATAGTGTGTACTTGCATCAGTCCAAAGTACCTAGTGTGGTTCCTATCTGCACGAGTCCCTTCTAAAAGGTCACACCGACACCAAAGAATCTCAGGAGATCAGCCCGCCACTCTCATAACCCCCCAGGAATCTCAGGCCCCGACATTCCCACCTCCCAACACACAGAAGGGGATCAATAGCCTCTGCTGTGGGGGGGGTGCATTTCCTCCACTCAGGTGACCTGTTGGCTCTTCGTGTGCCCTTTTTGAGCCCTCCACTCAGGTCTCAGATTACACTTAACCCTTGCTATGCTCTGATGTCAGATCCTTGCCCCCTGCCAGCTGGAGCTGAGAAATGGCCTTGGATATGTGTGTTTAGAAGTCTGTAGAGAAGAGAGGGCTGCAGATAAATATGTATAAACATATATCGGAGGATTTGTTTCATCACCTGAGGCTAGTCACTTCAGTGGATATAGGTAATAGTTTACAACCGCTTTAAATCCAATCTTAAAAATGACTTTAGTTTAATGTGTTGCGATTCTGCATGAACATATTTTCCCCCTGGTTACATTGGCACCACTTAAAACAAAATCTACCGCTTTCCTCTGGAGGCTGCTGCCAGCTGCACCATTGACAACTTATGAGTAGGGATGGGCCCGGTATTCGATTCGAACCCATGTTCGAATCTAACATCGGGCGTTCGCCCGCTCGGCGAGCCCAGAACTATTTGGGCCACTCGCATCAAATTCGTGTGATGCGAGCGGCCCGCAATGCACTGCGCCAGTTGCAGTGCATTGCTGGCTGATGATTGGCCAAGCATGCACTGTGACCCGCATGCTTGGCCAGTCATAGAGCCAGCGGCGAGGAGAGCAATAATTGGCCACAGGCAGGATGCCTTTGGCCAATTATAGCTCAGGGGGTTTAGTACACGCCCCACAGTATAAAAGGCCGCCGTGCCGGCGGCCTCGTATATTGTGTTCCAGCGTGTCAGTGTTATGTGCTGCTGACTGCTGACATTATCTGCTGTGATTCTGGGGATTAGTGTGTGCGTGCTGTTAGTACAGCATTACAGTATCACATCTGGGGGGTGTCTATAGTATGCCTGTGAAGGGGCGCATGTTTCCCATGCTTAGAACTGTCCCTGCACAAAGTGTCATTTTTGCAGGAAAAAAAGCTATTTAAAATCACTCGCGGCTAATGAATTGACGGCTCCCGTAACACAGAGAACAGTCATTCATTGAAAGTCATTGATAAAAAAAAAGTCATTGATAAAAAATAATTTTTTTTTTTTAAAAAGCGTGGGGGTCCCCCCAAATTCAATAACCAGGCCTCTTAGGTCTGCTATGGATATTAAGGGGAACCCCAGCCAAAAAAAAATAAAAATGGCGTGGGGTCCCCCTCAAAATCCATACCAGACCCTTGAGGTCTGGGATGGATTTTAACTACTTCCCACCCGGCCACTGTACATATACGGCCGGTGGGAGCCGCCTACTTCTGATCGGACGTTCCCAAACGTCCATCAGAAGTAGGGGGATCGCGCGCGCGTGCCCACGCAGCGGCGCGATCCCGATGCGCTCGTGTCACCCGGACATGGCGCATCTCGGATCGGCAGGAGGGCTCTGTGATTGGCCCTCCTGATCACATGACGGCCGTGTCCAATCACAGCTGTCATGTGATGTAAGCAACAGCCGGTTGCTAGGCAACCGGCTCTCCTCTCCTCACACGGAAGTCGTCGGTAAGGATAGGAGAGCTGATCGCTGCAGCCGGCTGGTGATCAGTGAGTATTAGCTGTTTTTTTACTCATTGATCACCAGTCTAGTGTCCACAACAGTGCACCAACACAGTAAAACATACATGTCCCCAAAACATACATGTCCCCAAAACACACATGTCCCCAAATAAAAAACACATGTCCCCAAATAATAAAAACACATGTCCCCCACATATGTCTTAGTAAAATCACATGTGCCAATGATTATCTGCACACATATGTCCGTGATCACCTGCACACATCTGTACATGATCATTTGCGTACATATGTCCGTGACCACACGAACCAATTATTATACACTTAACGGAATTTTTTTTACTAAAAACATGTAGCAGAATACATTTTGGCTTAAATTTATGACAAAATTTGATTTTATTGGATTTCGTTTAAAAAAGAAAGGAGAAAATATTGTTTTTTTTCAAAATTTCCGCTATTTTTTCGCTTACATCGCAAAAAATAAAAAACAGAGTCGCGAATAAATACCACCAAACTAAAGCTCTATTTGTGCAAACAAAATTATAAAAATTTCATTTGGGTACAGCATTGCATGACCGCGCAATTCTCATTGAAAGAGCGAGAGCGCTGAAAGCTGAAAATTGGTCTGGGAAGGAAGGGGGCGAAAGTGCCCAGTATTGTAGTGGTTAAGGGGAACCCCGGCCAAAAAAAAAATAAATGACGTGGAGTCCCCCTCAAAATCCATACCAGACCCTTATCCGAGCACGCAACCTGGCAGGCCGCAGGAAAAGAGGGGGGGACGAGAGCGGCCCCCCCTCTCTCCTGAACCGTACCAGGCCACATGCCCTCAACATTGGAAAGGTGTTGATGAGGACAAGGGCCTCTTCCCCACAACCCTGGCCATTGGTTGTGGGGGTCTGCGGGCGGGGGGGCTTATCGGAATCTGGAAGCCCCCTTTAACAAGGGGACCCCCAGATCCCGCCCCCCCTGTGTAAAATGGTAAGGGGTTTTGTACCCCTACCATTTCACCAAAAAAGTGTCAAAAATTGTAAAAATTACAGGAGACGGTCTTTGACAATTCCTTTATTAAAATCTTCTTTCTTCTGGTCTTCCTTCTTCCTTTCTTCATCCTTCGGTTTCTCCTTCCGGCGTCTTCTTCCATCATCTTCTTCCTCCGATCCGCTTCTTCTTGCTCTGGTCTTCTCGTCCGGCATCTTCTTCCATGGTGTCGGCGTCTCTTCTGGGCCGCTCTGCGCAATGGGAGGCTCCCGCTGTGTGAGGCTTCGCTGCGTCTGACAGGTCTTTTATAACGTAGGGGGGGCCACCTGGTAACCCCGCCCCCCTCTGACGCACGGGGACATCATGGGGAATTCCCTACGGCTTTCCCCATGATGTCAGAGGGGGCGGGGTCACCAGGTGGTCCCGCCCTCCGTTATAAAAGACCTGTCAGACGCAGCGAAGCCTCACACAGCGGGAGCCTCCCATTGCGCGGATCGGCCCAGAAGAGACACCAACGCCATGGAAGAAGATGCCGGACGAGAAGACCAGAGCAAGAAGAAGCGAATCGGAGGAAGAAGATGATGGAAGAAGATGCCGGAAGGAGAAGATGAAGAAACCGAAGGATGAAGAAAGGAAGAAGGAAGACCAGAAGAAAGGAGATTTTAATAAAGGAATTGTCAAAGACCGTCTCCTGTAATTTTTACCATTTTTGACACTTTTTTGGTGAAATGGTAGGGGTACTTTTGTACCCCCTTACCATTTCACACAGGGGGCGGGATCTGGGGGTCCCCTTGTTAAAGGGGGCTTCCAGATTCTGATAATCCCCCCGCCCGCAGACCCCCACAACCAATGGCCAGGGTTGTGGGGACGAGGCCCTTGTCCTCATCAACATGGGGACAAGGTGCTTTGGGGGGGACCCCAAAGCACCCTCCCAATGTTGAGGGCATGTGGCCTGGTACGGTTCAGGAGGGAGGGGGGCCGCTCTCGTCCCCCTCTTTTCCTGTGGCCTGCCAGGTTGTGTGATCGGATAAGGGTCTGGTATGGATTTTGAGGGGGACCCCACGCCATTTTTTATTTTATTTTTTGGCCGGGGTTCCCCTTAATATCCATAGCAGACCTGAAGGGCCTGGTTATTGAATTTGGGGGGACCCCCACGCTTTTATTTTTTTATTTTTTTTATTTTTTATCAATTACTTTTTTTTATCAATGACTTTCAATGAATGACTGTTCTCTGTGTTACGGGAGCCGACAATTCATTAGCCGCGAGTGGTTTTAAATAGCTTTTTTTCCTGCAAAAATGACACTTTGTGCAGGGACAGTTCTAAGCACAGGAAACATGCGCCCCTTCACAGGCATACTATAGATACCACCCAGGTATGAAATTTAAAGGAATATTACACCTTTATTGTTTCACTTTAAGCATTATTAAAATCACTGCTCCTGAAAAAACTTCAGTTTTAAAAAAAAAAATTTGCATCGATACATGTCCCCTGGGGGAGGACCCAGGTCCCCAAACACTTTTTATGACAATAACATGCATATTAGCCTTTAAAATTAGCACTTTTGATTTTGAACGTTCGCGTCCATTGTAACTAATAGGGTTCTTAAATTTACACGGACTTTAGGTCCGTTCGCGGGTTCTGGTGCGAACCGAACCCGGGGGTGTTCGGCTCATCCCTACTTATGAGATTCAGGGGGAAAGAAAAAAAAAGCGCAAGAAAAAAAAAAAAAGAAGAAGAAGACGACGGACAACAGGAGAGACCTGGCAAAGTGAGGGATTGTGATCAGTGGAAGAGAAAGGTCACCACAATTAAAATAGTACATCAAGAATATAATATGGTGCACTTCGAAAGTGTCAGATCTAGTCTTACCCTCCAATATGTACTGCTTTCCCTTCTCCAGGATTTCCTTTTTTAGCTGGCCTGTGCTGTTGAGATAGTCAAGCGCATATATAGTGGAAGCCATTCGTGCCAGACTTTGTTCAGCACATCCATAGGGCTTCTGCACCAAATCTTGAAGGCTGCTCAATGGGAGTCCAAACACGTCACCTAGACAGAGAATACATTGAGATCAGGGGCAAATATGGCAAGATGTCTGATTCAGAACTCTGACCAAGTGCATAGCAGTAAAGACTCAAATGAAAGGTTAGGTACATTTTTGGCTGCCCTATAATTAGTGGAGCAGTTTGTGATTACTTTGGGCTGTTCTGGGCTTCACTGGCTGCAGGTTTCTTTGCATCCCCTGCCTTCTGAAGAAATCCAGAATGTAGTGCGCTGGAAGAGACAAACCCACAGTCTGACTATTTATGTGGTCCCAGCCAATTCATGGGGGGTGCCCAGTAAGTGGCTGGGGAGTGCATAAATACTTCGGAGCCTGAGGCAGCTGGGCCTTGTCCAGGAGGAGAAGTTTGCAGCCTGAAGGGCTGTTGCCATTCTGGGCAGTGCAGCTGAAGTTCTTACAGGAGCTCAGAGGTCCCAGCTATGCTAGAGCTTGGGGGCCAGTTTGCTGACAATTGCTGGAACTGACTAATGGATTTCACTGATGACCTGATCTGGAGAGTTCACGGGAGAGATGTCTGGCTGATATTGGAAGGAGGCATCCATATATCCAGGGAAATTGTGTACAAACCTGAGTGTAAGATCACAGTAACTGTGTGCTGCTACTATGCATTGTGCATTAGTGTCAGAGCTTGCTCAAATTGAGACAGTTCCTATAGTGTCTCAAGAGTCACTTTTTCCCTTAGCTGCTACTGGAGTGATTGAATTAAGACGCTCTGCCAAAGTGAAGAGTGCCCTCATATTACTATACAGGGTTTTTGAAGTACCCCACAGCTCCCCAAACCCCATCCAAGTTCAATTTGCAATGCATCAAAAAGACTAACCCCTAGACTGTTCATTTAGCTGGAAAGAGTGACTGTAGCTGTGTGCCTGGCTGTCCCCAAACTAGTTTGGGAGAAATACCTGTAGCAATTAGTGGCTTTTATGGGGGTGATCACTACAGCAGGAAGGGACGTTTTTGTGGAAACTTGTGGGATTAATGGGTAAGAGAGACTAGACCAAGCCTTGGGGTTCAAGCTGGTCCCCCATCAATATAAGTGATATGTTCTAGTTCCTGCACCAGCCTAAAAATGAACTCCTTACAGTAGCGATTTGCTCTTTTTGTACTATAAAGGGCTATTTTTTTTTTAATCCCATTATGTTACTAAACGTCTTAGACCTGGTTCACACCTACCATATATACTCGAGTATAAGCCGACCCGAATATAAGCCGAGGCACCTAATTTTACCACAAAAAACTGGGAAAACGTATTGACTCGAGTATAAGCCTAGGGTGAGAAATGCGCAGCTACTGTAAGTGGAAAACAGGGTCAACAATGCCCATTTGCATGCCTCACTGTTCCCATTTGCAGCCATAGGTCCCCCAAACTCGGTAGTTAAGGGTTCCTAGATGCCCCCTAGCTGCAGCCAAAATTTGGGGTCTCTGGACCCAAAGGGTCCCAAAATGACATTGCTGCAGATTGACACAGTTGACCGAATTTGGGGCCCTGTATCTCGGGGCCACTTGGTGCTAGGCAGCACAAATTTGGTATGCAAACCCAGGTGGAACTAGCACTACAACATATTCAGATGGGGTCCCTAGCACCAAGTGGCCCCGAGATACGGGGCCCCAAATTCGGGTCGGAAAATGTCATTCTCTGCTGCAGAAAAGTGCTTGACTCGAGTATAAGCTGAGGGGGGCACTTTCAGCACAAAAAAATGTGCTGAAAAACTCGGCTTATACTCGAATATATACGGTATGTGTTTTTTGGTGCTTTTTGCAGAAATGCACTACAGTTTATTTAACCACATGCCGACCGCGCTATAGTCGAAAGACGTCTACAGCGCAGTCGGGGTTTCCCTGGGTGGATGTCCTATGGGCGTCCTCCCAGAAACTTGCTCCCGCGCGCCCCCTGGGGCGCGCACTCGGGAACATCCGTGACCGCCGGGTCCCGATAGCTGATAGCGGGCGTTTACCACGTGATCGCTCCGTCAAATGACGGCGCGATCACATGTACACAAACCGGCGTCACGTCATGACGCCGGTTCCTCCCTCCCCTGTGGGCTGGATGTGTAGTGCCCACAGCGCTGGTCAATACACTGCCACCGCTGTGCAATGCTCTGCCACCGCTGTGCAATGCTCTGCCACCACTGTGCAATGCTCTGCCACCACTGTGCAATGCTCTGCAACCAACCACTGTGCAATGCTCTGCAACCAACCACTGTGCAATGCTCTGCCAACACTGTGCAATGCTCTGCCACCACTGTGCAATGCTCTGCAACCAACCACTGTGCAATGCTCTGCAACCAACCACTGTGCAATGCTCTGCCAACACTGTGCAATGCTCTGCAACCAACCACTGTGCAATGCTCTGCAACCAACCACTGTGCAATGCTCTGCCACCACTGTGCAATGCTCTGCAACCAACCACTGTGCAATGCTCTGTCACCACTGTGCAATGCTCTGCCACCACTGTGCAATGCTCTGCCACCACTGCAATGCTCTGCAACCACTGTGCAATACTCTACCAATACTGTGCAACACTGTAATACTCTGCCAATACTCGCCAATACTCTGCCAATACTCTGCCAATACTCTGCAATAATTTTTAATAGAAACAAAGAATTTTTTATTTTATTTTTTACCGAACTTTCAGTATATTTTGATTTATAGCGCAAAAAATAAAAAACCCAGCGGTGATTAAATACCACCAAAAGAAAGCTCTATTTGTGTGAAAAAAAGGACACAAAATTCATTTGGGTACAGTGTTGCATGACGGAGTAATTGTCATTCAAAGTGTGAGAGCACCGAAAGCTGAAAATTGGTCTGGTTAGGAAGGGTGTTTAACTGCCCAGTGGTCAAGTGGTTAATGTTCACAGCTATGCTTTTTTCAGCTGCTGCGTATTTGGAAAGGGTCAAGGACTTTTTTCAGATGCAAAACGGTGCTTTTTTGGTTCAATATACTTCAATGGAGAAGCTGCAGAAAAGCATGTAATGTGTTTTTGCAGCAGTTTTTTAATCTGCCGAACAACAAATCGGCCAAAAAAAAAAAAACGCAAATCACAGCAAAATCACATGCGCAAAAATGCTGGCCACACAGATACATTTTCAGACGACAATATTCATACAAAAAAATCTTTGTACATTTCGCTGAATGAAAGAATGTTTGAAATTCACTTGCTTTTAACATTCGGTTTTAAAATGAATGTCATTTCTGAATGAAAAAAAACACATACACTGTCTGAACATTACTTTGACCAAGAAGTTTTCCATTTCTAAATTTTCCCATCACTGTGGTTGAAAACAAACGTCGATTTGACCCCACTAACGATTAGAAATTCAAATAAACGTTCTTAAAATAAAATGTCTTTTTGAAGGAAGACATTGTTTTTGTATGGCCAGCATATAATATATTACAGTTCTGTTTGAAAATCTGCAAAAAAACTGTCTTTAACTGTTTTTCTTTAAATAAAAAAAATGTGATCTGAGTCTGATGATATTTTCCAGATTCAACCTCTAAAGCCCCATACACACGGTAGGATTTTCCGATGGATTCTGTCCTATCAGACAATGTTGTCGGAAAATCAGACCGTGTGTAGGCACCATCGGACAGTTTCCATCAGATTGTCTGACGGACAAAGTCCTATCTCCTGCTGGATAGATTTTTTGACAACAAAGTCCGATCACACCAAATCCGATCGTGTGTAGCGAATTCCGACCGGACAAAGTGCTACGCATGCTCAGATCACATTACAAGACCCAAGCTATTGGCTACTAGCCTCTACGTAGTCCCGTCGTAGGCAACAAACGTCACCACGTTCAGAATGATCGGATTTTCCGACAACTTTGTCCGACCGTGTGTACGCAAAACCAACATCAGACAAAGTATGACGGACATGATCCGACGGACCTGGTCCTCGGATAATCCGCGCGTGTGTATGGGGCTTTATAGTATATACAGTATCTCTTCTGTCTGCTATTCTCAGAGTGGATTAAAGATTTTACTCCCTAACCATATAGTTGCTTATTTATATTTAACACTGCATATAGAAATATTTAAGAATAAATTGCCTTTTTTTAAACTTTACAAATTATCTATATTATACACCACAGTTTAACCACCTGATTACTTTGCACTTAAACCCCCCTCGTGACCAGACCAATTTTCAGCTTTTGGCGCTGACGCACTTTGAATGACAATTGCGCGGTCATACAACACTGTACCCAAATGAAATTTTTACCATTTTTTCCCCACAAATAGAGCTTTCTTTTGGTGGTATTTAATCACAGCTGGGGTTTTTATTTTTTGCTAAACAAATAAAAAAAGATGGAAAATTAAAAAAAAAAAAAAAAAAATCATGTTTAATAGTTTGTTATAAAAATTTTGCAAACAGGTAATTTTTCTGCTTCATTGATATGCGCTGATGAGGCGGCACTGGTGGGCACTGATAGGCTGCACTGTTGGGCACTGATAGGCTGCACTGGTGGGGACAGATAAGTCGGTACTGATGGGCACAGATAAGTCGGTACTGATGGGCACAGCAAAGATGGCACTGATGGGCACGGATGGGTGGCACGGATGGGTGGCACGGATGGGCACTGATGGATGGCACTGATAGGTGGCACTGATAGATGGCACTGATGGACACTGATTGGTGGCACTGGGCACTGGTAGGGGACACTGATGAGCACTGGTAGGGGACACTAATGAGCACTGGTAGGTGACACTGATGTGCAGCACTGGCACTGTGGGCACTGACATATGGCACTGGGGGCACTGACAGATGGCACTGGGGGCACTGACAGATGGCACTGGGGGCACTGCCAGATGGCACTGGGGGCGCTTTTATTAGAAGAGGAGGGCACCATGGACCCTGGGCACATTGCAGTGAGAGGGACTGATGTCCCTCTCACTGCCGCCGGTGATCGGCTTTTTTTTTTTCTCCTCGCGCTGTCAGCGCGAGCAGGAAAATAAGCCGATTACCGGCTCGGTTACCGTCACATGATCAGCTGTCATTGGCTGACAGCTGATCACGTGGTAAGGGGTTGGGATCGACCCCTGACTCGGATCTGTGATCCAGCGAGTCTCACAGACTCGCGGATCACAGAGCGCGCCGCACGCGCCCTTCAGGGGGCGCGCAGGCAGCTCGTTGCCGGGACGACGTAGTCCCGGCACATCAGATCCGCGCTGTAGCCGTCATTTGGCTATAGCGCGGATCTCAGGCAGTTAAGGTTATTAACCGATTAATCGAAATAAAATCGGCCAACTAAAAGATTATGAAAATCATTAGTTGCAGCCCTAAACTAATCTGTACATTGAAAGAAAAAAAAACTAAATACCGGTAATAGTTTATAAACCATAGTTTATAAGCCATCCCTGTTACACAGTTGAACAGTTTGTACTCTCTTCAACCAAACCTACTATTTATTTATATGATGCATTTTCAGTCAACCTCTATGGAATTTTGACAGCAACCAAATCAAATAAGATATATCAAATTGAATTAAAAAGTTACATCTTTAATATACAAAAACGTGTGAAGTTTTTTTTTTTTACAAAATTTTAAAACCATATTACAGCCAGAGTTTAATCTGTATGAGGTTTGACATTCCCTTTCACATACCCTCACCATACACTTTATTATTAGGTACACCTTGCTAGTATGGGGTTGGAAATCCTTTTGCCTTCAGAACTGCCTTAATTCTTCATGGCATAGGTTCAACAAGGTGTTGGAAACATTCCTCAGAGATTTTGGTCCATAGTGACATGATAGCATCACGCAGTTGCTACAGATTTGTCGGCTGCACATCCATGATGGGAACCTCCCATTCCACCACATCCCAAAGGTGCTCTATTGGATTTAAATCTGGTAAAACTGGAGGCCATTTGAGTACAGTGACCTCATTGTCCTGTTTAAGAAACCAGTGGTGAGATGATTGGAGCTTTGTGACATGGTGCTTTATCCTGCTGGAAGGAGCCATCAGATAATGAGTACACTGTAGTCATAAAGGAATGGACAATACTTAGGTAGGCTGTGGCATTTAACCACTTTCAGACCGGACCAATTTGCAGCCAAAGGACCAGGCCCCTTTTTGCGATTCGGCACTGCGTCATTTTAACTGACAATTGCGCGGTCGTGCGACGTGGCTCCCAAACAAAATTAACGTATTTTTTTTCCCACAAATAGAGCTTTCTTTTGGTGGTATTTGATCGCCCCTGCGGTTTTTATTTTTTGCCCTATAAACAAAAGAGCGACAATTTTGAAAAAAAAACACATTCTTTTTTATTTTTTGCTATAGTAAATATCCCCCAAAAATATATAAAAAAATTTTTTTTCCTCAGTTTAGGTCGATACGTATTCTTCTACATATTTTTGGTAAAAAAAAAAATCGCAACAAGCGATTATTGATTGGTTTGCGCAGAAGTTATAGCGTTTATAAGATAGGGGATAGTTTTATAGCATTTTTATTAATAATTTATTTTTTTATTAGTAATGGCGGTGAACATCGATTTTTATTGTGACTGCGACATTATAGCAGACACATCAGACATTTTTGACACATTTTTGGGACCATTGTCATTTATACAGCAATCAGTGCTATTTAAATGCATTGATTCCTGTGTAAATGACACTGGCAGTGAAGGGGTTAACCACTAGGTGGCAGTGTAGGGGTTAAGTATGCCTAGAGGTGTGTTTCTTACTGTGGGGGGGCGTGGCTGTCAGCTAGTGAATGCTGATCTCTGCTCCAATCACAGGGAGCAGAGATCGGCGTCACTAGTTGCTAGGCAGAACGGGGAGATGCTGTTTATTTCCGCATCTCCCCATTCAGCCTTCCCGTGATATGATCGCGGGTGTCCCCGCAGCGATCGAGTCCGCGGGACCCGTGACCGGCCTCACGGGGGTCCCGACCGGCGCGAGCCCGATGGCACGGCGGCATCTTAAAGGGGACGTATTTATACGCCCTTATGCCTCTCCGTGCCATTCTGTTGACGTATATCGTCGTGCGCCAGTCGGGAAGCTGTTAAACAATGCTCAATTGGTTCTAATGAGCCCAAAGTGTTCCAAACACATATCCCTCACACTATTACACCACCACCACTAGCCTTAACCACTGATGCAAGGCAGGGTGGATCCATGCTTTCATGTGGTTTACACCAAATTCTGACCCTACTATCTGAAATCGAGACTGTTTTTCCAATCTTCTACTGTCCAATTTTGGTGAACCTGTGCGAATTGTAGCCTTGGTTTCCTGTTCTTAGCTGGACAGGAGTGGCACCCGGTGTGGTCTTCTGCTGTTGTAGCCATTCTGCCTCAAGGTTTGATGTGTTGTGTGTCCAGAGATGGTATTCTGCATACCTTGGTTGTAACCAATGGCGTCCCTAGGGGGGGGCCAGAGGGGGCCCTGACCCCCCCAAAATTATGCTGTGCCCCACCATGTGCCCCCCCCAAAAAAAAAATCAAAAAAAAAATATATATTTTTTTTTTTTTTTTTTTTACAAAAAGGCAATGTCTTTTTGTTTGCATTCGTAGCGGATGTGCCACATCTTACTCAGGCCGCTGCTGGAGTAACACAGTCTCTATTGAGAGGGGGAGTATTCTTCTAGCCTGGACGCATGGGTAAGTGTGTGCACTGCAGTACACTGTAATCACTGAACTGCATTATCTCCATCTCTTCTCTCCACCATCTGTCCCTCCCCTCTCCTGTTCTTTCAAGACCTTCACAACTTACTTTCACTTTCAGTTAGACAGGTAATAGACTAAGCACATTTCTTTCCTGCATCCACAGAGTGCAGGAAAGAAACTTGCATGATTCCCCCATCAACACAGACATTGGTGACAAGGGGAATATCCTTCCTGCCCAGCAATTGTATTCTCCCAACAAACGATAGCAACCACTAGTGATAATCATAAGAGTATCTGGCAGGCTGGTTGTTCCCAATTTGATCGATCAACTTGGTACATTCAGCCTGCTCATTAATGGTTCAAATCTCAGCCAGTTCCCGATGAACCAGCTGAGATTTAAACTGCCTATGGCTGGTCTTAGCACTTAGGCAGCCCATACATTGATCACTTTTTTAATTTAACTAGTAGGTTGCATTAAGAAAAAAAAAAAAATGATCCAATTCTCCCATCTACACATTATAGGTGGATGGGGGAATCTTCCCAGTGTGGACCAGTGGTGGAACTACCAGAGTTGCTGTCCTGTCCTGGCTATTCACAGCGCTGGTCTCTGTCTCCATGGCAGCGGCGGCACATTGGAACCCAATGCTGGTTACTTTATGGGGCTAATGTACAGGAGGGCCAGCACAATTTGTTGTTAGAGATTAGCTGGGCATGTTCAAAATCCAACATGCCCGACCCCGCCAGGAAGCCCACACTGCACAGCGCTAATCACAGGCAGTGAGACATTTCCTGGTCCTTAGCTGCACAGATCAGAAATGTCTCACTGCCTGTGATTAGCTGTGTGCAGTGTCGGCTTCCTGGTGGGATCGGGCATGTGGGGTTTCAAACACACCCAAGCCCATCTCTAATGGTTGTAGACAGTTGACCTCCCTGCAGGTTGCTTAGCAGCAGTGCAGCCTTCTCTGACATGCTGATCGTGATGCAATCCAGGTGATGCTCCTAGTCAAATCCTAGTGTTAAATATCATAGTGGTTTTATTGATCAAAGCCCACACCTTACAGGCATAGAGCCCACACCTTACAGGCATAGAGCCGACACCTTACAGGCATGGAGCCCACACCTTACAGGCGTAGAGCCCACACCTTACAGGCGTAGAGCCCACACCTTACAGGCGTAGAGCCCACACCTTACAGGCGTAGAGCCCACACCTTACAGGCAAAGAGCCCACATGGCTGCTGAACATACGGTGGATATGGTTGTACTGTTGATGCTAATAAATACTGTGTTTATTAGATCTGACTGGGAGCATCACCTGGATCACATCCTGATCAGCATGTCAACAGAGAAGGTTATACAGCATTACTGCTGCTAGGTGACCAGCTGGGGGCTCGGCTCTCTACAACCAATAGTGCCAGCCTTCCCCTGCATGCACCCATAATGTCACCAGCACTAGGGCCTAATAGACTGCTGCCGCTGCCAAGGAGACAGATGCCAGACCAGCACTGTCAATAGCTGGGGAACACCACAGTGGCAGAACACCAAGGCCCGGAGACAAGACAACCTTTGCAAACCTGATAGTTCTCCCACTGCTTTGGACCCTTATATTTACTTGGTATGCTGGTGACATATATCTCTTCTGCCACCCTGGGGATCGTAGTAAAATTGCATTTTATAGTTGCCCCCCTAATTTTGTCCCTGTCCCCCCATGTGCCCCCCCTAAATATGAAAGCTGGAGACGCCACTGGTTGTAACGAGTGGTTTGAGACGATAGAAAGGCAAAACTAACAAATAACCGATTTTCCTTGACAACAAGGTATTGTCTTCCACACAACTGCTGCTCACTGGATATCTGCTCTTTTTCAGACCTTTCTCTGTAAACCCTGGAGAGGGTGGTATGTGAAAATCCCAGTAGATCAGCAGTTTTTGAAATGCTCAGACCAGTTGTCTAGCACCAACAACTATGCCACGTTCAAAGTCACTTAAATCCCCTTTCTTCCCCATTTTGATGCTCCGTTTGAACTTAAGCAAGTCGTATTCACCACGTCTAGATGCCTAAATGCATTGAGCTGCTGCCATGTGATTGTCTTATTAGCAATGTGTGTTACCAACACCAAGCAATTGAACAGGTGTACCTAATAAAGTGGCCGGAGAGTGGATATGCTAGGTGGTACTCCCCAAAACGATTTGCATTTTATAGCTTTACTGTTAAATAGCTTGCTTATGGAATCAGGTATCCATTGGATACCTGACTCCATAAGCAAGCCATTTGTAATATTAAAGATGTAATTTAATGAAATGTGATATTTCTTATTTGATTGCCTTCAAAATGCCATGGGTTAAATGAAAACACATTAGGGATGGTGGTAACCTTTTCCCAGAACAGAGAAAAAACTAAAAATTCCACACTATTTAAAGTATATCTAAGGGCACAACTTTTTTCCATTTTGGGTAGCGGAAGGATGGTTTAAAAATCGATGTCAAGATGTTTGTCATGTGTCCCACTGGGGAGATTTTCCTTTACTTCTGTCCTGTAGATGCAATAGGAAGTAAAAGAAATCTGACCAAAGTGATGTACATGTACTGTTAAGACAGTTGTTATTGAAACAAGTTTTCCCACAGGAGGATTCTTCTTGTGATAACTTAACATTTTAGATTTTCTCTCACATTAGTTCCGAATAACAATGCTTATCAGAACAAAGAGGGTAAAGTTCTCTAATAGGGGCACCACCGACAGCAATGGAAACTTGACAGGTAGTCTAATCCTTCCATACTCCATACATAGGTAAAGTTGGGAAATTCAAGGCAAATTGAAAGATATCTTCAGGAAAATGTTCCAGATATGATGGAGGCCATTATATCATTGTATAGCATAGTATAGCTGCTCTGACCAGAGTCAGTTTTTTTTTATTCAACCCGATAGTGAGTACCAGGGTTAAAGGGCCACTACTGCCAGGTGGGTCAGGGTGGAACCAAGAGACAGTGCTCAGAGATGGGTAGGGGGCAGAGACAAGGGGTGACTCAGAAGGGGGGCGTTCCTGCACCTATCATGGGGAAAAAATAAAAGAAAAGTCCTGGATAGAGCCAATTCAACTAGTCAACTTCTACCAAGTAGTATCTACTCAGTCTGAACAGCCATTCAAACTTGCTGTAGTGATCTAATATAATCGTTCTTCGTAGATGGTATATAGTTATTAAAAGTATTGTCCGCAGCAAAACCCGTTCTCCAGAGAGAGACACTTTATTGGCTTCCAAAACAGAACATTCTTACAGATGACAAAAATCCAACAGAGTTCATATCACGACAGTGCTAGTAAATATTTAGAGCCCCATGGAAACATGTGACTCTTGGGTGCCTTCATAAGAACACACACTTCTAAACAGATTGAACGTCCTGTTATATCCCCCACACACACTGAATGTCTGAGCAATTTGATTGGGCGTTTCCATTAAATGCTTTGATCTGCCCCGGTCTTTCAGAGTGACAGGAGATAACCCCAAGCTGTGAATAGTTGTAATTATAAAGCTGCCCCAATTTACATTCTTGCATATTCCCCCTTTGACATGTGTGAATACTGAAAGCCAACTGTAAGGGGCCCAAGAAGGTATTTTCACTGAGGTAATGAGAATCAGTACGGTGTAGACAAAGTGTTCTAGAAGGGATCCCACTGTCTCCCATTATTTTTATTGTTACAATGGAGCCATTCTCAGGAAGAGACGTGCTAACTTCAATATTAGAGCATAAAAACAGAAACGTAGGAATAATAAGCTAGCGCCTACGCTATGATCTTATTTTCTTTATAACCTCTCCAGATTAGAGTTTAACTGGCCGGGAACCAGCAAGAGAAGGAAAACTATTTAGGTAATCTCCCTCAGAAACAGGAGGAATCGGCTTCCGACCCAGTTAGATATCAGAAGCCTCACCGTTAGGCCGAGTAATGGCATGGTGTGGCCAAAAGAGAAGAATTCCATGGGTCAAAAAGGAACCAAAACGAGTGAAGATCCCCTTGGACGGGTTGGTATGATAGCAGAAAGGACATACCCATATGGCATTTAGATTAAGATAATCATTATTTTCTGTTCCCTTTCATATGTGGAGTAAGTCTGGTCTGGCCATTTGTCCTTTGACCAACAAACCCTCTTTTAATATGCGCAATTAGATTAACAGCTACCAAAGTGGCCTGCCTAGAATAAACTTGTCTTAGAATGCCTAAATAAAAACACTACATATAAAAAAAAAACACTACGTATATCCAATACACACATATATATATATATATATATATATATATATATATATATATATATATATATATATATACATACATATACACTAGACATAACGTACTACATATACCCCCACTTGGATCGGTTCGAATCAGAATCGATTCACAACCAAACCGCTCAGACATCCCTGGCTCTTAAGATTGAAGCCATCTCTATGCTTTCCTTATTTTTCTGGATTGTTCTTAGTTGTCTTCTACCACAACAATATAAACCAAACAAAAAACATATTAATATAAATTGAACGAACACAAAAATCATGGAAAGAGTTCTCAATAGCGGGTGAGAAAGTGTTATTGGGTATGCTCCACCAAGGCTCCTGAAATTCTTTAGCAATTTTATTAGAACTGATGAGGTTTTCCTTCACCAGTTCTTGTAATTCTATAATTTTCCTACTATCCCTCTTAAATAATGTATCCAATTCAACTGTAAGTGGTGGAATTTTCTTAAATAAAGGAGAAATCATAGAGTCCCAATTGCCAAGATCGGTTTGCTCAATGTTTACAGATACTTGATTTATCTGGATATTGGCTTGAATGTCTTCCTGTCCGATTGTTAACAGTCCATATGTGAGGTTCACACACCAGCCTGTAATAGGTGTCCGGCACTGAACTTGCTTCTGCCAAGTGAATGAGGGAACCCCCAATGCACAGACCCTCGAGTCTTCTCCATGAATTATTCTCTTCCAGGCCGGTTCAAATTTTTGTAATCGAACCAGGCAGTTTCCAGAGTGTGTAGCAGCACAACCCTCTACGTACTCCAGCCGCTCAAAAGAACAGGAACAAAGCCAGGCCTGGGCACGTTTGGTACAGCAGTTGGGGTCCATGGTTTTCCATACTTGGTTATCCTTGACGACGAGTCTGCTTTGTGGTAGCAGTTGTTTCAGTATATTAGTGCCATTTCTCACCTCCACCTCACCAAGAACGATCATCTTGTATACGGGTAAGGGTTTTGTTGACCATGTAGGGATGTCGATGGTCAGAGGTACTTCCTGCTTTCCGATGCGATCTTTATTACAAAGAGTATCCAGGCTCCTTACATTAGCAAGGGCAAAGTTCCTACAAGTAACACCACTGTCTTTGATAAGATTGAATAATAAAGTTGAGTTCATTATCCTTGGCCATTCTCCTCGTTTGATTTCTTGAAGCCCTAGGCTCAGATGTTCACTCAGCAAGTTTCCTATAATACCACAAACTATAGACTTTGGATACATTATTCGTTTGAATGGTTTTATATGTTGTAATGTGTTGGCCGATTTATGTGGGACTTTATCTATTATATATATGTATTGGATATATATATTCCACACACAGTATTAGTGACCAGGCCAGATATAAGTTGACAATGTTATCTGTTACCCTTTGATGTGTAAATCTTATGCAAGTTGTGTGTGTGTGAGGAATAGCCTTTTAACCTAGATGAACATTTCAAAGGGAGTATTTACTGATGGTAATTAGAATTGAGGGGGGTATTCATGGTAAACATTTGGTTGACCCCCCACCAGTGTCAGACTAGTATTTGAGAAGACAGTCAGGATGTGAGGCAGTCTAGAAGATATATCTCTGAGAGAAGGGTCTGGAGGCACGGGTCTAGGAGAAGATATTCCTTGTCATGTACTCTGTTGGATTTTGTCATCTGTAAGAATGTTCTGGTTTGGAAGCCAATAAAGTGTCTCTCTCTGGAGAACGGGTTTTGCTGCGGGACAATACTTTTAATAACTACAAACCATCTACGAGGAACGATTATATTAGATCACTACACTTGCAAGCAGTTTTGTTGGAACATAGTGAAGGAGACACCAAAGAAGAGGATAATCATACAGCCATCGAGAAAATTAGCTTACCAACGGCAGTCACATATGCAGAGATGGAATCTGGCACCACGTTGCTTGGAGGTGTTATTTTGACTGGCAACAGCGACTTCGAGCCAGCTAAAGATGGGGGGAGAAGCAAAAGGAGGATCATGGTCTTAAAGCATCTGGAAAGTAGAGGACAATTCCAGCCAAAACCATATTTTTAATTTCATACATTTGATATAGATTGAAACATTTGCAAAATGATTTACTAAAATCTGGTGCAGATTTGCATAGAAACCAATCGGCTTTTAATCGTCATTAAACCCACATCATAAAAAAAAAAAAAAAAAAATATCAATAAATGGTGTATTACACGCTGTTCATACTCAGTGTCACGTACCTAGTGGCGAGTCTGGATTGCAGTGGGAGACCTCTCTTACGTCCCAGACTTGCGGCCCCTGGAGATGGGGACAGGGGGCGCAGAAGTCAGAGGAGGCACGAGTGTCTGGAAGGAACAGCAGCTGTAGGCGGGCCTCCGGGCTAGACCAGCGAAGACAGGAACCAGCAGACAACAGGTGACAGGAACCAGCAGACAGCAGGTGACAGGAACCAGCAGACAGCAGGTGACAGGAACCAGCAGACAGCAGGTGACAGGAACCAGCAGACAGCAGGTGACAGGAACCAGCAGGCAACAGGAACTGGCAGGTATGCAGCGGACCACAGGAACCAGCAGGCAACAGGAACTGGCAGGTATGCAGCGGACTACAGGAACCAGCAGACAACAGGAACTGGCAGGTATGCAGCGGACCACAGGAACCAGCAGGCAACAGGAACTGGCAGGTATGCAGCGGACTACAGGAACCAGCAGGCAACAGGAACTGGCAGGTATGCAGCGGACCACAGGAACCAGCAGGCAACAGGAACTGGCAGGTATGCAGCGGACTACAGGAACCAGCAGACAACAGGAACTGGCAGGTATGCAGCGGACCACAGGAACCAGCAGGCAACAGGAACTGGCAGGTATGCAGCGGACTACAGGAACCAGCAGGCAACAGGAACTGGCAGGTATGCAGCGGACCACAGGAACCAGCAGGCAACAGGAACTGGCAGGTATGCAGCGGACTACAGGACAGGTGCACAGGTAGGTCAGACAAGCCGGGTTTGGTAACAGAGGACACACTGCGGATAAGCCAGGGATAAGCCAGAGAATAGTCGTGGGTAAGCCGGGGTCGGGGCAGGCAGGAAGCAGAGCAGGTAGGTAGACAAGCCGGGTCACTGATGCAGATACAGAGAAGTACAGGACTAACACACGGGACGCTGTAGATCAGGCAGCAAGGATTGCATGGAGAAGGCTGGTTTAAATAGCCCGCCTGGCGCCAGTAACCGTGCGCGCGCCCGTCCGAGACCGCGAGCGCGCACCCGCTCGATTCCGCGCATGCGCAGTAGCCCGCGCACCCGTTCGAGCCCGCACGCGCAATCGCAGCGGTGGAGAACCACTAGGCCCAGCAGAGCTTTCCTTACATTGCCCCCCCCCCAAGGGGCAGCCTCCGGATGCCCAACTGGGAACACTTCTCTGGGTGAGCTTTCTTGAAGGCTTGGATCAAATGCTTGGCATGCAAGTTGGTTTCAGGTTCCCAGGAATTCTCTTCAGAACCGTACCCCTTCCACTTGATGAGGTATTGTATCTGGTTATTTCTCTTTCGACAGTCCACAATTGTCTCCACCTCGAATTCCTCTTCCCCATTGACCATTATCGGGGCTGGGGGATCCGTAGATCGCCCAGGGAAAGAATTGGGGACTGCTGGCTTCAGGAGTGAAACATGGAAGACCGGGTGTACCCGAAGTGATTCTGGCAATTCCAGCTCGTATGCTACCTCGTTGATTTTCCGCTTCACAGCGAAGGGGCCCAAGAATTTGGGGCCTAACTTCCTGGAAGGACAAGTAAGTCGGAGATTCACTGTGGACAGCCATACTTTGTCTCCAGGCTCCAGGACCAATTGCCCCCGTCTGCCCCTGTCAAAGACCTCTTTATTAAGATTCTGTGCCCGAGTCATAGTTTCCTGCAACAATTTATTGTTGGTTGAAAAGAAATCCACGGTCTCAAACACAGCAGGAACGGCACATTCTGGTACGGAATTTGGCAGGAATGATGGGTGGTAACCATAGTTGGCAAAGAACGGAGTCTGTTTGGTAGTGGAGTGGGTGGAGTTGTTGTAGGCGAATTCCGCCAATGGCAACAGAGAGAGCCAGTCCTGTTGAGAAAAGGATGAAAAGCAACGCAGATACTGCTCAAGAGTCTGGTTTGTTCTTTCTGTCTGCCCGTTTGTCTGTGGGTGGTAAGCAGAGGATAAAGATAGTTCGATGCCAAGGGAGTTGCAGAGGGCCCTCCAGAACCGAGACGTGAATTGGACGCCCCTGTCCGAGATGATATTTGCTGGAATCCCGTGAAGTCTGACAATGCCTGCAATGAAGGCCTGAGCCGTCTCTGGTGCCGAAGGAGTCCCCTTCATGGGGATAAAGTGGGCCATTTTGGACAGCCGGTCCACTACCACAAAGATGGCCGTATGGCCTTCGGAGGGGGGAAGTTCCACAATGAAGTCCATGGTTATTAGCTTCCACGGCCTTTCCGGAGCAGGTAGGGGTTTGAGTAGCCCCCAAGATTTGGTCCTGCAGCTCTTGTTGCGAGTGCACACTGTACATGATTCCACATACCTTTGGCAGTCTTTTGCCAGTTGGGGCCACCAGAAAGTGCGCTGGACCAGGTCCGTGGTCTTGGCTATGCCGAAATGTCCGGCCAGTACATGGTCATGACATAGCCCAAGTATAGTGACCCGGAGACTTTCTGGAACGAAGATCTTACCACCGGACCAGAATAGGCCATCTTTGGCGGAGACTCCTGGCCTAGCAGGCGGCGGGTCCTCCCTGGACGCCTGCTTGATCCGGCTTAACAGGTCTTCATGGAGAAGTAGGAAGTTCTCAGCGGTTAGGATGGTGTCAGGTGGATTGGGCTCCTTGGGATCGATGAACATCCGTGATAAGGCATCAGGTTTGGTATTTTTGGAGCCCGGCCTGTAGGTAACATGAAAGGCGAACCGGGAGAAGAACAGTGCCCACCTGGCTTGTCGTGGCTTTAGTCTCTTGGCGGCCTTCAGATACTCCAGGTTCTTGTGGTCTGTATATATGAGAATTGGGTGGGCCGCCCCTTCCAACAAGTACCGCCATTCCTCCAATGCCGCCTTGATTGCCAACAGTTCTCGGTCGCCCACGTCGTAGTTCCGCTTAGGAGGCGTCAACTTACGGGAAAAGAACCCAACGGGGAACAGGAGGGCCTTGGGGCCTTGTCTCTGGGATAGTATCGCCCCGACTGCGATTTCCGATGCGTCCACCTCCAAGACAAATGGGAGAGCCGGGTCAGGGTGCTTTAGGATGGAGGCGGAAGTAAAGAGTTTCTTAAGGGCGACAAAGGCGGCCTGGGCCTCGGTTGTCCATTGGAACCGAGTCCCTTGTCGGGTTAATTGTGTGATGGGGGAGATGATGGCCGAGAAACCTTTAATAAATTTTCGGTAAAAGTTAGAGAAACCCACAAACCGCTGTACCCCTTTTTTATCCACCGGTGCAGGCCAGTCTAGAATAGCGGAGATTTTCTGGGGGTCCATCTTAATGCCTTCGATGGAGATGATGAGTCCCAGGAACTGTATGCTCTGTTGTTCAAACTCGCACTTCTCGGGTTTAGCATACAGACCATGTTGCCGCAGTCGCCCCAACACGCATCTGACGTGTTGTTGGTGACTGTCCAGGGAAGAAGAAAAGATTAAGATATCATCTAGGTAGATGATCACAAACAGGTCTAAGTAGTCTCGAAAAATATCATTAATGAAATGTTGGAACGTGGCAGGGGCGTTACAGAGTCCGAAGGGCATCACAAGGTATTCAAAGTGCCCGAATCGTGTACGGAAGGCGGTCTTCCATTCATCGCCCTTTCGGATGCGTACCAGATTATACGCCCCGCGGAGGTCCAACTTGGTGAAGATGACCGCTGCCCCCAGCCTCTGGAACAACTCGGGGACTAACGGCAAGGGGTAACGATTTTTGATGGTCACCTTGTTCAATTCTCTGTAATCGACACATGGCCGAAGGGAATGATCCTTTTTCTCGACGAAGAAGATGCCGGCTCCGGCAGGTGACGTAGAGGAACGGATAAAGCCCTTTCGTAAGTTGTCATCAATGTAGTCTTTAAGGGCGGAGAGCTCCAGCTCGGATAGTGGGAAGATCCTCCCAAAGGGAACTTCAGCTCCAGGGAGAAGCTCGATGGGACAATCGTAGACCCGATGAGGAGGAAGGGTCTCTGCCCCTTTTTTGCTGAAGACATCCAAAAAAGAGTGATAGGCCTTGGGAACCAGCTGATGGGTCTCGTTGTCCAAACACATTAAGGTAGTTGACTGAGCGTCAGTCCGTGGAAGGCAGTGTTGGGAGCAGTAAGGAGAGGAGAAGGTAATCTCCTTGGTGGACCAGTCAATGCAGGGGTTATGGGCGCGGAGCCAAGGCATGCCCAAAATGACCGGGAACAGTGGGGAAGAAATAATGTCCAGACTCAGTAACTCCTGATGGAGATGGTTTATGCATGCCGGAAGAGGTTGCGTTTCTAGGGTGACAGGCCCGGATCTGATGGCTGAACCATCGGCCAGGTGTATCTGTAGTCCTTGGGCCTTGTTCCGTAAGGGGATGCTATGGGCAGTAGCAAAGTCTGAGTCCATGAAGCAACTGCAGGCTCCAGAGTCAATAATGGCGGGGACCATAATGTTCTTTCCGGGAAGCTGTAACAAAATAGAGAGAGCAAGGTGAGAAGAGGCGTCGGTAACGGCCATGATCTGGTCAACTGAAGGAGGGCGCCACTTACGGGTCTTGGCTGGACAGGTTCGCACATAGTGCCCTGGCTCCCCGCAGTATAGACACAAATTGTCCCGACGGCGTCTCAGCCGTTCTTCAGGAGTGAGAGCAGGGCGAAGCACACCCAACTGCATGGGCTCAGTTCCTTCGGTGGAGGCAGAGGGTCGACCCGGCGGTGGACCTCTAGGAAAGTAGGGTACTTTTGGCAGCATCCAAGAGGGACGAGGTGGAACAGAGGCCCTCTCAGACCGTCGTTCGCGTAGGCGCCTGTCGATCTGTATGGCCTGGTTGATGAGCTCCTCAAGAGTCGGAGGAACCCCAACCCTAGCAAGTTCATCCTTGAGGGGATCTGACAACCCCAACCGAAACTGGTAGCGGAGGGCCGCATCATTCCAGCTGGTATCAGCACTCCATCTCCTGAATTCAGCAACATAGTCCTCGGCGGGCCTACGCCCTTGGAGTAGGGCATGGAGGGCAGTCTCAGCCGTGGCACAGAGTTGCGGGTCCTCATACATTCGGGCCATTTCATCAAAGAAGGTATTTAGATGAGCAAGTTCCGCGGCCTCCTGTTTAAGCAGACGGTGGGCCCAGAGCTGGGGGTCGTTCTGGAGCAGGGAAATCACAAAGCCCACTTTGGTGGACTCCAAAGAAAATGTTCGGGGCTGTAGTGCAAAAAACAGTTCACATGCACTGCGAAAAGTTCTGAACTTGCTACGCTCACCGGAGAACCTCTCAGGTGTGGGTACTCGAGGTTCCGGGGGAAGCATCACGACAGTCGGTGGAGTAGGCTGGCTAGTGGTGAGGCCTGGGGATCCCTGAGTAAGGACATGTTTTTCAAGTCGGGTATAACCTTCCTGTAGGTTAGTGACCGCTTGTGCAAGGCCTGCTAGGTGTAGGCAGAGTTCTTCCATAGGAGAGGCTCCCTGCTCAGACTCGGTCATGGCTGCCTGATACTGTCACGTACCTAGTGGCGAGTCTGGATTGCAGTGGGAGACCTCTCTTACGTCCCAGACTTGCGGCCCCTGGAGATGGGGACAGGGGGCGCAGAAGTCAGAGGAGGCACGAGTGTCTGGAAGGAACAGCAGCTGTAGGCGGGCCTCCGGGCTAGACCAGCGAAGACAGGAACCAGCAGACAACAGGTGACAGGAACCAGCAGACAGCAGGTGACAGGAACCAGCAGACAGCAGGTGACAGGAACCAGCAGACAGCAGGTGACAGGAACCAGCAGACAGCAGGTGACAGGAACCAGCAGACAGCAGGTGACAGGAACCAGCAGGCAACAGGAACTGGCAGGTATGCAGCGGACCACAGGAACCAGCAGGCAACAGGAACTGGCAGGTATGCAGCGGACTACAGGAACCAGCAGACAACAGGAACTGGCAGGTATGCAGCGGACCACAGGAACCAGCAGGCAACAGGAACTGGCAGGTATGCAGCGGACTACAGGAACCAGCAGGCAACAGGAACTGGCAGGTATGCAGCGGACCGCAGGAACCAGCAGGCAACAGGAACTGGCAGGTATGCAGCGGACTACAGGAACCAGCAGACAACAGGAACTGGCAGGTATGCAGCGGACCACAGGAACCAGCAGGCAACAGGAACTGGCAGGTATGCAGCGGACTACAGGAACCAGCAGGCAACAGGAACTGGCAGGTATGCAGCGGACCACAGGAACCAGCAGGCAACAGGAACTGGCAGGTATGCAGCGGACTACAGGACAGGTGCACAGGTAGGTCAGACAAGCCGGGTTTGGTAACAGAGGACACACTGCGGATAAGCCAGGGATAAGCCAGAGAATAGTCGTGGGTAAGCCGGGGTCGGGGCAGGCAGGAAGCAGAGCAGGTAGGTAGACAAGCCGGGTCACTGATGCAGATACAGAGAAGTACAGGACTAACACACGGGACGCTGTAGATCAGGCAGCAAGGATTGCATGGAGAAGGCTGGTTTAAATAGCCCGCCTGGCGCCAGTAACCGTGCGCGCGCCCGTCCGAGACCGCGCGCGCGCACCCGCTCGATTCCGCGCATGCGCAGTAGCCCGCGCACCCGTTCGAGCCCGCACACGCAATCGCAGCGGTGGAGAACCACTAGGCCCAGCAGAGCTTTCCTTACACTCAGTCACAGAGATGTGTTTTCTGAAAAAACCTGGTTGATCCTGCTGCTATCTACACCTTCCGTTCATGCCCCTAGTTCAGCTAGAGACTTGCTTGCAGCTGGAGTGACAACTCTGCACATGCTCAGTTTTCACCAAGTTTCTATGCTGAGCATTTCCTCCCCATCACATCTGAGCAGCCGATGTGACTATAGAATCACACATGTGGGTGTATACACAGTGGAAAGGGACAGCCCACTCCCTCCTCCACTAACCAGCTAAAACACAATTGGGGTGGGATATTACATGTAGAGTAATGGAGGCTTCATCTCCTGCTTATTCTAAGACACAGGCTGCAGGGATGTGACCCAGCCTGTGACTGGCAGAAATCCACCCACACCATGTTATTTCCACAATATAATAAAGATTACATTTTAAATACCGTATTTATATTTGTACACAGATTTAAAAACGGTTTGATATGTATTTTCCCCATGCTTATGTTTCCCTGCAGACAGACTGGGAAAGATCTGGGTCACCTGACAGCTGTATATCGATTGAAAAAAAAAAAAATGTTAGATTTTTTTTTTTTTTATTAAAATACAGCGCCATTATCCACATACAGAAATAGAAGGAAGGGACAATGCAAGTTAAACAAGCTGAAGTTAGAAGCAGATTGGCTACCATGCACCGCAGCACCATATTCTGTGTGCACACATTTTAGTAAGTCAACCCCATACTGTTGTAGCTCATGGAGGCAAGATTTCACAGTTCTGAAATACCAAAGCCATTAAAAACCAAAGTGGTGGCGTTACCACTGCAAAGAAGATTCCACATAGTAAATAAAGGGGGGATTTAGTTGCTAGATCATGATTTGAACTTCATTATGGTCTTGTAGAGGCATATAAACTACTTTAGGAAACCAAAGAGTTATATGATATCAGTTTTAGAAGGTGGTGTTAACCTCTTAATCAACAGCCAAGTGTCAATTTACGGGACCTGTCTGCAAGAATCTTACAGTTTAAGCCTGGGTTCACACCATTGCATTTTGAATGTTATGTTCAGCGTTACTGCGCACTAAACCGTCTGTTGTTCAGCGGTTTGTCAGCGTTTTAGGTGCGAATCAGCTGCGAAAATAAATTCGCAACTCATTGTACTACTTCTGAGGGGGAAATCCACGCCAATTTTTTTTTAAAAAACGGCATGTATTCCCCCTCCAGGAGCATACCAGGCCCTTAGGTCTGGTATGGATTTTAAGGGTAACCCCCTACGCCAAAAAAAAACGGCGTGGGGGTCCCCCCAAAATCCATACCAGACCCTTATCCGAGCACGCAGCCTGGAAAAGAGGGTGGGGACGAGCAATCGCCCCCCCCCTGCTGAACCGTACCAAGCCGCATGCCCTCAACATGGGGGGTGGGTGCTTTGGGGAAGGGGGGGGCGTGTGAAAGTGTAAATAAAAAAAAAACACACAATATTTTAAAATATTTTATTGCACTGCTCCGGCGGTCTTCTCGCCGGACTCCTCTGCTCTCTTCTGCTCTTTTACCTAGCTCTTTCATGAGCAGAGGAGCCCGGCTTTCTTCTTCATCGTCGCCGCCGTCGTCTTGGGGTCTCGTTCCGCCTTCGGGGGTCTTCCGTGGTCTCTTCTGTTCTTGCCGCTGTCTTCTTCTTCTTCCAATATTGACTCGTCGCTCTCTCTGGCCGGAATGGCAGAGACACGCGGTGTTGTGACTTATATAGGGACAAGGGGCGGGGTCACATGCTCATGTCACATGGTGACCCCACCCACATATGATGTCACAGTCCCAGCATCCTCCGGGACTGTGGCATCATATGTGGGCGGGGTCACCATGTGACATAAGCATTTTTTTTAATTTACACTTACACAACGAAGAAGAAAGCCGGGCTCCTCCGCTAGGTAAAAGCGCAGAAGATATCGGAGGAGTCCGGCGAGAAGACCCCCCAAGACGGAAGAAGACCCCCGGAGCTGTGCAATAAAATATTTTAAAAAATTGTGTGTTTTTTTTTATTTACACTTTTACACCTTAGGTGAATGGGTAGGGGTACATCGTACCCCATACTCATTCACATAGGGTGGGGGGCCGGGATCTGGGGGCCCCCTTATTAAAGGGGGCTCCCGGATTCTGATAAGCCCCCCGCCCGCAGACCCCGACAACCAATGGCCAGGGTTGTCGGGAAGAGGCCCTTGTCCTCATCAACATGGGGACAAGGTGCTTTGGGGTGGGGGGGGCACCCCCCATGTTGAGGGAATGTGGCCTGGTACGGTTCAGGAGGGGGGGTGCGCTCGCTCGTCCCCACCCCCTTTCCTCACCTGCCAGGCTGCGTGCTCGGATAAGGGTCTGGTATGGATTTTGGGGGGGACCCCCACACCGTTTTTTCGGCGTAAGGGGGGTTACCCTTAAAATCCATACCAGACCTAAGGGCCTGGTATGCTCCTGGAGGGGGAATCCATGCATTTTTTTTTTTTTTAATTCCCTCAGAAGTAGTACAATGAGTTGCAAATTTATGTTCGCAACGCAAGCCAACTGCGAATCAGATGCGTGCCCATAGAAGATAATGGGCCTGAATTCACACCTGAGCCGCACCGCACTGCCCAAAAGACGCACACGGTTTTTCTGCAATGTGCAATGTGAATGCACCGGAGATATGTTAACACGCCCCATTCAAATCAATGTATTTTGAAATGTCCTGCGAATTCGCAGTGTTTTAAGTCACTGCAAATTCGCATAGGTGTGAACCCAGGCTAAAGGATCCATTTCAGGTGCATATACAGGTACTAGGGCCAACTTAGATAGGAGCCAATTAACCTACCAGTATGTCTCTGGTGTGTTATGAAATGGGAGTACCTGGAGGAAACACACACAAGCACAGGGAGAACATGCCAACTCCATGCAGATAGTGTTCTGGCCTGTATTTCTACTGAGGACCCCAGTCCTGCAAGGCACTGCTAACCACTAGGCCACAACAAGATAAAAACCTCCAGAGACAAACCGAGAAATAAAAAAAATATTTAAAAAAATTTAATTTCACTTACGTTTCGCAAAGATGAGCTTGCTCAAGGTCAGTTCCTTACTGACTCCTTCAGGCTAGTAAAGAATACAATTAAAAGTTAAAAGACACACATTGATAAAATATATGCAATCTCACATCAGTACCAGCCTTACCTCTACGAAAATGGTTTGCATGGTGGTGTCTTTGTGAGAAGGCTGGGAATCATCGTTGGGTCCATCACAAGACTTTCCAATAAAAGGTGGTTTGGGTTGTCAATTTATAGCTAATATTTCCTGCAGAGAAGACAGAATTAGTGGTCAGTTGAGGTCCAGATACCAAGGGTGGCAAATACAAAAGTAAAAGCCTACACACAAACCCAGACACAATATGTTCAGCAGCATATTATGTCCTGAAGGGAGCAGGGGAGGACCAGACTGGGAAGGGGATACTTGCACACTGGTCCAGAACAAATGATATATGAAGGGTTGTTGGCCTTGAGTTGAGGTTCTCCCCTGTTCAGACCAGGTCAGACAGCTGCTGGTCTTTACGTAGCCATCTGCTCCTTGTTCAGACCTATGATTACAACTTGCATGCACTACTTTTGAAAAACATGCCACACCAAGTCACATGATACCTAAAAGTGGTTGTAAACCCTTTAGAACCACTTTTTGCTACAGATAGGCCTATAAGGCTTACCTGTAGCTACCCTAGATATCTCCTAAACCTGCATGGTTTAGGAGAAATCCCCTGTATCTGCATGTGCCGACGTTATCGGCACATGCGCACTGAAGCAACAGCACGTACGTGCCGTTGCTTCAGTTAGACTGTGCCGTTACCGGAGGCTCCTGTGCGCATGTGCGGGAGTGACGTCCTCGCGGCTCTGGCCAATCACAGCGCCGGAGCCTGCGATACCCAGAAGTAACTCCAGGAGCGATGTCGGTGGCTGGAGTGGTGAACGAGGACCGCTGCGGGGGGCTTTGATCTAAGGCAAGTAATACATAATGAGCTAGTATGCTATGCATACTAGCTCATTATGCCTTGGTCTTGCAGGGTTTTTATTTTTTTGTTGTTTGTTCTGTTCGTGGGTTTACAACCACCAAGTATCATGCGATCTGGTGCCTACAAACGCACGGTTTGCGATTTGCATTTTGGGTGCTGTTCATGTATCGGCACTGGCAGCAGATCGTAAAGACAGTGCATTTTGAACTACAAAATAATGGACCCTAACAAACTAAATATAAGGACTATAATGGTACCCAATTTTTGTAAAAAAAGTATCAAGTATTTATTACATAATTAAATTTGCACATGTATACATATCAAAAAAAAATAACACAAAAGCTGCACATAAATATTACAAAAAACATTTGTTACTCCTTGACAGTGATGTAAGTAACTGAGTTAAAATAAACTGAGTTACCTAACGCAGTTACTTTAGAGGGTAACGAGTAATCTAACTGATTACTTTTCCTCTCATGGTAACTCAGTTCCCATTACTTTGGCTTAGTTACCCCAATTACATCTACCGCTACTAGATGGCAGTAGTGTAATTCCGGTGTCCTGCCGAAAAAGTTCCCCCGCCGGATAAGGACCCCCTGTACTGCGCAGGCGCAGGACTTGCGCAGTACGAAGGACTACGGAGCTTCCGAAAATTGCCAAACCTAAACAGCTCTGAGTGAACTCTACACCGCGCAGGTGCTGTTAACATGTAATTGTACGAGGCGATGCCGCACACTCCTGATGCTCGTGCTACTCTGCAAGGGGCGTCTATCGTGTAAGTAAGGGGCGGGTCTAGTATCACTGTAACCAAGGGGCGCATTTATTATTATTGTTATATATCGAGCTCTGCCCATTAATTTAACATTCGCCCTCTTCTGTAGCCATCCGTCCCTTACACGATATAATAATAATAGACCCGCCCTTGCTTACACGCTATAACAGATCTGCCCCTTGGTTAGAGTAATAATAGAGCAGCCCCTTGGTTACACGATATATAAAAATAATAATAAATGCGCCCCTTGGTTACAGTAATACTAGACCCGCCCCTTAGTTACACGTATATAATATATAAAAAAAAAAAGTCAGTTACTTTGCTGCGTAACTAATTACTTTTCCAATGTAGTAACTGAGTTACTAACGCAATTGCTTTTTGGGAGAAGTAATTTGTAACTTAACTAATTACTTTTTTAAAGTAAGATGACCAACACTGCTCCTTGAATACAGGTTCTTGGTGGCTCCCCATGGCGGAGCACAGAAAGTTGCTGTAATTGTGACAGTTTGCGTTTTGCAGGCGATAACCTGCTTAACGGTTAATAGTCAAAAACATCAAAATAGAAACACATTGAATGGTCCTCCTACAAATGGTCATTGTCACCAATATAATGTCACAGAATGGTCCTCCTCGTTTTCCAAGATAGTTGTTAGTTCCTATGTTATTGGAGCTAGGTATCTGAAAGTGTATCATAAAGACATCATGACATTATCTGTAATGACAGTGTGCATAATCATAGTGCACGTATTGAAGCATAATGGATTAATTTGGTGGGCATAAAGGTATTATGGGGTGATAATTGGAATCCCTATTGTTACAAGCTAAACCCCTACTCCCCAGTTTCAATAATTATCTGGTCAAATCATTATTACAATGTAAAATCCATGTCAGCAAAGGATTATACCACACCTCACTGATCTATATTAACCACTTCCATACTGGGCCTATTTTGGCACTCCTCTCCTACATGTACAATTCATCATTTTTCTGCTAGAAAATTACTCAGAACCAACATTATATATGTTTTTTTAGCAGACACCCTAGGGAATAAAATCGCGGTTGTTGCAACTTTTTATGTCACTGTATCTGCGCGACAATTTTTCACACGCTTTTTTGGGGGGAAGAGTAAAGTTGGCACAATTTTGTATAATGTGAAAGATGTTACGCCAAGTAAATAGACACCCAACATGTCACGCTTTAAAATTGCGCACACTTGTGATATGGTGCCACAATTTGTACTTAATCTCCATAGGCGATGCTTTTTTTTTTTTTTTTTGCAGGCTACCAGTTTAGAGTTAGAGGAGGTCTAGTGCTAGAATTGTTGCTCTTGCTCTAAGGCATGCGGCGATACCTCACATGTGGGGTTTGAATGGTGCTTACATAGGCAGTAGACATGTGCGATTAGTTTCGTACGAATCGGAAATTCGTACAAATTTTTCGAAATTCATACGAATCCGAAATACGAATTTTTATGCATACGAATTCCGTACGAAATACGAAATTTCGTTACGAATTTCGGATCCAAATTAACAGAAACGTGACTGGTGTTCATGCATAAGAATTCTGTACAAAATACGAAATTTCGTTTACAAAATACGAAATTTCGTAAACAAATTTCCGTTCCAAATTAACAGAAAGTATCAGAAACGTGACTGGTGTTAATAATGCATAAGAATTCTGTAAGAAATACGAAATGCCATTTAAGAAATACGAAATTTTGTAAACGAATTTCCGTTTTAAATTAACAGAAAGTATCAGAAACGTGACTGGTGTTAATATGCAGAAGAATTCTGTACGAAATACAAAATTTCGTTTACGAAATACGAAATTTCGTAAACGAATTTCCGTTTTAAATTAACAGAAAGTATCAGGAACGTGACTGGTGTTAATATGCAGAAGAATTCTGTACGAAATACGAAATTTCGTAAACGAATTTCCGTTTTAAATTAACAGAAAGTATCAGAAACCCGACAGGTGTTAATATGCAGAAAAATTCTGTACGAAATATGAAATTTCGTTTACGAAATATGAAATTTCGTTTACGAAATATGAAATTTCGTTTACGAAATATGAAATTTCGTTTACGAAATACGAAATTTCGTAAATAAATTTCCGTTTTAAATTAACAGAAACATTTAAATTAAAAAAAAAAAAAAAAAAATCGTATTTCGTACAAATCCGAATTAAATTTCCTATACGAATTACGATTTTTTTTAATACGAAACTAAAGAAATTTTTTGACGGCGCCCATGTCTAATAGGCAGGCGCGACTTAAGTGTGCATTTGTTTCAGGCGCTTTACATTTTTTTTCTTTTTAATTTACTTACATTTTTTTATATTTACACTTTTAAAAAAAATTTTTTTTTTATTTTTGATCACTTTTATTCCTATTACAAGGGATGTAAACATGTAATATGATGTAATAGGAATGGTGCCTGACGGGTCCTCTATATGGAGAATGTGGGGTTTATAGACCCCATATCTCTCCTCCAGGCTGCAAAGCATCAGATCCAAAAAAAAATAAAGATCCTTTCCAGCTGAGATCTGGGCTTTGTTTACATCCACGGCCCGGACGCAATGTCATAACATCGTGTCCAGGCCCCCACCGGTCATAGAGATGACTGGACATCGCTATGCTCTTCATTCAGTGGCGGATTCTTTCTCCGGGTCCCCTATGGCCCGGTCGAGCCGGGGGGGGGGGGGGGGGAGAGTCCGGTTCTGCCGCCTGTAAAAATTATCAAGATCAAGGGACTGAACTGCCGCTATGATCATTCTTACAGTGTACAGAATCGCCGGCTAAAAAAGATGATATCTGAATGGTGCCTGTAGCTTGGGCTGGAAGTGGTTAAGGGAACAAAAAATCCCTCCGGATCAACTTCTCATCCCACCTAACATTACATCTATCCATTTAAAATGATGAACACTTACCCATAGTCAAATGGTATAGTGTGCACCTAGTGATATACATGGTATATTAGGTAGGTAAAGCGGTTGCCATCATGTCATTCCTCAGATCAGCGTGGAGTGAGATAGATTCTGATCCGTCTTCAATCATGAGGGCTATTAACCACTTAGACTGGAAAATTTGCCCCCTTAATGACCAGGCCATTCTTTGCAATTCAGCACTGCAACGCTTTAACTGAGAATTGCGCGGTTGTGCGACATTGTACCCAAACAAAATGGGACATCCTTTTTTTCCCACAAATAGAGCTTTTGGTGGTATTTAATCACCTCTGTGGTTTTTATTTTTTGCGCTAAAAACAAAAGCGACCATTTTGAAAAAATAAAAAAACTTTTTTGCTATGATAAAACAAATTTCTTCATCAGTTTAGGCCAATATGTATTCTTCTACATATTTTTGGTCAAAAAAAAAAAAAAACGCAATAAGCTTATATTGGATTGGTTTGCGCAAAAGTTATAGAGTCTACAAACTATGGGAAATATTTATGGCATTTTTTTTTATACTAGTAATGTTGGTGATCAGCGATTTTTAGCGGTACTACGACATTGTGGCGGTCATATCGGACACTTGACACCGTTGGCATTTATACAGCAATCAGTGCTATAAAAATGCACTGAATACTGTGTAAATGTCACTGGCAGGGAAGGTGTTAACACTAGGGGGCGATCAAGGAGTTAAATGTGTTCCCTCGTGAGTGTTTCTTACTGTGGGGGGATGAGACTGACTGGGGGAGGACACATCACTGTTACTACAAACAGCAGATGTGTCTTCTCCCATCAGAACAGGGATTTGTGTGCTTACACACAAATCCCCGTTCTGGCTCATGTGCCCACGAGTGCACGCCTGCTATGGCTCTTAAAGGGGCCAACGTACCTGGGCCACTTTGCCAACGTAAATGTGCGTGAGTCGGTCGGCAAGTGGTTAAGTAAGGCAAAGGGGTGGGGAAATCCATCTGGCATTGCTGAAGCTTGAGTGGCGTAATCAACTTGCACCTGGCAAGGCGACTATGCCCTCCCAGCGTGTGGTCATTTCAGGTATTACAAGTTGGAAAAACATGGTAAACTTTGCAAAAAGCATTCCAGAGGGTTAATGGTAGGGACAGAAAGTTAGTTTTTCAAACAAAAATGATGACTGAAGCCAGATCAGAATCTATCTTACTCCACGCTGATCTGAGGAATGACATGATGGGAACCGCTTTACCTACCTAATACCTTGTATATCACCAGGTGCACACTATATAATTTGACTATGGGTAAGTGTTCATCCATAATTTTTTATGGATAGATGTAATGTTTAGTGGGCAGTGGGATGAGGGATTGATGAGGGGATTTTTTGTTCTCTTAATATAAAATCAGTGATATGACCCTTTGCTGACATGGATTTGACCAGATATTGAAACTGGGGAGTAGGGGTATAGCTTGTAACTATAGGGATTCCACATTATCACTTCACCCCATAATCCCTTTATGCCCACCAAATGAACCCATTATGCTTCAATACATGCACTATGATTATGCACACTGTCATTACAGATAGTGTCATGATGTCTTTATTAAACACTTTCAGATACGTGGTTCCAATTACATAGGAACTAACGAATATCTTGGAAAACTAGGACGACAATACTGTGGCATCATATGGGTGACAATGACCATTTGATGTGTTTCCATTTTGATGTTTTTGACTATTAACCGTGAGGTATGCAATAACAGCTGGTCACCCAGTACATTCATTATTCAAATAAGAAGCTGAGACTGATATGTGTACCATTCCATTTTCAGAGTTCTTGCTGAAACTTTTCCTGAAGAAGCGGGTTATCTCCTGCGAAACACAAACTGCTTCTAAATTACAGCAACTCACTGTGCTCCACCATAGGGGAGCCACCAAGAACCTGTATTCAAGGAGTACCAGATAGTTTTATGTGCAGTTTTTGTGTGTTTGATATGTATACATGGGCAAATTGTATTAAATAAATATTTGATACTTTACAAAAAATTGGTATGTAGCACCCTAGAATAGGGCTGCAGGTAAATTTAGTTATGATAGGTGGTAGTCTGCTTGGCTAATTGATAGTGTTGAAAGCGGGAGTTCTGCTGTTTTCTTTTTTTTTTTTTTTTTAAGTCAGCAGCTACAACTACTGCAGCTGCTGACATAAAATATGGACACTCACCTTTCCAGCACGCCGATCTGTCGCTCGGCTCTCGGGTGCTGCCGCCAGCATCTTCGGTATGGGAATCAGGAAGTGAAGCCTTGCAGCTTCACTTCCCGGTTCCCTAATGCGCATGCGTGATACGGATAGTCCCTGCTGTCTCCGGGACCCGTGTGTTTCCCAGCAGATAGCGGGGAAGGGACAGGAAGTGGTGTAGATACCAGCAGATTCTGCAGCTATCTATGCCCGGAAGTGGGTGCAAATACCTGTATTATACAGGTATCTGCCCCCCCCCCCCCTGAAAGGTGCCAAATGTGACACCGGAGGGGGGGAGGGTTCTGAAAAGCGGAGGTTCCTTTTTTGTGTGAACCTCCGCTTTAAGTGTCAAATTACTTCTGCTCTAAGTTGTGGCTTCTCCCTTCCGTCAGTAGGTGGTGCTGTTGTCTTTGACATTAGTGTGATGAGCTACAGTATATGCAAGTTATGGGTAAACATACTTCTCAGCCAATCATCTTTTCTGCGATGCATGCTGGGAAAAGCCATTTAATGAAATTAAGTCAGGTGATCAGGGTCAGTTCCTCCCGCCTGTGGATTTGGCCTGGGTGGATGGTGTGTGTGCAGTTCCTGGCTGATAGGCCCAAAGCCTGGGGCCTATCCAGGTGGTGGCCAGCTGTTAGGCCAAACTGAGGCCTATCCGGGTGTTCAAATTTATGCAGAGGAAAGCATGCCAAAGATCTGGGAACGATTCTAGAGGGATGGAGTTCTAAGGAAGCACCAGAGGGGACTTTTCATGAGCTGGAGGCTAAGAAAATGCTAGAAGGAATTGAGAGAGAACTCATCCAAGGGAATCAGTGCATGAAATAGTGCGTAAAGTTCAGTTGCTAGATGAGACAGTCTGTTCTACAAAGTACAGATGTGCTGGTTCAGCTTAAAGGCTTTTATTTCTGTACTGCGGTCTGCCTTGCTTCACCTATTTTTGTCTAAGGAGTCTGCCAACCTGCTTGTTGCTGATCATTACTAAGGGTGTCCTGATTCCCTTTCTCCTACATTTCCTGTTTGTGAGAAATAAACTTATAGTAGTAGATAGTAAATCTGGTAGACCATTTGTGGAATAATTGGTAGACCATGTTTTTTGGCTTGTAGCCGGTTTGCATCTGATTGGGGCAAAGCAAATACAGAGTTATGAAAATGGAGCAAATTCTCCCTGCCTATTGTCAATCCTGTCAAAGGGATGGGGGCGAAAGAAGATACCTTTCCTATGGCCCTGTTGTATCTTAATCCATTTCTTAAGTCGGCCTGATCATCACGATTAGGAGTTTCACCCTTAAATTACTTCAAAAACAGGGACACAACCACTACTGGAAGAGGTTTCTAAAGCTTAGAGACCGCTGCGATGCATACCGAGCTTATGTGGTTGAACATGCCAAGCAAAGGAAACTCGATCTTTGGGGAGCACACAGGCATTTTGGGTTCCTTCCCTCAGCTCAGCAGTGAAAGAAGCCGAAGGTTCCAATTCTGCTTTTACCTGTCCAAGAGAAGAAAAAAAAAAGAACGATGAACATAGTGAAAACGATAGGGCTGATCAGAGATTCACATAAGACCCTGTTACCAAACCATTTATTTCTACAACAATCTTATCCGAAGATTGTATGTCCATTTAATGTATTTTAAGCATGTTATTTACTTGGAAAAGCCTTCGTGTGAGTATCTAAATTCCCCGAGAATGCTGTTTAGTGCCGCCATCTTGGGTGGGATGTAAGCAGCTCCAGCAGACTATGAGTGATAACTACTACCCTTCACTTCCCAGCAGCTACATAAAAGATTATGTAGGGAAATGAGGAGAGGGGCTGGGCCAGCATAGAATGTTAGACACTCCCAGAAAAGAAAAGGGTGGGTGGGTGGGAAGGAGACAGCTGTGCTGGGAATTTACTGTGTAGGAGTAGTCAGATTTTCTATAATGTTCAAAGGTACATTGCAAGTGCACAAAAAATTATGGGAAAACAAGAATGCACATATTGAAAATGGATAATTGATTTTTCTGCGCTGGAACTTCACTAAACACTAAAGTCAATAGCACAAAAAAGCTAAATAATTTTCTGGAGCAATACAGTATATCAGAAGCCAGTGCTCACCTTGATAGAATGGTCCATATAGTTATGTGCTAGTCCTATAAGGATCATAATCTCCGTTCGGACGATGGATTTCGGCTGGGAGAACTCCATGAAGAATGGCAAAGATGTTGTATAATTGGCTGAATATTTGGTCATTCCAAAACCTTCCTTATCGGACAGGCAGAAAGCAGATCCTTTCCACTTTGTGATGGTGTGTGGGACAACCTCTGATAATGAGGCGTGACCCTCTTTACTGAAAGACAGGAATAAAAAAGGCAATCATGCGCTAGTCTAAATATACTGGTCTATTCAGTCCTTGGAATGATGAACTTGGGTTTGGTGTTAATCCAGAAGAAGCGTTTAGAGATGGTAACATCCCCTGGGGCCGGGGCATTCCCCGCAGCTACATGTACACAGAGGGGAAGGGATGCTTATGACATCAATGACACAGACATGTGCATTCGTTATCATCCGAATACATTTTCGTCCGAATTTTGGGTATTTTCGTTATCGTTTTAACAAACGATAACGAACATGCAGAATCCGAAAACCGAAAGATCCGACATAAAGAAAAAAATGCTTTATTTTCGTTTTCGTTGTGACAACAGTTCGATATAGATAGAAGATTCGACATGACGCTGACAATAGCGATCTGTGTCCTTCGAACCTGTGGTCGAATGTGCCTAACCTTAGCTCTATTAGTCCAAGATTATTCGACAGAGAGAAAAGATTTGACATGAAGATTCGACGAAGCAGTCAGCGCGAGCAGACATTTATGGTCAAATGCTCCGCCCATAGGCTATAGAAGAGTTCTAATGTTGGTTGACTAGTAATAATAATTAAATATAATTATTACTAGTGTCATACAACATTAGAACTCTACAATAGCTTGTAGGCGGAACATTCGACCGGAAATGTATGATTGCAGCGTCGTACAGTTTAGCTGCTCCGTCAAATCTTCTTAGAACATTCGACAGACACCATAAGCCTTAAATGACCGATTCGACCTTAATTATTTCTGATTTTCGGGCTAATGCATTTAACGAAACAAAATAAAAACGAATTTTCGGGAGTAACTAAATAAATGTATTTTTCGAAATATTTCAGTGTAAGGCCACAGCCATATTGTTCCAATATCATTAACTCACTATGACCATGTGACCATTTTGGGTCACTGACATTGACCCAATATATCTACGTGGCCATATTGGATCAGTGACATCATGAGCATTTCCTGCCCTGCAGCTCAAAGAGGTGGGATGCTTGTGACATCATTGACCTAATATAGCAATGCTGACATATTTGGTCAATGTCATTGACTCAATATGGCCATATTTGGTCAATGATGTCACAAGCATCCCCACCTCTTTGTGTATGTGAGCTGTAGGGTGGGAAATGCCCTGGCCACAGCCAATTGGGCAGGCATTGACTTTTTCACTCCAGGTTCAGCCAAACATGGGTTAAGACTGAACCCAAGCTCATCCTGCAGTACATTTTTGCAGTGCATACAGCTTTCCCCATGTTAAAGACAATGGTTGACCTCCCAGAAACCCCAGTGTGCTCACAACTTGTAAGGTGACCATGCTTCCTTTTCTTTACTGTAATCCCAACCAGTGAACTCCTATGCCCACCCCTGTTCACGTGCAATCAAACTTCTTTCCCAGTAGAAAAAAAACCCACAATGCTGCTGCCTTGACTTTAAAAAGCCCATCTAAACACTGAGGGAGATTTACTAAATCTGGAGCATGTAAAATCTGGCGAAGCCAATTGGCTACCACGCCCTAGTGCTCTAGTTTTAGTAAATTTCCCCCACTATGGCCAGGATAAAGGCTCTTAGTAGGTGTAGTTCTGTATGCTCTTTTAAAGGGGTTGTATACCCTCAATTACAACTTGCACCTACAGGTAAGCCTAGATTAAGGCTTACCTGTAGGTACAAGAAATATCTCCTAAACCTGCACGGTTTAGGAGATATTTGCAAAGAACCTTTTACAAAGTTGTCTACGGCGCATGTGCGCCATAGACAACGATGCCTTTACAGGGTTAATCCCCATTCACAACTACGGCTCGCCGCAGTTGAAGTGTCCCGCACGCATGCGCGGAGCAACGTCTTCGCTGCTCTGGCCAATCACAGCGCCGCAGCGGCGATGTGATTGGCCGGAGCGGCGATACCCGGAAGGGTATCTGTGGAGAGATGGCTGCGGCTGGAGGGGGAGAAGAGGACGGCGTCGGGGGCCCCGATCTAAGGTAAGTGATGCATAATGAGCTAGTATGCTAGTCATACTAGCTCATTATGACTTTGTCTTGCAGGTAGTTTAAAAAAAAAAAAAACATCAAAAACGGGTATACAACCGCTTTAAATGTGAGTGTAACCTATAAAAAGCCTGGGTTTAATTAAAAGCAGTTTCATATGGTAAAGCACTAAGACGTTTTTGTCTTCTGAGACATTGTATCCTGGAGGAACAGAGGATAAAGGGAACTTGCTGGTTGGCAAAAGATTTGATGGGACCATAGGCATCTGAAGCAGTGGAGGAGAAAAGGTGATTTAGCATAGAAGACCCCATTTAAAGGAGATGCATGCCATTTAGGACAATTACATTATAAATATTGGAGGGGTCAGGTGATAAACATAAGGTGAGAGCACAACTGGCATCAGTGTTTCACAAGGGGTGGAGGAGTGGAGTGAACAGGAGTTTGTATGCACAATTGAAAATTGACAAAGAGCACACTAAAGACTTTGGTGTACATTGGCAATTTACATAAACATTTAAAGAAAAAAAAAAAAGTAGCACCCTCCCAGATAGGTGCTAGGTTAGGTAAATTTAGTTCTTGGCTCGCTAGTTCACTGGCTGCCAGGTTGGCTGCTTCCCCCTAGCATTCTAGAAGATAGAAGATTTAAAACTGCAGCTGCGGCTCAAGCCAGCGGCTACGTAGTGACGCCTGGTCCTGCAGCTCCACCCGACATGTTTCTCCGTAAGAGGCTTTGACTGGCAAAGGAGGCTGGCTGGCTTAAGCCGCAGCTGCAGTTTTATATCGGTACACTGCTTTTTTCATATTGGATGTCAGCTGTGTATACATTTTTTTAAACTGGAATAAAGAAGCCCTGTTTTACAAAAAGTACTGCACCATGAAGTTTTTTCTTCTGCCTTATATGAATATGCTCAACGAGTGATTCCAGCCTGCTCAGAGTTCCACAGAATGGAAATAGCACTATAGCCAGCCGAGTGCTGTGCAGTGGGGACAGAGGCGGCTCTCTAATTAGGCAAATTAGGCGGTCGCCTAAGGCCTCGCACTCCTAGGGGCCTCACGGCCGCCTAATTCGCCTAATGTGTGTGTTACAGTTGAAGGGAATATCATGCAATTTATACAGTTAATTTCTATTGCTTTATTTATTTTTCCCATTTTGGGCATGAGTGGGGCCTCATGTCTAAGATTTGCCTAAGACCTCACAAAGCCTAGAGCCGCCTCTGAGTGGGGACACCTTTTTTCCACATCAAGTGATCGGACGAACATACCGCTTAGGCTGGTTTCACACTGGAGCGGTGGGGGCGCTGGCGGTAAAGCGGCGCTATATTTAGCGCCGCTTTACCGGCGTTTTAGCGGCGCATTGCGGCCGCTCGCGGGGTGTTTTTACCCCCCGCGAGCGGCCGAAAAAAAGGGTCAATACCGCCCGCAAACCACCGCTATAGCGGCGTTTTGCGGGCGGGTTCGGCGCGCTCCCCCATTGTTTTCAATGGGACCGGGCGCTATAGGAGCGGTAAATATACCGCTCCTATAGCGAGCCAAAGATGCGGCTTGCAGGACATTTTTGAGCGTCCTGCAAGCGCACCGCTTCAGTGTGAAAGCCCTCGGGCTTTCACACTGAAGGAACAGCAACAGCTGTTTCGGGTCGGTTTGCAGGCGCTATTCTTAGCGCAATAGCGCTTGCAAACCGCCCCAGTGTGAAAGGGGCCTTAGTGTTGAAGGTTCACCCCCATACATGCCCATATGATCTCTATCATTTGAGATCCTACGGATCTGGTAAGCGGCCACCTGGTCTGTTATTACTTCTCTGGCTGATGTTTTCTTGATTGATCTTATTTGTGGTGCTTCCGTGTGGAGAAAGAAGGAACCTTTTGCTACATTGAATAGGAATCTTTGCTACATTATTCAAAACACCATATATGATCTATGAACATTGGGATTTGCTATGGACTGCAATTTAAGCTGTGGTATAAGATCACACTAATAATTTATTGATCACTTCACTCATTGATTTGATTTATTTATTTAATTTTTCTTACCAAGTAATTTATTATATTGGCAGTGTGTCACTCCAGTCATTGGAAGTAATTATATTGGTAGTGTGTCACTCCAATCGTTTCTAGGTGAACCCCCTTTTTTCACTTAGTCAACACATTTAGGTTGCGCAATTGAAGTTTCTTTACACATATGCATGAGCCGGATATTTAGTTTTTTTTTATTGCAGCACCATTCCTTTGTTTTATAGCAACATGCATATCACCATTTGAGTCACAGTTTGTCATTTAAGATATATATATAAACATACACGTATATATACATTTACTATTAGGGTAGCGCGGATACCTCACTTTAACCACTTGCCGACCGCCTCATGTAGATATACGTCAGCAGAATGGCACGTACAGGCAAAATCCCGTACCTGTACGTGACATTCTTCGGCGGAGACAGTCGGCATCGCTTCAGGAGCGATCCGAGATGAGGGGACAGCCAGTGATTTCTGGCCACCCCCTCGCGATCGCTCCTGGCGAATGAGATGCTTCCCCTGCCTGTGTAATTGTAAACACAGGCAGGCGGAAGTGATGTCACGCTCCTCGTGTCGGTCTGTCTGACATCAAGGTTAGTGCACCAACAATACACTGACACCAGGACACATAGGTACATATTTCACCCCTCTGTCACCCCCAGATCACCCCCCAGATCACCCCCTGCCCCCCCAGTCACAGTGTCACTGCAATTGCAGTGATCATTTATTTACTGATCACTGCATTTAGTGTCAGTTGTGACTGTAATAACTGTCAGGGCAGTTAGTTTTAGGCCCCTTTAGGTCTAAGGTAGCCCCCTACCCCCCCCCCCCCATAAAGGTTTAACCCCTTGATTGCCCCCCAGGTAACCCTTTCAACCCCCTTTACCATTGTCACTAAGCAATCGCTGCATTAGTGTCACTGGTGCCGCTAGGTAGCCAGTTTTTTTTTAGGTTAACCGCCAGGTTTATATAGGTTCATAAATAGGTTTATAGGTCAGGTACCCCCATATTACAACCTAAATAAAGGTTTTAACCCCCTGATTGCCCCTAGAGTTAACTCTTTCACCAGTGATCACCGTATAAGTGTCACTGGTGACGCTGGTTAGCCAGTTATTTATTTAGTTATTTAGGTTCCCCGTCAGGTTTTTATATAGTTTCAGGTACCCCCATATATTACCTAATAAAGGTTTTAACCCCCTGATTGCCCTAGTTAACCCTTTCACCAGTGATCACCGTATAACTGTTACGGGTGACGCTGGTTAGTTAGTTTGTTTTTTATACTGTCAGGGCACCCGCCATTTATTACCCAATAACGGTTTAACCACCTGATCGCCCGGCGGGTGAAATCAATTAGGTTTTAGGGTCAAATAAGGTCTGCGTCGCCCCAGGTTAGTGCCAGTACCGCAAACACCCACGCGTAAAGTATACACCCCCCTTAATGGTATAGTATCTGAACAGATCAATATCTGATCTATTTATATTTATTATTTATTATTCCGATCTAAAATATTTATTGCTATAAACAAAAATAGAGCGACAATTTTGAAAAAAATGCAATATTTTTTACTTTATTGTACTGTACAATTTTATTTTATTCTGTATGGGCTTATGTTTTATATTTCACTTGTCATACATGTGATATGAATAAATATTTTAAACTTACTCCGTTTTACTGAGTCTCTCATCAAATACCAACTTTGATACATTCCTTTAAAAACCATTGCCTGCCTATAAACCCCACCATCCCAGGGGGAACCTTTCTCTTTTTTGTATTCATTCCCGGGGTGAGCGGCAACCCATCTCCTCCAAATGTGTTATTCTCTTTTTCTCTATATTTTTTACTTTTTGCTATAATAAACATCCCCAAAAAATATATAAAAAAACATTTTTGTTCCTCAGTTTAGGCCGATACGTATTCTTCTACATATTTTTGGTAAAAAAAATCGCAATTAGCGATTATTGATTGGTTTGCGCAAAAGTTATAGCGTTTACAAAATAGGGGATAGTTTTATAGCATTTTTATTAATATTTTTTTTTTACTAGTAATGGCGGCGATCAGCGATTTTTATTGTGACTGCGACATTATGGCGGACACATCGGACATTTTTGACACATTTTTGGGACCATTGTCATTTATACAGCAATCAATGCTATTTAAATGCATTGATTCCTGTATAAATGACACTGGCAGTGAAAAGAGTTAACCACTAGGGGGGGGGGGGGTTATGGTGTGTGACGTGTGTTTTTTTTTTTACATTTGGGGGCGGGGCTGACGTCTGACGTCATTGATCGGCTTTCCCGATGACAGGGAACAGCCGATCAATGACAAGCAGAGTGGGAAGCTCGGGGAGAGGTTTGTTTACACAGACCTCTCCCCGTTCTTCAGCTCTGTGACCCGATCGCGGGACACCAGCGGCAATCAGGTCCGCTGGTCCCGCGGCCGTGGTCACGGAGCTCCCGACTGGGTCGCGAGCGCGGCGGCGGCGGCGCGCGACCCACGGCTAGGCTTTTAAAGGGCCACGTACCTGTACGTGGTTTTGCCTAGCCGTGCCATTCTGCCGACGTATATCGACGTATATCGGCGTGAACACTCTCATTCTGACCTAATATTATTTATGCAAGGCATTTGGTTACCTGTATTAATATAGACGTTTGAATTTTAAAGCGCTGCTAATATCTTGAGTAAGAACGTTTCTTGGAATAATTTTTGCTGATAATATATAATTCAATCATACTTACCTAGGTGGATGGAGCATCAGACCGATGCTGCAGCTGTCCCCCGGCATCTCTGCACTGAGAACCGAGCATTGCCGATTGGCTCGGTTCTCACTCCTCCCCGAGCAGAGCAATGCTGACTGTCAGCCAGCATCGCTCCTGCTCTGCTTCTCTGCACTCATTGGAGCGATGAGCTGTGGATGGGCGGGGAGAGGCCATCAATCAAGGCAGCTGGCGGATCCAGACTTGGGAAGTCGGGATGACGTGGTGCCTCGACTGATGGCAGTGACATCAGCGGAGAGCGGCCTTTCAGACCGATCTCTGCTGAAAACAGGTCACAGGAGTGCAAAACAATTTGCACTCCTGTGTCCCTTAGGAGAAGCCCAGCCAAACAAGCTCAGGCTGGACTTCTCCTTTAAACACAATGGTACTTGTTATACTAAGAGAATACCATTTTATATACCGATTCTTTTAATACCTTATTTAAACAAATATATTAGTTTGATTTTATTAACAAATCTAGTATGTCCCTACTTTCCTTTATTAGGGATACATTTTAATGTCTATTTATATATTCCTCCTACTTGGTTAATACCTTAGGTACTTATACCTTGTATTACTAACAGTGTTAGTTATACTATGTCAAGAAAAAAAAAAAAAAAAAAAAACTCTTGAACATTTACTAATGTTAGCAGCACGAGGATCAAAAAATCAATATTGATTGGGAGAGTGAAGTTCCACTTTAACGTTGCTGGGGTATCCCACAGCTACCCATCAAGTTCAAGTTCTGCAATAAAGCATCATAAAAGTATACTCCGCCTAGACTGATTACTAAGCCAAGAGAGTGACTGATGGTGTGCCTGACTGCGGGTGCACCTACTGGAAAATAACCTTGGGACCTAAACAGTGGGCTCCTACAGGAGTGAGGACTATATATAATTTAGGCTTATGGGAATTTGATGTAGGGATAAGCACCACAACTTTTTGGATTTTAAAACCGAAGTGAAAATACAAAGTGTGTCATCTTTTCTATGAAGGATTTAGGTACTTACTTCAGAGGAACCATGACCCACATGAAAGTGTCAGAGAAGTCAGTCGGAAGAGTTTCAATCGAAGCTCCTCCTCCACCAGCTCCACCACCAAGTCCAACACTCCGATCTGCAGCAAATGTGTGGCTAGCTTTTGGTACTGGAACTTAGGGGAAAAAAATAAAAATAAAAGATCAGTGTTGTGTTTATAATGTTAAAGAAACAAAAAACAATAAACTGCAATTTACACCATTGTCAAAGAAAGCTGAATTCCAATGTTGCACTACCCCTGTAGAAGCAGCTGTAGTTCAGCCACTTCAGGCGCAAACAGTCCAGGAGGCGTCTTTTTTTATTTTTTTGCCAAGTAACTGGTAACATGGGCCATGGACGGACAATAAGGTATGGGTTATTCAAATACACTTGATGCAGTGTAGCCCCCCTAGTTGTGTTGCTAGAAGTGGATTTTTGTTCAAGTAGGTAACTTGTTCAGGCTTGGCTGGCAGCCAAGCCTGTGTGTTTTTCTGGGTCAGGGTTCAAGTGACTCAGGGAGGGCTGAGTGACTCACAGGCACCTCTAAGACCTCCCTCTACCTCTAGAAACTTACAGAATATTCTAGAAGAATGGGAGTGGAGAAGGACTTGGCTGGAGTATTTTGAGGGGCCTGACCAATCCCCAGCAGATGGGTTGGCAATAGGGTTGCCAACTTTTCTTCAAGAAAAACCCAAACACTTTAGCGGCACACAATTTTTTTTTTTTATAGTATAAACTATAGATCTATTCTGCAATGAAATAAAATTTCTAATCATATGAAGTTAATCACAAGAGCCCCCCTTTACATCTGAATCTGCAGAGCTGCCCTTTTACATCTGAACTTGCAGAGTTCCCTTACACTATAAGGGGGGACTCTGCAGACTGATGTAAGGGATCCTCTGGGAACCCGAATTTAAGGGGGAACACTGAGTACTCTGATGTACAGAGAGGACTCTGATGTAAGGGGGAACACTGTGGCCTCTGGTGTAAAGGGGAACTCTGATGTAAGGGGTGCTCTGAGAATCCCTATTTACTTTAGTCTGCTCAATCAAAAGCAGGAGAGAGACGAGTTCACTCAACCCTTGGCAGTCAGCACCTCTCATCCAGATGTATCTGATGCATCTAGACTTCAAATTTCTGGCCCCCACTTTCCTTTTCTGAGGCACACTGCTGGGGGATTGGAGTGTGGGCAGACACAGAGGGGTAGGGGCGGGAGGAGTAGATTGAGCCCTCTCTCCTCTCCCATCTGTGTGTGTGTGTTTGGGGGGGGAGTGTTAGTGCTGGCTTTGGGCAGTGTGAAAGAGTGTAACAGACACTTTCGATTTACACAGCTGCAGCCAGCAACCCTGCTGGGAAGCCATAGTCCGGTCTGAATAATGTGTCTGGGTTTCAGGTGGTCTGAAAACCGGACGCATGATTCCAAACCCGAACTGTCCGGGTGAATCCCGGACAGGTGGCAACCCTAGTTGGCAGGGGGCAGGCCCCCTGAAATACTCAGGGTCAGCCCGGCTGGGGCAGTGGAGCTCGACTGGAGATGTGTTTGGCTGTAGGTAGCCCCCTAGTCTGGTGGGGTGACCTTGGGCCTGGGCTCGGGTGTGGAAGGGACCCTCTTTACGACACACAGGGGTGTCCTGACCAGTGACACAGGAGCAAGTGCAGGACCGCAGAAAACTGCCAGGCAAATCTCCAGGGAGGAAGGCAGTCAGGAGGGCTGGTGAGAGATACAGTCAGAGAGGACTGAGAGGCATGCCTGAGAGGACTGGGTGGAAGCAGTCTGGGATGGATGCAGAGCAAGTCTGGGAGGACTGTGGAGTCTTAGTCAGGAGGGCTAGTGAAAGGGGCAGCTGCAGCCAGGTGGGCTGGCAGTGCCTGAAGGTGGTGCTGGGATCAGTAGCCACAGGAGAATGACAGCTGGGCAATAGAACTTTGCTACACTACCAAAGGGGCCCGCGGTCCATGCCTTTAAAGGGCATTTGCAGCACCAGCTGGTCCTGGGAGTTGTAGTTCCACAAGCAAGATTTGTGCTTAAAGTAGTGAAGGTTATATACAGACTGTACATAGTTTGTGTCCCTGAAGGGTTCTAATGCTGTCATCAAGTGGGCATCCCATAACCCTATCCATGTTTATTCCCCCAATAAAACAAAGCACTGTTCTTGAAACTTCTTGAAACTTGAGCTATGAAGATGCGGTGTGCCTGGTAGTGCAGGGTGGAGGATCCCTTTCTACTTGCGGCTCCTTAGGGGGTGTGCTACCTGCAGTAATACAGTCATCCACTCCCAGCCGAGGACCAGGAGAATTGCTGGCCCAAATTAGCAAAAATAGGCTGAAATGGTCTAGATTCTTGTAACTGGAGACCACAGACACTGCAGGAGGTTTGCTCTGCTCACAGATTCTAGCAATAATCAGTCCAGAGAAATGCAGTGGGGGATCGGTGCAGCTGTCCCATCGCACAGATCATCATCCACTGTCACTGAACACTGTAGTTGTGACAGGGGGCCGTGAGCGCGCTCTGCTTTTACCCAGAACGCGCTCTTCCTCTCCTGCACGCTCTAGCCAACGGGACTGTAGAGGTGGGTGGGGAGTCTGCTGACATCATGACTCCGCCCACCGAGCTCCGAACAACAGACCCGCCCACTGAATCTGGACTTTTTGGAGGTTTCTAACAGCTAAAGGGGGGACATTTGACAGGTAAAGATACATGCAGGAGGCATGTATATCCTTAGCCTGGGTTCACACCATTGCTTTTTAAATTTTATATTCAGTGTTACTGCGCACTAAATCGTCAGTTGTTCAGCAGTTTGTCAGCGTTTTAGGTGCGAATCAGCTGCAAATTCATCAGTAACCCCTGTAATTAGACTTCAATCCGACTTCTACCCATTGATTTCAATGGAAGTCGCCTCCAAGTCGGATCTCCATCTATATTGACGCGACAGTGTCGCCTTGAGGGGGAACTCCACACCAAATTTTAAATAAAAAATCGACATGGATTCCCCCTCCAGGAGCATACCAGGCCCTTAGGTCTGGTATGGATTTTAAGGGTAACCCCCCTACGCTGAAAAAACGGCCTGGGGTCCCCCCAAATCCATACCAGACCCTTATCCGAGCACGCAGCCTGGCAGGTCAGGAAAGGGGGTGGGGACAAGCGAGCGCCCCCCCCCTCCTGAACCGTACCAGGCCGCATGCCCTCAACATGGGGGATGGGTGCTTTGGGGAAGGGGGCGCCCTGCAGAAGAGGAGGAGTCCGGCGAGAAGACCCCCCAAGACGGAAGAAGACCCCCGGAGCTGTGCAATAAAATATTTTAAAAATTGTGTGTTTTTTTTATTTACACTTTTAAACCTTAGGTGAATGGGTAGGGGTACATCGTACCCCATACTCATTCACATAGGGTGGGGGGCCGGGATCTGGGGACCCCCTTATTAAAGGGGGCTCCTGGATTCCGATAAGCCCCCCCGCCCGCAGACCCCCGACAACCAACGGCCAGGGTTGTCGGGAAGAGGCCCTTGTCCTCATCAACATGTGGACAAGGTGCTTTGGGGTGGGGGGGGGGCGCAGGGCGCCCCCTTCACCAAAGCACCCATCCCCCATGTTGAGGGCATGCGGCCTGGTACGGTTCAGGAGGGGGGGGCGCTCGCTCGTCCCCACCCCCTTTCCTGACCGGACAGGCTGCGTGCTCGGATAAGGGTCTGGTATGGATTTTGGGGGGACCCCCAGGCCGTTTTTTCGGCGTAGGGGGGTTACCCCTGAAATCCATACCAGACCTAAGGGCCTGGTATGCTCCTGGAGGGGGAATCCATGACGTTTTTTTATTTAAAATTTGGCGTGGAGTTCCCCCTGAAGGCGACACTATAGATGGAGATCCGACTTGGAGGTGACTTCCATTGGGTACAAGTGGCCTAGAAGTCGGATTGAAGTCTAATTAGAGTTGCGAATTTTTGTTCACAACGCAAGCCAGCTGCGAATCAGATGCGTGTCTATAGAAGATAATGGGCCTGAATTCGCACCTGAGCCGCACCGCACTGCCCAAAAGACGCACACGGTTTTTCTGCAATGCGCAGTGCGAATGCACTGGAGATATGTGAACAAGCCTCATTAAAATCAATGTATTTTGAAATGCCCTGCGAATTCGCAGTGTTTTAAGCCACATCTAATTCGCTTAGGTGTGAACGGGGGCTCATAGATCAGCACTATGGCAGTACTTTAGAATTGATGAGAGTGGGTTTACAAGGGAAAAATAAGGTCTTCTGGCCTGTCAGACAGAACTGTGCTGTGTAGCAGAGCTGTGTAAATCTTAGGGCTGAATGGACTGAAATACAAATCCTTGAAAACGGCTAAGCCAGTCATAGATTGATCGAAATTTGGCCAATTCAGCAGGAACCATGTATGGGAAGGCTGGGTGTACAGAAGTTGACTTTTGTACAATCAGCCTGTAGGCAGGTGCAGTCTTTTCTCCACTGCAGGGAGGGAGAGTAAGTCAGAAGGAACATTATCGGTGGTTTCCTGGGTCACTGAGGAAGTAATCCGGTTGGATGCTGTCGCCCTAGGTGACTGGTGGCCATCTTGGGTCAGGTAGAATCGAAGACCCTGGCTCAGCACATACTTTGAGAGTGGATAGTGTAGGGTCAGGTTACCCGTCCATCAGGAAGGAAAGGATCCTGATGAATAGGAGCATGCTATACTTCCAGGAAACCTGCCATTTGGGCACAAACTGGCCAGGCCACATTCCTCCCTCAGAAAAAGACATTGAGACCTGCTGCACTCCACATTCCTATTAAGAACTGAGAGTGTTCCCAGCCAGGCACCTATCTGCTGAGCTGTTTGTACCGTTGAGCCTTACATTCAATACAAGGTTTATTACAAACAGACTCTAATCACTGCCACTGCACCAGGCTGCACCCACTCACAAGCCTGTTGGCTTTTTCCTAATCAATCAGTGCTGCCGGATATAGCCAGGTGCAGTCATGTTGGAACAGGAAGGGGCCAAACTGTTCCCACAAAGTTGGGAGCATGAAATTGTCTAAAATGTCTTGGTATGTTGGCACCTTAAGCGTTCCCTTCATTGGAACTAAGGGGCCAGTCCCAACCCCTGAAAAACAACCCCACACCATAATCCCCCCTCCACCAAATCATTTGGACCAGTGCACAAAGCAAGGTCCATAAAGACAGATAAGCGAGTTTGGGGTGGAGGAACTTGACTGGCCTGCACAGAGTCCTGACCTCAACCCGATAGAACACCTTTAGGATGCATTTGAGCAGAGACTGCAAACCAGGCCTTCCCTCACAAATGTGCTTCTGGAAGAATGGTCAAACATTCTCATAGACACTCCTAAACCTCGTGGACAGCCTTCACAGAAGAATTGAAGCTGGTATAGCTGCAAAGGGTGGGCCAACTCAATATTAAACCCTACGGACTAAGACAGGTATGCCATTAAAGTTCATGTGCATTTAAAGGCAGGTGTCCCAATATTTTTGACAATATAGGGTACTATTAGGACTAAATCGTTAGTGCACTCATTTGTCTAATTATTATCAGGTTAGACCCATTTTGTTGGATGTACAATTTTAGATTGATGCTTCAAAAGATCATTTACCCTCTGAAGATATGGAAAACCTTGACTGCTGGGGTGGATTGTTCTCACAGACCTGTGGTTTTCTCACTCTGATTCTTGTTCCAACAACCAGTCCGACATCCTGAAATATGATGTGAAAGAATTCAACATTTTGACAGACAAGTATACCTAAAAACACAAAACAATCAGCCATAACATTAGGACCACCCTCCATAACCCATTGGGGCATGGACTCCACTAGACCTCTTAAGGCAAGCTATGGTATCTGGCACCAAGCCGTCAGTAGCAGATCCTTTAAGTCATGTAAGTTGTGAGGTGGCGCCTCCATCGATTGGACTTGTTTTACCAGCACATCCCACATATGCTCCATTGGAGAATTTAGAGGCCAAGTCAACACCTCAAATACAATGATGTTCCTCAAATCATTCTTGAATTCATTAGACCAGGCCACCTTCTTCCATTTCTCTGTGGTCTAGTTCTGATCCCCATGTGCCCCTTGTAGGCACTTTTGGCAAGAGAACCCTGACCGGTCTGCAGCTACACAGCCTCATACACCAACCGGGATGCTCTGTGTTTTCGATGCCTATCGGAACCATCATTCACTTTTTTCAGCAATTTGAGCTCCAATAGCTCTTTTGGATCGAACTACACAGGCCAGCCTTCATCCCAACATTCATCAATTAGCCTTGGCCACCCATGACCAGTGTTGGTCATCTTACTTTAAAAAAGTAATTAGTTAAGTTACAAATTAGTTCTCCCAAAAAGTAATTGCGTTACTAACTCAGTTACTACATTGGAAAAGTAATTAGTTATGCAGCAAAGTAACTGTGATATATATATATATATATATATATTGTTATATATCGTGTTACCAGGGGGCTGCTCTATTATTACTCTAACCAAGGGGCAGATCCGTTATAGCGTGTAAGCAAGGGGCGGGTCTATTATTATTATATCGTGTAAGGGGCGGATGGCTATAGAAGAGGGCGAATGTTAAATTAATGGGCAGAGCTCGATATATAACAATAATAATAAATGCGCCCCTTGGTTACAGTAATACTAGACCCCGCCCCTTAGTTACACGATAGACGCCCCTTGCAGAGTAGCACGAGCATCGGGAGCGCGCGGCATCGCCTCGTACAATTACATGTTAACTGCGCCTGCGCGGTGTAGAGTTCACTCAGAGCTGTTTAGGTTTGGCAATTTTCGTAAGGTCCGTAGTCCTTCATACTGCACAATCGCTGCGCCTGCACAGTACAGGGGGTCCTTTATCCGGCGGGGGAACTTTTTCGTCAGGACACCGGAATTACACTACTGCCATCTAGTGGCGGTAGATGTAATTGCAGTAACGCCGCCCAAGTAATGGGAACTGCATTACCATGAGGGGAAAAGTAATCAGTTAATATTACTCGTTACCCTCTAAAGTAACTGCGTTAAGTAACTTTGTTTATTTTAACTCAGTTACTTACATCACTGCCCATGACCCCGTCACTGGTTTACTAGTGTTCCTTCCTCGGACCACTTTGTCAGTCCTTACTACTGCAGATTGGGAACATCCCACAAGAGCTGCAGTACTGGAGTTGCTTTGACCCAGTTGTCTTGCTATTAAAATGTGGCTCTTGTCATAGTTGCTCAAATCTTACGCTTGCCCATTTTTTTCTGCATTTAACACAACTTCAGGGACAACATGTTCACTTGTTGTCTAATATATCCCACCCAATGTTTAGATGCTATTGTAATGAGATAATCAATGTTATTCACTTTACCTGTCTGTCAAGATGTTCACATAACCATAAGGAAATACTGACTGTACTTTCCCAGAATTTTGAATTTTCTTCTATGACTCTAAGCCAGTGGTCTCAAAACTGTGGTCTCAAAACTGTGGTCTGGGGGCCAGATACGGCCCTTTGCTTGTCATCAGCTGGCCCTTGTGGCGCTACTCCTTCCACTGATACTAGGAACTATTCTGCCAACTGACAGCCAACAATGGGGCACCATTACTCCCACTGACACCCAACAATGGGGCATCATTTCTCCCACTGACACCCAACAATGGGGCACCATTTCTCCCACTGATACCCAACAATGGGGCACCATTTCTCCCACTGATACCCAACAATGGGGCACCATTTCTCCCACTGACACCCAACAATGGGGCACAATTTCTCCCACTGACACGCAACAATGGGGCACCATTTCTCCCACTGACACCTAACAATGGGGCATCATTTCTCCCACTGACACCTAACAATGGGGCACCATTTCTCCCACTGACACCTAACAATGGGGCACAATTTCTCCCACTGACACCCAACAATGGGGCACCATTTCTCCCACTGACACCCAACAATAGGGCACCATTTCTCCCACTGACGCCCAACAATGGGGCACCATTTCTCTCACTGACACCCAACAATGAGGCACCATTACTCCCACCATATGGTGATTTTTACTTCCACTGATACAAGGAAAATACTCCCGCTGGCCATAGTCCAGCCCCCCTAAAATAAGGACAATATACTGGCCCTTTGTTTACAAAGTATGAAGACCTCTGCTCTAAGCCATTGGCCATTTGAGGCTAAAGATTCATCATGAAGAGTAAACCGGGTCGATTCACTATGGCCTCATTCACATGAGCATGCCGATGCATACTCCCGTGTGAAGAGCTGTCTTTGCCAGCATATGATGCACAGGTGTTCATGCATCCATGTGCAGGCACTCCCATTCATGTCTATTGGGACACAGCTCCTGGTCTCAATTTGACAGCTACGCGGGCAACCCAGACTATGTGCATTCAGGGACACCCACCCACACCTGCACAGCTGTCAAATTGGGAGCAGTGACTATGTTGCAATAGATATCGACTGCCTGCCTGTGGATGCATGGTGTTGGTGCAGGTCCCTGAATGCACACCGCCTGCGTCTCCTGCACAGCTGTCAAATTGGGACCAGCAGCTGTGAATGAATGGGACTGCCATGCATGAACACCTGTGCATCCCATGCGGGCAAAGATGGCCCTTCACATGGCTGTATGCATAGGTACTCATGTAAATGCAGCCCAAGGCCTCATGCACACAGACTGTAAGAGGAATAAATAATGCTGGGACTACAGAGTCAGGCATGTTCTAATGCACAGGGAGCCACAGGTGCTGCATACAGCCTGCCACACAAGTGAATGGCTGCACTAAACGTTAATGCTAGTTTGTATCAGCATTAACTAGCGCACAACGCATCTCCCATAACATGAATGTTTTGTAGTCAGACATACATTATACGCTCATATACAGTGCCTTGAAAAGTATTCATACCTCAATACTCCACCCACCCACACTGAGAGCAAGTGAGTGCCACCGATCCCATCCATTCCCCCCACCCAGCACTGCCACTAATCCCATCCATCCCCCCACCCAGCACTGCCACCAATCCCATCCATCCCCCCACCACTGCCACTCATCCTATCTCCCCTACTCGGCACTGCCACTAATCCCATCCCCAACCACTGATCTCATGCCCCTCAACACTGCCACTTATCCCATCTCCCCCACCCCCAAGCATTGCTACTGATCCCCCTTCCACTGCCACTGATCCCCCAGTACTGCCCCAACCCCCCCCCCCACCACCACAACCCCCACTACCACTAATCCCATTAACCACCAGAACTGCCAATGACCCCCCCCCCCAACCTTGCCACTCATCCCATTCCCCCCAGTTCTGCCGCTGATCCCATTAAACACCCCCCCCCCCCCCACAACCACCAGCAACACCACTGATCCCATCAGCTTTCCAACACTGCCACTGATCCCATGCCCTCCCCCACCACTGCAAACTGATCCCATCTCCCCCCTTTGTCACCCCCACTTTATCTCTCTCATCTTATGGCAGAACTGGTCGGAGAGACAAACATACATACATACACATACGTGTGTTTGAGTTTTGGGGTGCACACCCTAATCCAATAGGTTGCACACAATGTGTAAGCCTGAGAAACCAGTAGACCCAGTTTTAACCTTTCCACACCTGGGCAGCCCATAATACCTATCCAAGATCGACCCACCATGTAGGGAACCTGCCTACTGATTTCACTTTGCCAATCTAGTCATGGTTACACAAAGATTCTGTTACACATTACCATGGTCAGCTACGGGTCAGTTGGCTTTACAAATATTCTCACCTTAAGATTTTGGTAGCTGTCACCATCAGAGTTGCTGCTGACAGGTAAATAGTAGTTCCTTTTGAAGAAGACCAGTTTGTTTGGACACTTGGGCTTTGGATCCTCCACATCCAAACCATCGACAATGTAGCCCCCATAGTAGCCGTAGGAAAATAAGTCATAGACCTGTTACACAGAAATCACATTAGGCTACAGACACAGGATCTAGTCATCCTCCTATGCTTAACTTACAGCAAAATCTAAGTTAGTTTTATGTGGTTGCTGGAATGATTGCAGTTTTTTCTACCAGAGGTTCTATTTTTACCAGGTAAATGATGGCATCATTCTTCCACGGTGAATTACCCATAATTTAGAAGAAACAGATCACTGGGAAAACCAGTTGTGAGAGATTGACCCTTGAGGTTTCATCATGGAGGGGCAAGAACATGAAGGTTTATGGAAACAGCTAAAATCTCTAGGGCAGGGATCCTCAAACTACGGCCCTCCAGCTGTTGCAGAACTACACATCCCATGAGGCATTGTAAAACTCTAACATTCACAGACATGACTAGGCATGATGGGAATTGTAGTTCCTGAACAACTGGAGGGCCATAGTTTGAAGACCCCTGCTCTAGGGGAACAAAGTTGGGAAATCTTGAAATTGGTGTATTTGGGACGCATAAGAACCAGGGGCTGACTCAAACCAGTAGGTTCTACCTATAAAACTTATACTTTCGGTGGATTAACCCTTCAACCGCATGGTAAAGCAGCTTTTTTACTTTTAGAATCTTCATTGGTCTGTTGCTTGTATTATTCATGGAAGCAAAAACTATTATATTTTCAGTTACGTTAACTGACAGTTTAACTCCATTGGTGAGATCTCTTCTGGAGGTACCCAGTGTGTACATCTGCTGTGGCTTTCACAAAGGGTTCCCATCATCTTTTCTAGGTTCATTTTATCTTATGAAGACTCCAGTAAGAAGAGCTGCAATAGTCAGGAACAAAGTTGGGAATTAAGGCCAGGACATCCTGTTTTTGGATGTATTTAAGGTGCACAAAGACCCAGGAATGGACTCAAAATGGGGTCGGATTTTAATGGGGTCCTCAAAAATGTTGGGCAGGCTTTGTTTTAAAGCATAAAAATGTATTGCAGCTTACCAGTCAAAATGTGGTGGCTGCATTTTAGGCCTTTCTGATTTTCACCTGGTGATTCAGCCAGTAAGTCAGAAAAAAAAAAGTTCAACAGGCCAAGGTGTCAAGCAAAGTGGCAGTTAGATGATTGGGACAAACCATTTACCACTGGCAGGGGTAAAAGCAAAACTAAAAAAACTAAAAATAAAAAAATAAATAAATAGGAGGTAAAAATCTGTCCCTGTAAATGCTTAAAATAAGTGTTGCGCCTTAATGCGTTACTCGTGTGCTGCCCCAACGGGGCATAGAATTTGTAATAGATTTTCCTAACCATTTTCTATGGACTTTTATATTTAGTTCACATGCTGCCATCTAGTGACCTTTTGGGGTAATGCACCTGTTCTATTTTCCTTATGTTATGACATACTTCCTTTGTATGTGTAGCTCCGACACTTTCCTAAAGTGTGCGCTGTAATGTAAATTTCGTTTTTTACAGAACTATAACGGAGTTCTGGGTGTTAATTGTATAGGTTTTTACTTTGGCGTCAGTTTGGCTGGGCTGTACTGGAGTTCTGCCTGGTCATAGGTGCAGTGAGGCACCTGTGACAGGCTGAGAACCAAGCCTGGTTGGACGTGTTCGGTACCTATCTTTCTCGGAGCCAATCAGTGGGCGCGTCTGGCTCTGCTGTGTAGTCTGGAAAGGGGTATTTAAGAGGCTGAAGTCACGTGCTCAGTGGTTCGGCTTGCTGTTTGATTCTTGGTTCCGGTCCGGACCAACCCCGTGAGGGGTCCCGGACCCGGGAGTGTCTGCCGTCCCCGTGAGCATAGTCATCCTGACCAGCCCCAGAGGCCCTCATGGTCTGGGGTGGGGATCCGTCCTTTCCCGAGCCTCGGAACTGGCTAGTTCGAGGCCCAGTAACTGAAGGATTCGGAGGTGTCGTGGTGTGCTCTCGGCATTGGAGAGACACAGCAACTCGTACAAGCAACCAGGGGAGGACTCTTCAGAGGAGGGCCAAGAAGCTGTCTGCTCGGTAGGAGCCTGGAAGCTGAAGTTGTATGGACACTAGTGAATCTGCATTTCTTACAGTATCGCCAAGCGGCTGAAAGATCCAGGTACCGTGGGAAAAGTTCCTGACTTATCTTCAGTTACAACCTAGTCTGTGGCAGAGACTTTGTAGATTTCAGAATCACTTGTTGGCTGCTAAATCCACAAGTTAGAGGTTTATCTAGCAGTGAAGCACCCCGTTGCGAGTGGCTACTCTCTGGGTCATCTAAAAGGACATTCATTTGATGTCAGCAGTTTGAGGAGCCTGAGTTTTGTCACCCTCTGTTTCCAATTGAGAGACTGTTATAGTTGAACGTTACCCTTTGCAATAAAAATCCTTAAAAGGACTTTTGCGTGTCAGCTTCTGAAGTTACTGGGTACTAACCCTGGGAACCCTTAGACAACGAACGCCGAGCTACAAGGAGGAGGTAATTGGTAAGCCCAGAGAATTCATAGCTGCCCCCAGGGGTTATGGCGCTACATTTGTAATATTCCACCCTTCTTCCTGTTATTGTACTTACTGTGTCATGGATGCAGCTACAAGCCACATGTATTCTGCATTGTAAGCTACAGACAATATCTTTTGACCGCATAAATACTACAACCTATTCATCTGTTTGTATTTTGTCATTTGCTGTAACCTGATGTTCAGAATAAAAGCATCTTGTGGATGGAATCGGTATTTGGTGAGTTAAAACTATCTGATGAGGATTTTCCTCAGTGATTATATCTTATACAGGCCAGGCATAGAGGTCTCACAAGGGATAGTCACTTCACAACAATCGGAGCCAGAATAACTAATATCTGTAAAGTCCATCTAACGCAACCGTCTGCTGTCCAAAGGTGTTCCTCTGTACCTCCATAGGTAGAGGAAACAGCATAACACAGGAAATGCGTTACTGGCAGGATCAACTGGTGAAAATAAAGGAAAAGAAGCACTACATCTAAATTCTGGTGATCTGCAATACATTACATTTTTGCTTTTGTGTTTAGATACGCTTTAATGACATTCCTAGAATACATATATGGGGCACTTTGTTTAACCCACCAAAGAAAAATGGCAATTATGTTTAGCCAGTCTTGTGATGAAAAACAAACAACCACCGCTCCAAGACTCTCCCTACAAGCGAATGCTCCTGCTCCTGTGTGGGAGCCCCAGGTGCTGGCTAATAGCACAATGATTAGAAATCAAAAAGTAGAACTCCGGACAGCCGCACACCGGGAAAATAAAATCCAAAGGGTTTATTTAAAAGCAAAAAGACACTACAATCCAAACACGGCAAAAAGGGGGGTACAGAGCTGACGATACAGGCATCCATGTAAGATTGTAAAAGCAATTTGGAGACCTCACCTTTTTTTCTTACTGCAGTTAAACCCAAAAACAGGAGGGGGAGGACAGAAGGAGATACCAACAACATATGTAAACTATTTGTAGTGGACCTAAACCACCACTAATTGTCAGCATACAATAGTAACCCAATACAGTTCCATACAAAATACATATACAGCGGGTATAGAAAAGAATCACCACCATTAAAATAATCACATTTTGTTGCGTTGCAGCCTGAAATGAAGACAGACAGTTCTTATTGTGTCCAGCGGCATTTACTAATGCAACTTAAACATCCAAGTAAAAGATAACGCCAACATGTCAGAAAAAAAAATGCAAAAACACAATCACTGAGTTGGAAAAAGGATCAGTATTTTGTTGAACCATATTTTTCTTAAATTCCAGCCTTTAGTCTGTTGGGATATGTCTCAACTAATCTTTAATGTTTGCCCACTCCTCTTTGCAGAACTGCTCAGTTAAATTTGATGGTGACTGTTTGAAAATCCGGGGAATGACTTGAAGACTGCAGTTCACAAAGGGATTTAAGTCTGGGTTCTGACTAAGCCAAGCAAGCACAGTCACCTTTCTCCTTCAACCACTGTGTGCTTTGGGTCAGTCATGTTGGAAGGTAAACCTTCTTCCCATTGACAACTTTCTGACAGAGGGCAGCAGACTTTCCTTTTTTTTGCCCCATCCATTTTCATTCTATCCCGACAAGTGCTCCAGTCCCTGCTGAAGAGAAACACCCCCATAACAGGATATTAGCCCCCCCCCCCCCCCCCCCTTCACCATAACAGGATATTACCACCTCTATGCTTTACTGTAGAAATTGTGTTAATTGGATGGTCAGCTATATTGGATTTCCACCAGACAGGTCGTTTTGGTGTTGAGGCCAAATAATTCAATTTTAGCCTCTTGACCATTACACCTTTTTCCATATGGCCTCAGAATTTTTAAGGTGCATTTAAGATGATCAGAGGAGACTGGTGTTGAGGCCAAATAAGTCAATTTTAGTCTCCTCTGATCACCCTAAAGATTCTGAGGTGTTATGGTCAAATTAGACTAAAATTGAATTTGGCCTCAACACCAAAACGATATGTCTGGTGGAAATCCAATACAGCTCACCGTCCAATTAACATCATTCCTACAGTAAAGCATGGAGGGGGCAATATCTTGTTATTGGGGGTGGTAATATTCTGTTATGGGACGTTTCGCTGCAGCAGGAACTGGAGCACTTATCAGGATAGAAAAAAGATGGATGGGGCATAATACCATCAAATTCTTGAGGAAAATCTGCTGCTCTCTGCCAGAAAGTTGTCAATGAGAAGGTGGTTTACCTTCCAACATGACAATGACCCAAAGCACACAGCAAACATTACCACACAGTGGTTGAGCCCTGGCTCACATTGATGCGATTTGACATGTTAAATTGCATGCCAAATCGGCAGCAATTGCAGCGTCCGAATCAGCACCACACCAATTTCCAAAAGTCATTTCTGTACTGCTTTTGGCGATTTCCATCAACATCTGTGCAGAAACCCGCACAGATGTCTCTGAAATCGCCCCCGAAATCGGGACTGACATGCTGGAATGAAGTTGTGTGAGTTCAGCTGAACTCGCACAATTTCATTCCCGCAGTCAGTGTGAACCAGGGCTGAAGGAAAAAAAGGGGATTGTCCTTGCATGGCTTAGTCAGAGCCCAGACTTAAACCCCATTATAAATGCATGGACTATAGTGTTCAAGTCATTCCACAAATGGTCACCATCAAATTTAACTGAACTTGGACAGTTCTGCAAAGAAGAGTGGGCAAATATTGCAAAGTCTATATGTGCAAAGTAAAGACAAATCAACAGACTAAAGGCTGGAATTAAAGCAAAATGTGGCTCAACAAAATACTGACACAAGGGGGGGGGTTGATTTTTTCCAACTCAGCGATTCTGTTTTTTATTTTTATTTTTATTTCTGACATGTTGCCGTTATACATCTTTTACTTGGATGTTATAAGTTTCATTAGTAAATACAGCTGGATAAAAACAAAAACTGTCTGTCTTCATTTCAGGCTGCAAAGCAACAAAGTTTTAATATTTTAAAGGGGGGGGGGAGATTTTTCTATACCCACTGTAATTGGGGCCGAACAGCTAGCATAAAGTTCCTGCTTTACAGTTACAGCTTTCGGTGGTACGGCTAGTTTGGCGATGGAATGGCTTACATACCTTCTCCTAGTATCCAAAGAGAAACACAAGGGTGCTTGTTGTGTCCAACTTATGTATTTTATGTGTTGTATTGAACAGTCAGGTTGCCTTTGATATATGCCAAAATCTGTTGGCCATCGGCCACTACCAAAACGCATGTCATTTTGTATCTCCCTCAGTCATGCCCTCCCGTTTCAGGCTAGTTAATTCATTCCTAGCTAGACTCTGCCCGTTTCCTTTTATTTTCCCTCAGTCGGTGTCATTAATTCAGAGAGACAGACAGGACTTGGGAAAGTCAAGTCTTCTTACACACTAAAAGATAAAAAAAAATCCTCTGTACTGTGATTAGCTGAAGTAAAATTGTGCAGGATTCCGTTTTTGTCCTATTGAGTTAAGCTGCCTGTGGATTGGTGCCAAGTCAAAAGGTGATCATACTGTCCGGGCAAACTGGGTCTATGGAATTACTGTATGTCAATGTATAAAGCAATATTTGATACTGAAAAGTACTAAGGAAACCATGTCTTAAAACCGGTTAGCAGTCAGAAGAAGCCAAATCCATGCATATGTTTCTCTACTAGGCGACTGCAAAGTGTATTCAACCCTACTTTACCCAAATATAACATATACAGTAGTAGTCTCTCATTCACTACCACAGGAATTACCAAGTTAGCAGCTGAAATTCATATTTAAAATCACCCAGCCTCCTCCAATTAAACTAGCAGTGATCAGACCATCCATGACTTACATTTTCAGGTGAAAACCGCTGGTAACTGTTAAGTGATAAGAGGCTGGAGTCAATCACTTGGAGCCCACAAATGGATTCTGGACTGGCTGAGAGTTTAACTTCGACAGTGGATCCCGGCATTCCATTTTCTGCTGAGAAAGCCATGTCAACCTACGTGGCAAGAACACAAGCAAGGTTACAGAAAAAAAAAAAGTTAGATATTTTTCATTTAACAAAATTACAAAAACTCAATAAATCAACTTTGTGCAGTACTAACAAAGGTTAATACAAAGTGTAATACAATTGAAAACGATAAAAAAAAAAGTATGCTAAAATTTGTAACCAATTCTAAATCATAAAATATCAAACAATCGTGCAAATACAAATATACCAATCAAAAAAGTGCAAAGTCCTTGGGTTCTAAAAAAAAAAAAAAAAGTAACAATCCACCATGTGAAAGAACTCGTCAATGTAGAAGAGTGTTCATGTGATGGATTACTACATTTTCACTTTTTTTTGGAATACAAGGACTTGAGTAAAATACATTTTTGCACTTTTGATATACCGTATATACTCGAGTATAAGCCGACCCGAATATAAGCCGAGGCACCTAATTTTACCACAAAAAACTGGGAAAGCATATTGACTCGAGTATAAGCCTAGGGTGAGAAATGCGCAGCTACTGTAAGTGGAAAAGAGGGTCAACAATGCCCATTTGCAGCCTCACTGTGCCCATTTGCATGCCTCACTGTGCCTATTTGCAGCCATAGGTCCCTGAACTTCAAACTTGGTAGTTTAGGGTTCTTAGATGCCCCCTAGCTGCAGCCAAAATTTGGGGTCTCAAAGGGTCCCGAAATGACATTGCTGCAGATGGACACAATTGACCGACTTTGGGGCCCTGTATCTCGGGGAACCCCAAATTTGGATATATTGTAACGTTGGATCCACTGGATTTGCACACTAAATTTGGGGTTCCTAGCACCAAGTGGCCCCGAGATACGAGGCTCCAAAGTTGGGTCAAAAAATGTCAAGCACTTTTCTGCAGCAAAAAATTACATTATCCTACCCGACTTTGCGGCCCCCTATCTGGGGGCCCCAAGTGGCCCCGAGATACGGGGCCGCAAAGTCGGGTCGGAAAATTTCATTTTTTGCTGCAGAAAAGTGCTTGACTCGAGTATAAGCTGAGGGGGGCACTTTCAGCACAAAAAAATGTGCTGAAAAACTCGGCTTATACTCAAGTATATATGGTATTTGCACAATTGTTTGAGGTTTATGAGGATTTGAAACTTGGTCACAAATTGTATTTAGTGGTTTAAAAGGTTTTATTACATTTTGTATAAGCAGTTTTGTCATTAGCGCTGCACAAAGTTAGATTGAGTTTTGTAGACATGTGCATGATAATGACATGGACATTCGTTGTACTGTTCATTTAAGCACAAGAGACTCCATTTTGTTCTCACTGTTGAAATCTGTTCTGCAACCTTCACCTAACACACAGACACATCTCCTATAGAAACTCTCTACTCTCTCTGCAATTGTTCTATTCGCTAGCTTTTAATAATATATTTCTATCTGTTAGCTTTTAATAACATATTTCTATTTGTTAGTTTTTAATAACATCTCACACCACCCCTTTCTTATCTGTGTATAAAATAACATGTAATAATATATTTTGTCACAGAACGGACATTTTAAACACAGTGATTGATTCCTGTGAATCTGTTCCTGCAGCTGCAGTATTAACTTTTATTTTAGAGTCCCAATCAGAAATCAGTCATAACAGTTTTGGCGAGTCAGATATCAGGAGTTTGGCAGAGTTTCCAGAAGGAACCGCGGTTCGATCGGGATCATCGGGAACGCAGACCTCTAAATGCCGGCTAGGTAAGCTGTCCTTAAGCTTGCTATATTTCTGCCTTTCCTATGTATCCTATCTGTCGGTTCTCAAGGAAACCAGACCACTCTCGGACCTTTCTGGTTGGGTAACGTGTGTGTGTGAATGTGTTTGTGTCCCCCTTCACGGGTTGGACTGTGTGTGGATAGGGAGAATCCTCTGCAGTTCCCTGCGTTGACTCCTTGTGGGCGACCTGGGTCAGAGGCGCATGGTAGGGTCAGATAAAACTCACAGAGAAGAGAAGAGACGAGGAGGGTCTCTTAATGAGTGTTTTGTCTATTGTCATAAACCCCTTCTATCCACGTAGATAAGTGGAGACTATTCTTGTAAAATCTGCAGATTTGCTGTACTATTTGTTTTAGAGGCAAGAGGGTATAGGCACTAGTAGAGAAGACTGGCCAGTCATTATGGGCTTTAAATTAAGTAAGGGAATGAAGGGTAAGAGGCCTTTAGATAATGCCCAGCGCAAGATGAGCGCTAGAGAATATATGAACCGAAGGTACGGTTCCGCCTATACTGAGCCCCTAGATAAATGGGTAGAATGGACAAAGGGAACAGCTAAATCTTTAAAATCTGAAGGGACTTTTGATTTACAAGTATGGCAAACTTTTCTGCACGATTATGGCCCACTACTGTGCAGTGAAGGAACGTGGAGAATAGCTTGCACATGGGAGACAGAAGCTAAAGTAGCAAATCAAACTGGCTTGACGGAGATGTTTAATAAAAGTACTGCCCAAATTTACTACTTTTGGCCAGAAGACTCTGTAGAAGAGGACCCCCCACCTTATGTGGCTGCCAGTTTGGCTTTAAGGGGTCCAAGCACAAAAGCAAAAGAATTTGATTACATGGAACACACAAACGATGAGCTGGGCAATATAGTAGAGAGCAGAGGTTTAACAGCCCCGTATCAACCTACAAAGAGGGATTTGGCTCATATCCTAGAAACGGATGATTGGCATAAATGAAAAGGCACATATGCAAAACTAGATCTCTCTGAACTTAAGGCTTTGGCCAGAGAAAGAGAGATAGAGTCTGAACTTCCTGGGCAAACCATAATTTCCAAATTGTGGCAGCAAGATGAAGAGAGAAGGAAGGAAGATGCTGCCCCTTCTGCCCCGGTCACAAAGCAATCTGTTTCAGTTTATCCTGTCAGAACCCAATTAGTTTTTGAAGGTAATGCTGTTGACAGTAAGTCTCAAATTAAATGGCATGTACCTTTCAGTCCCCAAGATATGAGAGCCATATTAGAGGGATTGGGAGACCCTAGAAAGAATCCAATCGGGTTTGCAAACAAACTTAGTGCTGCACAGGAAGCATATGAGGCTTCTGCTACTGACATTCATCAGCTTCTTATTAAAGCAGTGGGAAGCAACATGTCTGGCTATATACTTAAAGAATGTGGTGTAGACGTCAAAAATCTAGGTAAGATGGTTAGTGGACGGGAGGTTTGTGGGAAATTGAAAGAAAAATTGCCCCAAATATATGGACAAACCAGACATGCTAAAATTATGAATGCTAAGCAAGGGAAAGAGGAAGCAGCGGTGGCTTATTGGAGGCGGTTAAGCGATATGGCTGAGGAAGCAGGCATTAAAATAGAGGAAGAGAAGGTGGGAGAAACTGCAAGTCCATCTACGCAACTGGTGAAACAAAGGTTTCTTGATGGTTTAATACCCCAGTTGAAAGAGAAGTTGTTCACAGCAAGGCCTGAGGCAGGCAATATGTCTATTCGAGATGTCCTGCCTATCCTGTTATCCATAGAAAGCAGGCTTAACCAAAAAGACAGCAAAACCAAGGTTATGTACATGGGGAAGCAGAGAGGAAGAGGAAGAGGAAGAGGCAAAGGCAATTTCAGAAATCATGGCGATCGGGGACCAATCATATGCTACAATTGTGATGGGGAAGGACACATAGCTAAATTCTGCCATCTTCCTGACCGTAGACTAGAAAAGAGCTTAGAACCACCTCATGCTGATCCCAGTACAAAAGCAGTGGATCAGGCATAGGAAAATGGCATACCAGTATCAATCATGTTAAATAGAGGAGACAATGGTCCCGAGACCAGAGTAAAAGTATTTTTACAAGAACTCCCCTATCCTGGAGGAGAAACAGAATTAACCTGTTTAATCGATACTGGTGCCAGCCGAAGTGTTTTTAATATAGAGGACTTACCTCCAGGATTATTATCTACACATGTTATCTCTGGTGTTGGCCTAACCGGGACCTCTACTGATTTGGTCGAGTCCAAGCCACTTAAACTCAGGCTAGGACAGCAAACAGAAATTGTCACTAAAGTGTTAGTTTCAGACACAGTTCCTACCAATCTTTTGGGAGCTGACATTTTGAACCAAATTTTAGCAAACATAGACTACACTCCTACAGGAGTCCAAGTGGTCACTAGTCTGTCAGGAGAAGTTTTAAATTCTGCCTGTGGAGTATCTTTAATCCAAGACTCCACTCCGCCATGTCCACCAGAATTGAAAGTGATTCCCACTGAATTATGGGCCACCAGCATATATGATGTAGGTCTGCTGGATTGCACCCCAGTCATGATAAAAATAAAACCAGGATCCCATCTCCCACAGATTAAACAGTACCCACTGAGTATTGCTCACACTGAGGGGATAAAGGATCAAATCACTCAACTGAAAGCAGCACGGTTGTTGTACCAATTAAGTCCCAAGTCAATACACCCCTGTTCCCAATTGCAAAGAAGCCAGACAAGAAGGGTGGGCAGGTGACATACCGCATGGTGCATGATTTGAGAGCCATTACCAATATAATTGAGGCAGATACCCCGATCGTGCCCAACCCCCACACTTTACTAAGTGGAATACCTGCCTCCAGCACCTACTTTACAGTGATTGATCTTGCAAATGCTTTCTTTTCGGTGCCCCTGCACCCAGATGGCTGGCATCTTTTTTCATTTACCAATGATGCCCAAAAGTTAGCATGGACAAGATTGCCCCAAGGCTGTGTGAGTAGCCCCTCTGAATTTAATACTGCGTTAAAGCAAGTATTGGACCAATGGTCCCCCTCACACCCAAACACAGTTTTGCTTCAGTACATAGACGATTTGCTTATTTGTTCAAATACAAAGGACATTTGTAGCAAAGAAACAGTAAGCTTTCTCATGTTTCTCTATAACAGTAACAACAAAGTTAGCAAAGATAAGCTACAATACTGCCAAGAGAAAGTGATCTTTCTGGGTCACTGCATTTCACATGGAATCCGTCACCTAACCCCAGATCGAGTTAAAACTCTACAAAAATTTGAAAAGCCAAGAAATGTACGGCAACTACGTGCATTCCTGGGGTTAGTGGGATATTGTAGGGACTGGATTCCGAATGCATCAGAACTTATGGCTCCTCTATATGAGGCTACCACTAGAAATCCTTTCAACCTCACATGGGACAATGAATTGCAGATGAAGGAGCTTATTAAAATTTTGTCTGAAGCTCCCGCCATTGGACTTCCTGACTATACTAAAACTTTCTCATTGTTCTGTCATGAAGTCAATGGATTTGCTGCAGGTGTACTCACCCAGCTACATGGAGACAAACAGAGACCTGTGATGTATGTATCGGCCTCATTAGACCCCGTCATCAAAGGCTCCCCCAGTTGTATGCGAGCCATAGCAGCCTGCATTTTGCTGCTAGACAAAGTAACTGAGCTTGTACTAGATTCTGCTCTGATCCTGTATGTACCACATGCAGTACAGGAAATCATGAATCAAGTAAATACCAGACATGTGTCTGCCAGTAGATTTGACAAGTACCAGTCTGCTCTTTTTGCTCCATCGAATTTAACAATCAAACAATGCGTTACTTTAAATCCGGCAACTCTTCTTCCTATAATTGATGAGGAAGATGCAACAAATGGTACTGATGTAGAACCCAAGAGTTTCTCTCATGATTGTATGGCTCTGATGGAGGTAGAAAGGGCCTCTGTCACACCAGCAAAAGATGAGCCTTTATCAGATTGTGACACACACTTATTTGTAGATGGTTCCAGATGTCACACTGATGATGGTCAGCCACACACAGGGTTTGCTGTAACCACTACAGACACCATTTTACATCAGGAAGCATTGATACCCCAGATGTCAGCACAGGAAGCGGAGTTGTGTGCTGTAGTCAAAGCATGTCATCTCCTAGAGGATCAAAGGGGAAACATTTATACTGACAGCAGATATGCATTTGGAATAGCTCACGATTTTGGGCCTATCTGGAAAGCACAGAATTTTCTGACTAGTGCAGGGAAGCCAGTGAGACATGCAAAACTCATAGAGCGGCTATTTGAGGCCTTTCAGATACCAGCAGAAGTTGCCATCTTGAAGGTAAAAGGGCATGCAAGGGGAAATGACATGACAGCCAGAGGAAATGCTTTGGCGGACCAAGCGGCAAAGGGTGCTGCCCTTATGGCATTTAGAGTCACACCCACTGTAGGGGTCGCCCAGGTAGCGGGACAGATTCCCCTCATCAAGAGCAGTGGGATGTAGAAACTCTAATTCAGTTGCAGAACCAGGCCCCTGATGAAGAGAAGGATAAGTGGATCAAATGTAATGCTACCCAAAATCAGCAGGGCCTGTGGGGCGCTGACAACAGGTGGTGTCTACCCAGGAGTTTGTACCCAGTTTTAGCACAACTGGCACATGGCATCAGTCATCTTGCTAAGGGCGCAATGGTGGCACTTACTGACTGCTATTGGATAGCACCTGGATTTAGTGCATTTGCAGCCAGGTTTTGTGCTTCATGTCTCACTTGTGCTCTGCACAATGCAGGAAGGCCTGTCCATGTTCCCCAAAAGCATTCTCCTAAGCCAGATTTCCCTTTCCAAAGAATTCAAATAGACTACATTCAGATGCCTAGAATAGGCACCTATGAGTTTGCTTTAGTTTGCATTGACATGTTCTCAAGTTGGCCTGAGTGCTGGCAAGTAGCTAAAGCAAATACAAAAACAACAGCAAAGAAAATTTTGAATGAAATAGTTTGTAGATATGGAGTTCCTGAAACTATTGAGAGTGACAGAGGAACCCATTTTACTGGGGAAGTAATGAAAGAGGTCATGGAAGCCCTTCACATACAGCAAGCTTTCCATACACCTTATCATCCACAAAGTAGTGGTAAAGTTGAGAGACTTAATGGGACTTTGAAAAACAGATGTGCAAAAATTAAAGCAGATACGGGAAAAGGATGGGTGGAAGCTTTGCCATTAGCCCTATATTCTGTACAAACTACCCCTAAACAACCACATGGGCTGTCCCCCTATGAGATTTTATTTGGAGGCCCACCCAAAACAGGGCTATATTTTCCCCAACAGTTGCAGGCTTCTCACTCTAGTCTGTTAGAATATGTTCAGATTTTGCAAATAACATTGAATAAAATACATGAAGGTGTTTATAAATCTATCCCCGACCCAGATTCTGTTTCAGGTATTCACAGAATCCAACCAGGTGACTGGGTAGTGGTCAAGCGACACGTCAGAAAGCCACTAGAACCAAAATTTGACAGACCACATTTGGTGCTTTTGACAACCGGTTCCGCTGTCAAGTTGGAAGGAAAGCCCACCTGGATTCACGCCAGTCACTGCAAGAAAATCCTGAAGTGATGATATCCTTTGAAAAAATTATGATAATGTTTCTTTTCTTTTTTTTGTTTGTGAGAACTGAGACATGGAAAAATAACCCTTTCATCCAAATGTTAAAATTGTATGCAACCCATAGCAACGCTAGTAACTGCTGGGTGTGTTCTCACCTAAATCCCCAAACAGGAACAATACCCATGATAGCAGTGCCTCTCAAATTCACTGATCTAAACAGGACCAGAATAAATGGCTCATACATCGTCTCCACAGCGAATGAGCACAGATCAGTGACTTTGACGGTTTCAAAACAGATAGGCACTCCACAGATTTTTTTAAACATTACATGCCCAGTTAAAACTACATGTACACGGTTGGGCAATTCAGATTGCACCGGAGCAAAAATTACAGTTTATGGAAACTATGGTCAATATTATGGTCAATATTATCATATCCCAGATCCAGAACTAAATAGAACCCTTTATAGTACAAATTGCTCACAGTTCCAAATATGTCAAAATATCGGTTACCTGGGTTTCCATGTTATTGCTTCCAGTTATTTAGGAGCAGGCATACCATCCATACGTAGAGGGTTATATTATATATGTGGAAATAAAGCTTACGCCTGGCTTCCTACTAATGTTACAGGTACATGTTATATTGGGAGGTTAGCACCTGCTTTGGCTGTTCGCAAAGATACAGTGCGACCAGATCAAAGTCCAGAATACCCTTTAGTGTTCAAAAGAGAGCTGTTCACTAAAGGTGACATGGCATGGTCATGGTTCCCTTCCTGGACAGGATGGGGAATTGAAGCAATGAAAAGAATAAATAATTACACTAGAATTGTAGATGAAATTATTAACCTTACTACCACTGATATAGGTTTATTAAGTGAAGAAATGGCTCAGATTAAAAAAGTAGTATTAGAGCACAGATTAACTCTAAATTTTCTCACTGCAGCTCAATGTGTAAGTTGTTTCGCACTGACTGTTGTATATACATTTCTGATAATGAGGACATTATTAAAGGGCATCTTGCTAAGATAAGAGAACTACAGAATAAGGCCAGAGATATTGCTAAAGATGGATGGAACCCCTTTAAGGGTTTAGGAGGTGTTGGTGATTTTTTATATGGAATAGCAACATGGTTACAGAAACTAGGCGCTTACATTGTGATGTTCCTATTTCTCATATTTGTCATTTACTTCCTCATCAGGCTGTGCCTCTGTGTGACTACCCGCTGTATCAACAAATGGTCCACCAGCCCTGATGAACCCGTTGTTGTGAGAAAGCTAGGAGAGAACTGAACAGGACGCCGTCTCTCTGCGCCAATGTAACAGGAGTTACCAGCAATCGGCTGAATGTAACGCAGAGAATAATGTTGTCAAATAAACAAAAGGGAGGAAATTAAATGGACATTCGTTGTACTGTTCATTTAAGCACAAGAGACTCCATTTTGTTCTCACTGTTGAAATCTGTTCTGTAACCTTCACCTAACACACAGACACATCTCCTCTAGAAACTCTCTACTCCCCCTCCCCTATCCATGTTTTACTTTTGCAATTGTTCTATTCGCTAGCTTTTAATAATATATTTCTATTTGTTAGCTTTTAATAACGTAGTTCTATTTGTTAGTTTTTAATAACATCTCACACCACCCCTTTCTTATCTGTGTATAAAATAACATGTAATAATAAATGTTGTCACAGAACAGACATTTTAAACACAGTGATTGATTCCTGTGAATCTGTTCCTGCAGCTGCAGGATTAACTTTTATTTTAGAGTCCCAATCAGAAATCAGTCATAACAATAAGAAAAAATAAATAAATAAAAAAGTGTTTTAGTTTATCTAGTTATTCAGTTTTGTTAAAATTCGGTTGATTCATTCAATTCGTAGTCGAAATTTGTTTTAGGTCTCATGTTTAGAATTTTCTTAAAATTTACAGTTTTTTTCAATTCTAAATATTTAAAGCGATAAATTTCAAATCAAAAATTTGATTTTTTTTGTTTCGATTCGAATGCGGCAAAGTGAAAAAAAAATTAAATAAAAAAAAAGTCTTTATCAAAATGATTATGACTCCTAAAATCACCTTTGGCTTAACAAAAAACATTAATTTTGAAATTGTACACTAATAGCACAGTCTTTGATTTCAGAAATACGCTTATAGTACGAATTTGAATGGAATTCGATGTAAAAGTTGATTCAAATTTCAATCCGAATTTCTGAAATTGGGATACATTTTGTTTCGTTATTTGGAGCATTCAGTAAAAATATTTATACTGTAATTTGGGTATTTGGGTATTTTTGGGTATTCTTCTCTACCTCCAACTCTCTACTTCGTCCTCCACCGCCTCCACCCGCCAACTCATTCACTGCCCAGGAGATCACCAATCACTTCAAACAGAAGATTGATACAATTCGCGCAGAGATCTCTACTGTTCTGATACGCTTTACACTTTATGCCCACAGGCACAATCATTACTTCCCTCTTTCAACCCCACCACTATAGACAAAGTTGCTAAACTACTTGATAATGTCCACCTTACCACCTGCCCTCTGGATCCTGTTCCCTCACAAATGCTACATTCACCCTCTGGCTCTATGCTACACTCTCTAACCCACATCTTCAATCTCTCCCTCTCTTCTGGCATCTTCCCCAACTCTCTAAAACATGCACTTGTCAGACCCATACTTAAAAAGCCCTCACTGGACCCATCCAATCTTAACAACCCACGCCCCATCTCCTTGCTCCCCTTCTTATCCAAACTCCTCGAATGTCTGGTCTACAACCGACTGAGCATCCACCTCGCTGATAATAGCCTTCTTGATCCTCTTTAGTCTGGATTTCGTCCTCACTCCACAGAAACTGCTCTCCTAAAACTAACAAATGATCTACTAACGGTCAAAACCAATCAACTTATTTATGTACTCCTACTCCTGGACCTCTCTGCTGCCTTCGATACGGTTGACCACCCCCTCCACCTCAAAAAACTCCACACCTTTGGTCTCCGTGACTGTACTTTTTGCTGGTTCTCTTCCTACTTATCCAACTGCGCCATTGGCGTTTCTTACAACTCTACCTCCTCCTCTCCTCTTCCTTTCTCTGTTGGGGTCCCCCAAGGTTCTGTTCTTGGACCTCTTTTATTTTCAATCTACGCCTCCTCCCTGGGTCAACTGATAGCCTCCCATGGCTTCCAATACCACCTCTACACTGACGACCCCCAAATCTATTTCTCTACCCCTCAGCTCACTCCCTCTGTCTCCTCACGTGTCACTAATCTACTATCAGATATATTCGTCTGGATGTCACACCACTTCCTCAAACTCAATCTATTCAAAACCAAACTTATAATTTTTCCTCCCCCATATGTCCCTTCCCCTGATCTCTCTGTCAAAATTGATGGCACAACCATAAGCCCATCTCCTCATGTCAAGGTTCTAGGTGTAGTCCTGGACTCTGAACTCTCCTTCAAGCAACACATCCAATCACTGTCCAAATCCTGCCGCCTCAACCTCCGCAACATCTCCAAAATGAGCCCCTTTCTAACCAATGACACAACAAAGCTCTTAATTCACTCGCTTGTCATCTCTCGCATCGACTACTGCAACTACCTTCTCATTGGCTTACCTCTACATCAGGGATCTCCAAACTACGGCCCTCCAGCTATTGTGAAACTACACGTCCCATGAGGCATTGTAAAACTCTGACGTTCCCAGACACGACGAAGCATGATGGGAATTGTAGTTCCTGAACAACTGGGGGGGCCATAGTTTGGAGACCCCTGCTCTACATAGTCTATCACCTCTTCAATCCATCATGAATGCTGCTGCCAGACTCATCCACCTTACCAATCACTCTGTCTGCCATTCCTCTCTGTCAATCCCTCCACTGGCTTCCGCTCGGCCAAAGAATTAAATTCAAAATACTAACAACTACGTACAAAGTCATCCACAATTTAGCCCCTAGCTACATAACTAGCTTAGTCTCTAAATACCAACATACTTGTTCTCTTCGTTCCTTTCAAGACCTCCTGCTCTCTAGCTCCCTCATCACCTCCTCCCATGCTCGCCTCCAAGACTTTCCCAGAGCCTCTCCAATCCTATGGAATGCCTTACCCCAATCTGTCTGCCTATCTCCTACTTTATTAGCATTTAGATGATCCCTGAAAACCCTTCTCTTTAGAGAAGCCTACCCTACCCCCACCTAACAACTGTATTTTCATTTTGTCCATCTGATCATCCCCCACAGTATTACCTTTTGTTTTAACTTGACCCTCCCTTCTAGATTGTAAGCTTAAACGAGCAGGGCCCTCTGATCCCTCCTGTATTGATTTGTATTGTAAAGCCCCATACACACGCGTGGATTATCCGAGGGCCAGGTCCGTCGGATCCTGTCCGTCGTACTTTGTCCGATGTTGGTTTTGCATACACACGGTCGGACAAAGTTGTCGGAAAATCCGATCATTCTGAACGTGGTGACGTTTGTTGCGTACGACGGGACTACGTAGAGGCTAGTAGCCAATAGCTTTGGTCTTGTAATGTGATCTGAGCATGCGTGGCACTTTGTCCGTCAGGAATTCGATACACACAATCGGATTTGGTGTGATCGGACTTTGTTGTCGAAAAATCTATCCAGCAGGAGATAGGACTTTGTCCGTCGGACAATCCGACGTACACTGTCCGATGGTGCCTACACACGGTCGGATTTTTCGACAACATTGTCCGATAGGACAGAATCCATCGGAAAATCCGACCGTGTGTATGGGGCTTAAGTGTACTGTCTGCCCTCATGTTGTAAAGTGCTGCGCAAACTGTTGGCGCTATATAAATCCTGTATAATAATAACAATAAATTTGGATATATTCAAATCTCCAAATAACGAAAAATGATATTGTTTATTCTGAATGAGCGAGAGTCTCTCTCTACATACACATATATACATACTATTTTTTTTTTTTATTACACACTTTTAATAGACCAGTTAATATATTATTGCTACTGAAGGAAAAAGGTATTAACAGCAATATAAACTTTCTATAAATTGTTAATTTGTTGTTACTTTTTAAAATAAATAGTATGAAATAAAAAAGCAATCATAAAACAACAAGGTACAGCAAGTAAATTTAGCTGAGGGTTCCATCCATCCTGCACTTCACTATAAAAAAGGTGAGGGGGGGGGGGGGGGGTCACTCACTAACCAATAAAGAGGAGGAGGTGCAGGAGTACGAAAACAATTGCTATGGGCCCAGCAAAGACCGTAAAGGAGATAAAGCCAAAAACAAAACAAAAAAAAAAAAATGATTACTTTGTTTTTGAAGCTCTTTTCTATGCTCAGACTGAGTGTCTCAACAAGCAGCTCTCCATTCAAGATGCAGTACATAACCAGGTTTGCATTGGGTGCCATGTCCACAGTCACAGGGAGGGTGATGTTCATAGACCCCTTCTTTGCTGTAAGAAGAAACGACATTCCACATCAATATATTACACCAGCTATCGTGGAGATAAAGGGCGCCACATCAAATGGAGACTACATATTTGATATTACAACACAATATTACAGCACATGCAGTGCCTGTGCACAAATGATTGTAATTTCTTTATATTTACAAAAGACTTTGGGATTTTGAAGGTGTCACATATCACACAAGAGTAGAGTATAATATTGTCAATTTTAATTAGGTGATACTGTAAAATGTAACTGTACATTCAATATATTTAAAACCATGCCATGTATATGCATGTGATCTCATTCATATTAGTCGATTCATCTCAACATGTTTCGCCAATCACTGGCTTCTTCAGCAGATTAACGGCTACAGCACGGCTCTTACGTTCTGTAAGGAAGTCTATAGACATCCTCTCAGAACCATGCGTTGTCCAATGCGTTGTCTCCCAGAACCAGCTGTGTCCAATCACACTTGCCGGTTATCGGCAATCCTATCCTCACGCGTTGTCACAGCCTGAGGAAAGGAGAGCTGGTAGCTGATAATTCTGACAGGACACATTTACACTGATAATTAGTGTCGCCATCATCAGCGCAGAAAAATTACTTTGCAAAATTTGATAACTAGGAGACTTTTCCCCCCAAAAACTTTCGGTCTTTTTAAAATTGGTTTAGCAAAAATAAAAAACCCAGCGGTGATTAAATACCACCAAATAGAAATTTTACACATCCTACTCACCAGACCGATTAGACACAGATGTCAGATAGGCAGAGATGTGTATAAAGATGCATCCACTAATGCAGGCGACCCTCACCGATAATATAGCCAAACGAAGATGAGGATCATAAATCAAGGAAAGAGACCTCCTCATAGTGCAACTTGTAGCCAGTTTATATAAAAAAGTAGTAACTTACATATAAAGATCATTTAAAAAGCGCATATAAACGAAGCAGATCGTGTTCCACCTGTGCTCCAGTTCAAAGGCAGAAGTGACGTATCACGCACTATGCAACCCAACGCATTTCATCAGCAAAGTCTGATGTCATCAGGGGTAATGTGATCTGACGTCATCAGGATCACATGACCCCTGATGACCTCAGACGTTGCTGACGAAACACGCTTGCGTAGTGCATGATACGTCTTCCGCCTTTGTACTGGAGTGCAGGTGGAACGCGATCTGGCGTGCCTGCTTCGTTTTATGCACTTTTTAAAGGATATTGATATGCAAGTTACTACTTTTTTTATATAAATAAACATAGTATTCTTTTGGAAAAGAGGGAGCGCTTCACATATTTTTATTTTATTACTCTGCCGATTAGGATGTTTGCCTAAACCGGTGGAAGACGGCACATTTTTCTTCAATGAATTTGTATACGTCACGGTGCACATGATTGAAGATCCGTTGGTGGTGGTTTATGGACTTTATCGTTGTTTATATTGTTAGATTGGTTATTGTTCTTTTTGTCACATGTAAAAAAGAGCACGGTCTGAATTTATTAATTTCTTTCACTTTGACCATTGGTTATACTACAGGCTGCTCTTTATTGAAAACTATATTTAATTTTACATTATATTCATTCATTGATTGTTTGATCCAGGGTGCGCGGCTTATAGGTTTCACTATTTGCGTTAGAAATTTTACACACACGCTATATAGATTTATTTTTTTCAGTCAGGATAAAATCCTGTAGGAATACAATTCAAACAATCACAAATTCATATAGGAATCTGATGGAAAGAAGGAATCTCATCAAAAGATAAAACCAAACGGCACTGGATATGTTAAATGAAGAATGCTTCCAAGCATCACCCACAGGAAGTATTATTCTTCAATAACATACCTTGTGCGGTTTTGGTTTTCTTCTCATGTCAGTATTATTCTCCCGATGAAGCCAGTTAATGGCGAAATGTGTTGAGATGAATCAACTACATGAATGAGAACACACAGATATGCTGTATATATTGAATGTGCGGTTTATATTTCATCATTTAATTAAAAAAAAACAATTTTATACTTCACACTTGTGTAATATGTGGCACCTTCAAAATCACAAGGCATTTACTAAATATGAAGATACAGCATTTGTTCATGAACAGGCACCACATTTGCTGTAATATCCCTTAAATGCAGATTACAGAAAGTATGGTGCAAAACAAAAAAATACCATACTAATTCTTTTCTAAATCACAAGAATATTGTTGGTATGGATTGGATAATGGAAAAAAAATAAAAATAAAACACACCCCTCTCTAATCCAAATTATCTTAGATTTCTAGTCTGTTGTCCTTAGCCTGCACAAAATTGCTGCTGAGATCTGACTGATCTGTTAGATGGTAGCTACGCTCATTTTCCATGTCCCCACCCTCATGACATGCAACTATGACCTATGGGATTTGTAGTGTGCATAGAGCAGTGTACATGACCACAACTAATGTGCACTGCTCATTCCAATCAGGCAATCAAGTTAAAAAAAATATATATAATATAATATATAGTTCAAGATCTCATGGAGGACATTATAATGAAACAGAAAAACACAGTTATGCCCCGTACACACGGTCGGATTTTCCGAAGGAAAATGTCCGATCTGACCATGTTGTTGGAAATTCCGACCATGTGTGGGCTCCATCGGACTTTGTCCGTTGGAAAAAGTTTGCGTTCCTGCTCTCAAATTTTCCGACAACAAAGTCCTATCGGACTTTTTCCGATCGTGTGTAGCGAATTCCAACGGACAAAGTGCCACGCATGCTCAGATCACATTACAAGACCAAAGCTATTGGCTACTAGCCTCTACGTAGTCCCGTCGTACGCAACGAACGTCACCACGTTCAGAATGATCAGATTTTCCGACAACTTTGTCCGACCGTGTGTATGCAACACCAGTGTCGGACAAAATCCATCGGAAAAAATCCGACGGATTTTGTGGTCGGAAATTCCGACCGTGTGTACGGGGCATAAGAAACAGATTTCATGAAAAACTGATTACAGGAACACTAGGTAGTGGATAGATTTTTTGGTGTCATTTTAAGATTTACAACATATACATAAAATACTTACAGTTGGTCAAATCAACATCTTGCTGACCATTAAACATAATTTCTGATTTTGACTTGATCTAAAAAATAAAAAGGGGGGAGGGGAGGAAAAGGAGACATTAAACCTGTGATTAATAACAAAAAAAAAATATATATATATATATATATATATATATATATATATATATATATTGTGAACTTTGGGGACAATAGCTCCACGGGATTAAGTGCATAAACCGTCAGTTGTAAAATAAAAGACATTTATTTGAAAGAAAAATCAAAATAAGGCTTTCTTCAGCGCACAGGTAAAGTACAAAAACAAAGTCCGCTTATCTTCAGCATAACAAAAAAAACAGCTTATCTTCAGCACAAAAACAAAGTTCAAGGAAAACACATACAGTTTTTGCAGCAGGTTCTTTTAGCAGCCTCCAGACATCCACACAGCTCAGCTAACAGGTGTAATCACCTACTCCTCCTCACACCCACAACTCTTCCCTACTTCCTGTCTTTTGAGCTGTCTTCCTGGAGGCCCTTAACCCCCTGTGTGCTGAATCATTGTGGTCAGGGAGGGAGGCTCTTTTCCCACCCGAATATCTCTTCAGAGCCTCCCAAATTCCGGGTCCCAAATAACTATTATTAACCTAGAGAGGACTGCGAGTCAGTCCTCTCCTGCTTGGCTACTCCCGGAACCCCTCACCCATTTTGGGTGACCCCCTGAGCAATGCTGCGACTCCTTTAAAGGGACCACAGCCCAAATACTGGTGCTATATAGCACCCGTCCAGGACCCAACCTTGGCGTCCTGTACATATCCCCCCCCTCTGCCTCAACGCGGAGGTGTTGGAGGCACTACTCGACATCATACAATGGACCCGGGAGAGGGCATCGGCGTTCTGATGCTGTCTCCCTGGTCTGTGCTCTACCACAAAATTGAACTCCTGGAGAGAAAGGAACCACCTTGTCACCCTGGCATTGGTGTTTTTGTTTTGTCTCATCCAGGTCAGTGGGGCATGGTCGGACACTAGGCGGAACCTTCTACCTAGGAGGAAATACCGTAAGGAGTCTAAAGCCCATTTGATGGCAAGACACTCCCGCTCCACCACCGCATAGTTTTTCTCCGCTGCCGTCAGCTTCCTACTTAGAAAAACTATGGGGTGCTCTTCCCCATTGATCACTTGAGACAGGACTGCTCCTAGCCCTTCACCTGAAGCATCTGTCTGTACTACAAAATCTTTAGAAAAATCTGGAGCCACAAGCACCGGATCCCGGCACAATGCCGTCTTAAGCTTCTGGAAAGCTTTTTCGGCATCGTCATTCCACTGTACCATCACTGACTTTCTGCCTTTGGTCAAGTCCGTCAATGGTGCAGCAATGGTGGCAAAGTTGGGGACAAACCTCCGGTAGTAGCCAACTATGCCCAAAAACGCTCTGACCTGCTTCTTGGATAGGGGGCGGGGCCAGTTCTGTATGGCTTCTACCTTACTCATTTGGGGCTTCACCAGTCCTCTACCCACAATGTACCCTAGGTACTTGGCTTCCTCTACTCCAATCGCGCACTTCTCCGGATTGATGGTGAATCCTGCTCTTCTCAAGGAGTCTACGACTGCCTGAACTCGGGGAAGATGGGACTCCCAATCAGTGCTAAAAATGACTATGTCATCTAGGTAAACCGAAGTATACCGTTGATGTGGACGCAAAGTTTTGTCCATGGCCCTTTGGAATGTAGCGGGGGCAGAGTGTAGACCAAATGGCATTCTTTTGTACTGGAAGTGGCCTTCCGGGGTAGAGAAAGCTGTTTTCTCCCTGGCTTTCTTGGTCAGGGGAATCTGCCAATACCCTTTTGTGAGGTCTAGCGTGGTTATATACCTGGCTGGACCTAACCTCTCAATTAGCTCATCTACCCGTGGCATTGGATAAGCATCAAACTTGGAGATTTCATTAAGTTTTCTGAAGTCGTTGCAGAAGCGGAGGGTGCCGTTGGGTTTGGGTACCAACACGATTGGACTCGACCACTCGCTCTGCGACTCTTCAATGACTCCAAGCTCGAGCATTCTCTTGACCTCTTCAGACACTGCCACTCTATGAGCTTCTGGGATACGGTAAGGCCTTAACCGGATTTTTATACAGGGTTCCGTCACAATGTCATGCTCGATGACGTTGGTGAGACCCGGCAACCCTGAAAACATGTCCCTATTTCTTTGCAGAAACTCTTTTGCTTGCTGGGTTTGGGGCCTAGTTAGGGTAGCAGCCACCTGCACCAGGTCGATTCCTGCATGGTCCCCTGACTGTACTGCTACCACAGCGGATACCTGTTCTCTGTCTCTCCAGGGTTTCAACAGATTTACGTGATAGATCTGGTATGGTTTTCTTTTCCCTGGCTGGTGTACCTTGTAGTTCACCTCACCCACTTTTTCTATTACCTCAAACGGGCCTTGCCACCTGGCCAAGAACTTGCTCTCCACTGTGGGTATTAGGACAGCCACCCGGTCTCCTACTTGAAACTGTCTAATTTTAGCCGATCTGTTATACACCCTTCTTTGGGCATCCTGAGCCTTCTGCATGTGCTCCCTCACCAGCGGCATCACCTTAGCCACCCTCTCTCGCATTTGAGAGATATGCTCTACCACGGTCTTGTGTGGTGAGGATTCACTTTCCCATGTTTCTTTGACTAGGTCCAGCAACCCCCGGGGCCTTCGTCCATACACTAACTCAAACGGTGAGAAGCCCGTGGACGCTTGTGGAACCTCCCGGATGGCAAACAAGAGGGCAGGGAGTAACATATCCCAATCCTTCCCGTCTTTCTGGACCACTCTTTTTAACATGGACTTTAGAGTTTTATTAAACCTCTCAACTAGGCCATCGGTCTGCGGGTGATAGACGGACGTCCGCAACTGCTTGATCTGAAATAGTCTGCACAAGTCCGCCATCACCTTTGACATAAAAGGGGTGCCCTGGTCCGTAAGTATCTCCCTGGGGAATCCAGTTCGTGAAAACATTTGGAATAACTCCTTGGCAATGGCCTTAGAGGAGGCTTTCCTCAAAGGAACTGCTTCTGGATACCTGGTTGCGTAGTCTAGGATGACTAATATATATTGGTGCCCCCTTGCCGACTTTACCAGGGGTCCCACGAGATCCATGGCGATCCGCTCAAACGGAACCTCAATAATCGGCAAGGGTACCAGAGGGCTTCTATAGTGTGGCCCTGGGGCAGTTAACTGGCAAATGGGACAAGATGCACAATATCTTTTAACCTCGGCCTTCACCCCTGGCCAGTAAAACCGGTCGGTTATCCTGGCCTCCGTTTTCTCTGCCCCCAAGTGTCCTCCCAGTGCGTCATTGTGGGCTAGGTCAAGTAGCATCCGCCTATATGGTTGGGGAACCAGTAACTGCTCTACAGTTTCCTCTCGGCTTTCAGCCACTCGATAAACCAAATCCCCCTTTAATGCAAAATGAGGAAACCTTTGCTCTGCCCCTGGTATTTGTGGGACCCCATCAACAACAGAAACCTGCTCTCGAGCATTGACCAAGGTAGGATCCTGCAACTGGGCGGTGCCAAACGCACCCCTGGGTACGTCCAGGTCTGGATGCACTGACCTTGAGGATGTTTCCCCTTCACCCTCCTCAACTGGGAACTGCAACGGGGAGAGCTCCTCATCATCCTCCCCCAGCATAACCTGTAATGGGAAGGCTTCCCCCCCCTCAGAAGTCAACTCGGTATTGAGGCCTGAAACAGAAACATTGTCATTCAAATTAACATTCTCTGCAATATCCTTATTAGTGACAGGTATCTCTGTTTTAGAGGGGTGTGTTGTGGGGGTTTCAGACCTAGACCCCTCAGACTCCATCTCTTCCAGGCCCAGTGTCCCCAGTTCTCCTGGCAGCCCCATCTGTGCCTGGTTCCACAGTTCGAGGAATAGCGGACAGTCCCGCCCCACTATAATATCATGTATTAAACTATTTACCACCCCAACCTCTTGTGTCACTGAGGTACGTCCATAAGAAACCGTCACAGGAACCAGGGGGTACTCCCTGGTATCCCCATGGATACACACTACGCGCAGAGTTTTATTTACGGGGCCAAGTCTCCCAATCACCCTGGCATGTACCAGTGTTACCATGCTCCCGGAGTCTAGTAGGGCCCTGGCAGGAAGGTGGTTCACCCACACTTCACACTCGAACCGTCCTTCAGCCAGATCAAGATGAGTGGTACACGCTCTTTGCACATAGAAGGAGCTTCTCCGACCAGTCCCGCAATCCATCGGCTCCTCCTGAAGTGGGCATTGTGCCCGGGTATGCCCCCAGGACCGACATCGCCAACACTGTAGGCCTCCCATCCTAGGAACAGGAACCAACCTTCGAGGTTCTGCAGAAGATGGGGCCGGGTTGCGGGTTCCAATGTCTAGCAGGGCTTCTCTCCTAGGTGCCGTGGCCGGTCTTGTTGCCCTTGGTGTGGGTTCCCGACGTTTGGCAGGCCCAAGCAGGTCCTCCACCACGGTGTACCTTTCAACCAGCTCAACCAGCTGGTCAGCGGTTGCAGGGTCTCCATGGCTTACCCAGCGCTGTAGGTCATCTGGCAGGGACCGCAGGTACCAGTCCATCACCACCCGTTCCACCATTTGTGGGCCTGACAGTTTTTCTGGCTGCAGCCATTTTTTAACCAGCTGTATCAGTTCATGCATTTGAGACCTGGGTGGTCGGTCAAGTTTGTACCGCCAGCGATGCACCCTCTGAGCCCGGACAGCCATGGTCACTCCTAGGCGGGCCAGGATCTCTGTCTTCAGATGCTCATAGTTGCTGATATGTTCAGTTGGGAGGTCAAAGTAGGCCTTTTGCGGGTCACCGGTGAGAAAAGGAGAGATAATGCCGGCCCATTGGTCACGGGGCCACCCCTCTCTCTCCGCTATCCTCTCAAAGGTGGTGAGAAAGGCCTCTACGTCATCGCTGGGTGTCAGTTTTTGTAAGAAATGGTTGGCTCTCACAGACACTTGGTTGCCAACGGCAACGACCGATTGTTCTCGTCCCTGAGCCAGCCGCTGCACTGCCTCCTGTAAGGCAGTCATCTGTGTTTGAGTGGACTCCTGCTGAGCAGTAAACTGGGCGGCTAGCAACCGTGTGTTTTCCTGCTGTGCAGCTATAGCCTGTGCCAGGGCCTGCTGCAGCTGAGCCATCGCTTCCTCATGGCGACGGTTTGCATCTGCTGAAGCTTGCTGCTGGGTCACGGTGGCTTGCTGCTGGGTCACGGTGGCTTGCGCCAAAGCCCTGATGACCTCCTCCATGCCTTTACCTGTTGTTTGCAGCTTCTGAGCTGACTTCACCCACGACATGCCATTTGTACCCTGTCTCTTTAAATGTCAGTTTAGTTTTAAACGGTTTTTGCGGCTGCAAATGCACTTTTGCCAGCATCCAAGACACCAGTTGTGAACTTTGGGGACAATAGCTCCACGGGATTAAGTGCATAAACCGTCAGTTGTAAAATAAAAGACATTTATTTGAAAGAAAAATCAAAATAAGGCTTTCTTCAGCGCACAGGTAAAGTACAAAAACAAAGTCCGCTTATCTTCAGCATAACAAAAAAAACAGCTTATCTTCAGCACAAAAACAAAGTTCAAGGAAAACACATACAGTTTTTGCAGCAGGTTCTTTTAGCAGCCTCCAGACATCCACACAGCTCAGCTAACAGGTGTAATCACCTACTCCTCCTCACACCCACAACTCTTCCCTACTTCCTGTCTTTTGAGCTGTCTTCCTGGAGGCCCTTAACCCCCTGTGTGCTGAATCATTGTGGTCAGGGAGGGAGGCTCTTTTCCCACCCGAATATCTCTTCAGAGCCTCCCAAATTCCGGGTCCCAAATAACTATTATTAACCTAGAGAGGACTGCGAGTCAGTCCTCTCCTGCTTGGCTACTCCCGGAACCCCTCACCCATTTTGGGTGACCCCCTGAGCAATGCTGCGACTCCTTTAAAGGGACCACAGCCCAAATACTGGTGCTATATAGCACCCGTCCAGGACCCAACCTTGGCGTCCTGTACAATATATATATATATATATATATATATAACACGATAGAAGCAATTAACCATGCAAAAAAAAAACCTTTTCGCTGCCGCTGCTTTTTTGCACGCTATGTTAAAAATCATATTAGGCCTGAAAATTAGTTAAACCCTCTCAAACATTGCATGTGTTAGCAAAGCAGAGTGCCATTTTTTTAGGACACACAATATTAGAATGATTTATCAAGTGCAATTTTTAAGAAAAATAATAAAATCTCTACTCAGTTTTTTTTTTATGTAAAAGATGAGGTTGTACTGAGTAAAAGCGATACCAAACATGTCAAGCCTTAAAAGCAGAACTTTATCCATAACTTGATAAAATGTTCTTTAGCAAGAAACATACATTCTACATTAATAATGCTGCCAAAATTAGTATGTGCTGTAAATTGCCCCCCCCCCCGCATTGCTCCCGTTTCTTGCTGGAGGCAGCCATTTTGCTGAAGCCCAAATCCTAAGGTGACCAGATTTTCAAAATGAAATCCGGAGACATTTTTTATTTCTTTTGCAAATGGTAAACGATTTTATAAGCATATATTTTAAGGGGCGCGCAGCGCGTCGATTGTGGCCGCACTGTGTTGCCATCTGTTTAAAGAGCCGGCTCTTTAACCATGTGATCGGCTGTGTCCAATCACAGCCGATCACATGTAAACACGGAGATGCCGGTAATTGGCGCTCCCCACCTCACACTGACAGAGTGTGAGAAGAGGAGAGCCGATCAGCGGCATCTCTTCACAGGGGACAGCTAGGGAAGTAATCAGGGTACTGATCATCAGTGCCCTGATGACAATATATAAATAAAGTGTAAAAAATGAAGTGCCCACCAATGCCAGTGATCAGAGCCCACACTGCCCACAAGTGCCACAAATGAGTGCCCATTAGCCATCTCAGTCAGTGCTGGCAATTAGTGCCTCCTATCAGTGCTGCCCATCAATGCCTATCACTGCTGTCCACCAATGCCCATCAGTGTCGCCCATCAGTACCACCCATCATTGCCCATCAGTGCCCATCTGTACCGCCTCTCCATGCCGCCTATCCGTTCCCACCAGTGCTGCCTATCAGCGCCCGCCACTGCCGCCTATCAGTGCCCATCAGTGCCACCTAACAGTGCCCATCAGTGCGGCCTATCAGTGCTCATCAGTCCCACATATCAGTGCCACCTATCAGTGCCCATAAGTGCGGAATATTAGTGCCTCCTCATCAGTGCCACCTCATCAGTGCCCATAGGTGCCGCCTCATCAGTGCCCATAAGTGGCACCTCATCAATGCCCACCAGTTCAGCCTATCAGTGTCCATCAGTGCCACTTCATCAGCGCACATCAGTGAAGGTGAAAATTTACTTTGTTACAAAATTTACTGACAGAAAAAAAGTGAAAAGGCCTTTTTTTTGCCAAAATCTTTGGTCTTTTTTTTTGTAAAAAATAAAAAACCCAGCAGTGATTAAATACCACCAAAAGGAAGCTTTATTTGTGTGAAGAATGATAAAAAATGTGTTTGGGTACAGTGTAGCATGACCGCGCAATTGTCATTCAAAGTGCGACAGCGCTGAAAGCTGAAAAATGGCCTGGGCAGGAAGGGGGTGTTCGTGCCTGGTAGGCAAGTGGTTAAATAAATAAATATACACAAGAAAAACAAAATACATATGAGGTTTAAAATGGGTTAAAAGTGCCCCGCTATCGGCTGAATACCTCCGCAAAAACGAATTTAAAGTGCCGCTAAAAATGGCGGCGCTTTACCACCGAAGCCGCACCCACCCCTGTGTGAAAGCAGCCCTACAGCAGATGTCATTTGTGGACTGAGCTCCTGTATGTTTGGATTCATGAACACAGTTATTTTGGACAGTTTTGATATACACATCTCTAATTGGACAGTAATTGTATGGTTTTGCACAATTGACTATCACATATATTTGATTTTTTTTTTTTTATATAATCAATTGTGTATATATATATATATATATAGTGCCACATGAGTCCCCATGAGTGCTGCCTGTCAGTGCCCACCAGTGAAGGAGAAAAATGTTATTATGTTAGCTGCTAGCATAAAAACTCACCTGCTTGTGGCCATTCACTCTGTACTACTTCTTGACTACAATTCCCATAGTGCCTTGCTTTCAGGACCTGAGAGAAGGGGAGGAACACTGTACTCTGTCTTCTCCCCTATGCTGCCAGGAGCGCGATTGGAGGAGGGAGCAGAGGTAGAAGGGAGAGGGGCGGGATGCTGGAGGAAGAGTCATGTCATGTGATGGATTTTTTAGCTGAGGAGGAGCTGCTACTAACTACACTAGCACAGCATAGGCAGGCTGGAGCCGCTCCAGCTCCTCCTTTACACATTCTACACAGCTCTCTCTTGTGCTATCTATTGGGGCAACGCCCCCGTCCATCGGGAAACGCCCCGGTCCATCGGGAAACGCCCCCGTCCATCGGGAAATGCCCCCATCCATCGGGAGACTGCCACAGCCTAGCTGCCTAAATATCAAAACCGGGGACAAAAGCGGGGACAAAGGGGGTCCGGGGATCGTAGTCGCAAAACAGGGACTGTCCCCGGAAAACGGGGACGTCTGGTCACCGTACCAAATCCCCTGAACAGTAAGTCATAAAGCAGAACTAAATTCATCGTCTTAAAGTGCAACTTAAGTCAGAAAATTAAGTCTTGCTAGATCACTTCTTGCTGGCCTGTTTTCATGTATAACTAAATAAAACAAAAAATAAATGAAAAAAGTGCCTATACTGTTTAAAATCCAGTAATATACATTCTCACCCTGCTCTGCACATGCTCAGTTAGGCACTTCTGAGTTTGTAGAGGCCAATCTGTTTGCAGCCTTAAAGTAGAATTTAACCCTCCTATCTTTAACACCCAAGGAAGCTGCTTCTGTTTGATTAGCAATTGCCATGATGCTGCACCTTTGATCAGATATGTCACTAGTCATTTGATGATTTGACAGTTTGGTTGAGAACACAACAAATGTAACAGCAATCCTGGCATTCCAGGAATGTAACTTTTTTTAAACAGTTGTCGATGGTTTTAGTTCTGCTTTATAAATGCACTGCTGTTCAGGGGCTCTGGGCTTCAGCAAAATGGCTGCCACCAACAAGAAGAAACAGGAACAATGCTGGAGGCAATTAACAACACACACTAATTTTGGTAGCATAATTATTGTGGAATGTATGTTCCTTGCTAAAGAAGATGATTTTTTTTTTTAATCAAGTTATGGGTAAAGTTCCACTTAAAGTTTATGGAGGTTGGTGTTATATTTAAGGGGGGTGAAGTGGGCAGCTTCAACAAAACAAAAAATTTGTCTAAAATGTGCAGTCTTCGGAAAAAGTTAAACAGTTGTGAAATCTGTACAATAGCACAAACAAACATTGTGGCAAAATTCCAAATTATAATAAGACAAAAGGGGTTCATTTCCTGTTCCAACCATACTCACTAGATAATAGAATGTGATTGTATTTAATACTTCCGTGACACCGTCCTGGCTGATGGTATACTGAACCTCAATATTGTGGTTCTGTCCAGAGCGCAACTCTTTTTGGGGGCTTTTCGCCTGCAGGAAACTACCCGACCGGGAGTAAAAACGGTAAACGGTGCGTTCAGACGATGGATAGTCTGTGTCCCTCAATTCGGCATGGTAACACTGGTCAGGGTCCTTACAACTCACCTGTAGAAGCAGAAATAAGGTTTAGAAGCCGCAAGAAAAAATTTAAATGTCATATCCAAAATTTTCACATCAGGTCTCCAAACTTTCGAAGCAAAGGGCCAGTTTACTGTACTTAAGGCTTAAGGGGGGGGGGGGGGGGCAATGTAGCAGATTTTTGGCCTAAATTCACGAGAATTAAAATTTGTAAAGCGTTTTTTTATTTTTTTTATTTGGCCTTTATCAAAAAATAAAAAACCCAGTGGTAATCAAATACCGCCAAAAAGAAAGCACAATTTGTGTGAACATGATTAAAAACATTTTTAGTTTTGCATGACCACGCAATCGTCATTCAAAGTGACAGTGCTGAAAATTGGCCTGGGCAGGAAAGCGGTAAAAGTGCCAAGTATTGAAGTAGTTAAACTTTAGGCTCCATGCACACTAGTACTAGTATATACTCGAGTATAGGCCGTCCCGAGTATAAGCCGAGGCCCCTAAATCACCACAAAAAAATGGGGAAACGTATTGACCCGTGTATAAGCCGAGAGGCAAAAATGCAGCAGCTACTGTAAGTGGAAAAAGGGTCAGCAATGCCCATCTGCATGTCCCCTGTACAGACCCCCGTGTCCCCATTGCAGCCCGTGTCCCCATTGCAGCCTACCTGTGCCGATCCACCGATCCGTGGGTCCGTGGGTCCGAGGTCCTGCGTCCGGGGTCCTGGGTCGCCGATGAGGTCCCGCTCTGTCCCCCCCCACAGCGTGTACGGCGTACGGCGCCATTACAATTTAAAAGCCGTGCCTCCTCCTCCTCCATGATAGGAGGAACACTTTTTTCCCAGCAGTCAGTGTGCAGTGTTCCGCCTATCACGGACATTCTCTCATCCTCGTCCATGAGATGAGAATGACAGGCCATCCGTGATAGGCGGAACACTGTACTGCTGGGAAAATTAGTGTCCGCCTATCACGGACGGGCGGGAGGAGGTGGCGCGGCTTTTGAACACTGCCGTCTGTCTGCATGACAAGCTGTTCATGTAGGCAGACGGCGGTGACTCGAATATAAGCCGAGGGGTGGACTTTCAGACCTAAAAAAGGGTCTGAAAATCTCGGCTTATATTCGAGTATATACGGTAATTTTTTTTAGATGCTCAAAAAAAGATGCTAGGACAAAAAAAAATGCTGGCTGAAGATTGCTGATAGCGTTCGTTTTTTTTAGCATTTTTTTAGCATTTTTTTTTTTTTACACACAAAAAAAAATAAAAAAATAAAAAAAGCAGTTAGGAGCGTTTAGCTTTTTTTCTGCTGGGAAGACACTCACAGAAACTCTACAAAGACCAGAGTTACACTTACCAGCAACATTGTAACTTGGCCTAGGCTGACAAGGCCCCGTCCTAGGGCAGCACTTTGCAGGGGGGGGGTGGCAAAAAAGGGGGGACTGGGGGAATGGGGAGGGTGTGTCCAGTGAACTTACACTTTAATATCATGCTGAGAGCCAAGGATGCCAGAGGAGCAGAGTGCTGTGCTGTGTAGACAGTGGATGATCCTCACTTCTCCCTACCTGGGACCTCCTCCATCAGTCCTCCTTACCCGATATTGACACCGCTGACATGGATCTCAGGGGGTTCCTATCTGGGTGACCCGGGATGTGCCCCCCCCCATAGAAGAATGTAGGATGCCTGGCTCAGGGATGTGTTTCCATACTACAGAGGCTCTCCTCCACCTACCAGGAATACCCTGTGACCGACCCCTCTCTCCTGAATCTTCCAAGATGTCTTCCAGCCTGTTGGGATCTTCCAGGACTGGGAGTTATGGGAAAGTCCTGATCCCCTCTCCCCTCCATCACCCTGGAGAAGAATATAGGGAGGACTCAGCACACCTGCAGTCTTCCCCACACCAACCATGGCTGTAGCTATAGCCAGCTCTCTCATCCGACAGAAGAGACAAACCAGGGAATTCAACAGTGACCGTGTGGGTACCGTGTGGGTAGTGACTCTTGGAGGTGGGTACCTCCAAGAGACGCAGCAGCCCCAGCAAGGACGACCGGTCCCTGTGCGAGAGGCATGTCTAGGGGTGTTCACTAAGGTCCTCTTCTGTAGTGGGAGGAAGAAGTCGGTCCGGGGAAAAAAAACAGGTCAGTGCGTGACAGCTACTCACACTCCATAAATCTGTCCCCCATCCACCCTTACCTCCATCCATCCCTCCTATCATTCCTCTATCCATAAATCTGTCCATCTTTCCATTCATTCACCCCTGCTTTAATCCATCTATCCATTCATCTTTCTCCTTCTGATGACCATACATTATACAATTAGACTGTACAATCTCCATAAAGCTGACTCAACACAAAAAAAAAATCACATTGGACATTCTCCTTTAGATTTAAAAAACATGTAATAGGACATAGCTAAACCTACTTTCACTCTGTATCCAATCAGGCAGGCCCTTGTTCTACACATTTTTGTAGCTCAAAAGAAGATTGTACAATCAGATTGTATAGAATATGAGATTAAAGACCCTCCTTCCCTGCAGGACCCTCAATCTTTCAGAATTACCTCCGACCAGCAGGGGAGACATAAAATGTCATACAACACCTTGAACCCTCTTGACGGTTCCCCTGCCAGGAACTCCTCATGTAGAAACATTTGGGTGGGCAACGGTGCTGTCCTGAAAGACTCGTGGAAAAGACGTTACTCGTAAGTAACTCTGGTTTTTCCCTAATCATCTTTCAGAACAGCCACCTCTGAGAAATAAACAAGCACATACCCTTAGGGTGGGACCACCGCCTGAAGGACCTCTTTGCCCAAAAGCCTGATCCTTAGCAGACAACAGGTCCAGCCTGTAGTGGCTGATGAAGGTAGTCAGACTGAACCAAGCTGCTGCCCAACAGATCTGCTCTGACATAGCACCAGCCCTCTCCACCTGTAAAGTCGCCATAGCCCTAGTAGAGTGGGCCCTGGTTGCTATGTAGGCCTGACTAATGGCCAGCTTAAGCCATCTAGCTAATGAACATTTAGAGGCTTTATAACACTTTCTAGCCCCTTAAAAACGAAATAAAGGAATCAAACTTCCTAAATGCCTTCCTACTATGTACTAAAGGACGCATCTGCTAACATTTAATTTATGAAAATGACATTCCTGCTCGCCCATAGGATTCAAACAGAAAAGTTGGCAAAATAATTTCTTGGCCTCTGTGAAACTTCGAGGCCACTTTTGGCAAAAAAAGCCTGGATCCGTCCTAAAAAAAAAATTCGATCTGGAGAAATTTGTAGATTTGTAGAGCTTCCAATTCACTAACCCTCCTGGGGGTAGTGATCGCCACAAAAAAATAAAAAGAAGGTTAAAAAAAAAAAATTGACTCCACAAGAATCAATGTGTTCAAACGGCTCTCCTATGAGCACCTGCAGCAACAAGGACAGACCCCACATGGGGAACAGAGGATTGTTTTTGATAAGTTTTATAATTAAAGGTAAACTAACTTTTTCTTAAAGTTTAATAAAAAAAAAATACTTATGTCAGTGCTACAGTTTGAATTTAAAATGTATTTGTGTGAACTGTGAAGTCAAGTGATGGATTGTGGAAACTAACTAGTGTCAGGTGATTGTATATAGTGTATACCACATTTACCACTGACTAATGCAGAGTTGCAAAGCAAGGAGATCAGCTAAAAGTAGTTGGAGCTGTATGTGCGTTATAATTAATTGAAATGAGTCGATTCATTGATTAAAAAATAAAAATAAAAAATCAATTAAGATCATTTTTTAATCAGTAACAGCCCCAATTTTTATATTATGTACAGTCACTTTCTTTTGTGCATATATCATATGTAAAAACTGGTAGTCACATCCTAGCTACCCTCTCCACTGAGTAGGCTCATAGAGATTTGAGATTCAATAATTATGATGACTTCCAGTTGCTTTTGGTCCCCGCCTTCTTCTCCTTTTGGGGTGCCTACAAGACTGTGACCACTTGTAAGCCCCACGGCAGGGGTTGCCCCCCTCGGGGTGGAGGTGAGGACGGCTCCTCAGGAGTATCCGGGACCATCAGTGGGGGAAATTGACTCTTTTCTGTGTTTTTAATAAGAAGTCTCTGGATAAGCGAGCATACTCAGTAGAGAGGGTAGATAGGATGTGACTAACAGTTTTTACATATGATATATGCACAAAAGAAAGTGACTGTACATCATACTACATAATATTAAAATCTGTCTTTTCGATGTATCCATAGAAGTATAAGAACCCCCTGAGGAAGACCATAACCTTTAAAGGTCGAAATGCATTGAGGCATTTCCAGAACATCGGACAGTACAACCATAATCCACTGGGACCACTGGGAGTATTCCGTCTGCCAGGACCCACAGAAACCTGCTCCTTGTTCCTCCCTGCCGGTTGATGTAGGCAACTGCTGAGGAGTTGTCCGAATGGACCGGCACATGGTGCCCCTGGAGTTGTCTCTGGAAGGCTTTGAGTGCCAGTGTGATTGCTCTCTGTTCTCTCCAGTTAGAAGATCGCTTAGAATCGTATTTCTTCCAGGAGCTTTGTACCAGCTGAGAGCCAAGGTGCACCCCCCCCCCCCCCCCCCCCCCCCCCTTGACCCTTGTAACTGGCAGGACCCACGAAAGACCTTGGGACAGGTTCAATGCTCTCCACCACAGGGACTTTTTTACCCGAGATGTCACATGCACTAAAGAGTCCAGAGACCGTTGACTGTGGTCCCACAAGGGACACAAGTGGAGACCCACCCACCGAACTGCCAGAATTGCAGCAGTCAACAAACCCAGCACCGACATAGCCTGTCTCGAGATCAGCCGATTGTTCTGCAACAACCTCATTGCTTTGTCCACTTTTTGAATTTTCTTGTGGAATCCAGCTAGTAGCCCCTCTGGGCCAGAACCAAGTTGGACTTTAGATTCAGGAGCCACCCCAGATGCTCCAAGATGCTCCTTGTTGACTGTAGGTTTCCGGGACAACTGCTCCATAGAGGGGACAAACAGGAGCAGATTGTCCAGATAGGCAATAATAGGCAATAACTGAAATGCCCTGGAGCAGCAAAAAGGCCAAGGTCTCCTCCACGACCTTGGTAAAGATGCAGGGGGAGGAGGATAGGCCAAAGGGAAAGGCCGAAATTGAAGATGGAATGTGCCTTCTTCAGTTCTTCCTGCCAGCCTGAGAAACTTGACAGCTCTCCGTAATGGGAATGTGCAGGTAGGCATCCCTCAGGTTCATGGACACCATGAAGCCTTTCAGGGGAGAAGAGCCCTTACTGAGAAGGCTGAATCCATACAGAACTTCTTGTAAGTTACTGAGGTATTTAGGGCCTTTAGGTTCAAGAAAATTCCAGTCGATAGCACCTCCTTACGAATCCCAAAATCAATCGATTGGAGGTGACCGCTTCCCACTGTGGGAGAAAGGACCCCAAATTTTTCTCCCACCATGGTCAAACCATCATGTCTTTTTGGGCTGTTCAGGAGGGCGAAAAATCTGACCAAGACCGGGAAAGGACTTTTTGCTAGCGACTGTCTGATGTAAAATGATCTTCAATACAGGGCCAGACAGGTCCCCTGTAAGCGGAATCCCACAGAGTTTAGCCTGGGACGCACTGTCCCCCTGCCAAGTTTTAAGCCACAAAGCCCGCCTTGAAAAGTTGGCTAGGGCTGATCTGGCAGACATACTATACGTACAGATTCCGCTTAGGCCTCCGCAATATACGCTACGCCCCCACAAGAGAATAGGAAAGAACGTCAAGATTTTCCTTTGCGGTCCCCGCCTCTGTGTGCCTTAATCAGTGTTAACCAGTACTCCAAGTTCAGAGCCACTACTGTTACCGTCATGCCATGCTTCAGGTTCCCTATAGTAGAGTTACATAGCTGGGGGGTTTGGGGGGGGGGGGGGGTGACCAGTCTATTCAATTCAACGTGTGTGTGTCCCAATAGTACCTCATATAGCCCTGTACGTTGTGGTCGTTAAGGTGCCCCTCTAATCATTTTTTGAAACTGTCGATGCTCCATGCTGATACCACTGCTTGCGGAAGAGAATGCCATGTCCTTACCACTCTGACAGTAAAGAACCCTTTACACAGTTTAAGGTTAAACCACCTCTCAATTTTAGTGAATGGTCGCGTGTCTTTAAATTCCCTAATTAAATTAGAGTCCCAGGTTTTTTTTTTGAAGAGTGCATCCTCTTGTCAATGGGATCTGGCAATGCCCCCATAGCCTCAAAGACGAGGTCCGTATGCCTGGAAACCTGAGAGAAAGCCACGTCTATCTTAGGACTCTTATTCCAGACTGGCGCAGCATCCTCCGCAAAGGGAAACCTAGGTTTCAAGGCCCTTGAAAAGAAAGTTTTCCTCCCTGGGTCTTGCCATTCTCTTGATGGCATCGACCAGCACCTCATGGACTGGGAACACCCTCCTCTATTACCCCAGGCTGTGATACGTCTGGTTGTAAGAGATAGCGGCTTCTCCTCCTGGATTCCCAGGGTGGTATGGATGGTTCCCAAGAGATCCTCCACCTCCTCCAGGGAAAGCTTTCAGCGAGAGGGTCTAGCAGATTTACCATCCAACCCCTCTCCCTCCACTATCTGGCTCCTCCTCAGCTTCCTCTCTAGTGCCCCCCTGGTACCTCTCCAGAGGGGAGAACAGCCAGTGGGGCAGGTGCAATACTCTTCTGCACTGGAGGTTGGCCTGGGGCTGCGGGAGCTGTAAACTGGAAAACAGAGTCTTATGCCCCGTACACACGGTCGGAAATTCCGACCACAAAATCCGTCGGAATTTTTCCGACGGATTTTGTCCGACACTGGTGTTGCATACACACGGTAGGACAAAGTTGTCGGAAAATCTGATCATTCTGAACGTGGTGACGTTCATTGCGTACGACGGAACTACGTAGAGGCTAGTAGCCAATAGCTTTGGTCTCGTAATTTGATCTGAGCATGCGTGGCACTTTGTCCGTCGGAATTCTCTACACCCGATCGGAAAAAGTCAGATCGGATTTTGTTGTCGGAAAATTTGAGAGCAGGATCTCAAATTTTTCCGTCGGAAATTCTGATGGAAAAAGTCAGATGGAGCCCACACATGGTCGGATTTTCCGACAACATGGTCCAATCGGACATTTTCCTTCGGAATTTCCCACCGTGTGTACGGGGCATTAAACTACTGTACGGTGCTAAAAAGCTACTTTACTGAAACCATTAAGTTACTACACTGCTCAGAGGATTGTCCCTTCCCTAAGCTGTCAATGCATTCCTTACAAAGAACCTTGGACCAGGACTCCCCCCCAGTGTGACCCTACATGAGGGACACTTCCTCTTAAAACTGTGTGAAGGCTTGACTTTGAGGCTTTACTTTGCAAAAAAGGAAAAATACAGAAAGCAGGGGTGGCAAATGGCGGGGTTACAGGTAACTTTCCCCAAGACTGGCCCTTGGTTCCCAACAGTGTCTCCCTGCCGGATAAAACACCAGAACTTAGGGTCCAGGGGGGTAGGAGGGTCTCTAATCTCGAAGCCAAGGAGTTTCCTGTGAGGGGAGGAGCCGAGGTCTTAGGGAGTTCTGAAAGACGATTAGGGAAAACTTTTTTTTGCTCCTAAATGCTAAAGCTTAAAAAACGCTCCTAGCATAAAATGGCGTGCATGGACACCTAGCATAACACTATTAGCTTCTAGAAGCAGACAAAAAAAAATAAAAAATAACAGCTTCTAGGAGCTAGTGTGCATGGAACCTTAAGAGTAAAGATTGGTGTAAAGTAACTCTTGGCACTGAAGGTTCTGCCACTGCTGAGTCAATAAAGGTCAGTTGAATTTTGGCTGAATTAAAAAAGGATAAAATACGTAGGTCAGGAAAGTCCTATGTGTATACTATCGGTCAGTTTTATTGAAAGTGTCAGCATGGCAGCCAAACAACTTGTACTTTAAGAAATTAATGTAATGCCGCCTTTATTTTTCTTATAATTCTTTTGAGGCCAGGGAGAGCTTTTTCCATCCCCAAGAACAAAAACAAACAAAAAAAAAACAAATCTCTACCAGTGCTGGGATCTTTTCCCCTACACATTATGTATGCAGTAATTCACTCACCCGGACAGTGAAGTTTGGTGACACCATATCAGATGTGTCAATTCCATAATCTATTTTTCCCTTAGAGTCAGTCTTCACAGTCTCAATACGTCTCTTGTCGACTTCGATTTCAACGTCTTTATTAGGGATCGGACGGTCTTGCTTGTCAGTTAGCGTTGCCTAAACATAACAAGGTATACTTCGAATTGAAACAGTGGAAGCAATCAATTCAGAACAGTGAAGGGTTACTTCAGCTTAAATTTTGACACCAAGGCAGGAATGTAAAATTACTACGGTACTTTCTAGATTGTATTTCTTTAAACCTGTACAAGACTTTTGAAGAATCTAATGGGCCAGACAAGCAATGGTATACAGTCAGGTCCATAAATATTGGACATCGACACAATTCTAATCTTTTTGGCTCTATACACCACCACAATGGATTTGAAATGAAAGAACATGATGTGCTTTAACTGCAGACTTTCAGCTTTAATTTGAAGGTATTTACGTCCAAATGTGGTGAACGGTGTAGGAATTACAACAGTTTGTATATGTACCTCACACTTATTAAGGGACCAAAAGTAATGGGCCAATTGGCTGCTCAGCTGTTCCACGGCCAGGTGTGTGTTATTCCCTCATTATCCCATTTACAAGAAGCAGATAAAAGGTTGAGTTAATTTCAAGTGTGCCATTTGCATTTGGAATCTGTTGCTGTCAACTCTCAATATGAGATCCAGAAAGCCGTCACTATCATTGAAGCAAGCCATCATTAGGCTGAAAAGACAAAACAAACCCATCAGAGAGATAGCAAAAACATTAGGTATGGCCAAATCAACTGTTTGGAACATCCTTAAAAAGAAAGAACGCACCAGTGAGAGCAACATCAAGACCCAGAAGACCACGGAAAACAACTGTGGTGGATGACCGAAGAAATCTTTCCCTGGTGAAGAAAACACCCTTCACAACAGTTGGCCAGATCAAGAACACTCTCCAGGAGGTAGGTGTATGTGTGTCTAAGTCAACAATCAAGAAAATACTTCACCAGAGTGAAAACAGAGGGTTCACCACAAGATATAAACCATTGGGGAGCCTCAAAAACAGGAAGGCCAGATTAGAGTTTTCCAAACATCTAAAAAAGCCTTCACAGTTCTGGAACAACATCCTATGGACAGATGAGACCAAGATCAACTTGTACCAGAATGATGGGAAGAGAAGAGTATGGAGAAGGAAGGGAACTGCTCATGATCCAAAGCATACCACCTCATCAGTGAAGCATGGTGGTTGTAGTGTCATGGCGTGGGCATGTATGGCTGCTAATGGAACTGGTTCTCTTTTTTGTATTTATTGATGTGACCGCTGACAACAGCAGCAGGATGAATTCCTAAGTGTTTCGGGCAATATTATTTTCTCATATTCAGCACAATGCTTCAGAACTCATTGGACGGCGATTCACAGTGCAGATGAACAATGACCCGAAGCATGCTGCAAAAGGAACCATAGAGTTTTTTTTTAGGGAAAGAAGTGTAATGTTATACAATGGCCAAGTCAATCACCTGACCTGAATCCGATGGAGCATGAATTTCACTTGCTGAAGACAAAACTGGGAAAATGCCCCAAGAACAAGCAAGAACTGAAGACAGTTGCAGTGGGGGAGTGGCAGAGCTTCACCGGGGATGAAACCCAGCATCTGGTGATGTCTATGCGTTCCAGACTTCAGGCTGTAATTGACTGCAAAGGATTTGCAACCAAGTATTAAAAAGTGAAAGTTTGATGGATGATTGTTAATCTGTCCCATTACTTTTGGTCCCTTAAAAAGTGAGAGGCACATATACAAACTGTTGCAATTCCTACACCGTTCACCTGATTTGGATGTAAATACCTTCAAGTTAAAGCTGAAAGTCTGCAGTTAAAGCACATCTTGTTCGTTTCATTTCTAATCCATTGTGGTGGTGTATAGAGCCAAACAGATTAGAATTGTGTAGATGTCCTAATATTTATGGACCTGACTGTATAAATCAAACACTGGACACCTTATTATTACCCTAGAATTTGGTCTTGGGGGTCATTTACGATTGATTCAACTAAACATTAAAGCACCTACCTCTTAAACAAGCTTTTGTGATGCTTTTTTGAAGCTTGGCAAATGCCCTGCGTGTTGCTTTTATATTTAAAAGGGGTCCAGTAAAACCCCAGCTCCATAGTCAACCCAATAAGCAGATCGCCAGCTCATTAGTACCCCTGTGCAGCAAGTCCCCAGCTCATTAGTACCCTTGTTCAGCAGATTCACAGCTTATTAGTACCCTCGTTCAGCAGATCCCCTGCTCATTATTACCTCCAGCTCTCCTAAAGCCCACTCAGTAAAGTAACCACCAGTTCTGCTGATCCCCTACTCAGTAACCGCTAGCTCTGCTGATCCTCTGGTTTGCCGATCCTCCTTTCTCTCCGGTCCCCACTCACTTATCACTATTTTGCTCCCACTCTGATCACCACATCCAACATCTGCTAGTTTCTCCTGCTCTGGTCCTCCAGCTCTGCTTATCCTCTGCCACTCAGTCCACTCTTTCTGGTCCCGCTCAACTTATGCGATAGCGTTCCCATGTTGCACACGCATGTGCCATCTGCTTGTTGCTACAATCAAGTCCAGCCCCCACTCACCTTCATGCTGCTCCACCCCACCAACACCAAAATGTGATGTCTGCACCAGACACTTCTAGAATATATAGACATGAACCGAAATGGACTGCCAATGACCCCTTTCCGGTTCACTTGTTGGTTTCCCAGTGCATCCTGGAATCTCTCATACCTTCAAAGCAAAGCTAATGCTAAATAAAAGCCCCTTAAAAATATTCAGATGCTGCAAGCGAGCATTTTCAGACTTCTATGGAGGCTTTGGAGACACTTTGAAGCAGGGCTGCTGTTAGAAATCACATGGCCCTGTACAGCCTACCTGACAGCCCCCCCCCTGTTTGCATTCTTTTAACAGCCTTGTTGGGGGGGGGGCTTTTGTGAAATACTAAGGGTCTAAACAGACTCCTGATGTCTCACATTTAGGACAAAAAGGGACTGAGGACAGATTCCCCAGTCCCTTTCTCTGCAGCCTCAGCTACACTGGACAGTGAATGAATGGGAAACACTCTGAGGCTCCTTGTTCATTCTCAACCTGAAGCATAGAAAACACAATTTACTCTGCTTCAATAATCAAGGGACACAGTGAGTGATCGGTGTCAATCGCTCACTGTGTTCATTCAGGAAAGGAAGTGGCTAATAGGACATTTACCTCACCCCCCACCGCTCTCCATCCTAAAACAGTGCCCTCAGCAGCAGCTGGTGGAATAGGAGAGAAGGGAAGCACACAGGAAGGCCCAAATAGTGGGATGGGGACACAAATACCAATATCCCTGCAGTGCAGCTGGAAGAAGGAGAAGCCACAAGTGTTGGCATTAAGGCAGTACAGCCATCCTTCCTGTTCGGCAGGTTCCAAGCCCCCCCCCCCCCTTTTGAACTAATAGGTCTGGGCCCAGAACAGGAGGGCTGGCTGTAGTGCCTTAGTGGCCCTGCGTAGCGAAGAAAAGCAAACACAATATGGGTTGTTTACAAAATCTGGATAGTGCAAAATCAGATGCAGCTCTGCAGAGAAACCAATCAGCTTACAGCTTGTATTGCCAAAGATTATTTGAACAAGCTGAGGTTAGAATCTGACTAACTACCATGGACAGCTGCACCAGATTCTGAGTGCACCAATTTTAGTAAATCTACCCCACAGTGTGAACAGAACTATAAGGTAACCAGTTTAGTGACCGGTGCTTTGATTGCCATTCATGCCTTTACACTTGCTTCAAAATGTGGCATTGGACACGCTTTGTTTAAAGGAGATCTAACCTACAATTAATTTGTGATAACAGGTGGCAACAGTGGCATGACCCTTTTGACCCAAAGGATCTACATGGGTGACAGGATATCAAAAATAATTTACACGTGGGTAAATATAGCTAGACTTAGATACTATGAGAAGTGGTTACCCCTTACGATGTAGAAGTCACCCCTGCTCCCCTTATGCTCCACCTTCCCTCCCTTGGTTAACCAGTTGGCAAAGCTGGGACGCACACACTGGGGATTAATGTGTTTTATGGAACTTGATTGGACTACAATGATACACATCGTTGTCTCCCTTACCCCTGAAGTAGTGAAGTCAGTTCACGTAATGTGTCAAGATTCTTCAAAGCATCCCCAGTTTCAGCTGACTTGGTCACATGTTGTATACGTGGTGAGAGGAGTTTGGTATGCAGGAACTTTATTGGCTTTCATAGAGCCCTGGCCTCAATCTCATCTTCCACCATCTGTACCTGACCTCACAGATGTTTTTGACTGAATGGGCACAAATTCCCTCATACATTCCAATATATTTCCATTCTGGAAGAGTGGAGGCAGTTATAGATGCAAATTAAAAATCAATGCCAAATGAATGGCTATGGTATTATAAATGGGTCAACAAAAATCGCACTGGATGTAACGGTCAGGTGTCCACAATGTTTCAATGAGATAATCTAAGGCCCCTTTCAGACAGGTGGGATTGGCCTGCTCAGCGGGGAATTTGTCAGAGTGGACACGGACACAGTCCGCTTTAGTCTATAGGCATTTGAGGGGAAACTGACACTCACTGACATCCGATCTTATCTGCTAAAAACAGTGGGTCAGATGTCCGACATGTCTGTTGACATCCGGCACTCCATAGAAGGCAATAGATGGTCCAATAAGGTAAAGAAAAAAAAGAAATTGACAGGCAGACTCAATCAGTCCACCCATGTAAAAGGGGCCTAACACTTTAGATTGCATCGGAGCAATCCAATGACAATGACCTCTAAATAACATTCAAATGCTTACAGCAATCTGTAGATCAACAAGAAAAAAAAAATTGCCATCGGTAAGCAGAGTAATCTTTAGACATGTGCACTGCTGAAAAATTGGTTGTTTTTTTGGAAATTCGAGAAGAAAGAAAATCCAAAAAGAACTATTAAATTATAGGTATTGGAATTTCCTTTCAAATTTGGGTGTTGGTGAACGTAATGAATACAAATTTATCTGAAGTTACGAATTATCCGAAAAAACAAATATCACATCTAAATAATAATAAAGTAGTTTAGATATGGCATTCGTTATGTCAGATAATTTGTAACTTTGAATAAATTTGTATTCGTTACGTTCACTAACAGCCAAATTTGAAAGGAAATTCCAATACCTATAATTTAATAGTTTAGTAATAGTTTAGTTACCATTTCATATTTTCTAATTTTAAAATTTCAGAATAGTTGGAAAAATTTTGGACTTTGACGAATAATCTTGACAAAACTGATTTGGTTGAAAAATTATAGATTTTGCGGTTGGGAAAATTCTCAGTTCGTCAAGAGTAAAACTACTTACAACTTTATACACACTTTCCTTTCTGTACAAAAAGCTAAAACAACGTAGCTATTTTTTTGGCACAAAAACAAGTCTAGGATAGTTGATGCTTGAAACCCTCAAGAAATAAAGCCCATTGCACCCTTAAAAAGCACTAAAAAACATGTTCTTCAGCCTCCCCCACTGACTTCAATGCGATTCTCAAAAATGGTGAAATTTCACAGTAATTGCCCTAGTTTTTGCTGAAATTTCACTAAAATAAACTGATGAGTTTATCCCTACTAAGGATGAGCCGAACACCCCCCTGTTCGGTTCGCAGCAGAACCAGCGAACAGACCTAAAGTTTGTGTGAACTTTAGAACCCTATTAAAGTCTATGGGACTCGAACGTTCAAAATCAAAAGTGCTAATTTTAAAGGCTAATATGCAAGTTATTGTCATAAAAAGTGTTTGGGGACCTGGGTCCTGCCCCAGGGGACATGTATCAATGCAAAAAAAAAAAAAAACGTTTAAAAACGGCTGTTTTTTCAGGAGAAGTGATTTTAATAATGCTTAAAGTGAAACAATAAAAGTGTAATATTCCTTTAAATTTCGTACCTGGGGGTGTGTATAGTATGCCTGTAAAGGGGCACATGTTTCCCGTGGGGTTCCCCCCAAATTCATTTATCAGGCCCTTCGGGTCTGGTATGGATATTAAGGGGAACCCTGGGTCAAATAAAAAAAAAAATGATGTGGGATTCCCCCTAAATATCCATACCAGACCCTTCAGGTCTGGTATGGATTTTAAGGGGAACTCCACGCCAAATAAAAAAAAAAATGGCGTGAGGGTCCCCCTCAAAATCCATACCAGACCCTTATCCGAGCATGCAACCTGGCAGGCCGCAGTAAAATAGGGGGGACAAGAGAGCGCCCCCTCCTGAACCGTACCAGGCCACATGCCCTCAACATTGGGAGGATGCTTTGGGGGTCTGTTGATGAGGAGAAGGGTCTCATCCCCACAACCCTTGCCCGGTGGTTGTGGGGCTCTGCGGGTGGGGGGCTTTAACAAGGGGACCCCCAGATCCCACCCCCCCTGTTTGAAATGGTAAGGGGGTACAAAAGTACCCCTACCATTTCACAAAGAAAGTGTAAAAAATTTTAAAAAAACACACAGACACCGTTGGGAAAAGTCCTTTATTAAAAAAAAAAAAAAAAAAAGATTCCAGCGGTGGTAATCCACTCTTGGTATCCAGCGATGGGTGGTCTCTTCTCCAGGGTTCAGCGATGGATGATCTCTTCTCTGATGTCCAATGCAGGGCATCCTGTCTCCATGGAGACACTGAGGAAATCCAGTCTTAGCAGAGGAGGACCGGTGCACTGGTCACCTGACCCCGCCCCCCTCTGACGCAACAGAAGGGGGAAAGTGGGGTTTCCCAAGTGACATACGGGTGACCTCACCCTCCTCTGATGTAACGGAAACCTGCGTTACATCAGAGGGGGGCAGGGTCACCCGTACATCACTGGGGAAGCCCAGGTTTTCCCTTGCGTCAGAGGGGGCGGGGTCACCCTTACATCACTGGGGAAGCCTGGGTTTCCCCAGTGACGCACGGGTGACCCCACCCCCCTCTGATGTAACGCAGGTTTCCGTTACATCAGAGGGGGGCGGGGTCACCCGTACGTCACTGGGGAAGCCCAGCTTTCCCCTTGTGTTGCGTCAGAGGGGGGCGGGGTCAGGTGACGAGTGCCCCGGTCCTCCTCTGCTAAGACGGGATTCCCTCGGTGTCTCCATGGAGACAGGATGCGCTGAGCTGTACACCGAAGAAGAGATCAGCATCGCTGGATAGCAAGACTGGATTACCACCGCTGGAATCTTTTTTTTATTTTTAATAAAGGACTTTTCCCCAACGGTGTCTGTGTGTTTTTTAACTATTTTTTACACTTTCTTTGTGAAATGGTAGGGGTACTTTTGGACCCCCTTACCATTTCAAACAGGGGGGATGGGATCTGGGGGTCCCCTTGTTAAAGGGGGCTTCCGGATTCTGATAAGCCTCCCACCCGCAGACCCCCACAACCACTGGGCAAGGGTTGTGTGGATTAGACCCTTCTCCTCATCAACATGGGGACATGGTTCTTTGAGGGGTCACAGACCCCCAAAGCATCCTCCCAATGTTGAGGGCATGTGGCCTGGTACAGTTCAGGAGGGGGGGCTGCTCTCTCGTCCCCCCTCTTTTCCTGGGGGCTGCCAGGTTGCGTGCTCGGATAAGGGTCTGATATGGATTTTGAGGGGGACCCCCCACGCCATTTTTTTTTTTATTTGACATGGAGTTCCCCTTAAAATCCATACCAGACCTGAAGGGTCTGGTATGGATATTTAGGGGGAACCCCACATCATTTTTTTTTTAAATTTAACCCCTAGGGTTCCCCTTAATATCCATACCAGACCTGAAGGGCCTGGTAATTGAATTTGGGGGAACCCCACACTTTTTTTTTTTTTAGCAATGACTTTCAATGTTCTCTGTTTTACGGGAGCTGACAATTCATTATAGCCGCGAGTGATTTTAAATAGCTTTTTTTCCTTCAAAAATGACACTTTGTGCAGGGACAGTTCTAAGCATGGGAAACATGCCCCCCTTTACAGGCATACTATACACACCCCCCCCAGGTACGAAATTTAAAGGAATATTACACTTTTATTGTTACACTTTAAGCATTATTAAAATCACTGCTCCTGAAAAAACTGCAGTTTTTAAAACTTTTTTTGCATTGATACATGTCCCCTGGGGCATGACCCAGGTCCCCAAACACTTTTTATGACAATAACTTGCATATAGCTTTTGAAAATTAGCACTTTAGATTTCTCCCATAGACTTTTACAGGGTGTTTGCGGCTTTTCGAATTTGCCGCGAACACCTCAAATTGTTTGCTGTTCGGTGAACAGGCGAACAGGCAATGTTCGAGTCGAACATGAGTTCAACTTGAACTCGAAGCTCATCCCTAATCCCTACATTTGAACACAAGCAAAGACCACATCAAGATCCTGTACATGGATAAATTCATTTGGATTGCCAATGTTATAAAATTGGATGTTTCCAGCAAACACCCAAAAACACTATCCACACTAAAAATGTCAGGCTTGAGTTTTTCCAGATACTCAGAGTGATGTAGGATTTACTCACCACGACATTATAAGAAAGACCCCGTTTGTAGTAGGGCTTCATGGACCCATAGTCCAAGTTAAGCGTAGCTGGTTGGGTTGTAACATATACGTAACGGGAATTTTTAACTTGAATTCCTATAGCAGATACAAATAAAATTTAGATCCTGTTTGGGAACATGAAATGTACTCACGCAGCAAAAAAGCTTCTGTGGATATTTATGTGATAGTTACCAGTTTCAGCTTCTGTCACTACAATGTCTAATTGCATGAACATTCCTGTCATTCCGATGAACTGTCTGGACATATCAATGGTACCCTTGAAGACACCATCAGGACCAAGCTGTGAGAAAAATAATATGTTGTACCGTATAGATATTAATCAAGAAAGTTCCCAAATTGAGGACAAAGCATGTTAAGAGTAATACATGGCGATAGAGGCTTCCCTCTTTTGAACAGATATATTGGCCTGCATTAGATGCCATAGAAAAAAAAATCTGGGTTGATTTAGGTTTATTTGGGATTGGATAGAGTGGGGAAGAGTGTTCAAACCTCAAATTTTTTTACTGCTCTGAGGCTCTACTGGGAAGATCAACCTGCACTTCCAATCCTGGTGACACATCCTGAAATCTTCCAATGAAGACATCTGTTCTGGGGAGAACTGGTGAATTTCCATTCATTTCCGGTTATATCTGTGGGACAGGCAGTAAAATCTTACCAATGGGACACAGACAAATTTAAAATGTTGAACCAGGAAAGTTTTAATTCGTAGATAGACATCCCCTGTGGTCAGCACTTGATTGATGCAAAATGTCAGGGAAAAACCCAACAAGCCAGTTGCACCTCTAAGAGCTATATAAGACTTGGGAATAATAAGAATAATAAGAATAATAAGATAGCGAGAATGACTTCTGCCAAGCTGTTATTGTCATGCTATTAACCACTTTCAGATCGGACCAATTTGCAGCCAAAGGACCAGGCCCCTTTTTGCGATTCGGCACTGCGCCGTTTTAACTGACAATTGCGCGGTCGTGCGACGTGGCTTCCAAACAAAATTGACGTCCTTTTTTTCCCACAAATAGAGCTTTCTTTTGGTGGTATTTGATCGCCCCTGCGGTTTTTATTTTATTATAAACAAAAAAGAGCGACAATTTGAAAAAAAACACATTCTTTTTTATTTTTTGCTATAATAAATATCCCCCAAAAATATATAAAAAACCTTTTTTTTCCTCAGTTTAGGCCGATACGTATTCTTCTACATATTTTTGGTAAAAAAGAATCGCAATAAGCGATTATTGATTGGTTTGCGCAGTTATAGCGTTTACAAGATAGAGGATAGTTTTATAGCATTTTTATTAATAATTTTTTTTTTTATTAGTAATGGTGGCGATCAGCGATTTTTATTGTGACTGCGACATTATGGCGGACACATCGGACATGTTTGACACATTTTTGGGACCATTGTCATTTATACAGCAATCAATGCTATTTAAAAGCATTGATTCCTGTGTAAATGACACTGGCAGTGAAGGGGTTAACCACTAGGTGGCAGTGTAGGGGTTAAGTATGCCTAGAGGTGTGTTTCTTACTGTGGGGTGGCGTGGCTGTCAGCTAGTGAATGCTGATCTCTGCTCCAATCACAGGGAGCAGAGATCGGCGTCACTAGTTGCTAGGCAGAACGGGGAGATGCTGTTTATTTCCGCATCTCCCCGTTCAGCCTTCCTGTGAGAGGATCGCGGGTGTCCCCGCGGCGATCGAGTCTGAGGGACCCGCGACCGGCCTCATGGGGGTCCCGACCATCGCGAGCGCGCGCCGCTCACGGCGCGTGCCCCATGGCACGGCGGCATCTTAAAGGGGACATACATGTACGCCCTCATGCCTGTCCGTGCCATTCTGTCGACGTATATCGTCGTGCGCCGGTCGGGAAGCGGTTAAGGAAGAGTGAACCAGCCTGCATTCAGTTTGCAAACACTTTTGTGAGCCCCCTATGGGGAGTGAATGTTGCTATTCAAATCTGGACAGTCACATAGCTAGTAAGCAAGGTATTGTCTAACAAAACCACATGGGAAGCTGGGTACTGCCATGGGGACGTGCACGGATGCCAGAAGTTTTATTATCTTCGATTTTTTTAAAATATTTTTATTACTATAATTTTTTTTAATATATTTAGTAGGATTATTTATTATAAAACTAGTACTACCATCATTAATATTACTAATAATAAAAGCAAAGGAAAAGGCCTTCAAAAACAAAGCTGAGGGGTCATTGTCAGCATTCCAACTTTACAAAGATTGCAATAAGAAAATGTAAGTGTGCAATCAGGGAGGAGGCCAAGATAGAACACGAATGACACACAGCGGAGGATAGTAAAAAAAAAACCCTCAAGACATTCTTTAAGTATATAAATAGTAAGAAAGGGAGGCCTGAACATATTGGCCCTATAAAGGATGAAGGGAACCTGATCACAAAAGACGGAGATGCTGAAGATTAACTCAGATTAACTTCAGATCCACACTATAGCCGAATGATGGCTAAAGCGCAGATCTGCTTTGCCGGGAGGACGTTTATTGACGTCCTCCCTTTGCAGGCTCACCACGCCCCCCCTGAGCGCTGTGATCACCCAAGTCAATGAGACTCTGATCACAGATCCGAGTAAGGGGCCGAACTCGGCCCCTTACCACGTGATCAGATGATCACGTGACGTAAACAAAAAATAGGTAATCTTTTTTTTCTCCTCATCAAATAAAGCCGATCACCGGCTTCTGTTTGCAGGGACATCAGTCCCCCTGACGGTGCCACAAATCAGTGCCCCCCCCCCCCATCAGTGCAGCTTTATCAGCACCCCCACAGAAAAAAAAAACAGAGGTGATCAAATACCACCAAAAGAAAGCTCTATTTGTGGGGGGAAAAAATGATAAAATTTAAATTTGGGTACAGTGTTGTATGACTGTGCAATTGTCATTCAAAGTGACAGCGCTAAAAGCTGAAAATTGGTCTAGGCAGGAGGGGGGTTTAGGTGCCCAGTAAGCAAATGGTTAATATAGTACAGTAACCAAGATGGTAATGGTCATTTTCATAGCAGGTCACAGGAAGAACCCTCATGGTTAATAGGGGAAAGAATTAGAAATAGACTTGAAAAAACATAACATAAATAAGTCACTGGGACCAGATGGCTTACACCCGAGGGTCCTTAAGGAACTCAGTCAGGTGACAGCCAGTTCATTGTTCCTAATTTTTGTGGGCAGTTTACTGACTGGAATGGTACCAGCTGATTGGAGAAAAGCCAACGTGACGCCAATATTTAAAAAAGGGCAAATATATATCCCTGGGAACTATACAGGCCAGTTAGCCTAACATCAATAGTCTGCAAGCTATTGGAGGGGATGATAAGGGACCATATACAAGATTTCAGTAATGGAACATTATCATTAGCAGTAATCTACATGGATTAATGAAAAATTGTTCTTGCCAAACCAATCTATTGACCTTCTATGAAGAAGTGAGCTGCCATCTAGATAGATAAAGGAAGGGCTGTGGATTTGGTGCTAAGGTGAAAAACCTCTTGTTGTGCAGCAGCCCCCCAGTTTTACATTACCTGAACCCTCCCTTTTTCGTGCCGGGGACAAGCACACCAGCTCCAGATAGTGTCTTGTGTCCTTATTGGCTAGATAGCAGCGCAGCCATTGGCTCCCGCTGCTGTCAATCAAATCCAATGACGCGGCCGAGTCCTGCTGTCTGTCAATAGACACAGCAGCAGGACACAGGAGCACGCTTGCACGGGTGTCCCGAAAGAGAGCGCATCTCCGACGGGGCACTCGAGAAGAGGAGGAGCCAGGAGGGGAGGATCGGGGCCCATTGTGCAAAACCAACTGCACAGGGGTGGCAAGTATGACATGTTTTTTTTGTTTTTAAAAGGCCGCAAACCTTTACAACCCCTTTAAATGATCCAACTTAAAAAGGTCAAATGAACATCATGGTGTGGATTTACTTGAAGAAACCTAGACTGTTCACTTTGCAAGGGAAGTTGCCCTTTGCAAAGGGGATTTCCCCAGAGCTTAGTGAATGAGCTGAAGCTCTGTTGACCATTATCCACTCACATGTAATCAAACATCAATTTTATTATTTTCCTTGCACATGGTCCATTACAAAGAAAAAAATTTCACCACATTCACTAAACTCATGAAAATTTCCTTGCAGAAGTGAACAGCCTATTTGGCTTTAGTAAATCAACCCCCCCCCCCCCCCCCATGTGTAAGGTTTACTCACCTCTCCTGTGATATTGGAGAAGGAGTCTCTTTTCTCTTTAAAGCAGTTCAGGCTTCTGCCGCACAAACCAGGCTGTTTACTAGACAACACCATGACTGTACCAGCCATTGGTTTGTCATATGTGTACCTGAGATGAAGAAATTAGCAGTTAAGAGACATTGCTACCAGTTCCTTATTGCCAATTATAAAAAGTCTAGGTATCTGTACGCTTGTTGTTTATGGGTTTGGTCCAATAGTGAACATGGCATGAACTTGTCCCATTTGCATAAAGGGTAAAGACACATTTGAATCTTAACTTTGTTGCTCCATGTGTTTTTATTTTGTTATGGTGCCACCAGTGGCGGCTCGTCCATAGGGGGTGCATGGACAACCCCTTTCAGGTTGTCACAAAAAATAAAAAAAATAAAAATAAAAAACACACAAAAAAAAGTCCTTACGTGCACTGTGTTCGGACGTCGGACACAGTGTGACGTCGGACACAGTGTGACGCCGGACACAGTGCACTTATGGGAAGCGCCACGTCTATGCAATCAGGAGACTGCAGATGCGGCGCTTCATTTGAGGGGTTTTATCCCGCCTTGCAGCACTTTCCGAAGCGCCAAGTAGCTTCCGCCCAGCGCTCATAGTATCTATTACTATGGCCGGGTGGTTTGACTGACATCTCAGTTTGATGTCACTTCCTGTTTTCTCTCTCCTATTGCGCCCGGGAGAGAGGAAACAGGAAGTATGAAAGGAGTGGGCCTCTCCATCGTCGCTGTGGAAGGAAACACTGCTGGAGAGGACAACACACAGCAAGGTAAGTACTGCTGTGCCCCCAAGGAGAACAGGGGGGGTGAGGGAGGGTTTGATGTGGCACAGGCAGGCTGCATGTGGTGGGACACAGGCTGCATGTAAGGAGGGACTCCGCTGGGGGCACCTGATGTAAGGACAGACTCCGCCAGGGACACCTGATGGCATCTGGTGGCAGGCGACATGGCTAGTGACACACTCAGGGCTCCCACTGATTCTGCATTATGGTGAATGATTTTATTTTATATTACAATTTAATAAAAAATAATGCGCTTCAATCACCTGGACACCATAAACATGCTAACACCAGGTGTTTGGAATATCTTTATCTGCTGATTGTTAAACTTTCTAGAATACACATTTTTATTGTTGTGTTTTATTGTTGTGAAGGATCTGGGTCCGCTGTCCCTCCATCCCTCTCTCCATCCCTCATTCATCTCAGACGCCAACCACACCTCCTTAGAGCCACGCCCACTATTTTGGTTAAACCACACCCATTTTCACCAAGCGGGAGGGGCAAAAAAGGGCAGGGCCCTAAAACTTCACCAGCCACCACCCTATCAGATGTCAACTCTGGTGGGGAATTTATCTTGCCTTGAACACATTTGAGGTTTATTTTAAAACAGACAAGATATCCAACACTTAGCAATGCGGTGCAAGTGACAAGGACAAAATATACAGTGCCTAATTATATACCATTTGAAAGAACAAACTGGAGCTATACGCTCATGTAGGCAATATACATGTATTAAATACAAACTTATCATGATAAACAATTGCATAGAACTTTCAACACTCAAGGCCAGCTGTATGGTCAGTCACACTTGATACAAAAACATTGTTGCTTAACCACTTGACCTCTGGAATATTTACCCTCCTTCATAACCAGGCAATTCTTTGCTTTCGGCACTGCGTTACTTTAATTGCCATGCTGGTCATTTTTTTTTTTCACACCAATAGAGCTCTTTTGGTGGCATTTAATCACCACTGTTTTTTTTTTTTAGTTCACACAAAAAATAAACTCCTTTCTGCTATAAAAACATATCCAGTGGGACTGCGATATTGCAGTGGACATTCTGATACTGACGCTTGACACTGTGGGAACCAGTGACGGTGCAAATTTTTAGCACTGATCACTATTGACACTGGCCAGGAAGGGGTTAAACATTGAGCGTGATCAAAAGGGTTAAAGGTTTAAATGTGTGCCTAGCCAGTGTTTTTATATAAACAAAGAAACGGCGCTGGAATAGACGTGTGCAATATTTGAACGAGAAAAAGAAAACACAAAAAATGTGCAGCTGCTGATAAGAAAGTGCTATAACCTTCAGAAAATGCTCAAACCAATAAAACAGCGCTGGCAAACAAAAATTGTGACAAAATAATAAACGATCCCACAAAATTGACAAACATCAATAATGTGTGTGAAGTGGTTACATGTCTGACACAAACCAATCCCATAAAAAATAATAAACTAGCATCAAATAATATGTGTGATAAATTATTACATAAGTGACATGATTGAATAATAACCATAAAATTATTTCATAGATACCAAAATTGAATAAGTGATAAACCACAACCTAAATGTGGTAAGAAAATATATAAATAAAAATGAATGTGAGTAAGTCCAGTTATTGTCCCAAAAAACCAAGAACCAAAATAAATGTACATATGAGCTCCTTCTTGGAATAGACTCACCGGGCTAGCAGACAGACAGAGCAGCAAAGCAGAGGGCAGATATGCAGACAAACTGTGGTTCGGCAAGTAGGCACAAAAGCAGAGCTGAATAAACAAGCCAGTGGGATGAGAGGATCCAGGGAGCGATGCATGCACACAAGGCACAGTGATGTTCTTGGAGATATTGTACCGATAATAGAAGAGAGCAAATTTTAAAGTGTTGTAGAAGGATTTTTAAAATGCGCGCTCTGCGCTACTTACAGGATGCATAAAGGAAGGCAAACTTCTCAGATACTTCCGCGGTTGCAGCTGGTTTAGCGTGCGCTCCACGGGAACAGGAAGTGGCGTCAGTGGTTAGATCCTTGGCCGGAAATTACGTCGACGCGTTTCGCCCCTCCTCCAGGGCGTCATCAAAAGACATCACTTCCGGCCAAAGGGATGTGATATTTATACTAGATGGAGAGCAGAAAACCCCTCCTTTTAACAGGTGTAGCTAGATGGAGAGCAGAAAACCCCTCCTTTTAACAGGTGGAGCTAAACGCCAAAACATGATCAGAGGGGATAAGATCACTTATTGTCCTGCATGATCATCATATGAGTTTGCATAAAGCCTTTAATAAGCTGGCGATAAAAAAAAAGGGGGGTAAACCCCGACAATTACAATGTACAGTAAAAACAAATAACACATAGTGTATACAATATATAATATGCCGTAAATAAGCAAAATTGTTAAAAAATATATATATAAAATGTAATTAGAATTACATATATATAAGAACATAATCCCAGGATTAGGAATTTGAACTTGCAGTATAATATATTATCCCTTAAAAACTTATTTTAAAATGAAAATTGAAATTAAAGTAATTGATTTGTCCCAAAAGTTTGGAAATCCCTCTCCCGGACATTAACTGAAAAAATAATTAAAAATAAATAATATAAAAAAATATATATAAATAAAATAAAATTAAATTAAAATAAAATAAAATAAAAAATAAAAAATAAAATAAAATAAAAATGAAATGAAAATAAAAATAAAATTAAATTAAAAAAATATAAAAATAAAAATAAAATTAAAATAGAAATAGGAATGAAAGTAAAATAAAAATGAAAAAGAAAGTAAAAAATAATAATAAGAAAAATAAATAATAAATAAAATATAAAAATAAAAATAGAAATAAAAATAAAAATAAAAATAAAAAAATATAAATAAAAAATAAAAAATAAAAAAAATAAAAAATAATAAAACAAAACTGAAATGCCCAAATAGGGAGGGACCAAACTACCAGTTGGACAAAAAGCAATTTAAATCCAAATCAATATTGATACCCAAAGGACTTAAAGTCCGCAGTCTATGGATCCATTGTGTCTCGTTCTGGGAAATTGAACGTTTTAGGTTAGAACCTCTCCAGTGCTTTTCCACCTTGTCAATTCCACAGAACGTCAAGACACTAGGATCTCGATCATGGAACATTCTGAAATGGTTGGAGAGGCTGTGGTGTTTGTATCCTTTCCTAATTCTGTTAACATGCTCCCTCAACCTCACCCCCAGTGGTCTAGTGGTTCTCCCCACATATTGGAGCCCACAGGGGCAGGCAAGCAAATATGTCACGTGCGTGGTCCCACACGTGATAAACTTTTTGATCTCATAAGACTTTCCAGTAGAAAAAGAGCTAAACTGCATGATTTTTCTTTTCCTGAATTTTGATGTTCTACACATCATGCATCTCCCACAGCTGTAAAAACCTGTCTGGTCCAAAAAGGTGAACAATTTTTTTGGGGGGTTCACAACATTATGTGCCAATTGCAGTCTCAGGGTGGGAGGCTTGGTGTAAATAAAATTAGGCCGACTGGGTAATACCGATTTTTAGCTCTTTGTCTTCCATTAAATGAGGCCAGTGTTTTTTTATAATTTTCTCAAATTCTTTATACTGGCGATTATATCCAGTTAAAAAAGCTGTGCCAAAATCTTGTTGCTTTTTAGGTTTCTTCCTAAATAAATCATCTCTATTCATTTCTCCAATATCCTCTTTAATCCGCTTGAGATCTTCCAGATTGTATCCTTTATCTTGAAACCGCTCTAGGATCAGGTTCGCCTGTGAGTTGTAATCTTCTTTCTTGTTACAATTTCTCCTGACCCTGAGCATTTGGCTTTTAGGAATTCCGCCTAGCCACCTGGGATGGTGGCAACTGGTAAGTGGAATGTATCCATTCCTATCTACATCTTTAAAAAATGTGCGTGTGAACAATTTATTTCCTTCCTTAAAGATTGAAATGCCAAACGGATTATTACTCATTCCATCCAGGAAAAATTTAAAAGATTCTTGCGATCCTGCCCAAATAACTATGATGTCATCTATATATCGTTTATATAGTTTCAGCTGTGGGATGTTTAGACTATAAATGGCCTCCTTTTCCCAGAAGCTCATGAAAAGATTGGCAACCGATGGGGCATATTTAGCCCCCATCGCGACGCCCTTCTTTTGTCTAAAAAATTCTTTTTCATGCCAGAAAAAATTATGACTCATAGCCAGATCTAAGGTTTGCAGAATGAATGTTTTTTGTTTTTTTTAATATTAAGATTTCCCAATGCCCAATCAACGGCCTGTAGGGCATGGGCTTGCTGGATATTGGTGTAAAGAGAATTTACGTCTATACTTGCTAGAATACAGTTCTCATCCACGGTCATTGGCCTAATAAGCTGTATTAAATCCTTGCTATCCTTGAGATATGCAGGGCATTGGGTGGTGAGTGGCTGTAAAAAATAATCCAAATATTCACCAATTCTGGAGAACAAAGATTCAATTCCACTTATTATTGGTCGCCCAGGCGGCTTCAGTGGATTTTTATGTAATTTTGGTAGCTGATATATCACTGGAACTCTAGGAGCATCTGGGATCAAATATCGTGCTTCTTTTTTCTTCAAGATGCCATCAGTTGTTGCTTTCTTTATTAATTTCTTCAGTTTATCTTTAAACTTCTTAGTGGGGTTTCCTTTTAGTTTTTCGTAGGTATCTTGGTCTCCAACCAATCTATTGAGCTCATCTAGGTAATCATTTTTGTTGAGTATTACTACTCCACCGCCCTTGTCGGCTGACCTAATTACTATGTTCTTGTTCTTTTCCAATAGCTCCAACCCATTTTCCAAATCTTTTTTCCGTCTATTAGGTCGTAAGGTGAGCTTCTCTAAGTCCTGTTCGACCAACGACTTGAAAGCTCCCACAAAATGATTATTGGAAATTTGGGGATTGAAGGTGGAATTATTTTTCAAAGAACTGTGTAAATAGACCTCAGAACATGGTTCTACTGGTGGCTTGTTTTTGGCATAAAATTTTTTAATATTGATTTTCCTAATAAATTTTTGAAAATCGATAAAAACATCGAATTTGTTCAAATTCCTATCCATAGCAAATTTTAGACCGAGGTCTAAACCTTTTAATTCATCTTTCGTGAAGGTGGCATCACTGAGATTAAAAATTCCTTCCATTAGGTTTCTCTTTTTCGCTTGCTTTTTACCTCCTCTGCATCCTCTAATTCTTCTATTCTTCCTTCTTCTCCTAACATCTGGGGGGCCATAGGGTGCCAGGGGATCCATTCCTCCTCCTTCCTGTTCGGTTGGCTGGGATTGTGCTTCCCCCGACCTCTGGGTGTCCCACCACCCCTCCCCCTCTGCGAAGGTGGTCCTCCAGATCCTCTCCTCTGAAAATCCCCTCTTGTGTTATTGGGGTACCATCCTCGTCCCCTATTTGGTGGTGGCCCATAGCCGGGTTGATTTGTAGGCCAAGGCTGACCACCATAATTACCTCCTCCTCTATGGTCATGTCCTCTCCAATTGGAGGGAGGAAAATAGTTAGATTGTCCCTGGGGCCAAGATTGGCCACTGGAGTTACTTCCTCTAGTGTCATGGCCTCTCTGAGGGATTCCAATGACTACAAAACTCATAAGGTCTACAAATGGCAAGAGGTGGCTGAAGGATCTAGTAATTCTGCTAGAAATCCAGCAGCAATCCCAGAACAAATGCTGGATAATACTAGAATCCCAAAAACTCCGGTGAGAAGATATGATGGTTCCTTTAGAGATGATGAGAGAGGCAGTCACCAATATAGGGACCATCATGTTTCTATGACACCCCAATATGGAGTTTCCACCCACAATCGATATGAACCCCTGGTGTATGAATATGGTTATACATCCAACAGAGGATCTCATGGTCAGAGAGGCCATGACACTAGAGGAAGTAACTCCAGTGGCCAATCTTGGCCCCAGGGACAATCTAACTATTTTCCTCCCTCCAATTGGAGAGGACATGACCATAGAGGAGGAGGTAATTATGGTGGTCAGCCTTGGCCTACAAATCAACCCGGCTATGGGCCACCACCAAATAGGGGACGAGGATGGTACCCCAATAACACAAGAGGGGATTTTCAGAGGAGAGGATCTGGAGGACCACCTTCGCAGAGGGGGAGGGGTGGTGGGACACCCAGAGGTCGGGGGAAGCACAATCCCAGCCAACCGAACAGGAAGGAGGAGGAATGGATCCCCTGGCACCCTATGGCCCCCCAGATTTTAGGAGAAGAAGGAAGAATAGAAGAATTAGAGGATGCAGAGGACGTAAAAAGCAAGCGAAAAAGAGAAACCTAATGGAAGGAATTTTTAATCTCAGTGATGCCACCTTCACGAAAGATGAATTAAAAGTTTTAGACCTCGGTCTAAAATTTGCTATGGATAGGAATTTGAACAAATTCGATGTTTTTATCGATTTTCAAAAATTTATTAGGAAAATCAATATTAAAAAATTTTATGCCAAAAACAAGCCACCAGTAGAACCATGTTCTGAGGTCTATTTACACAGTTCTTTGAAAAATAATTCCACCTTCAATCCCCAAATTTCCAATAATCATTTTGTGGGAGCTTTCAAGTCGTTGGTCGAACAGGACTTAGAGAAGCTCACCTTACGACCTAATAGACGGAAAAAAGATTTGGAAAATGGGTTGGAGCTATTGGAAAAGAACAAGAACATAGTAATTAGGTCAGCCGACAAGGGCGGTGGAGTAGTAATACTCAACAAAAATGATTACCTAGATGAGCTCAATAGATTGGTTGGAGACCAAGATACCTACGAAAAACTAAAAGGAAACCCCACTAAGAAGTTTAAAGATAAACTGAAGAAATTAATAAAGAAAGCAACAACTGATGGCATCTTGAAGAAAAAAGAAGCACGATATTTGATCCCAGATGCTCCTAGAGTTCCAGTGATATATCAGCTACCAAAATTACATAAAAATCCACTGAAGCCGCCTGGGCGACCAATAATAAGTGGAATTGAATCTTTGTTCTCCAGAATTGGTGAATATTTGGATTATTTTTTACAGCCACTCACCACCCAATGCCCTGCATATCTCAAGGATAGCAAGGATTTAATACAGCTTATTAGGCCAATGACCGTGGATGAGAACTGTATTCTAGCAAGTATAGACGTAAATTCTCTTTACACCAATATCCAGCAAGCCCATGCCCTACAGGCCGTTGATTGGGCATTGGGAAATCTTAATATTAAAAAAAACAAAAAACATTCATTCTGCAAACCTTAGATCTGGCTATGAGTCATAATTTTTTCTGGCATGAAAAAGAATTTTTTAGACAAAAGAAGGGCGTCGCGATGGGGGCTAAATATGCCCCATCGGTTGCCAATCTTTTCATGAGCTTCTGGGAAAAGGAGGCCATTTATAGTCTAAACATCCCACAGCTGAAACTATATAAACGATATATAGATGACATCATAGTTATTTGGGCAGGATCGCAAGAATCTTTTAAATTTTTCCTGGATGGAATGAGTAATAATCCGTTTGGCATTTCAATCTTTAAGGAAGGAAATAAATTGTTCACACGCACATTTTTTAAAGATGTAGATAGGAATGGATACATTCCACTTACCAGTTGCCACCATCCCAGGTGGCTAGGCGGAATTCCTAAAAGCCAAATGCTCAGGGTCAGGAGAAATTGTAACAAGAAAGAAGATTACAACTCACAGGCGAACCTGATCCTAGAGCGGTTTCAAGATAAAGGATACAATCTGGAAGATCTCAAGCGGATTAAAGAGGATATTGGAGAAATGAATAGAGATGATTTATTTAGGAAGAAACCTAAAAAGCAACAAGATTTTGGCACAGCTTTTTTAACTGGATATAATCGCCAGTATAAAGAATTTGAGAAAATTATAAAAAAACACTGGCCTCATTTAATGGAAGACAAAGAGCTAAAATCGGTATTACCCAGTCGGCCTAATTTTATTTACACCAAGCCTCCCACCCTGAGACTGCAATTGGCACATAATGTTGTGAACCCCCCAAAAAAATTGTTCACCTTTTTGGACCAGACAGGTTTTTACAGCTGTGGGAGATGCATGATGTGTAGAACATCAAAATTCAGGAAAAGAAAAATCATGCAGTTTAGCTCTTTTTCTACTGGAAAGTCTTATGAGATCAAAAAGTTTATCACGTGTGGGACTCCAATATGTGGGGAGAACCACTAGACCACTGGGGGTGAGGTTGAGGGAGCATGTTAACAGAATTAGGAAAGGATACAAACACCACAGCCTCTCCAACCATTTCAGAATGTTCCATGATCGAGATCCTAGTGTCTTGACGTTCTGTGGAATTGACAAGGTGGAAAAGCACTGGAGAGGTTCTAACCTAAAACGTTCAATTTCCCAGAACGAGACACAATGGATCCATAGACTGCGGACTTTAAGTCCTTTGGGTATCAATATTGATTTGGATTTAAATTGCTTTTTGTCCAACTGGTAGTTTGGTCCCTCCCTATTTGGGCATTTCAGTTTTGTTTTATTATTTTTTATTTTTTTTATTTTTTATTTTTTATTTATATTTTTTTATTTTTATTTTTATTTTTATTTCTATTTTTATTTTTATATTTTTTATTTATTATTTATTTTTCTTATTATTATTTTTTACTTTCTTTTTCATTTTTATTTTACTTTCATTCCTATTTCTATTTTAATTTTATTTTTATTTTTATATTTTTTTAATTTAATTTTATTTTTATTTTCATTTCATTTTTATTTTATTTTATTTTTTATTTTTTATTTTATTTTATTTTAATTTTATTTTATTTTATTTATATTTTTTTTATATTATTTATTTTTAATTATTTTTTCAGTTAATGTCCGGGAGAGGGATTTCCAAACTTTTGGGACAAATCAATTACTTTAATTTCAATTTTCATTTTAAAATAAGTTTTTAAGGGATAATATATTATACTGCAAATTCAAATTCCTAATCCTGGGATTATGTTCTTATATATATGTAATTCTAATTACATTTTATATATATATTTTTTTAACAATTTTGCTTATTTACGGCATATTATATATTGTATACACTATGTGTTATTTGTTTTTACTGTACATTGTAATTGTCGGGGTTTACCCCCCTTTTTTTTTATCGCCAGCTTATTAAAGGCTTTATGCAAACTCATATGATGATCATGCAGGACAATAAGTGATCTTATCCCCTCTGATCATGTTTTGGCGTTTAGCTCCACCTGTTAAAAGGAGGGGTTTTCTGCTCTCCATCTAGCTACACCTGTTAAAAGGAGGGGTTTTCTGCTCTCCATCTAGTATAAATATCACATCCCTTTGGCCGGAAGTGATGTCTTTTGATGACGCCCTGGAGGAGGGGCGAAACGCGTTGACGTAATTTCCGGCCAAGGATCTAACCACTGACGCCACTTCCTGTTCCCGTGGAGCGCACGCTAAACCAGCTGCAACCGCGGAAGTATCTGAGAAGTTTGCCTTCCTTTATGCATCCTGTAAGTAGCGCAGAGCGCGCATTTTAAAAATCCTTCTACAACACTTTAAAATTTGCTCTCTTCTATTATCGGTACAATATCTCCAAGAACATCACTGTGCCTTGTGTGCATGCATCGCTCCCTGGATCCTCTCATCCCACTGGCTTGTTTATTCAGCTCTGCTTTTGTGCCTACTTGCCGAACCACAGTTTGTCTGCATATCTGCCCTCTGCTTTGCTGCTCTGTCTGTCTGCTAGCCCGGTGAGTCTATTCCAAGAAGGAGCTCATATGTACATTTATTTTGGTTCTTGTTTTTTTGGGACAATAACTGGACTTACTCACATTCATTTTTATTTATATATTTTCTTACCACATTTAGGTTGTGGTTTATCACTTATTCAATTTTGGTATCTATGAAATAATTTTATGGTTATTATTCAATCATGTCACTTATGTAATAATTTATCACACATATTATTTGATGCTAGTTTATTATTTTTTATGGGATTGGTTTGTGTCAGACATGTAACCACTTCACACACATTATTGATGTTTGTCAATTTTGTGGGATCATTTATTATTTTGTCACAATTTTTGTTTGCCAGCGCTGTTTTATTGGTTTTAGCCAGTGTTTTGGCGTTTACTATGTGGTGTTTTAGTAAGCAATGAATTTTCTTTTCCTGCTTTGCAGGAGAAAAAAATCCATCACTTTCCTGCTGACAGGAGAGTTCTGCTCCTGTTCCTCTAACAAGCCATGACGCAAAACTAGTTGGGAGGGGCCACAAATTTGCAAGGTCTTTCACGCCTGCTGATGCCGGCCGTCAGTGAGGCTCCATGTGGTTTGAGTGCTTTTTATTATCCCGTATAGGGTGAATACCTTGTGTTTTTAAGGATAGACATATATTAGCAGTATTCACGCTATATACAGCCTATGTTACTTTTCCTCTATGGCAGCTGTCTGAGTTGGATCCAAAGTTGTTGCGTTGGTATTGGGTGAATATCATAGGTTTAAACCCAGTGGACCATACTTATCCCATTTGGAGGCACCCGGAGGGGTCCATTATTCCTCATGTGTATTTGATCTCCATAATTGGGTATCACAACCATCTGGTAAGAGGCTTGATTATGGTGGAGGGAACGTGTGAATGGTGGAATTCCTTAACAATTCATGTGGTTTACCACCCGGTGGGATTTATCATCTTTAGAAGAATTAGATGCACCTAAATCACACCCCTGTCCTGCCCAGACCTAACCACTTCCATCTACAACAACACGCTGTCATCCTCCCTAGACGTACTTGCTCCTCTTTCTACACGCAGAACCAGGCCCCATCTGCCACAACCCTGGCAAACAGACACCAGAAGTCTCAAGAGACACAGACGTGGTCTTGAACAAACATGGCGTAAATCTAAATCCCTGCAAGACTTTACCATCTACAAATCTGCCCTTCTCAAATACAACTCCTGCTTCCACACTGTTAAACCTACTACAACACTCATCAAAACCCTCTCATCCAAACCTTGTCAACTCTTTTCTACCGTTAATTCCTTACTTCACCTCCACTCACCAACTTACCGCTCAGATTGCCAACCATTTCAAAAGTGACACAATTCACAAGAAGATATCCAGCATTCAACTTTCTCCCTTACCCAACACATCAGGTCCAACACCACACCCAATACTCTCCTCCTTCTGTCCAGTTACCACTGATGAAGTTTATAAACTCCTCTCCGTGGCCACCTCACCACCTGTCCCCTGGACCCTGTCCCCTCATAATTACTGCTACCACCTTCCCACTCTATCCTAAAGTCCCTAACCCACATTTCAACCTCTCCCCCGACACCGTTCCTTCCCTGCTCAAACATGCACTGGTTACCCTCATACTTAAAAAACCCTCACTAGACCCCACCTGTTTGAATAACTTAAGACACATATCCCTGCTCTCATTTGCCTCCAAGCTCATCGAACGCCCTGTCCATGACCGAATGATTCGCTACCTCACGGACAACCATCTTCTCGACCCCCTACAATCTGTCTTCTGTCCACAATTGTAGCACCCTCTACCAATAGGTAAGTTCTAGTAATGGGATTTTTACTAGGAAACTGTCAGCACAGGCAAATTTAGGCAGGTTTATGCTGCAAGCTAGGCCTGTTTGTTTTGATCAGGGGGCTGGGAGTGGTCAGAGTAGCAGTGGGTGTGGCCACCTGTGCTCTGGTTCTGATCCATTACATTGTAATGGATGTGGAATACCTGGAAGAAATAGTCTGTGGGAGTTAAGCAGAGGAGGAGCAACAGTCTCCATGGTGATGCAGGAGGAAATATCATAGCCATAAATACATGCACATCATTTCTTCTGGCTCCAATTATGTGCCAACTTTTTCGACCTTAATATATGATAATAATCTATCCTATGGGCATCCCATATACCCTTTTCCCCAACCAAGTTGTACCCCCCTTCCAAACAAAACCAGCAAAAGACTGTTCATTGTCTCTGCAAGTGATGTATGGGAGTCTTGCAGTGGGGTGATTTGGTGGATGTCTGCTGCCTTCGACACAGTTGACCACCTGCTCCTCAGCAAACTACAATCCCTTGGCCTCTCTGATTTTGCTTCATCCTGGTTCTCCTCCTACTTATCTCAGTGCACTTTCAGTGTCACTTACAACTACATCTCCTCTGTTCCCCTTCCTCTGTTGGGGTACCCCAAGGACAGAGCCCAGGGCCGATCCGTCATGGGGTGCATGGGGTGGGGGCGCCACAGAGGTGGGGGCGCTGGAGCGACAGAGTGCTCCCCTCCCGCCTCCTTCTCTCCTTGTCCGTAGGCGGCTCTCTCCGCCTGTTACCGCGGCTGCACACTGTCCTCTCCAGCTGCCGCCTGGGTGGTTTTAATTAGCCTAGTGGTGGGGGGTGGTTTGTCTAGGGGGGGTCTATACAAATGTGGGGGGGGGGTGGTTTGTCCTGGTGGGGTTTATACTAATGTGGGGGGGTGGTTTGTCCTGGAGGGTCTATACTAATGTAGGAGGGTGGTTTGTCCTGGGGGGGTCTATACTAATGTGGGGGGGTTTGTCCTGGGGGGTCTATACTAATGTGGGGGGGTTTGTCCTGGGGGGGTCTATACTAATGTAGGGGGGGTCGTTTGTCCTGGGGGGTCTAAACTAATGTGGGGGGGGTTTTGTCCTGGGGGGTCTATACTAATGTAGGGGGGCTGGTATGTCCTGGGGGGTCTATACTAATGTGGGGGGCGTTTGTCCTGGGGGGTCTACACTAATGTGGGGGGGTTTGTCCTGGGGGGGTCCATACTAATGTGGGTAGGGTGGTTTGTCCTGGGGGGGTCTATACTAATGTGGGGGGGTTCGTCCTGGGGGTCTATACTAATGTGGGGGGGGTCGTCCTGGGGGGGTCTATACTAATGTGGGGGGGTTTGTCCTGGGGGGGTCTATACTGTTAAAGCTGAATTTCTAGCTTAGTTAAAATCATTATAGATATAAAAATGATAAAGTGAATAACGCAATTAAACCTTTGTCTGTATAAGTATATAAACGTACGATAACCGTGCGAACAGGATAAACAATTACAATTTATTTATATGTCCAGAAAAATAATAAAGAAACATTTCAGATTACCCAACATAGTATAGAGATGTTATAAATGCCATGTTGCCAGTGTTTACAAAGATAGTTCTTAGGAGATATTTAAGGCCACATAATGGTTTACAACTAATATACACTGACCAACAAGGTTATCCAAAACATATTAAAGTCCTAGGGGAAAGAGGGGGAGAGAGAGGGGGAGAGAGAGGGGGAGAGAGAGGGGGAGAGAGAGGATACATTACATAATAACTCACATGTCCATAGCATCAGGCTAAGAGGGCGCTCCCAGCATCAACCCTTGGTATTTATGTTGTTCCAATAACCCACTCCTACCAAACAAACACCTCATTGGTTCAGAAGTGCATTGCCTGATTGGTTCCCTGCAGCCTAATGTTAGTTGGTTGAGTTGCCTAGGCAACGAAGCATGCTTCCCACACTAGCCTTAATGAGTTACACCCCTCAGCCCTCTTTTGATAGAACATACATTAGCATATCAAAAGGTGAGCTACTAGGCAGATACCAGACTCCTCTTACTTAATGTTCTAATAAACCATACACATACACATCCGATGGGACATGGCAATCCAATTCCATTTTAAATATTCAAACTCTCCACCACAGTTCCCCCTGAAGTTCATTCTTGAACTTAAGTAGTCCTTCAATGATTTTGTACCCACCCACAACAGCCCAGAAGTCCCAACCCTTCCCCACCACCACCACGGCCTCCTCTTCCTTTCTTGAACACGCCGGAGCTCCTCAAGGTAGGCTTAAGACAGGAAACAAATCCAGGTGCCCTTGAGGCTTCACATCTAAACCATGAGTGTCTGTACTGCAATGTTTCATCGCCCCTCTGCCTTGGAAGAGCGGAACTCCAACATTGATGGCGGGATCCTGGCATATCTAGTCCTGTAACTTGGTGAGACCGTGTAATGGTTTCTCTGCTTGGATCGGACCGCGAGACAGCACTTTTCAGCATGGTGAAGAACAGTTCAGGGTAGTCTTACTTGTCACATTTGTCTCAAGAAATGGCTTAATTGTCTTCAGGTGGTGGTTGGGCGGGCCTCCAGACCGTCGTGTATGAATACATAAAACAAACAAAAAGGAGAATGTCAGTGTACAGATATTGGAGGAATGCCAGACAGGAGCAACGGTCATCAAGACTTAATACTTATAAGGGGTGCAATGGGGATGAGTAAAGTGGGCTCCCACAGGGAACGGAGTCCAAGCAACAGACAGTATCATCCATGGCCCTTGATGGTAGGGATAGTCAACACTGCCTGTTATTGCAAGGTCCCGGGGTCCACCACACTTGCTCACGGGGCTCAGGTTAAAGCAGTAGGTAGACTAAGGGGGTAGCATTACATTAAGACATAAAAACACGGGATGTCCAGGGATACTTTTGGTTCAAAAATATGGTACACTACTGGCGGGCAGGGAAAATCCTTTTAAACAGATACATTATCTTGAGAAGATGGATGATGAAAACCCAGAGAAAAAATTAGAATGAAGCAAAAGAAACGGAAGAGAGGTGAGTGATGAAAATGAACGGAAATGTTGGAATTAATAATGGAAGGGGAAGAAAAAAACCTACAGATTTAATGCTACTCCAACCAAGACGGTTAAAGAGCATTGAATCTGGGTTAGACAAAAAACAAATATAATGGTTGGAAAGAACTAAAAATAAATAAAAAATAAAAATGAAAAATAAAAAAATAGCACCAAAAAAAATCATAATAAAAAAATCAAAAACAAAATATAGTTTCTAAAAGAAAAATTCTCCCATACTAGCAATTAGCAGTATTTTTTCCAGGTCAGGTACACAGATATTACTAATGAGGGGGAGGAAAAAAAAAAATAAAATAAAATAAATAAAAATGATCAAAACCTTTTTTGGAATTTAGGTAAAACCTGACCGCATCTTATTACTATAAATTGAAAAAAAAAGGCTTATCCCTAGAACAAAAAAAACAAAAAGCAAAAATATAGTTCTAGGGTCCTCTTTTAAATGCACACAATCCCCTACGTTGGTCTCTAATAGTTACCCAAATTAGGACGGCAACAGGGTGGAGTTTACTAAAGCTGTGGCCCCAAGACTGTACCTGAATTAACTTTTCCCACTAAGAAACTCAACATTAGAGATATCTGGATTGACCTCTTTTGATCTTGAGATCACCCAAATCGTCCACTTCACTCCTCCCATGTTCAACATTAGGACCGCTCTGGAACTCCTCCACCCCAATATGTCCAGCCAGCCCCTACCCTGACCACCACTAGGTGATCCCTAGAAACTCTTTTAATGTTACCTCAGCTAGCTCCATATCAGATAATTCCCAACCGCTATTATTTTGCACCACTCTCCTCTCCTTGGATCATAAACCCCTGAGTAGGGCCCTTCTATTCACGCCCTACACAAACTGTTGTCATTATCAGATCCTGTTGCACAAACCACCCAACTACCAAATTTTTAACTCCTCCCCGAACCCCAACAGAAGTTTCAGTAGGTGTAAGGGGAGGTCAGGTTTTCCATAAAAACCTTCCTTCAGGGGTGATTGGGGTACAACCCGGGGTTCCTGCTATATCCATGCCAAGGGCAAGAGGAGATGTACAATAGACTCCCCGAGGTAGTGTACCCTGCTGATTACCATTTAACCTGATGCTGAAAACAGTGCATCATTAGACATGTGATACCAGCACCAGTACCCTGGTAACTTTGTTTAGGACCAGTTGGGACACTACCCCTCCTGTGCCAGCATTGTTGCCTTTTCCCATAGCACAACACCTTCCTTTCTCCAGCACTCATTCGTACCAGTCATCTGAGGCTGTCCGGACTCAAACCATCAGAACAAGATGGACTGCAGGGTGTAACCCAGTAGAGTCTGTTAAAGGCTAGTACCCAGATTGACCGAGATATCTGCACAATGCTCCATCCCTGTCATTAGGGATGAGACCAGTGCAAGTTAGATTTTGATGATCCTGGAACTGAGTCATATACCAATCTATTATGATTCATAGGCAACCTGGATACTACCCTCACCTACCCGGTGCCCCCCCTCCAGCTCCAACGGCAGTCTCCATTAAGCCTCTCTTTATCCTAAGTATGGGAAATAGTCTGAAAACCCGTATTGAAAACCACCTGCCAACAGGTACACTCGATTCTTTATAGAGGCTGCACACCTTCTCCCTCCTTTATCAATTCGGTAATCAGACCATGTTATCCTTCACCCATACAAAATTAACTGCCTATACTATTCAGACAGGACTCACATGAATGACAGGGGCATAGCATCACTGGGGCACTGGGCTTCCTGGCCTGCAGGACACAGATTAACTGGGGAGAATACGACATGCCTATACATCCGGCACAACTTTTTCTCCAGACTCAACCAAAACTATACAATACGAGGCCAGACCTATACACTTTCAACTTGTATGCAATCCGGCAGGCCCTCGTACTTCACCTCTGCAGATAAATCTAAACAAAATTGAAAAAAAAAAAAAAATAAGATAAAAATTGCATAATGTGTATCCAGTTCGAGAAACTTCTGTTACTAAACACCACTGACCAAAGGGCAAAGAAGAATCCCTTGCAGCACTGAGAACGCTGAACAGTCGGGGGTACAATTCGAGCCAACCTGTGTGCTTTGAAACCCCCCAGATATTAGCGACAGATATGCCACAGACACATTAGACAATTCATAACACATCGTCACGTAAACATAGTGACACTGGACAGGATGTGGGTTGAATCTTTACTTGGGGACAAAGGTTGCTTAAGGGACATTAACATACCTTAGCCTGAGGCAATGAGCAGAGCTGGAACAACTAGGTAACTAATTACCATAACCGCAGGGGGGTGAAACAGTCCTAAACAGTATTTTTTTCCCCCCCACAAGTAATCAGTGGAGCACAGAAACTCGTTCTTTATACAGGTTGGATTACAAAATACCACACCCACTTAGGTACTCCAAAACACAGCTGAATGGGCTGACCACTAGAAGCATAAACCACATAATGGTGCTGAACCCAGGGAAAATAAAAAAATTGTCTACGATTTCCTTCTGGTTCTGAAAGCCGTGAAACCCAATTATCATCTGAAAAACACCAATAAAATTTAGTAATAAACATTCAATTTTCCGCCTGAAAAAAACAATGGTTAAATATCTGTAACAAGACATTAGCATATGAAACAAATATACATTTACATTACATAAACAGTGCACCTGAGTTTAAAATAGCAAAAATTGTTGAGCTCAACTTATTATTAATATGTATTACTTAATACATATTAATACCACGTGGATTTGTTTTATGGTATACCAATAATTCCCCAAAAAAAAAATATTCACCATGGTGAGAAAAAAAATTAGCAACTCGCAATAAAACGTTTTTTTTTTTTTTTCATTTTTCAACAAATCATACTTCACCAGAAAATCTCTTGCCGAACTGTCTTCTGGAAAACAAACATTTTAGTAGATGCATCTTTCAATTCATTAGTACAGATCTCAGGTCATTTGCATGTCAATACAGTTCTTTTTGCATACTCACAGATCTGGTCGGAAACAAGGGGGGGGGTCATTTGGGTTGGCTGTCAGCAGCTGCGACAGACACAGGACACAAAATATATATGGCATATTCCACACCCTCGCACGATTAGCTGGGTCAAAGATGACCTCTAGACATCACACATTTCATATTTTCTATAATAAAAACGCCCACCTTCCAGGGATTTATCCTTGCAAAAACACCAGGAATGAAACATTGTTGGTGACAACTGGATTAGTAGCATTATTGGTACATACCTTAGGTGTGGAGGCTGTTCCCCTGATCATCACCGCCACTACTCTGGGGATGTGGTTCTATTGGCCCTGTTTGTCCCTACTTCTCAGCATTTGGTGCGCTTTCTCCTTACCTCCCACCATAAAAATATTCACATCATCAGTTCTATGCATTAGTTTCTACCATCCATGCGTTCCATGCATCTCTTTATTGTACCACGGGCTTCCTAAGCTTTTGGTTTAAAAGTACCTTTTTTAGAATAAATTCTGTCAGTCCAGCAATCCCACTCTTGCATATTTCACAGTCCAAGGCCCATATTTATCTATCATTTCTTCCTTCGGGGTCAAGTGGTATGGTTCCCCACGGTTAGACACCCTCTTTCAAGCGATTCGATTACCCATCCTTTACGGACAATGGACCTTGAACTGATCCCCCAACCTCGTTAGAGGTTGCCTACTTCAGAGGTAGCGACCCTCTGGACAAGAAGTGGGTAGATAGGCCCCTCCCCTATCAACGTTGCTGCCTTTTTTTCACTACTTGCCAGAGCAATATTCTCTGCCCGGCTATAGTCCTTCAAAAAATTAGCCTAGAGATTTCCTGAACCAAATAATAGTCCAATCCCTTCCGTGGACTTTTCAGAAATATTCCAAAAGGAATGCTTAACAAAAGCTTATTACTTCTGTTATCTCCCGAATGTTTAGCACAAACTTGGATAATCCGGACCCTATGAGTATTATTACAGGAGGTAGTTATCTGATGCACACCTAATTGCAATAGGATTTATAGTAGTTACAACATCGCCAGTGTTTACAGATCTAATTACAAAACTTCATACTCAGGCTGAAAAAACTGCTCGACCATAAAATCAATCGACTACTACCTTCACAATTGATCAATCGGCCCATAACACAATGGGATTAAAAGACAAAATGAGCCCTCTATTGTACAAAAAAAACAATCACAAATGTAAACTATAGCTTCCACAGCTCTACAGTAAAACTGAACCCCATACAGTAGTGACTATCTGCTCCCCAAATTACCCTCTTGAAATGTATCGATAAATTCCATTTAGAAATGTCTATTTAGAGTCTTTACTAGTTTGTCACAACTCCTCATCCAATATGCCTAAATATCATACACCGCTGTCATCACTAGAGCTCCGTGGAGACTCAGAGTAGACCCAACCATGTGTCCTGTTCACTTGCTTAGCTGGTTGGAAAATACACTTTAAAAATATAAATAAAGATACTTCTCTTCCTTGTTGTCTTGTTCATCAATCTTCTCTGTAACGTCCGAGTCACTTGTCACCTGTCACCTGTCACCTGTCACAAACTTGGCTAGAATTAGAGTGGTTAGTATCATTGGTTTGGAAAATTGTCACTCAGCCCATCCTCTTCCCCCCCTTTTCCTCATCTTTACAAAGTGGAGGAAAACATACAGGATTTAGAATGGTGCAGAGCCTCAAACTCCTTGGACCTGAAAAGATACTTATACACACAAGCTATTAATGTGTCATTCATAAACAATACAACATTCGTAAATTGTCAATGACATTCCTCATAACCGATAATACTTTTTTTTTTACTAAAATACAACACCCACAACACGACTGTCGTGGTAGGTTCAGACTTATTCTTGTTACCACATAGAACATGACACAACTAAAACTTTAGACACACATTTTGATACAAATGTGGGGGAGATATTTCATAGTTCCTAAATCAAAAAATTTTAATTAAAACCAACCAGATGGAATTCTGCCTTCACTCTTAGCAAAAAAAACTACATACAATGGGACAGACATGAGAACATCTCAGAATATTGTATGGACCAGCCACACCAAGTTCTGGAATGGGCATCTGGATTTTAAGCACAGTTCCTCCTCTGAGAATCACAAAAGCATGTACTACACATCCATCATCCCACTCATCATTACAGATTTCTGAAGCCACAACTGACCTACTTCCAAGATATTTTTTATTCTGGGGTCTCGTACCACCAGGCATCAAAAATACCCTCCACAGCTTTAAGGGGTCTCATGTCCGGAGCCCCAAACCCAGATCTCATGTGTAAGGCAGCTGTCTGACTGGTTTGGGGCCTCATCCAGGGCACCCATGCACTAATCCGATCAGTACTGCTAGTGACTTATTTTTACAGTACTGGCACCCAGCGTTTTCCGATTATTATACACGGCCTTCTGGTTTGCTAGCGTACTAATCCTCACATTTACTCTACTACCGGTTAAATGTGTTGTCAGACAAACTACAAAACACCATGAAATCCTCCACTATTCAAAACAAATATTATGGCTTCTCTCTGTACCTCGATATTACAATAATTTTAATGCCTCCCCAAAACAGTATTACAATATAAACCTTAAATTTACTTTAAAAATCAAAAAGATTTTGTCCTAATTCAAAAGACCCCAGGCCCCTCCCATCAACTTCCTGTTGCACACCTGAACAGGAAGAGGGAGGGGGAGGGGGAGTCTTGAATAGCGTCATATTTTGTCTATCAAGACATTAGAAAAAATCTATGGCTAGCATCAGCAAAAAAAAAAAACTTTTCCTGGAGTGGGTGGAATTAACCCCCATGTTGCAATTAACCCCCTTGACTCACATATCCCCTGGGAAGTCAAACCACCAGTTTTAAAACCAGAATACCACACAACAGTGCAACAAAACTCCTGCAAAAAGACGGCTGAAAAAGGTCAATCAAAGCCCTTCCCTTCCACTGTAGGCCACAAACAATCAAAAATGACACACACCATTTTAAAAGTACGCCTCTATAAACACAAATAGCAATTCCATCCAACCACAGCGGACACAAAATGGCAGCCGGGCCAAACGAAAATCAAGACCTGGCCCATGGTGAAAAATGGCGCCATTAATTCAGTACAAGATTCAGCTCGGGGCTAAAATTATCAGAAACAAAAAAGCAGTTGCAGTAATCGCAAATCGGTCAACGGCAAAATGGTGGATGAGATCCGGACTACAGAAAAATGGCCGACATTAACAAATGAAAACCAACACACAAACTTTTTTCCTCCCTACAAACACTGACCATACAATTGAGACACCAATATTACCACTTATCCCTAGACAAACACAATTAGGGTCTATCCTAAAATATAGGCATATTCAACTAAACATAATTGTTGGAGTAACAGCGCTGTCTAAACTAGTGAAAAAATTAACACATATACTATTTAAGTAGTTAATGTGAAAACATTATTTTATGTCTTTTGTGAAAAAAAAAATATATAATGGATTCCTGCTGCAACCTTATGTGAGATACACACAAAAACACAAGAAAAAGAAACTGGCTGCGCTGGAATAATAGAAATCAATAAACACTCCTATTGTGTAGGCTAATACATTTAAACTGCCTTAGGGTATGATTTAAAAATCTAAATTATGTACACTTCGTGACAAGTGTAATATATGTATGATCCAAAGTACAAATACTAATAACAGAAATACTATTAATAATATCAGAAATACATAATAGTGAATCCGAGTTCAAATATGATCGCATAGAGAACAACAGAGGTCCAACATGTGGACTAATAAAAATTAAGGGAGAAGCCTGAGGCCCCCACCCCCCCCCCCCCCTCCTAGGGTGTGACAACTTCTATTGTGTCCCAACAATACATGGTCTACTGGCTAAGAAACAGGTTTTTCGACTTAAAAACCAAACCTTTTTTTTTTTTTTTTTTTTTTCCAATCTCATTCAAATGGTCAACTGAAATTGCTCTTTTTTTTTTTTTTTTTTTTTGCCAAAGGCGCATATCCTTTTCCACTGTCTCCAAGATTTCAAATGGAGCCCTTCTATTTACACGTACAATTTATTTCCCTTATATACCCATTATTCAAAATCAGTCTCATCACAGTATTATTGCAGACAAAAGGTTATATATCTATAAAACATTGTTCAAAGAAGCTTGCTAGTTTTGAATGTTTCGCTCAAAACGTCAAAACTCCTCACACAGGGCACCATCTGTTAAAGCTGAATTTCTAGCTTAGTTAAAATCATTATAGATATAAAAATGATAAAGTGAATAACGCAATTAAACCTTTGTCTGTATAAGTATATAAACGTACGATAACCGTGCGAACAGGATAAACAATTACAATTTATTTATATGTCCAGAAAAATAATAAAGAAACATTTCAGATTACCCAACATAGTATAGAGATGTTATAAATGCCATGTTGCCAGTGTTTACAAAGATAGTTCTTAGGAGATATTTAAGGCCACATAATGGTTTACAACTAATATACACTGACCAACAAGGTTATCCAAAACATATTAAAGTCCTAGGGGAAAGAGGGGGAGAGAGAGAGAGGGGGAGAGAGGGGGAGAGAGAGGGGGAGAGAGAGGATACATTACATAATAACTCACATGTCCATAGCATCAGGCTAAGAGGGCGCTCCCAGCATCAACCCTTGGTATTTATGTTGTTCCAATAACCCACTCCTACCAAACAAACACCTCATTGGTTCAGAAGTGCATTGCCTGATTGGTTCCCTGCAGCCTAATGTTAGTTGGTTGAGTTGCCTAGGCAACGAAGCATGCTTCCCACACTAGCCTTAATGAGTTACACCCCTCAGCCCTCTTTTGATAGAACATACATTAGCATATCAAAAGGTGAGCTACTAGGCAGATACCAGACTCCTCTTACTTAATGTTCTAATAAACCATACACATACACATCCGATGGGACATGGCAATCCAATTCCATTTTAAATATTCAAACTCTCCACCACAATACTAATGTGAGGGGTGGTTCGTCCTGGGGGGTCTATACTAATGTGGGGGGGTGGTTTGTCCTGGGGGGGTCTATATTAATGTAGGGGGGGTTTGTCCTGGGGAGGTCTATACTAATGTGGGGGGGGTGGTTTGTCCTGGGGGTCTATACTAATGTGGGGGGGTGGTTTGTCCTGGGGGGTCTATACTAATGTGGGGGGGTGGTTTGTCCTGGGGGGTCTATACCAATGTGGGGGGTGGTTCGTCCTGGGGATCTATACTAATGTGGGGGGGTTCGTCCTGGGGGTCTATACTAATGTGGGGGGTGGTTTGTCCTGGGGGGGTCTATACTAATGTGGGGGGGTGGTTTGTCCTGGGGGTCTATACTAATGTGGGGGGTGGTTCGTCCTGGGGGGTCTATACTAATGTGGGGGGTTCGTCCTGAAGGGTCTATACTAATGTGGGGGGGTGGTTTGTCCTGGGGTTGTCTATACTAATGTAGGGGGGGTTTGTCCTGAGGGGGTCTATACTAATGTGGTGGGGTGGTTTGTCCTGGGGGGTCTATACTAATGTGGGTGGCAGGCTGGTTTGTCCTGGGCGGTCTATACTAATGTAGGGGGGTTTGTCCTGGGGGTCTATACTAATGGGGGGGGGTTGTCCTGGGGGCTATACTAATGTGGGGGGGTCTGTACTAATGTGGGGGGGTTTGTCCTGGGGGGGCTATACTAATGTGGGGGGTTGTCCTGGGGGGGCTATACTAATGGAGGGGGTGGTTCGTCCTGGGGGGGGTCTGTACTAATGGAGGGGGGTGGTTTGTCCTGGAGGGGTCTGTACTAATGGAGGGGGGTGGTTTGTCCTGGAGGGGTCTGTACCAATGGAGGGGGGTGGTTTGTCCTAGGGGGGTCTGTATTAATGGAGGGGGGGTGGTTTGTCCTGGGAAGGTCTATACTAATGGAGGGGGGTGATTTGTCCTGGGGGTCTGTACTAATGGAGGGGGGTGGTTTGTCCTGGGGGGGTCTAGACTAATGGAGGGGGTGGTTTGTCCTGGAAGGTCTGTACTAATAGAGGGGGGTCTGTACTAATGGAGGGAGTGGTTTGTCCTGGAGGGGTCTGTACCAATGGAGGGGGAGTGGTTTGTCCTGGAGGGGTCTGTACTAATGGAGGGGGGGGGTTGTCCTAGGGGGTCTGTATTAATGGAGGGGGGATGGTTTGTCCTTAGGGGGTCTGTACTAATGTAGGGGGGTGGTTTGTCCTGGGGGCTTGTACTAATGGAGGGGGTGATTTGTCCTGGGGGGTCTGTACTAATGGAGGGGGTGGTTTGTCCTGGGGTCTGTACTAATGTAGGGGGGGGGGGTTGGTTTGTCCTGGTGGGTCTCTACTAATGGAGGGGTGTGATTTGTCCTGGGGGGTCTAAACTAATGGAGGGGGTGGTTTGTTCTGGGGGGTCTGTACTAATGGAGGGGGGGGGGGTGGTTTGTTCTGGGGGGTTTGTACTAATGGAGGGGGGGATGGTTTGTCCTGAGGGGGTCTATACTGATAAAGGGGGGTGTTTTGTCCTTGGGGTCTATACTGATGGGGGGGTCTGTACTGAGGGAGGGGTTTACACTTAGTGAAGGGTCTGCACTGATGGAGGGGGGGTCTATACTTAATGGAGTGGGGTCTGTACTGAGGGACGACTATAGTTGGTGGAGGGGGGTTGATACCATGTTTTACTGCACCAGGTGACACCAACCCTAGTGACGCCACTGCAGCCGCGGGCTCTTATTTCCCCTCTCCCTCTCCTCCTCGTGCGCTGCTGTACTAATGAGCGGCGCACTATGTTTCTTCCCCCCGCCTTCATAACGGCCAGGGAAGAAAAAACAAAGGAGCAAAGAAGAGGATTGTGGGACATGTGGTCCCAAGGACTGGCAGCCCCACTGTAACACGGAAACTGCAGCCCACACAGCATGCTCAGCTGAATGGGAGAGAGAAAGCCAGGAGCCCGGGAAAGCTTTCAGGGAAGTACACCCAGGACTCCAGAGGGAGAGGACAGTGCTGAGAGAACACCATCAGAGAGAGAAAGCCACACAGCCTGGCACCATCCCTGGTGGAGAAAGGAATGGAGTCATTGCAGGAATACAGATCTGGGCTCCACCCAGCGGAGCCGCCACGGGCAATTCAGAGTGAGCTGACTCCTGATCAGAGGAACCGTTGTTGCTGTATCGCTGGGTCAGGTGAGAGGGCCGATCGGCCATTATTTACTACCATCTCTTGTAACATGTCTGCAGTCTCTGACCATCTCTTGTAACATGTCTGCAGTCTCTGACCATCTCCTGTATTATGTGTGCAGCCTGACCATCTCCTGTACTATGATTGCAGTCTCTGACCGTCTCTAGTATCATGTCTACAGTCTCTGACCATCTCCTGTACTATGTCTGGGGGCTCTTTCTAATAGACTCTCTAACAGAAGCCCCCTCTGTGTGCATCAGAGAGACTCCCCTCCAGGTCTCATTAGTGTACGCTTTTCCTGTATTTTCTTTATTGGTAAAAGATCATGGGAGGATCCCAGGGTAACGAAGACTTCTTACGGGAACATCTCTGTGTTGAAGTCGTTGTCATAGAAACATTTGTAAAGGGGAGGAGTTGGTAAGATGACCACGCCCACGTGGAGGCGCCAGAAATATTTCTGCACCCAGGCGTCTGTGACTCTAGGATTGGCCCTGCTTGGGCCCCTCCTATTCTCGCTCTGTACCTCTTCCCTGGGTCAGTTAATAACCTCCCATGGCTTCCAATACCACCTCTATGCCGATGATACCCAGATCTATCTCTCCACTCCTCAACTCACCCCCTCAATCTCCTCACAGATCGCAACTGTGCTTCTCAGTTGTGAAAAATTATTGACCCACACCAGTGCACGAGAGTGAAACACCTCTAAACTGCATACCAAAAAGTGGGTGGGGAGTAGGCCTGCCATCCTGGAAGACTTCTTAGAAACACCATTACCGGTAAGTGTAACTGACAATTTTCTCAAGTCGCCTTCCAGGACGGCACCCTGAGAAAAGGGCAAGTAGCTCAGGCTGGGAAAACAGTTTTTAGGACCTTCCTACCAAATGCCAGATCCTGAGGAGACAGCAACTCCACTCTAATGTCTCAGGAAGGTGCTCTGGCTTGTCCATGTAGCTGCTCTACATATCTGGTCCAATGTTCTAGCCCTTTCTGCCCAAGAGGTCAACAGAGACCGAGTGGAATATGCTTTAAGGTCACTCGGGGCTGCCCTACCAGCCTGATCATAGGCTAAATAAATAGTCTGATTGATCCATCTTGCTATGGATGCCCTAGACGCTTGCTGACCCTTCTGGCCAGAAAAATTTGTAAATGGTTGGACCTTCTAAACTCTTACTTTATCTAAATAAGCTAACATACATCTGACATCTAAACAATGAAAAGAACTTCCTCTCTTCTTTCAGGTTGCTTCCACTCCCTCAGGGTGATATCCTTGAGGGCCTGGTGAACCGGGAGAACTTTGACCTGGGGCTTAACCAAGCCTCTATACATTCTGTCCTGGCAGACACCTGGGCTGCGGGTTCCTGTATTTTCTCTGATGCATTTACTGCCCTAAGGAGGCCCTCCATGTCATCGGCTGAAAAGATAGGTCTGCCGGGTCTGGAGTCCTCTTCCTTCTCCTGACTGTCTACTAAGCTCTCATCAGAACAACTGTGTTCAGGAGCCTCATCTTCCATCTCAGAATTTTAAGACGGAAGAGATCTCAGGTGTTCAGGATGCCTTCTACTGCCATCTGCCCTGTTAGAGGAGGAGCCCTCCTGGAAGGAAGAACCTTCTCCGCTAGTGTGGAGTTCCAGCTTTCTAGACTTAATGGATGCTTGGAAGGCCATAAGAGTTGAGAGCATCTCCGTCTGTACTGAGAGAAAGTCCATCATGACCTGAGATGTTTCTTTCCACGCTAACTTGTGAATACATTTGTAGCAAAAGGGCTTAGAATGGTCCTCATTACAGTACCCACATCTTTTAGAGTGGGAAGGAGTCTTTATAGGGTGGCTGGCAACCCCCTGGGCAGCGACGTCCTCTCCTGTAAAAAGACACACAAGATGGCTTACAATAACCGCAAAGCTGTGTCCCGCAGGGGTAAGAGTTGGGATCCCCTCCCCCATCATAACCCCTGCCAGCTAGGCCGACTCACCCCCTGTGGTCTCCTCCATAACTGTAGCTGCTGCGGGCCTTTCGCTCCATCCACCACACCACTTGCATCCTCAAGAGGGTAGGTATTGACCAGACTGGCAAGAGTAGGGTGTGGATGCCTGTTCCTCAGCCAGCCAGACCTCCGCTCATGGACGAAAAACCCTGCCGTCATTTTCTTGAAGCCCAGAAGCGACGCGTGAACGCGGCAACGTCATTTCAGGCGCTGGAGAGGAAGCCATGTCATTCCTCTTCCAAACACTGGATAGATGGTGCCGGGCTCTCACTCCTCTGTAGGAGAACTGCAGACCGGCGTCATCTCCTCACTGCCAGCTGCCCGCACGACCCAGTAGAAGCCCTCAGGAGTCGGGGAACCCCGTAGATCCTGGCGTTCCCCATGGGAAAAAACTGACTGACAGCTCCCCTACTGAACAGACGCCCAGTCAGGTAAGGGGAGAGGGAGCAGGAAAGTGATCCCTTAAGTTCTGTCTACCCCACTGTACCCAGGGTCCTGCAATACTCAGGAGGGGCTCTTCCAAATATGCTGCCCCCCTGGGAGACCCCCCCCCCGGAAGAAAAGAGATCCTACCGGACCCCAAAAAAACTTCACAAGCTTGTGGTCTGGCTCCCGGGGGGGAAACCACCAGCCCCAGGCCTCTCTCTGGAAAAAAAAATAAACGGTTTTGCTGTGGGGAAACACAATCAAGAACTGAGGAGCACAGGAAGGGGCAGGGGTTTTAACCTCTTTGTTGATTGTGTTTCCTGTCAGGTGGGACCAGTCTTCTCTCAGGGTGCCGTCCTGGAAGACGACTTGAGGAAAATCATATTTGGGGGTTCGAGTAATTTTCTAGCTGTAGCCATGTGCTGGCTATTGTGCCTGCAATTCAGGGACAGTATCCAGTGCTGTTAATGTGGGACTGTCTCCCTCTAGTGTTGGCTTGGACTCCATATGTAAATTCCGGACAGACAGAAACTAGCAGAGCAAACCAAGAGCAAAGCATCATAGGATGTGTAGTGTAGAGTGCTGGGGTTTCAATTCCAGCAGGACTGGCCTGAACTACAACCACCAGATTGCTGAGGAGGAAACAACAGACTGCTGGGAGAGGATATAAAAAGGCTGGCTTAGACCTAGATTGCTCTTGGGATGTCGGCCTTGATCTACCAGCAGGAGCTCTGTGCCAGTGTGAGCTGTGGCCGAATCACAGCCTGCATAGGAGGGAGCCATACAGCTGTACCCAGAGGAACATCTGTGGACAGCATCGCTTCCTAGCTGCAGCGGTCTGGAGGTTGATCCAGATCCTTCAGTGTTACCTGCACTTCATATCTGGGTAGGCCATGGTACGGTGTGATTGGCAGATCAGGCGCCATTCCCTGAGCCTGAAACCAGAGGGGGAGCCTGAAATCATCATCTGCATCGCTGGCAGCAATTTCTGTGGTGATTGCTGAGCGGGCACCTGCCCATTTAAGCCCATAGACATCATGGTCTTTGCCCACATTTTTGACACTTGCAGTCCCACAAGAAGCAAGTTCTATGTCACCAATAGACTCTGTATGCAGACATCTGCGCTTTGCTCACATCCCTGTTATCTGTGACTCTTGGATACAATGCTATTGAAGCAACATATGGTGACCATGTGCTTGTAGGTTATACAGGAAAAACTTGCAATTAAAAAGGAGTTGATTACTTACCAGCTGAATTTGTTCTGTTCTACTACAAAATGAATATTTAATTTGTCATACCCCAAGTGCTAGCTGAAGAATTGCTGGATTTCACAGAGTTACCATCAACTTTTGTTCTTTCCATATCGTCCCATGGGACTAGTGTTATTTAGCAAAAGGGGTCTGCTCTCATTTCTCTGGAACTCTGAAGGAGCCAGCCAACCTAAATACAACAGTTTGTTAAATGTTTGTCAGTTGTTTGATGTAAAGTGCCTGTGGGCTGAGGAGATAGAGGGGAGTGGTCTGACAGTTCTCTTATGTGTCAGTCCGTCAGTAGAAGTTTTGAAATTGCACAATCACATTGCATACTAGTGATGTATTTCTAACAAGTTACTTTTATGACATAGTCTTATGTTTTGCTTTCCCATGTGAAACTTTTGCCTCTGTAAACAAATCTAAATAGTTTCACCTGCATTGTGCAAGTTCATTATTTTTGGTGATAGTTTGCTTACAAAAAAAAAATCTGAGCCCAACGTGTCAGAGGTCTTGCAGAGTCAGGGCAACCAGTGGGGTACAGATTCTACCAGCGGCCCTCACGAGGGTAGCGCTACATAGCAAAAACATTTTTACATGTAGGAGAGGAGTGACAGAATTTGCCTGGTTTAAAAGTGGTTAAACAAAAGCTGTCTGTCCTGTGACAAGAAGCCAGAAAGACACAGTGAGAAAGTTTAATAAATAGATTACAGGGCCATTAAACTTAAATGGTTGTAAAGGCTGAAGGTTCCCTGCATGAAGGCAACTAAAACCCTTCTCTGTGCAGCAGCTTACCCAATACTTACCTGAGCCTCATTGTGATCCATGAGATGCATGACAGCCTCTGAAAACTCACTCCCCATTGTCTCCCGCCAATCACAGCCAGTAAGCCAATGAGGTGAAAGAAGGGGACAGGGCTTACTCTGGTGGCACTTGGCAGTGGGAAGGGAGGGGCCTGGAGCGCCTCCGGGAGACCCGAGACCCTAAGTCCAGCGGACAATCCGCTGGACTTTCCAGCTGGGTCCGCTGGACTAAAAAGCGAACGGACTTGACCACACACGATCACGCTAAAAGTCAGACGGTTCACGCGATGACGTACAGCACGTACGACGGGACTAGAAAACGAAAAATACTAGAAAAATACTTGCTACTGAGCATGCGTCCTTTTTGGTCCGCCGGACCATACTACACACGGCCGGATTGTCCGCCGGACTGCCAAGTCCAGCGGATAATTTTAAAACAAAACTTAAAACTTTAGTCCGCCGTACTTTGGGCAAAAAAAAGTCCGCCGGCGCCCACACACGAGGGGATTATCCGCTCAACTTCGGTCCAGCGGATAATCCCGCGGGATAGTCCCTTCGTGTGTACGCGGCATAAGGGAGGGTTATTATAACCCATGTTGGTTTATTTATGGTGCCATGTTGGGGACATTTACTTCCTGTGCTATAGCCAAAAATAAATAAAAACCACAGGAAGTGAGGAAATCCTTGCAAATTGAGAATGCCTTGGAGTCCCCCAGATTATCAAAACTAGTGTCCCCATTGGACGAATTCCACTCTATTACTTTTCTGGGCACAACCCAAAATTTGGGATTTTTGTTTAGTTTACTTTCAATAATGGTAAAATGGGACAAAGAGGGTGAATCTGCCCAAATCGGGACACAGACAGCAAGACTGACAGGACAGTTTTAGTTAAACTTCGTGTATGCAGCTTCTTATTACAGAAGAGACAGGCAATGCGGCATGTGGCATGCTCAGCACACTCAGGCTATAAATCTTGTATTCCCGATGTGGCTACTAAGGAATAAATTTAAATTAATGTTTTCATGCCTGGAATTCGAATTCAATGGACCCCAGCACAGTCCATATGGTCACCCTTGCTTTGCCATTTTCTCATACTTACAGAGCAGTGACCGTAACGTTTAGAATGTCTTGTAATACACAGATCGAATCTGGGGATTCCACTTTCATAACGAACCTGGGTGCCACTGAAAGGAACATGCATACTGAATTACTGGTAACATTTTTTTTTTTTTTTTAATCTTTATTTAACAAACCATTTTTTACATTTTATCTTAACCATCATTTACGCTTTTTATCTTATCAAGCAGTAGTATAGGGTTATATTATTACATACATATTTTTACATATCTATAGCCTTTGTTACAGTATCTTTATTTATTACTTTTGTGTTATTTTATAACCCTACCATCTATCTTTCCCTTACATTCTCATACTCCCGTCCCCATGTTCTACCCATACCATCTTATCATTCATCCCTCTTACTTCATAGAACATAATCTCATAATCTCTTCTATTATATCTGGGTTATCATCTTATATTGTCAATAATAAAGACGATGATGTCCTATATTCTTCCCATTTTTGCCATACTGCTCTTATTTGGCCTTTTAGGTCTTTTTCCATCGTGATTCTCTCTTCAAGGGAATTTATCTCGCTCATCTCTGCTATCCATTCATCTATTGAAGGTGTCACCCTATTTTTCCATTTTCTTGCTATAACCGTTCTTGCTGCCGTTAAAAAGTGTTTTAATATCCCTTTTTTTTTATATTTTTTATCGATCCTGGTATCATTGACAATATAGATACCAGTACATCCGGTTGCATATTAATGCCCGTCACCTCTCGATATATTTTATATACTTTCTTCCAAAATATCTGGACCTCTGGGCAAAATGACCAGATATGTGACATTGTACCAACTGCCCTCTGACATCTCCAACAGGTGTCATCAGTCTCTGGATTAATTCTATGCATATCACTCTGGCATTTATACCATCTGAGTAGTAGTTTATAATTCCTTTCTTGATGCCTATTGGAGATCGACAGCCTATGTGTTAGTGTGATTGCCTTGTCCCATTTGTCTCTGGGTATAGCCATGCCCAGCTCTTTTTCCCACTTTTTTATGTAGCTTAACTCTTGTACCTTATTGTTCGAGATTAGATATTTATATACGTTGGATAAATTGTGTGTTGGTTTCTGTTCTTGTACAAATAGTAGTTCCAATGCAGGTGGTATTCTATCTAGTGTCCCTTTTTTCTTAAAGCGGTTCTGCACACATTTTATTTAGTAAATCTCTTTGCCTTCCAAATCAGGCAAAGAGTACTAAATGAAATGTGTTTTTTTTTTTTTTTTTCACTTACCTTGTAATCGATGACTTCCGGTCCTCTGTCTCTGCGGGGGTGGGCGGGGTCTGTGCGGGGATCCTCGTCACGACGCACTGTCTCCTGGGATCTGGTGTCATTGATCCCAGGAGTCTGTGCGGGCATCTTCCGAAATCTCGCGAGATTTCGGGCACATCTTCCGAAATCTCGCGAGATTTCGGCCACATCTTCCGAAATCTCGCGAGATATCGGCAGATGTGCCGACATCTCGCGAGATTTCGGAGAACGTGAGCTGCACTTTGCCGTTACTGCGCACGCGCGAGCTCGGCGCAGTAACGGCGGTGCATGCTGGGCCATCTAAAGTGCCTGTGGGGTTTCACATGCCCACAGGCAAGATGGCCCCCAGCAGACAAGCAGAATAAAAAGAACTTCATCGGACGAAAACCGGCAGCGATCACGAATGAAGATGGAACAGGTGAGTTCCCCAATTTTCCTATTACCCCTTAGCATATTCCCCCCCAAAAAAAACCCCAGTGCAGAACCGCTTTAAGGGCAGTTATATATTCTTGAAGTTGCCTATATTGCATCCATTTCTTCACATGTTCCCTACCTATGTCTTCCAGTCGAGGAATTCTACTACTCTCCAATATCTGTATAATTCTTGTATCATCCTTTCTATGCCATTTTAGAAAGGTCCTAGTTTCCCTTGCTGGTGGGAATTCTGGATTGCTGAAGAGGGGTGTCATTGGGTCCACATAGGTGGACCCTATTCCCCTCTTCATCAATCCGTCCCACACTTTCAAAGTTGCTCCAACTAGGAAAGGCATCTCTTCCTTAGAGGGTTTTTTTTCTTTCTTTATCCAAGGCAAAGATTTCAATTTTATATTCGCAATCTCCTCCTCAAGTTTCACCCATTGATTACAATCTACATTGCGGAACCAGTCCACAATCCTGGTCACCAGTACCGCTCTAAGATATACTGATAGGTCTGGGAGGGCTAATCCCCCATCTCTTTTCAACCTGATTAGAACTTCCCTACTGATTCTAGCAGGTTTACCTGCTCATATAAAGCTCCCAATAGCCTTTCGTAGGGGATTCAGAATGTTTTTTGGGGGGAATATTGGGATTGTCTGAAAGATATAAAGTATTTTTGGGAGTATATCCATTTTTATAATATTTATACGACCTGTCCATGTAAAAATCCCCCTATCATATTGTTGGAGCAGTTTAGTTATTTTATGCAGTAATGGAAGATAATTATATTCCTGAAGTTTTTCCAGTTCTCTAGTTATAAATATTCCGAGATATTTAATTGTATTGCTTTTCCATTTGAAAGAAAAGTTATTTCTAAGCATTTCAACAGTATTCGTGGGGAGTGTGATATTTAAGGCTTCGGATTTATTATAATTAACCTCAAAATTGCTTACTTCAGCAAAACGCTTAAACTCACTAATTAGATTGGGTATTGTTACTATTGGGTTTGTGATATATATTAGTAAATCGTCTGCATAGACTGACATTTTATATTCATGAATTTTTATTTTAATTCCCTGGATATCTTTATTATTCCGAATCGCTGTCATCATATGTTCCATGGTTAAAACATATAGCAATGGAGACAGGGGACATCCCTGCCGAGTTCCATTCGCTATTCCCACTATATCAGATACCTCCCCATTTGCCCGTATTCTGGCGGTTGGATTTTAATATAAGACCACAATTTTTTCAAGAAGCCCTGGGCCCAGCCCCCATTGTCTCAATGTCTCCTCGAAGAATCGCCACCCCACCCTGTCAAAGGCCTTCTCTGCATCAACTGCCAAGAGACAGGATGGGATGGCGTGTCTCTGAGCGTACTCAATTAATGTCAGTGTCTTCAGGGTGTTATCCCTCACCTCTCATCCCTCTATAAACCCAACCTGGTCTAAATGTATAGACCTTGGCAGTTTCGGTGTAAGTCTGTTGGCTATAATTTTTGAATATATTCGGAGGTCAATATTTGTCAGTGAAATTGGTTTATAGTTTCCACAGAGTGTATGATCTTTCTCGGGTTTAGGTATGAGTGAAATATACTGGTAACATTTTTAATACAAAGAATGCTAAATTAGATTTGTCATGGATTTCTCAGATTTGAAATAATTCTAAAGCCAAGAGTTTTTTGGATGGACTAGGGAATGGATAGAAGATTAAAGTAATGGTAATGGAATAGCCATGTTAGGTCAATGTTTTAACAGGCATCCCTCCCCCCCCCCCCCCCGTGTACATGCAGCTGCAGAGTGGGGAATATCCAACTACCAAAGGGGGGGGCAGGAATAGTGCCCCATGGTTGGCATCACCGTGGGGGGGGTGCCCCATGGTTGGCATCTCTGGGGGGGAATAGTGCACCATGGTTGACATCATGGGGAGGGAATAGTGCACCTTCGGTGGTGTCAGTGGGAGGAATAGTGCCCCATTAATGGCATCAGTGGGAGAAATGGTGTCCCAAGGGCCGAATAGAGGCAAGCAAAGGGCAGCATCTGGCCCCTGGGGCCAGTTTGGAGACCACTTCTCTAGAGCATTGATCTGAAGTTATCCACACAGATGACTTATGAATTGTCTAGTAGATACTGTATTCTTCTATTGTGACCACGAATAACTAGATTCTCTCTCAGATATGAAACTGTTTGAACTGTGTGGGACACTTTCAATAGATGGGGCTCTACATAAAGATCCTTTAAAGCAGCTTCCATAGGAACAAATCTGAGGAGACCATCACTCCCCTCACAGCCACTACTGACATCGCCAGATCATGGCAGTCACCTCATATTAGTCTGCCAGCTACCCTTCTGGGATCAACCAAAGGGAAACCTGAGGCTTGCCAGTTTATCTTTACAAGTACAAACCCGAGGACAGAGGCCAGGATCTCTCCAGAAATCTTAAAAGACCCCCATAGGCAACTGTAGTGAATAATGGTTACCATACTGTTCTACTGTAAAATATTGTGACAAGGAAGAACTGGATTCTCGCTCAGCAATGTAGCTGTAGGAACCAGGAGGAGCATCTTTGATTAACTCGAAATCCAATGTCAACACCCCATGCTGCGTTTCTTGTTGCGTCCATTGCATGATCTTGGTCCTTGAAGGATCCTAAAGCAGGAATAAATGTTACCAAGTTTAGAAGCATCAGGACTTTTTCATGAAGTAGTCAATTAGTGCATAAATGTATAATAGCTTGTACCACTTTACTGGACAGCAGAGATATATAGCACCCTCTACTTAGGTTGGTGCTAGAGGAGAGATTTTTGAGAGAGGTCATGCAAATTTAGGCAGGCCTAGGCTTGTTTGTTTTGATCTGTGTGGGCTGGGAGTGGCTCAAAGGAGGCTGGTAACTTAGACAGCATCACTCCACTGTCATCTCCCTTTTCCTTCTAGCGGATTCTAGAAGAAAGGCGAGGAACAGGTGGAGCTGTCTGGGGAGTCTCCAGGAGACCTGACCAATCCCAAACTAGGATTGGCAGGGGGCAGGCCTCCTTGATATACCCAGGGTCAGCCCAGCTGTCGGGGGGGGGGGGGGGGGGGGATATTGTCGGGTGGAAGAACTGAGGATGAGTACTAGGCTGTTGAGACCTTTGGGGGGGGGGGTGACCTTGGGCCTTTAACTCAGGTGCAGGAGGGATCCCTCAGAAATGCATGAAGGATCTGCGCATGATCTGAGTCAGAGGACAGCAGGAGCTAGTACTACCAGGCAAGTCTTCAGGAGGGAACCCCTGATGTGTGCAGCCAGGAGGGCTGGTGAGGTGAGTGACGTGTGCCTTCAGGAGTACTGGAGAGGCATGCCAGAGAGAACAGAGGAAACAGCTCTGGGTGTGGAGCCAGTGAGGATTACAATGTTACAGGCAGTGAAGTCAGGCAGCTAGGAAGGCTGGCAGGGCCTGAAAAGGACTTACTGGGAGCAGTAGTCCACCTTAGGACAGCTAGCACTAAATACTTTCTATCCTATTTGTGCTACATTAAAAAGGGACCCGCGGTCCCTGCCTGCAAATGGCAATTTCCAGGGCCTGACTGAGTCAGTGTTGGGCCCAACCATGTGCGAGCTGTACCTGGAAGTGAAGAATTGTGCAGGAGAGAGGGAAAGAAACAGTCTGCAAGCAAGTGTCCTGCTGGGGGAGACTGGAGCTGTAAAGTGTATATAATTGTCCCAACTGATTAAAATACAATCAATCAATTGTTCTTTCTGGGCATCCCATATATTCCCAACCCTATCCAGGTTCAAATCCCTCAAAAATACAAAAACAAGCACATGGACTGTTCATTGTCTCCAAGGTGATTGAGAAGTGAATGCCGGGCCACAACTTTCAGCAGGCCCTACGGGGTACCACCACTCCCCAAGCAAGGATGACAGCAATTGAACATGTACCTTTAAAAGTCAGTAATAGCAGCTCCCATATGTCTAGCATGAGTTCCTGACAAGTTGCCTTTTTGGAAGACTCACCAAAAACCTTATTCGAGTTTAAGTTCTAGTTCTTAAAGAGTCACGTGACCTGGCCTTTGACATTTCTAAAGAAACTGTTTTGATGTGCAGGTACCCTGTAGTGACCAAGTATATATTGGTAGAATGTAATAGAAATTCAACTTGTATAGCTTTCACCAGGGCAAGAGGTAAGGGGAACACTTACAATGGAGACAAATGTTATGGTGTCAACTAAGAGCAGAGACCGACTTTGGCAGGACAAAGTTAACACTATTAATAAATACCGTACATTTCAATCCCCATTCTCTCGAGCACCATCCCCTGCTCCTCTGTCTTTCAGCTACAAATACAAATAAGGACTTTATTCTATTCCAGTTATAGAAATATTATATATAGTTACATTTACCAGCTTGGACCAATGCAATTATGCATATGCCATACCCATTGGCCTAAATGTGGAAGTGAACAGTCATTATAGTAGATGCCGCTATTACAGTTATCACCCCTGTCTTCTGAATCAAATACCGAATGACTGCCCTACTGCATAGTAACTACAAGGGGTCGCAAGGGTGCCATTTACAGAATGCCTTTTATTTTTCTCACTGACTGGACAGGAAAAGTGGGGGACAGTGACAATCTCCACCTCAGCCATAGAACACTTTGCTTGAATTTTACCTTTAGCAGAAGTAAAAAAAAGGAAAGTATGTGGCCCATAACAACCCAATTCCAGCTGACAGTTTCTCACTTGCATCTGAATAAAGAGCAGCTGTAATCTGGTTCCTGTGGAACATCATATTTTTCTTTCTTCCTCCACTCTAAGCAATGCAATCAGGAAAGATTTAAGGGCTACATTTCTTACCTGCAAGTAAATTCTGGGGAACTGTAAAAAGAAAAGAAAAAAAACACTATAAAAAAAATCCATAAATATTTTTTTTAGGTTATAGCAATATAAACATATTGAAGTTTCATAAAATTGGCTTTGCAGGTGGAATTAGAGAAGAATCACTTTACATTCTTCAGTTCCCAATGGGACAAAGTACATACAGTATGTTGTCCCATCTTCCTGGGTGCCCTTATTACCATCTGTGATAAAAGACAGGGTACACCCCCCCCCACCCCCGGGCACATGGTTGCGCGACACTGCAGCTAGCAAGGAAATGGCTACTTTGATAGCAATCATCTTGTCTCCAGCTCCCAGAGCTTGCCCAGGCCAAACACTGGCAAGAGGAATGCAGAGGGCAGTGAGGCGCATCAGCTTCCCATTCCTCATGTTGGATGTTTGCAAATACTGGGAGCCCAAGGCAGGAACCACAAAGTAGCCATTTCTCTGCTAGCACCAGTGTCAGTGGATGTGTACCAAGAGGGGAGGCCATGTTATTCATAGTTCACGTGAAAGGACACCTAGGATTATGGAACAATACACTACATATCCTGTGTCCCTTCAGGAACTCCATAGTGATAATTCTTTCAATCCTTGACTGACCGTCTGTAGATTTTTTTTAAACCTTTTATTGTAAAGTCCCTACACAATTGCCCAATTGAAAACTTATAGTAAAGTAAACATATGCATCTCCTCATGCCGGGCAGAATTTCAGAAGTAAAGTTTCCAGATTAGTGACTCACCTTTTCATTCACAGGTTTAAGTTGGGAGTTCAGGCAGACAATGCGACAATATACTGCAAGAAGAAAGAAAAACAAATTATAGATTATAGGAGGAGTTCAGGAGAATTGTGTCTCACATGGGTGTGCTTCCTGCAAGCACAAGGTGAAAGCAGCATGGGCATAAAGCAAGCGCTAGGGGAGTGGAAGCATGCACAGGGGGATACATGCACAGTGGTAAAAGGTGGGGGGGGGTGGAGTATGGTAGCCTTGATAGTGAGAAGTGGCCAAGGGCATGCAGGTACTGCAATTCCTGTCCTCAGCACTTGAGTAACCCCCAAACAGAGCCCATCCTCCCCCCAGGCACCACCTGAGCCCACATGGGACACTTACAATAGTATGGGCTTTACATACTGATCTTCTAAAGCAGCTACACCACCACCAATGACCTCTTCAGCTCACAGGGGTCATCTCAAAAATTCCCAACAGCCCTTTTGAGATTGGCCATGGGAACTTGCAGCAACTGTTGCCCAAGGTTTTTTTTTCGCTGTCACCGGCGGTAAGAGTAAAAGGCAGTCTAGCTGGATGACCTAAATGCCGCTTACCTCTCGGAACCAGCCCAGTGGGTGTGTTCTCCCGCTGTGCATTCTGGGGGGGGGGTATTTAAGGTACCGACACCATGTGACGAAAAAGTTCTTGCCCGTCCGTGTGGTCCTCCTGACCCAGCCTCATGGTCCTCCTGGCCTGGGGTGCGGAACCACAAACAATGTCACTGCAGGGGTGGGTCCGAGTGACTTTCGGAGCCTACTGATCCAAGGAAGGTCCGGTGCCGTCTCATCGGAATGGAGAGGCCCAGCAACTGAGGAACCCCAGGGGAGGACTCTTCAGAAGAAGGCCATGCGCAAGGTTGGTTTCTCTGAAGGAGCCTGGAGGCTTAGTTGAAGGACGCGACCTGGATCAACCCTCATATGGTATCGCCGGATCAGCTGAGAGAACCTGGTACCATATGACATATTTCTAAAGTTCATCTAATACCTCAGTGACGCTAAAGTGTAACTTTGAAGTCTGTGGCAGAGACTTTACCGAGTATCCCACCGGCTGCTAGGCCTAGTGAGAGAGACCTATCCGGGGGACTGCAGGAATCCAGTTATGTGACACAGTTAATTTCTCTGGATTCGTCTGATATCTTCACTCTGCAATCTAAGTACCTGAACTCACCCCTAACCCTCTACCCTTTATCAAGAGACTGTGTTCTATTTTCTGAATAAATAACCTAAAAGAGGATTCAGTGTCAGTCTCAACCTTTTCTCTGGGTTACTTTCCACGAGATCCCCAAGACGGAGCTACAACAGGTGAGGTAACGGTAAGCCCAAATAAAACCAGCAGCTCCTTCGGGGGTCAGTGCTACAAAGGTAAACTTTAAAAAAAAGGTCCCTTGTAACAAGCTGGAAATCTCACTAGGACCTGCTGTATGTAAGTGGTTCAGTGCTCTGTAAATAAGTAATGATTGTACAGGGTCCAGCCATATAGAATTCATGTGTCAGTCCTAACTAATAAGGTGCCCATTTTTAAATTCAACATGGTGGCACAGCCTGTGAAACCACAACATTCAAATAACCAGTTGTCAGCTCACCCTTGTTGCCCGGCTGATAAATGGGTTTGTCCATCTGGAAGATGCATTGGTTTTTGGCGGGTTTAATGACTACTGTCTTACGCTCCAGGACTTTGGTTTCCTCTCCTTTTGCAGAGAGCAGTAGGGTTACTGCTACGGCGTTAAGTACAATTGGAATCTGGAAAAAAAGGGTAAAAAAAATAAAAAGTTGCGAGTTCAACTAAGGTCACAACTTGTTTCTTTAAAAGAACCTTTACAATTCTATGTGAAGCAGAACCCTTACATCCTCAATACGTTTATGCTGAATATTTCACAGGTCCTGAGATTCAACAGTCTACAGAGAAAAACCCCCACATGAGTAAATGGACAAATTGTAGCAGCAACTCCAACTTCCAACGCGTTTGCGATGCCATTATTTCCTAATGTCACCCCAAACGTCGACTAACAAAACGCTCTAAAATTGCAACACCAAGATTTGGTACATGAGCCTCTTTGGAGTGGAGTTACTGAACTGCCTGACTGGTTTCATGACTTATAGGGGTTGTAAAGGTAAAAAAAAATTCCCCTTAATGCATTCTATGCATTAAGGTGAAAAAACATCTGTCAATGCCGGCCCCCCCAGGCTCCCCGTTATACTTACCTGACCCCTCAAAAGTCCCGCGCTCACCCCCAACGTCCTCTTCGCCGCTCATCCTGGCCGTTGATTGGCTAGAGTGGATGGATTGAAAGCAGCGCAGCCATTGGCTCGCGCTGCTGTCAATCACATCCAATGACGCGGCGCGCCGGGGGGCGGGCCGAGTGATACAGTGAGCGGCTATAGCCGCCAGCTGTATCACGGGAGCACGCCCGCAAGCACTCCACACCATGCGAGGGAGCTCGCATGAAGTTGTGGAGTCCTTGCGGGAGGGAGCCGAGACGAGGGACCCCAGAAGACCAGGTTTGGGGCCACTCTGTGCAAAACGAGCTGCATAGTGGAGGCAAGTATAACATGTTTGTTATTTTAAAAATATTATTTTTTTCCTTTAGTGCCCCTTTAAGTATTGGTCCTGTGGAATATTTGCAATGTGCATGCATTTATATACACAAAATTTTGCCACCACATGATAGATGGATAGATATATTCTCTATCTATCTATCTATCATTCGCTATCTCTAATATCTATGTGTGTAGCAGGTACATCTCAGGCTGATGTAAGGGGAGAGCTGTCTGCTGCAGCAGCGTGGGCTTTTTCAACCCCACTTCTCTTCACACAGACACTCAAGGCTGCTGTGTAGGAACCTCCCTATTAGAAAAAGACTGAGCCAATCACCAGGGAGCAGCAAAAGACTGTGGAATAGAAAGTCCAGCACAATGCAGCCTGACTGACGTGTGTAACAGGACAACAAATCCCAGGCTGCATTGCGAGTAGCAGGAAGTTGGTGTGAGAGGGGATAAGGTCACAGGAATGAGACCTGGAAGCTCTCTTGCCGCTTGGATTCCATGAGAGGAGGAACCGCTCTGTTGCTGTGAGTGAGAGGGAGATTGCAGCCGGCCCAGGGGCACACAGTTGGCAGCCCAGAGGAACAGTACCTGCAGGCTCCAGCAAGACGCTCTGCAGCAGCAGAGGACGTTTACAAGGGAGGCCCTTTTCAACAGTTAAGACCAGGCGCGGAGAGTCGATCAATCTGTGGGGGACCGCTGACTGTATAAAGTATTGGTGAGAGGGCTTTGCCCAGGAACCTACTGCATTTCATGAGATACCCCATTTGAATTCAGTGTGTAGGCCCTGTTATCTGGAATACATAAAGGAACGTTACATCACAGCGCCAGCTACTTACATTCCTTTTCATCACTCTATGTTGAGAGGCTTTTATCTACAGAGCTCCTACATGCCGGTGAAGAGACTAAATGCAAAGCTTTGCTCAGGGTACACCATTGAGAACTCTTAAAGGGGACACACCACGGTTGTTTAGAATCCTTTCCTTGTGTGTATTGGAAGAGTTATAGGCGGGCCTGGAGTCCCCCTTTAGCCATAGCATTTGTCACACTCACACACACAGACAGCGTGTCTATGGGAGTTTACCCAACTTGTGATTTACCCGTTTATCTGTTGCATAGAGTTACTGTCTGTTTTCTCTCACTGTTTCAACCAAGTCCTGGCTATTCACACAGGCCTTGGCTGACTAATGTTAATTTGAACTTTATTCATTTCACAGTAAACTTAAAAATACAGCAATGTGTTGTGTATTATCAGGTTATTCTATTTACCACTGAGCTAGGTGTGCCAGAGAGGCTGGGACAGTTTGCTGGGTTTGAGAAGCAGAACAACAGATTGAACCAATAATACCAAGCAGCTCCCTCAGGGGTGTGCCATACATGCATGCATACTAGACATGTGCAATTCGTTTAGTTTTTTTTCGTTCCTCGTTTTTTTTCATTTTTTTCGTTCGTTCGTTTTCATACGAATGAACGAATCGTTCGAATCGAACAAATCCGAATAACGAATCGTTCGAATCGTACGAATCCGATTAACGAATCGTTCGAATCGAACGAATCCGAAAAGCAACGAAAATCCGAAAAATACAAACAACGAAAATCCGAAAAACGAAAAAAGGAACAACGAAAATGAACGAAAAAATTCGTACATTCGTAACTTTTTTTTCTGTTGAATTGGTAATTTTCCGTGTGCCTTACAATGGTGCTGCATAACGTGCTTCGAATAGATTGAACGAAAAAATTTGTACATTCGCAACTTTTTTTTTCGATTCGTAAATTATTAAAATGTAATAATAGCATACACATTACATAAAATTATGAATTATGCTCCGATTACAAATCTACGAATGTTACGAATGTTCCGAATGTACGAATAACTACGAATGCGTCCGAATTTCGAATAAACGAAAAAACGAATCAATGAAAAATAACTCTTACGAATGTACGAATCGTTACGAATACGAACACAGACGACTTACAAATGTATGAATACGAACAACGACGACTTATGAATGTACGAATCGTTACGAATCAACGGAAACGAAAAAAACGAAAAGAAAATAAACGAATTTTTTTCGGAAACGAAAAAAACGAAACGAAAATAAACAAATGTTTTTGTTGTGCACATGTCTAATGCATACATGGTTGATTTTCATGTGTATGTGCATTCTTTCCATCATGTATATGGTTTAGCATCTTAGTGTTTCCCTTTATCCTTGAATAGTTTTTAAAAAGTCTTTAATAAGTATTAAATCACACAATTACACTTACATTTGTTATACAGTGATATATATATATATATATATATACACACACACACACACATACACACACACACACACACACACACACACACACACACACACACACACACACACATATATAAACATACACACACGTTTTTTTTAACTCATTTTTCTATTTTTGTTTTTATACATTTCTTGTTTACATTGTCTAATTTTTTTTTACTATTTTGTGATCAGATGTTTTAGCATTTAAGAAATGTTTTTATGTCAGTGAAGTTTTGCGTTGATTGCTCTTAAACTGGACCTAAAAGGTATGGCATTACTCTCCTTTGGCACTGGTTGGCTTACACATACACAATGTTGTCAAAATTATTGGGACGCCTGCCTTTACACACACATGAACTTTAATGGCATCCCAGTCTTAGTCGGTAGGGTTCAATATGGAGTTGGCCCACCCTTTGCAGCTATAACAGCTTCAACTCTTCTGGGAAAGCTGTCCACAAGGTTTAGGAGTGTGTCTATGGGAATCTTTGACCATTCTTCCAGAAGCGCATTTGTCAGGCCAGGCACTGATGTGTACGAGTCGCAAGACATTTTGGACAATTTCATGCTCCCAACTTTGTGGGAACATGACTGCCCACCAGTGCACAAAGCAAGGTCCATAAAGACATGGATGAGTGAGTTTGGGTTGGAGGAACTTGACTGACCTGCACAGAGTCTTCAACCCGATAGAACACCTTTGGGATGAATTAGAATGGAGACTGCGAGTCAAGCCTTTTTGTCCATATCAGTGCTTGACCTCACAGATGCGCTTCTGGAAGAATAGTCAAATATTCCCATAGACACTTCTAAACCTTGTGGACAGCCTTCCCAGAAGAGTTGAAGCTATTATAGCTGCAAAAGGTTGGCCAACTCAGTCTTGAACCCTACGGACTAAGACTGGGATGCCATTAAAGTTCAAGTGCGTGTAAAAGGTGTCCCAATACTTTTGGCAATATAGTGTATGTGTGGTTTGACCCAAGGACTACATTGTTGGGGCTTGCCACCCTCTGCCCACTGGTAGTCATTGTGCTCAGTGCTACTAAATGAGATTGACCTCATGATATGGAACATTGTGTAGAAGTCAATAGTAAGGATTATTCCCGCAGTGGGGAATATGATTAGAATGGAGAAATTGGTGTATCAACACAGGGGATGCCCTCGAAAGTTTGAGAAACTATGGGGCCCATGGCTGGATGTACCTGGACTAGTCCCGGTGGATCTAGTGATGGGAAGATTACTAGGCATGAATGCTGGATAAGTGAACCTATATGGATTATGGGTCAACTAGCACATAGAGAATAGATTATAAGGTCGGTGGGGAGTGGGATACGTAACAGGTATGAAGGTATTGTAACCATTCGGTAATGAAAATGTGCAAAACATGCAATGTAAATGTGAAATGTTGAAGCCTGGTTCTGTTTGTTTATGTTGAACTTAATAAACTTTTCTTTGGATAAAAAAAAAAGGATTATTCCATTTTACAACTTGGTACTTTTCTTTTTTCAAGAAAATGGATAGCATATACCACGTGTCAAAACACAAGACACATGGGCTACCAGGCAATTACATTTGGCACTTGCACCGCTCCTGCAGCTGCGACACCTTCTTGTCTCAACAGTTAGCAGCAAAAAGGCAGAACTCCACCAGATCACGCACTTCTCTGTGCAGATGTTGAAAGTCTCGTCTGTTTTACCCCCCCCCCCCTCCCCTCCCCCCAATTCCCAGCTGCTTTAACCACTTCGGCCCCAGAAGAATTTGCCCCCTTAATGACCAGAGCATTTTTTTTGCGATATGGCACTGCGTCGCTTTAACTGACAATGATGCGTTCGTGCAACGCTGTACCCAAACAAAATTGACATCCTTTTTTCCCACAAATAGAGCTTTCTTTTGGTGGTATTTGGTCCCCTCTGCAGTTTATTTTTTGCACTATAAACAAAAAAATTTCAATTTTGAAAAAAACTAAAATTTTAACTTTTTGCTATAATACATATCCCAAAAAAATATATAAAAAAATAATAATTTATTTTTCAGTTTAGGCCGATATATATTCTTCCTCATTTTTTTTTCCCTTCAAAAAAGTATACTATATAGAGTGCAATAGGTGTATATTGATTGGTTTGCACAAAAGTTATTGAGTCTACAAACTATGGGATCTGTGATTTTTAGCGGGACTGTGACATTGCGGCGGATAAATCTGACTCCAAATTACACTTTTTGGGGGACCAGTGACATTACTACTTTGATAAGTGCTATAAAAATGCATTGATCAATGTAAAAATGACACTGGCAGGGAAGGGGTTAACACTAGGGGGCAATCAAGGGGTTAAGTGTGTTCCCTCAGCGTGTCCTAACTGTAGGGGGGATGGGCTTACTAAAACATGACAGATCACGGCTCCCAATCACTGGGAACAGTAGATCCCTGTCATGTCACTAGGCAGAATGTGAAAATGCCTGGTTTACATAAGCAGTTCCCCATGCTGCCTCGCTGCGATCGCGCTCCTGCTATCCTGCTTTTACGTTTGCGCAGGAGAGCCATTCTGCTGGCATATATCGGCATGAAGCCGGTCAGCAAGTGGTTATTTTTTTATTTTTTTCCCACCTCAGCGATCATTAAAGAGACTTTTATTCAACTTAACGTTCATTTTCGTCTCTTTCTTTAGGTCACATCATTGCGGTATTTTCTTTTCAAATTAAATCATATAAATTTCTATCCCTTATTCCCCCCGTATCCCCCCCCCCCACCTTGCAATCCTTTTGAATGGACCATTAGTTGTCCATATTTAATTTCCATGTTATCTGCATTCCTAGGCGAAATTTTTTATCTTATAATCTCCTCTTCATATCTCCATGTGTTTTTAAATTCTTTCCATACTGTCCATTTATCTCTCACTTCTCCACTCGTTTCTCCTACTTCCCCTTTCTCGTCTATATTCTCCAGATTTTGTATTTTGCTCATTTGAAATATTAGATCCCTGATTTTTGGGCTCTCAGCTGCTCTCTACTTTTTTGGAATTAAATTTTTTGCTACATTTAAAAATATGGGAATTAAAATATTTTTATATTTTTTAACAGGAAGATCTGTCCCATGAAACAAACATGTCCATGGGTCATCTGCTATTACCACCCCTGTAACTTCCTTTATTAGCTGACGGACTTCCTTCCAGTACTTTTTAATAATGGGGCACTCCCACCAAATATGAGCCGTATTTCCCAATTGTTTACACCGGCGCCAGCATTCTGAATATTGATCTGTTCCATATCTGCTGATTTTATCGGGTGTCAAGTACCACCTTGCGAGGCATTTGAAATTTGTTTCTATCAACCTATTATCCACCACCGAGCTGTGTAATAATTTTAAAATTATCTTCACTTTCTGTGTACTACATCGTGTCCCTAATTCACTCTCCCATTTTTTAATGTAAGACGGGTCCTCCAAGTCGTCACCTTCCATTTGAATTTTATATATTCGTCCTATATTCTTCCTTGAATTTTCTTTCAGACAGAGCCTTTCTAGTGGTCTGTACTCCTCTTTATCTCTTAATGGATGGGGCAGTTTTTCAATAAAGTGACTCAGTTGGAGGAACCGCCAAACATCTACTTTCATTAATCCAGTGTCCTTACTCAGTGCTTGAAACGTTTTTATTTTACCTTGGTGTATTATATCCTTTAATTGTGCATTTTCTTTTTTTAACCAATTTCCCCCGTGCGAAATAATCATTCTGCTTCAAATAAATCAATGGAGAATTATATGTCCATTTTTTTTGTGCGTGAATCCAGTCCCATATTTTTAGTGCTGTGTATGTAATTTCATGTGTGCCTAATCTCATGCTTCTATATTGTGGTGGGTTTCAAATTATTTGTCCCAACTGTGTACCACTCATTTATTTTTCTAAGCTAACCCATGTTTTTTCATTGGCCTCTTTCGCCCACTCTATTACGCGAGTAAGAGCAATCGCGTTGTGGTATTTTTGAAAATCCGGCACCGCTAACCCCCCTTGTTTCTTACCCCTACTTAAAACATTAAATGCTATTCTTGGTTTTTGGTTGTTCCATATATACTTTGAGATTAACCCTTTCAGTGTTTTTAAATATATTTGTGGAAGTGATATAGGGAGCATTTGTAACTTATAGAGAATCTTTGGGGCAAGGACCATCTTAGTCACATTAATCCTGCCGATCCAGGATAAGGAGGTTACTGAAAGTTTTTTTATTTCGCTTTTGATTTCATCTAGTAAGGGAATAAAATTAATATTGTATATCGCTTTAACCGTGGGCGCTAATTTAATTCCTAAATATTTAATCTCGTTTTGCCACGGAAATTTAAATTCTTTTATCAATTTTGCTTCTTCCTTCTTACTGATATTGACATTTAAAATGTCACACTTGCTGGGGTTGATTTTTAAATTAGAGATCTCCCCGTATTCTTTTAGTGTCTTTAGTAAGATCGGAATCGTTTTCCTTGGATTAGTTATATAAAACAGAACATCATCCGCAAATGCTGCGAGTTTATGTTCTTCTGTCCTTACCTTAATCCCTTTAATATCAGGGTTTTTCCGGATAGCTGACAACAGGGGCTCAAGGGATAGTACGAACAACAAGGGAGACAGCGGACATCCCTGTCTGGTGCCATTTTTCATTATAAATTATAAATTTTGAAGAGGGAGTTCCGTTAACTTTCACAAATGCCTGGGGTTCATTATATAGAACCCCAATCCATTATATAGAACCCCAATCCATTTGAGCATTCGAGAGCCAATTACCATAGCCTCCAAGGTTCCAAGCATGAGTCCCCAGTCTACCCCGTCAAATGCTTTTTCAGCATCCATTGACAGGAATAGACCTGGGGACACACCATCCTTCAACGCCTGGAGCAAGAGAAGGGAACGCACCCCATTGTCCCTCCCCTCTCTCCCCGGGATAAATCCAACCTGGTCCAGATGGACCAGGTCGGTCAACCTCTCCTTCAGTCTGGACGCAAGTACCTTAGCGTATAATTTAGTATACGCATTCAGGAGAGCTGTGGTTATAACGGTAGCATAAGGTAGGATGTGGGGGGGGGGGGGTGAACTCGACATCTATTCTTAGATATAATCAGCTCTTTGAGGGCAACTATAATGCTGATGTGGCCTGTGATGACATGGAGTTTAACACCATTTCTTATTCAAGGAATATGGCACTGTTGCTTGAAACTGTGCCATCTTCTATAACATATCGATAAGACAATATAAAGGAAAGGTGTCTACCACGGTTGAGGAGATTTGATTGAGTACCAATACCACTAATCCTGCCATATTAAAAGCAATCCTTTTGCAAGGTCTCAGTGAAAATCTTACCTTATATTCAACACACTGGAAGTATGTAGGAGAGGAGACATCTTGTGCAATAATTGAGGTGTTCTGCCCATCATTCTGTAGTATCAGACTTAGATCCAATTTCTCTTTGTTGCCCACTATGTTCACGCAGGCCTTTCCAGTCTCGCCACTGTTCAAGGAGGCAGGTGAGCTCAGGACATATTGGCTACAAAACACAATAGGAAAAAAATATTTTAGTAAGAATACAGTTCTACTGCAATAAGGGTTATTGCTAACAGAGCAATTTGTGGAATACGCCATCTTAAAGCAAATAACTTTTTGGAAATTTTACTGAACCATAGGTGTGCACACAGGGTGTGCCTAGGCCCACCCTAATCTCCCTGCGTTGTGCAGATTCCCCCATTTAAACCCCTGATATTTCACCAAAGCCCCCTAACGGGGCTCCTAAATCAAACTAACTAAAATTGTAGGAAGTGAAAAACGTCTAACACCGTCCACTGCCCTACTGACACCAATCTCTGCCCGAATGACATTGTCCATTGCTCTGACACACGATGCTCATGTCCATCTCTGACCAAAGAGGGCAAGGGGCATCATACATGTAATCCTTTATTGTAATTAGTATAAAGTCTTATTTTTTTAAGAAAATAAATTTGTAAAAACGTTTTTTTCCTTCAGAAAAAGCAAAGGGAAGAAAGGGGAGAACCATATGTCAAAAATAAAAAATGTTATTCCATTGGTACATTAAAAAGAATTCAAAGTATTAAAAGACGTGGAAATCTCAAACTTTGCAATTATTGCATCAGGAATAATGAAATTCCTTTGTCTTATAGCAAACATCATCCCAGGGTCAGGTCCAAGAAGCCCTGAACTAGTGCAAATAATACTGTGTGTATAAGAAGAAGGAAGAAGGAAGAATTAGAAGGAAGAAGGAAGAATTAGAAGGAAGAAGGAAGAATCTTCTTTCAGCATGATCCAGGTGTGTTTGCACTTCACCAAGGCAAGGTCAATAACTGTACTTTTTCCAATGCTGATGCAATTGCTATTTTACGTGTTAAGTTAAAGTTTGCACGTGTCTCAGGACATTTCAACCGGCTTATTTAACAGGGCAAAGCTTGCATCTGTGCAGATCACATGAAATGTCTGTGCAATGCGAATTCAGACAGTTTGTATGGCTGAACTCGCATTGGATTTGCACGAAAATGCTGCAGGAACCTTTTCCCCCCGCACTGGAATCGGATCTGATTCTGGTCCGAATTCACAGTTCGCATGTTCATTAACTTTGTATTGACACCCACAGCGGTTCGCAGAGGGCAGTGTGAACTCCCTGCAAGGGAGACACTATTCGGGAACTGGCACTGGAATCCCGCATCGCAATAGTGTGAACCCGGGCTTAGTAATATTCACCATAGTAACTGAGTAAATGTAGCCTCATTCAAAATTGACAAATTTTAGGACCACATTTGTGCAAGATTGAGCCTGTCTGGCCACAACCCCTAAAGCAGGAAGCCAGCTAAATTATTTATGCTTTTTAATGTACTGTACCTTTGGTATAAATATTTTTGACTTTTGGCACCTTAAAAACCCCATTGTATTTACAAATTGATTTGACTAGTTGGAGGGATGTGGTGCCCTAGCCAAGATACAGATCCATTTTTTTCCCTCATTTTATTATTTGAAACTAATGAGGGTTTTGTGAGCATTTTGACTGGTTAACATTGGGAATCACCCATGATTGAGAAGGGTATAACCAACCATTTAGGCTCACTATAGCAAATTTTAACTCTGATGGTGAATTTCTAAAGGATAATTTCCCAGCCTTACCCACTTCCAGCAAATCATGGGACTAACCAATATCATTGGGATCTTTTGGACAACCCTTCTATGCATCTCATTACTTTTGATTAAGCAGGATCCATGTGTTTTGTGCATTTCATTTAATCCTAGTCAGACACTTGTGGTTCACCTAAGCCACCTCACGTTACAGATATACAGTATTTTCCATCCATTAAATAAGATATGGGTATTATAGTGTCTATAAAGTATCAGCAGCCCAAAGACTATTTCACTTTTTGGTTATGCTGAAGTTGGTCTTCTGCAAGAGAAGAGGAAAACCAAACAAAGGTGGGTGGTACCTGAGCCAGGACATGTCAGAGCGGTGGTTTTCCAGAGGTACCATATGGCGGTCAGCCGACTCCACCTCAAGAGGCCAAAAAACCCAGCACCTGGGAGAAGTCTTGGAAGATGATGACAACAGCCAGAGAGGGATATAATTGTTGCATCATTGAAAGGTAGAGGTGAGTATTTTGTGGAATTATCCTGCTTTTAGACTAAAACTTTTAGTGTACCAAAGTTTGTCACCATTTCACAAGCACATACAATTTAAGGCTCAACATGTTGGAAATCCATTTACTCAGAGCTACCTCAGCTTTTATATTTTACCTAAAAAAAATTATATTTAATGGTCTCCTAAAATTAACTTTAGTTTTTTTTACTGATACATTGCACTTGATAAATCCTTGATCCAGCAACGTGGAGCTTAAAAAAATTGGAACTACCACTTTTATTCTCTAGGGTCCCTGCTTTCAGAAAAGGTTTTGGGGGTTAAGCAATCTTTAGGCCTAAATTTTTCCCCAAAGCAACAGAGTTGTCTTTGGAAACATCCAAGGGGCCGGAGTGCCAGAGGTTTCTCAGAACTGTTGTACAGTCCTAGCGGATAAGAGGGTTCCCTCAAAAAGTAGAGGGAATATGCAGGAGTTAAAAGATACAGGCACAGATCAGAAAGGTGTTCCTGCAGTCCGATTTGAATAAATGTGTTTTGTACCAAACTTCCCTGGTGAGGTTGTGGAGCGGCTTGTTGATGTTGAGCCAGAAGTTGATGGTGGACAAGATACAAGGCAATGCCCTGGGAGATCACCAGACTGTAGTGTCAGTTGTGAGTAGGGCTACCTCCAGCTGGGACGCTGTACCATTAGAAGATCCCCGCTATAGAGTTTGTATTTCCTGGCCCACTTCAAGATTTTATCTGGCTTAAAGCTGGTGTCAATGGTTTATCCTCAATGTACATAGATCAAGATATAACTAAAGGTTTTTTTAGATAGAGTAGAGAAGGATTAGAATCATCAGATTTTAAATTTTTTTTGTCGGCTGTGTCCCAGTTAGGGAGATTCACCCCTTATTTGTCTTAATTACCATTCTGACCGAAAAGAGAAAATCCAAATGTTGGGTTGTCTTCAACATTTGCCCCATGGGCTTGGAGGTTTTTGGCTTGAGACAGGAAGATAAGCAAATCACTAACCTCCCTTACCCTATCCAAGAGGAATAAAAAATGTTTTTGACGGACTATGATCTCCACTTCAACTCCTACCACAACCTGCACCGGGACTCTAAAGCCCCATACACACGCGCGGATTATCCGAGGACCAGGTCCGTCGGACCATGTCCGTCATACTTTGTCTGATGTTGGTTTTGCGTACACACGGTCGGACAAAGTTGTCGGAAAATCCGATCATTCTGAACGTGGTGACGTTTGTTGCCTACGACGGGACTACGTAGAGGCTAGTAGCCAATAGCTTTGGTCTTGTAATGTGATCTGAGCATGCGTAGCACTTTGTCCGGTCGGACAACCGTACACACGATCGGATTTGGTGTGATCGGACCGTGTTGTCGGCAAATCTATCCAGCAGGAGATAAGACTTTGTCCGTCGGACAATCCGACGTACACTGTCCGATGGTGCATACACACGGTCTGATTTTTCAACAACATTGTCCGATCGGATAGAATCCATGAAAAAATCCGACCGTGTGTATGGTGCTTAAGGGGAATTATGATTGGGACTGACAAAAGGGCTGACTTTGATGGGGACCCTAACCTACCTAAGTGGTGTCTCTAATGGGCATTGTGATTGTAGAGGGACTAAGATGGTACTCGGATGTAAAAAGGACTCTGATGTAAGGGGTTACCCAGATGGGGAACCTTATCTTATGGGCATCTCTCATAGGGCTCACTGACCTAAGGTGGGTTTATAATGGGGACCCTAATGTAAGGGAAGTGGATGTAAAGGAGTGACCCAGTATCTAGTAAATGTGGGTTTGAAAAGATGCTTTATTTAGGGTAGCAACAAAAAATCAAGTCAATGCACCTCAGGAGAACAGACTTCTCTCCCTCCCCCACCCCTAACAGAGGGCAGCATGTGCAGGAGAAGAGTGCGGGGGAAATACCACAGAGGGCAGCATGTGCAGGAGAAGAAGAGTGTGGAGGATAGAACAGAGGGCAGCATGGACAGGACAGAAGTAGTGTGAAGGCAGGCAGCATGTGCAGAAGAAAAGTGCAAAGGGTATAATAGAGGGCAGTATGTGCAGGAGAGGAGTACAGGGGAGATGACAGCAGTTGGTATGTACAGGAAAAGAGTGTATGACAATGGGCAGTATGCAGAGGAGTGCATGGGGCATTACAGAGGACAGCATATGCAGGAGTAGTATTGGACAGCAGCCGATATGTGAAGGAAAGGAATGTGACATGGGGCAGTATGTACAGGAGAGGAGTGTGAGGCCGGGTTCACACTGGTGCGAAACGACACTCGTCCTACTTTGGATCTGACTTTGCCCTGTGACTTGAAGCCGACATACGTCCGACTTTCAATGAACAGGGATCCGACTTGGATCCCCGCCAATACCAGGCACTCTGTTTGGTATGAATCTTGAGGGGGAACTTCACACCAAATTTTAAATAAGAAAAACGGTATGGGTTTCCATTCCAGGCCCTTGGGTCTGGTATAGAATTTAAGGGGTCCCCCCCAAAATCCATACCAGACCCTTATCTGAGCAGGCAGCCCAGCCAGCAAAAGGGGTGGGGATGAGCGAGTGCCCCCTCCTCCTGAACCGTACCAGGCCGCATGCCCTCAACATGGGGTGCTTTGGGGCAGGGGGGGCGCCCTGCGGTCCCCCTACCCCAAAGCACCTTGTCCCGATGTTGATGAGGACTAGGGCCTCTTCCCGACAACCCTGGCCATTGGTTGTCGGTCTGTGGGGGGCTTATCGGAATCCAGAAACCCCCTTTAATAAGGGGGCCCCCAGACCCCGCCCCCCCACCCTATGTGAATGAATATGGGGTAAGATTTGGCGTGGAGTTCCCCCTCAAGATCATCAGAGCACAAGTCGCATGCTAAAGTCGGATCATGCAAGGCGGCGATCCGACTTCAATGAAAGTCAATGGGCTGAAGTAGGAGCAAAGTCGGACCAAATTAGTACAGTGAGCATTTTCAAAGTCGGACCGACTTGTGTCAGACCAGTTAAGATGGCTCCCATAGGGAAACATTGATTGGAGAGAGTGTGTGTCTCTATGTGAGGAGGCATCTAGGAGCATGGTTGCTCAAAGCTGATTTTGGATACAAGTATTTGCGTTTTGTAAGGACACTTTCTACATAACCAAGGATTGGTCAGACTACGGACACAGAGATTGATGGGAGGCAAACAGTAGGAAGCCTGTGGAGACGCTGCAATCTCCATTTTTGACCCACATTACTACAACGCTTATCTTGGATGAATTTCTTGTAAGTGCAACCTTTATCGCCTAAATAAATTATTCCTTTGAACGATTACACTATGGGAGCAGATTCTCCTTTTGTCTTTCGAGTGGTACGAATGTAGTGGCGATTAAAGAAGCTGTTAACCCACAATACTGGGCACTTTCGCCCCCTTCCTTCCCAGACCAATTTTCAGCTTTCAGCGGTCTCGCACTTTCAATAAGAATTGCGTGGTCATGCAGTGCTGTACCCAAATGAAAATTGTATTATTTTGTTCGCACAAATAGAGCTTTCTTTTGGTGGTATTTATTCACGACTCCGTTTTTAATTTTTTTGTGATATAAGCGAAAAAAAGAGCGAAAATTTTCAGGATCGCGCCGCTGCGAGGGAACGCGTGTGCGCGATCCCGCTCCTTCTGAGGGACGTTCCTGAACATCCACTCAGGAGAGAGCGCCCACCCGGCCGTTTATATGCATTGGCCGGGTGGGAAGTGGTTACAGAAGCTGTTATAGGTGTTTGGGAAATCTGAACTTCCCTGTGCTTGGGTGTTCACCTGGAATCGGTAAGGGGCATTAATAATCACTTGTGGTGTTTCACTATCTTGGATACGGGATCAGTTTTCACTCATCTTCGTTTGGATTTCTATTTTTGCACCTTATGTGGACTTTATTAGCTCTCTTTACTTTTTCACTTTATTTTTTATTGAATGGGATTTCTCTTAATGATTCGTTCAATAATTTTTTATTGTTATGGACTCACTATTATATTTTATTACTATTTATCATTTTTACTAATGCTTTATGGATCATAATTTTATCACTTTATATGGTCATAAATTTTCTTTGTGGCATCTGCTTTAGTTTTATCAAGTGAGACTTTTTTAACCACTATTTTCATTTATTGAGTTCAATAATTATTGGTGTAATACTCCTTAGTATTATTGGTTCACTATCTTATAGCATTTTTTATGTGGTAACTGCCTTAGTTTTCTTAGTTGAGAATCTTTTCGGCATCACATATATTTTTTAATTGTAACATATTAACGCTGCATTTTTTTCACAAACATTTATTTTTACACGTCATGCGATGTGAGCTCCCAATGTCGGAGCACTTGTCGTACCAGTGTGAACCCGGACTAAAGGTTATGGCAGGGTGATTAGGTAAGGAAAGGAGAGCGGAGGGTATAATGGCTGACAGTATGTAAAGGATAGTTTGGGGGGTATTTAGAGTTGCCACCTCATCCCTTTAAACCCGAACACATATTAATTACACAGGTTCTGAGGCTAATTGACTGCAGGTAAAGCACTAAGGCCCTTTCACACTGGGGCGGGGAGCCGCGGTGACGGTAAAGCAGCGCTATATTTAGCGCTGCTTTACCGTCGTTTTAACCACGGTATTCGGCCGATCGCGGTGCGGTTTTTCCCCCCTGCGAGTGGCCTAAAAAGGGTTAATATCCCCCGCAGAGCGCCGCCGTAGCTTTGCGGCGGTATTGCCGCGGTTTCCCATTCAAATCAATGAGAAGGAGCGGTATAGGAGCGGTGAACACACCGCTCCTATACCGCTCCAAAGATGCTGCTAGCAGGACTTTTTTTGCCGTCCTGCTAGCGCACCGCTCCAGTGTGAAAGCCTGCTGGCTTTCACACTGGAGTGAATGGGGCAGGATTTTTTCAGGCGGTATACAGGCGCTATTTTTAGCGCTGTACCGCCTGAAAAAAACGCCCCAGTGTGAAAGAGGCCTAAGTGAGTTTAATTACCACCTTAATCAGCCACAGAACCTGTGTAATTAATAGGTGCTCGGGTTTAAAGGGATGAGGTGGCAACCCTAGGGGTATTACATAAGAAGAGTGCTTAGAAGTATGATGCAAAGCTTGTGATGCAAGTCGGCAAATATCTACACTGTAGTATCCAGCCTCTAACTGCAACACAGCACACTCAATGTAATGCAGAGAGAAAAAATAAAAAAAGCTTAGAGATGGATGTTGGGACACTTCAGTCCATCAGTCACAAGAAGCTAGACCTGGAAAACAGGAAGCCTGTTTGGGGAGGATTTTGGAAGAAAAAACAGCCAACAGCTTGGGCCGGGACTGATAATAACAGGAATATAATTAGCGAGAGCCTCAGGATTAGTGTAATACACCGACAGAGTGCAGCCATCACTCAGCATGAGCAAGAGTCCTGTAGACCTTGCCAGGCATGCATAATAAACATACTAAATTACATAGATATGACAGTTGGAGAGCTATACCGAGAATTGCTAGGATCCATAGTCCTACCATGAAAGGTTAGCTAAAGTGCCCCTGTAACTATTTTTCTCTTACCATTTACATGCAAGTGACATGATTTCATTCCTGAGTTGGATTGGTTACTGCACCAACGTCAACTGAAATTTTTCATCTTTATTTCAGGTACTTATATAGCGCTGTCAATTTACGCAGCGCTTTACATACACATTGTACGTTCACATCAATTGATTTTATAATCCTCGATGCGATTATTAATAACACATGTACATAAGTATTCCGCCTTTGCCATGACACTCAAAAATTGAGCTCAGGTGCATCCTGTTTCACTGATCATCCTTGAGATGTTTATACAACTTAATTGGATATGATTTGGAAATGCACACACCTGTCTGCTAGGGATGAGCTCAGGCCTGTTGGCATGGTCCATGTGCAGAGCCCGCCAGGAAGTCGGCGCTGCGCTAATCACAGGCAGTGAGACATTGCCCCGATGCGCGGCTGCAGAGATTGGGCAATGTCTCACTGCCTGCGATTAGCGCAGCGCTGTGCCGACTTCCTGGCGGGCTCTGCACATGGACCATGCGAACACGCCTGAGCTCATCCTTACTGTCTATATAAAGGTGCAAATGTCTAGAAGGAAGATGATGCACAAGGATTTCGATGTGGCAGCATTTTATTTTATTTTATTTTTTAAGAATTTCAGTTTGCGCCCCCCAAAAATGTTCAGCACCAGCCGCTATAACGGAGCACTGTTCTTTCCATTTTCGGATGATGGATTGATTATGGCACAACTGCCAACCTACCAAGACATGGCTGTCCACCTAAATGGACAGGCTGTACAAGGAGAGCGTTAAGAAAAGCAGCCAAGAGGCCCATGGTAACTCTGGAGGAGTTGCAGAGATCCACAGCTCAGGTGGGAGAATCTTAAAAAAAAAAAAAAAAGAAATCATTCAGGTGCAAGGAATACACGCAGACAACTGTCCAGGTGGAGTGTACAGCTGATGAAGCTGTACTGAGTCTTATGCAGACATATAGAAAAGGGCATATATGTGAGGCACTGGAGGCTGCTCTACTCAGAGTTGAGCCAGCCCTGTAATGAAAACAAGGAAGACCCACCTAAGTGCAGCATCACAATGAGAGGTTTATTGTCAATGATTAAAAAATAAATACCAAGATAAAAATCATAAAACCGCTTATCGTGTGGGTAGGGTCTCATGCCGTTATCCTTTCCTGCAGGCGCTGCTGGGATAAAGTCTCCTTCAGAGGCCAGGTCCATACCAGACCCTTATCTGAGCATGCAGCCCAGGAAAAGGGGACGAGCGATCGCTCCCCCCCGAACCATACCAGTGCGCATGCCCTCAACATGCAAGGGGGGTGCTTTGGGGCAGGGTGACATCTGATGGCCACGCCCCATGGCTAAACAGATGCCAGATAGCAGGCGACAACACAATGGAGGAAGACAGACTCAGAAGAGCAGGTTTTTTTTAGCGGGTAACCGGCGGCGAGGAAGAAGACTGTATTGTGAGATGATGGCAGCAGGAGAGCACAGCTCAGAGCTATTAATAAAAAAGGACTTATCAAAAACTGCCTCTTGTTTTTTTAAACTTATGGCTTTTTTGGTGAATGGGTAGGGGTACCCATTCACATGGGGGGGCCTGAGATCTGGGCCCCCCCTTGTTAAAGGGGGCTTCCAGATTCCAATAAGCCCCCCCACCACTGGCCAGGGTTGTTGGAAAGAGGCCCTTGTCCCCATCAACATGGGGGCAAGGTGTTTTGGGGTGGGGGAGCAGAGCACCCACCATGTTTAGGGCATGCAGACTGGTATGGTCCGGGGGGGGGGGGGCATTCCTCGCCTCCCTTTTCTGACCTGCATGCTCAGGTATAGAGAGTTTGGGGGGGGGGGGCAACCCCACGCCTTTTTAGGGTTTTCTTCCATCTTGAAAAACGGAGCTCAGCGGATAATCATCTGCTAACCCATAGAAATACATGCATGTCCTTTTTCATCCGCCAATGGATGGAGAAAAAAAAATGGACATACGTAATGCCCATGTGAAAGGACCCTAGATTATTACCCAACTTATTGTTCTTTATTGCAAGGTAAATTTGTCAGATCTACGCATCAGTTACATCTGGTGGCTTGTGAAAGCGTCATTGCCTAACATTTCCAAGGAACAGTTGTGTGATATTTTCCTTCAGAAGCCAAGATGCCTCAAAACTGTAAACTAGGCTGATAACTTCTGCTACATTTCCAGCTCAAAAATGATGGGAGGGGAAAAAAAAAAAAAAAAAAAAACATACCACCTATATTTTGGATGCAAAATAGGGGACCAGGACAAGAGTTGGACCCCTCATTGTTGCATTACATGTGCAATTTATGCGAGTCACGTGGTCTGGTGGGAGCAGGAAAATGTTACATGAAAAAACAATAAATGAAAAGTTATGAGAATTTTATTTTTTATTTATATATATATATATATATATATATATATATTATATATATTTTAGCAGAGCGCCCCAGAGAGCCGGGAAAAATCCTGTTCGGGTTTTATGCGTCTCCCAGGCTCCTCTCATACACATTCAGGGATCTCTGATCCATGGTCCAGTTCGGATCTTGGTCTTCTCCCCCAGGCCAATTTAAACTCACCTGAGAGAGCCAGTGCTCTTGGCCTGGGAACCTCAGACAACTTCTGTCTAGGAGAGCAAAAGTTTGGGAAAAGCTATGCATGTGGAACCTGACAAGCTGTAGGATTGCTCAGCCTGATAGTTAGGATCTGTAAATATTGTATAGTTAGTGCCGAGACACGGCTAGGCTTTGTTTAGTTATTTTTTAATGTTCCCATTTTTTTGGAACACTGTGCAGCACCTGTATATAGACTTGTATATATTACAAATAAATGCTGCACTGTTTGTCACTACTTCACTGGATTGGGTATCTGTGCCTGAAAGACTGCTCATCCCAGGAGATGGATTGGTGTGGCCCCATTCTCATTGCTAGATCACATTTTGCAAAGAAGTTATGGAGCATAATTGCACATCCCCCTCGTAATTTTGAAGAAGTTGACCTGAAGCCAATATTCAGGACTTCATTTTTGATTAGTGACCAAATTCTGGTAAAATTTTAGCTACTTTCATTTCTGAGGCTTTTTCCTTGTAGACCAGTGTAATGGACAACTGTTGCATGTATCACATTTGGGTGCGACTTTCAAGCGCCATTTGCGGGTTTACGTTGCAGTCTATGGCAGCAGTTGCCAACCAGTGGGCCGTGGACCACGAGAAAATTTTGGTGGTCCCCACGAATCAACATTGGAGCAGATGTATACCATCCAATGTGGTTTCCAGTGTTCTTAATGTGCAGTGAAAGTCAATATAAAATGATACTTGATGTCTCCTCTGTAGTACTCAGAGGGAGGCATTGGGAGTAGTGAAGGTGGTGGGAACTTCCAATGGCGCTGATCAGACTGTGGGTGGGAGCACAGAGTTTGAGCACATGGCTGGATAAGGAGACAAGATCCGATGGAGGAGTCTGTAAGGCAGCAGTGTGATGCAGAGTCTGGGGAGAGGGTGGCAGAGAACCAGAGCATTGTGTGTATAAGGCATATAAAATTAAATTTAAAAATTGTGAACTTGGTGGTCTGAGGTCCAAATGGTTGGCTACCACTGGTCTATGGCACTCAAGTCGCATGAAAGTCAAACTAAAGTAGTGCAGGAAGCTTTAGGTCGCATAGTGAGTGGAGCCTTAGTAAATCGACTATAACCATAGTTCTATAACCAGTCCATAGGAATTCATTGACCTTCCAATCCCTTCCACCTGAAAAACTGACAAGCAGACCTAACTAGATCACTCGTGTGAAAAAAAGGGGCCTAAAACTTGCTTTGGACAGACAAAATTTGTTATTGTGAATTATCATTCGACAACGCAGCTAGCAAGGAGACAGCTGCTTTGATAGACCGCGCATTTCTCCATCTCCAAGCACTTGCCTGGAATATTTAAGCCAACAAGCCCCCCCTTCTCCCTGAAATGGTCGAGTTGCTTGTC